>CM030793.1:30343505-30996719 GCA_018127125.1 Rhododendron griersonianum
GATTAATGACATGATGTTACAAATAACAAGGGCACTCTAATTGCCACCATGGCCCCTTCGTGCTTGCCACTCTTGATAAATATGTTGTGCAAAGGCATCCCTCCAGTTAGTCCATTGACCCGTTGTCTCGACTGTATCAATGTAGTCATCATCATGATCTTCCTCTTCGAGGTTATCAAGTTCATGTTCATGTGGGTCAACACTCATCTCTTTTCTAATGTGATTATGGACTAGACAACATGCCGTAACAATACGAGACTGCGTTCTAATGGGGAAGAATGAGTAACTCCTAAGAATAGCCCATCGAATTTTTAACAAACCAAAAGTCCTCTCAATGACGTTACGGGCTTAGGCAAGCTTCATATTAAAGTACTCCTCATGGTCCTGAGGAGCTGGACCATCCCATTCTTTCAAATGGTAACGCTTTCCTCTGTATGGAGCTAAGAATCCTTCTGCATTTGTGTAGCCAGCGTCAACAAGGTAATACGAACCTGTGTATGATTGATTTACTAAGTTACGTACTTTTTATTAAGAAATATGTTGATAAAGTTACATATGTAATTAAAAAAAATGCTTACCAGTGGGAATTTTTAGCCCATTTGTCCTAGTAATAGCATCGCGCAAGATTCTAGAGTCTGCTGCTGACCCTTCCCAACCAGATAAGACATAGATTATGTTCATATCTGTGTTACAAACACCCAACACATTTATAGCCAACTCTCCTTTTCGATTCCTTTACCTTGGTCTGAGAGATGGACCAACTCGAACATCAATGTACGTGCCATCTAGTGCCCCCAAACAATTCTAAAAATATTGCAAGAAGTTAATTATTTTTACTTAGAAACTTAAAATAACCGTACGAGTTATGTACTCAATTTCAAATGTTACCTGAAAAATTTTCCACCTATCATCTGTGCATGCTTGAGTTATAGGCTCAGGCTTGACGAGTAGTTGACCTTGCAGGCGTATGACAGCCCGAAGAACATCATTAAAATGCCTACTAACAGTTTGATCTGACCGGAAGAAGTGGTGCTTAACAACTCTATTCTTATGGTAGTGCGCTATGGTGTACAAAAACATCGCAACTTTCTCCTCCAAACAAACTGACCTTGAATGGGACAACCCTCCAATTGTTTCAATTAGGTTACACAGACGCATAAAGCAATTCCTATCCATCCGAAGTTGCTCCAAACAAGTTACGTCGCTACAACGCACTAACCGATTTATGTTATCTATTTGTTCTTGGAATGGGTTATTTGTTCTTGGAATGGGTTCGGTTCCGTAAACCTAGATTCATGTCGAGAGTAATATCTCTCAAGAGCAACTTGGACCACAATCATAGCCAAACCACACACCACTTTTTTCTGCCTGATCAAATGCGTCACTATGGTGAACACCTCGGTCTCCTCCGAAGTATAATCCAACTCATTTCCAGTGATATCCATCTACTAACAAAATATCAAAGCAGAAAAAAATCAGTGTTCTAGATACTGGTGTTAGAACAAAGTATACAAGTGTTCTAGATCTGGACACGTCTACACTGGTATATTGCTTACTCAATATACCCGTTCGGAAGTACCATATTCTAGGGTTTCAAAAATTCAACTGAAACAGATTCTAGGGTTTAGAAATAGTTTGTGACTAAAAATTATTAAAATTAAAACACATGAAGCAGAAATCAAAGCAGAAATCTCAAGATCTCAAACGAAAACAAAGCAGGTTTCTCAAACGTACTCATCTCCAGAAATCTCAAGATCGAGCGAGAGAGAGAGAGAGGGACGAAGTACCAGGTTCGGAAGACAATCGCCACGAATCGCCTCAGAGCTGCTCTGGTGTAGAGAGAGAAGGTGCGGCGTAAGAATGGGAAAAGTGAAAGAAGCAGCGTGGAAACGATGCTTTTATAGCAGTGGCATTTTTGCAATTCTTGGGAAGTTCCCTTCCGTGTTTTTTTGTCCGAGATAAATAATCCCCCCCCCCCCCATGGTATTATATAATACACCCCATATAAGGATTAAAACAATCCCAGGATTGCTAATCCCAGCGCGCGAAACGGGAACCAAACGAGGGAAAACACGGGATTAGACGCGCTTAGTCCAATCCCAGGCAGCTAATCCCTGAATCAAACAAGGCCATAGGGTAATGGGCTCTTAGAGCTTCCCATGTTGCAACTTTGAAAGTAGAGGCTGGAGAAACAGTCCATTGGTTTTGGTCTGCCCTAGAGTAGTTGGGGTAATAATTTGGCAAAAGAGAAGAGGGAAATGGCCAAGTCCATTGTTCATTGTGGACAAAATAGAAACTTCAGCATTAGGAGTGATTCCAAAAGATGCCATAAATCTGGGTCCAAAATATGTTCTTAGAGGGCCTTGGGGCAACAACTTGTCATGCCAGATGAAGGTATCTAATATGCTTGATTAGGGATCTAGCAGCCGCCTAAGTTGCAGAATGTTACTCGCAAGTCCAAGAGCAGTTCAGAAACAGTTATGCTTGATGAGGTATTTGTGACACCAGTTAACCCAAAGGGAGTTATGCCTAGAGTAGATATACCAAAATTGCCTCAAAAAAGAAGCATGATTCCTTTCCTTGATTTGATTCTCTTGATTCCAAGGCCGCCTCCTTTTTGTGGCTAACAAGCAGAAGACCAAGCTACTTGATTAGAGTGTGGGTAAAGTTCAGATCCTGTCCATAAGAAATTCCTGAGAAGTTTCTCAATGTGTAAGCAAATAGTTTGGGAGAATGAAGTGCATAGACCAATATACTTGCACGCTAAATAGAATTTACTTTATTAGTTGGAGCCTTCCTGCATAGGATAAGAACTTATTGGTCCCGTTCTTATCCTGAATCTTGGTGATGAGGCTGTTACAGTTTGTCATTGAGAGGTTGGAAGAGATAAGAGGAACCCCCAAGTATCTGAAAGGGAGAGATCCCAGCTGAAATCCTATCACAGCACACAAAATTTCCTTTGTTTCGTTATCCAAACCAGAAGTGTAAACTCTGCATTTGTTCTTATTTGGTTGAAGATCTGAGTGGTTGTGAAACTCCATAAGAGCATTTGAAACAATTCGAAAGGACCAGCTATTAGGAGAGCAAAGAATAAAAAGGTCGTGTGCAAAGTGTATTTGACTGATACCCGGAGTCAATATAGCTCTGAAAAACCATTGAGAAGAACTCCATGACCAAAATAAATAGGTAAGAAGAAAGGGGATCCCCTTGCCTTACACCTTTAGCTCCCGAAAAAAAAACCTTCAAGGCATCCATTAAGAGAAAGTGAATATCTAGGAGGTACATTTGTTCTTATGGTATTGCAGAAGCTTGGGAACAGGAGATATCTTGGGCAATCCATCACCTGACGAGAAATGGTTTTCCCCAGCTTTGTACAAATTAGCCATGGCAGGTTCTGTTCGCTCTGTTCTCTACTTATGGAAGGCAAGAAATGAGAGTATTTTTGGTAATAAGCATCCCAACCTTGAAGGTACTATAGAGCAGATTGTTCAGGATGTTAGGGATAGAGTCTGCCCTTGGAGGAAAGTAGGAGGTAGCAATGTTAATCGGGATTTGTGTAGGGTCTGGAAAATTTTGCTTTGATTTGCAATGCTTGGCTTAGTATTGGATCTATTCTGTTTCATTGTATTAGGGGGGGAATGCCCCTTTGTTTCTCTTGTATTCTTGTTTCTTTTTAGTAATGAAATCTTCTTTACCAAAAAAAAAAAGTCTAATGCAGTAAACCTTTCCGATGCTCGACTTTCTTATTTCTCGTATCTTATGTAACTCTGCTTCTTTTGAACAATTCTTCTCTTCTTAACTAAATTTATCGCTTTGGATTCCCTATCATATTACTTTCCGTTGGTGTGTCCTTCTATGACTCAAATGATCCTCACTACCTAAATCTCAAATTCACAAGATTGCCCCACAAGGTGATTGCCACTTGATAGGTTATATTTGCTCCAAATTGTTTACTCTCTATGCATGGGAGTTTAAGGTCAGCTGAATTCTCATTCTCATTTGCAGGTTGCAGTTGCCGTTACATGTTCATGGCTGATATTTCGAAACCCTATCTCGGCTATGAATGCCGTCGGATGTGCTGTGACACTCGTAGGTTGTACATTCTATGGTTATGTGAGGCACTTGCTCTCCGAACAGCCGCCAGGAACTCCCCGCACACCCCGCACTCCGCGCAACCTCAAGGAGTTGATTCCTCTCGTCTCCGATAAGTTAGACGATAAGGTATGATAATAGAGTGTAGTATTCATGCAGAAGGGGGTTCTGGTAATTGGAGAGATGGTTATAGGACAATTATAGGAGAAGAACACTCAAGCCTCCTTTTTATGTAGACTTTCATCAGATCAATCAATATAGGTTATGTAGTTTTTCTCTCTGCTTAAGATTTGTTCTTGTTTAGTTGTTTTCTGTTCTTGATTTGGATTTTATTGGGTACGCATTTTTGCCTTTGTGAAACCTTATGGCCCCGTACAAAATTTCCAACAGTTGAAGGGAACCAAATGCAGAACTCTTAGGTACTGTTTGGTTTGCTGCTTCGATTTTTAAGAGGCAAGAGGTTCATTCTTCGCCACTTAAATTGGTGATTCCACTTGTGGTGTAATGTAGCCCCACTTTGAAGGAATCAAAACATTAGAATGAAACATCCCACGAAAATGATCCAACTCCCATTACAGTCTAACAAACACGGCCCTAGAGTTCTGCATCTTCCCTTGGGCCTGCTTTGGGGCAGGGCTTCGGATCGTCTCGTACACGACAAATAATGTGTGACAGAGTAGTGATTACTCTATATGCATTCAATGTCAAAACCATTCTTGGGAAAATAGGAACTGTTTTCTAATGTTTTGGGGAAATGTGTGGTTTTTTTTTTTTGTTTAATCGAGAAATGTGGGGGTTCCCATTGACTATTTTTCTCGAAATAAACATTTTCCCACGAATGGTTAGGCATTGACTGCAGAGAGTAATTAGTACTCACATGGAGTATTACTTGTCGTGTATGGAAAATTTAACTTTCTAAAGAGACATTTAACTGCAATCAAGAAATGTGGGGTTCACAATGAAAGAAAATTTAGTTAGTAGGTTTTGAATATTATTTCTTATTCTTTCCTTTTAAGGTTACTTTTAATCATTTGTGAAATGTGAAAATTAATTTATAAAATTTACATCAAGAATGACAACTTCTTGAGATCAATGAAATAATTGACACCCAGATTGAAAAAAATGAAATATAATTGACAAGAAATACTGTATAAGTCAGTATAATGGTGAATCCAAACAGTGGATCATTTGTATGTCCTTTACCTTGAATTCATTTCTAATGAGATTGATGAGCTAATATTTACTAATCTTGCCAATTGGGCTAGCTCACTTAATCTCAATTCCTACCTACAACTCAGTAAGAAGTTAGGAATTCGAATTTCCCCACTTGTATGTGGGTGTAATTCTCTTGTATTTGTTGAAATTATTTCTTCACTTAATGAGACTAGCTAGGTTGCACTAATAGTAATTTTGGATTCGTTTCCAAGGTGATATAATTCTAATATTAGCTGGGTTGCACTTATAGTAATTTGGATTCGTTTCCAAGGTGATATAATTCTAATACTGTATAAGTTGGGTTGCACTAATGGTAATTTCGGATTTGTTTCCAAGGTAATATCTTATACTTGTATTCTCCTACTGCATATGATAAAAAAAAGAAGAAGAAGAAGATTTCAGCAATTAGACAAAGACGAATTTCCGTTTGACCGGAAAAAAAAGAAAAGAAAAAGTCTAAGCAAGGCTCGATGGAGTGAGGTAGCTTTATTAATAGGAGTACAATAGACCTACTAGTTAAGGGGTTAAAAGAGGGGTTGGGAGTTCAGACAATTCTCTTTGATCCTCCTATACATAAAAGGATGGACATATGTCACTAATTAATCATCATCGTCATAATTTAATAGTGTAATAATAGAAGCTAAGCCAAGAGCCAGAAGTTCTTTTGCCATCTGGTACTGATAAGGTAGCCACCGATGCCTTTCCTCTGCTTCCTCACTCCAATTGTTAAGCACTCCACATTGTTGATACACTGCTCCACAAACTTCTCTGTGCTGCTACTCCCGCACAGACTGCAAATAACAAATAAATGGTTGTTAAGAACACAACATTATCAAATCGAAGAGGAGAAGAGATGGATTTTGAAGGAAAAAATGCAAATTTTGATTTGAGATGATAAAGATTTGGAAGTTGGAGTTGCACCCACCAATTGAGGAGGGTCCCGGGCTTCTTCTGACCCAAGACCAGCACAGACACCTCCAGCTTCTTCACTTGGCTCATCACTGTGGCTAGTTTTGGACCCTGTATCACCAATGCTTCCACATCCACCTATATATAATTAATATCATATTAAGAAGGGAACCCATCAATTTAGAAAGGGACATTAGTGACTTTTTCGATATATCCACTTCAAAAACTAATTAATATCATATTAAGAACCCATCAATTTAGAAAGGGACATTAGTGACTTTTTCGATATATCCACTTCAAAAACTATCTTCTGGGGTGCTTTAAAGATTGTATGGTGAATAATTTGAAATACTCCTAGTAAACACAAATTTTAAATTGCTTTTGTAAGGAAGTAGGGGCGTAATCATTTGACAGATGAAGAACACTAATATGGATATCTACAATTAAAGAAAAATAGGAACACAAAAAGGGAAACATTAAAGAAAAAGGCAAAAGCATCTGAAAACCTCACATCTGACCACTGGAAAAGGAAAAAAAAGGGAAAAATGACAAAGAAAACAGGAGACATTTTCCCTTTTGTATTTCTGTAAAGAGAATAGGGAAGAGGAATAGCTGATCTCCTTCCCTCACAGATCACTGAGAAAAGTTAAAAAAGAATAGGTAGACAATGGGATCTATGAATCAAAAACATTTCCCTCTCTCCCCCACACCCAAAAAATGAACAAATCAAACCACCAGAAAACACACACATGCTGAAGTAATCACACTCGCACAAGATCTACTGAATCACTAGAAATCAAAAACCCAGAAAAAGAAGAAAACCCATCTGGGCCAGTACTACTCCATCTCTGTTCTATCTTCTTGATCCGGCTAACAAATACTACTAGCTGTACATATGCATAGATCCAAATAATGAACATTATAAGCTCAAAAATAAAGAGAGATCATGGAATTACCTCAGGTTTACAGGCCTTGCAAAGTGAGGCAAGAGAGGTAGCAAGGTAATTAGGAGAGTTATTAGAGCAGCACTGATGATCAGATCCTCTTTCCCCTGGCTGTGAATTAGTAGTAGTAAGTGGAGAAGGAGGAATGACGTGAAGCAGAGTCAACAAATCACCCTTGTTCGTCACATGAGTGAGGGCCCACATCATGGCGTGCTTCGAGTGCGAGGACGCGTCCACAACCACCATCACCCTCTTCCTCACCACCATTCCTCCGCTGCCGCCTCCGTACATCACGTTGTTGAGACCCTCCATTTGCTTCAAGCTTCTCTCACTACCACCGTCGTAATACCCCCTGTTGCTGTTTAATCCATAATCAGTAGCAGCACTCCTCCAACGCCTTGATGTTGATTTCCAACCTTCTCTTCCGCTCAGCTGCCTTAAAAATGATGACCCTGAACTTGTCATTGTCTATCAATCAACTCACTGTTTCTCTAAAATGACCGTAGTATTCTTCCCTTGGGGGAAACTGCAAAACGTCCTTTACTTATGCATTGTTTCAGTGCCTACAAGTTGAGAGAGAGAGAGAGAGAGAGAGAGAACAGCCAGCTGTTTGTTTTTTGCGCGTAAGAGAGAGAGAGAGAGGAGCGAGGAAAAAAGATTCTAGAATAAATTACACTGATAACCCCTCTATTCATTTGAAATCACAAATCCTTTGTTCACTTAACATTTTTTATAAAATTACTATTTTACTTTCTGCACGAGAATAAGTTTTTTTCTCTCGCTCTACTCATTACATCAAAATTATTTTTCAAAACTTAAAACCAAATTCTCTCTTTCATATTCTCTAAAATCCGACTTTTTGGGCTTTATCGTGGATATTTTTAAAAATATTTGCGTAAAAGTATTTTTTTTTTATTTTTTCGATTCCTCGCAAATGATAATTCACAAAAATTTGGCGCAAGCGATTTTTTTTTGAATAAAGACAAAACTCTCAAAAAGCTTAACGGAATTTAGCCTTACTATGACCTTTTTTTTATGTCACGTAATTAGATGTTCATTCTATTAGTGAGTTAGATTATAATCGAAGGTTGACGGTTTGCTACTAGATGTACCTTGTTTTTACACATTTTTCTACGATAAGAGATCGAAGACACCAAGTTCGGGAAAAACGAAAGACATGCAGGACACAGGTATTCAAAGAATACGGAGGTTGAAGAATGAAATTTTAGAGAACAGAGGGTGTGTTAGTGTGATTTATTATTTATCCAAAAAAACTAATGGATGAGGTGGGTGGGAGTGTGGGGGTCATGGGTGATGATGCAAGCAAACCAATGATTTTTATAATCTTGTATTCTAGTGGAGGTGAAGTCACGAGAAGAAGGGAATCACTGGCCCGGTCATGGCCTTTTAAGTACGGAAAGGTGGAGTAAACGTCTCGCTATAGCAGTCTGTTTTTTGGTGATGAAATTTTGGATTCTTTTATTCTAGTAAAATCTAAATCAGATCAGATTCGTCTGCACAATATTTAAAACACCCCTCAGCTGTCATGAATTCAAGATCTGCCCCTAGCAATGGACGGTATTCTATTCCTCCTATTTTGCTTGTCTTTTTTTTTATTTTTTTATTCGTATCGTTTTTTAAGTAATTTTAAATTTTTTGTATTATAGGACTAATCGAGAATTATCAAACAAGAACCATATTGTATATTTTTAGAGATTCGTATTAGAAAATATAAGCGATTCGAAAACTGACACGAAAGAAGTCAATGTAACTTAATAACTTATCATTAAGTATTTATATTTCGTGTCAATTTGTGAATACCCAAATTCGTATTAGAAAATGACGGATTTTGTGAATACCCAAATTCGTATTAGAAAATATAAGCGATCGAAAACTGACACGAAAGAAGTCAATGTAACTTAATACAAATCAATAGTTAATGTTTGATAACATTAACTATTTATATTTCTTCAAATTTGGGTAATTACTAATACATCTTATATTTTAACTCATCATATTTGAAAAAAGGGAAAAAAATTATTTGCTTCGGTTTCTCCTTATTTTTCATGAAAGAAGTCAATGTAACTTAATAACTTATCATTCAACTCTTTTGTTAATATGTTTTCATTTGCAATATATTGTTACAAAAATTAGACTTAAGTTTTACATACAATGCTCGAACATGTATAATTACTTATGCAGTTTATGTATATTGATAATCATGGTCTATTTTTATTCATTCTTACGTGATTTTGGAAAATAAAAAGCACTCGTAAATGTATAATCCACCATTTCAAATATTTATCTTGATTTATTTTTTACTCCCTCAGTCCTAAATTGTTAGGATTGTTTCACTATTTGGGACCTCTCAATTTTTTTTAATATATAATGATTTATATACCCAATATTGATCTTGTCGATAGATCTCAATTAGTTTTATCAAACAAAGGTTTCGAAATATAGAAAACGTTATAGTTATGAAATATAGAAAATTGTTTGAGTGTGACGATTGCCCAAAAAAGCCCAACAATTTAGGACGGAGGGAGCATATGTTTTGACAAAATAAATTTATTATTACACATTCTTTAATCAGAAAAAGAAATTCAAAATATATTTTTACCAAAATAGCAATTCCATTTTTTTTCCCAAAATCACTAATGTCACGTTCTCGCATTTGAACATAAAAAAATATAATCTTCCATAATTAAAATTCTCACAATTACATTCGTAAAAGCCCAAAAGAGTGTATCATGCCCATTTCATTAAATTGCAATTCCAAACCCACATGGTCCAAAAGATTACAGCTTATGGCCCCACGGCCCAAAGCTTCATCAGTACAATAAAAAAATGAAAAATGATCAGTTATTTGTACTACAATAATCTATTGTCAGGAGAAACATAATTAAAGTTACAATTACATCTTCAAAATATGATTTACAAAAGATGTGAAGGTAACTCATTGGTGTTAGCTTTCAAAAATATGCTTGAATGCATGCACAACACTCCATGCTACTGTCTTTGACTTACACCTGAAAAATGAAGAGTTGAATGACACTAGCCCCGTAGAAAAATCTACACTAACTTTATATGCAAAAGAGATAACAGGTAAAGATATGAAACTGAATGCTATTAATAACACGTCGAGCACACCAACACTAAAGAATCAAGGAACTACACAAGCCCATGTCAACCTTTCAATTATCTTGTTATATATCTCCAATTGTATCGTCCATCCTATCCTTTACTATTCCATTTCCATCACAATTCTAACCCATCCTCATGTGAATAATAGTTGAACATTCGGGACCTCGCATTATTTTCTACCGAGCATTCGGACCTCGCAATATCCCCATTTCACTATACCGATTCACACCATTTATTAGGTATCCACATTTCCATTTCGAAACATAACCATCCTCTATACCGCATACGTTCTTGTTTTCCTCAAATAAATTATTAACTAATCATCCTAACATGCCACCACGCATAGAACATATGTCAAGAAGTTCAATTGAAAAAATAACGATGTTCGAATCTCACACAATAGGAATCTAAAGAAGAAGAATGTCCAAGGATCTTTGGGATACGTATTTCAAGGGTATATAATGGTTTGGAAGTGTTAAGAATGTGTTAGAAGTGACTGGGGTTCAAAATGGTAGAAGGGGAAACATTTTCAAAATTTCTCAGGTGATACCTGTACCAAGGTAAAGGGTGCTACCTGTACCGACTGGGTTTTTCAGCATGATTTTTCAACTTTTGATAGGTTTCAACAAGCACCCAAGGGACGATCAAACACTACTTTTGGCGACCAAATCAACTAAAAAACATATCAAGATAGTGAGAAATCCGTACCTCAAAGATCAAGAGCAAACCCAAGAACCCCAAGCAAGCCCTACCTCTCTAAGCTTGAAATCCACCAAGAACACCTCCTTCAAGCCAAACTATGCGATTACCAAGGTCAAGATCGCGAATATGTGATGAAATGAAGGTAGAGCTACGTGGGTTTGGAGTATTGAGCAAGATTTTGGTGAGAGTGAGAGAGGCGTGAGAGGTGTGAGAAATTCGTGAAAACATTAACTTTAATCCATTTAGTCCATATAGTTTAGGGGAGTGATTTTCATACCCCTTTTTGATATCCACACACCCTCTTTTTATTTTTCAGTGTTGAAAATATAATTTTTTCTTCTAAAAGACAAAAAATGGAATGTAAATATAAAAAAGGGAGGTGAATCATTTCCCTAGCTATAGTTTGGTGGAAACTCTCCTAAACAACAATTTACTCATGTCGTACCTTCTGTCTACCATCCCAATACGTTGATGCTAAAGGTACCGATGGGTGTTGACCATGTGTGGGCCCCATTTTGCGGTTCCATACAAATGATTCAAACAGTCTGTTTATTAGTTATAAATTTTTTTTTTGGAGTTGACATGTATTATTTCATCTCAATCCGATAAACATTAGACAATAATTAGATAAAAAAAACTTTCGTTTATCAGATTGAACTGAAATTTTACAAGTGAACTAAAAAATTATTTAAAAAAATAATGAACAATTTGGATCGTTAATACGGGATCCCAAAATGGAGCCCAAACATAGTTCGTAGTTTGGTACCCAATCGGCAACGTTTTGGTCGGTAACTACACACGGTCTTATCCCAATAGGCAAGGAAAGAAAGTAAGGGGAAACACATGGGGGGAAAATTATTTACTGCTCCTGGGCACTATGGCTGCCCTAGGCCCCTTTTCACCACTCATTAATGTGTGAGATTTAAAACAACGAAAATGATATTGGTACCGATGGAACCGTAGGGAAAATGCACCGACGGCCACCGGACGGCCGATCCGAGACGTCCAAAAATTTTAAAAAATAAAACCGAGTGGGCCCATGCGAGAATCAACGGCATCCGAGGTTTGTAGGGTGCTTGATCCGAGCACGTCTTTTTCGTGTATATACATGTATATACATATATACACGAAAACGGGGTGCTCCGATCAAGCACCCTACACACCTCGGATGCCATTGATTCTCGCGAAGGCCCACTCGGTTTTATTTTTAAAATTTTTTGGACGGCTCGGATCGGCCGTCGGTGCATTTTCCCTATGCTATTGGTCGGTACCAATAGCATTACTCTTAAAACAAAGACGTAAGTGCCAAACAAATACATAGAGTAATTACTAGTGTTGCCCGTTCGATGTACGGGGCTGAAAAAAATATTAGTGAGAACTTTTTTCTATTGTCTTATATGCATCAGCAGGTTGACATATAGGAGTATGACTTTTGAAATTTACTCTCTTTTTTATTTACTCCCCTTTTCAACGAATTGGTTTTCTTATGTATATATACTAGGGTTTACCCGTGCCTGAAAGCACGGCGCAACGCGTTCTAAGCACAATCTAAATGAAGTATCAGACTCCACTTTTATGAATTTTTTTTGGATACAACAGTTATTTTTAACTTCATCTCACATGAGGTGAGTTTTGTGTATGTACATATCCCACTTCATGTGAGAGGACGTTACAAATAACCGTTGAATGTAAAATTTTCTATTCTCCCCAAAAAAAATGTACTTATCGAAATTTGGTGGTTTAAGAATAATCTTCAAACATGGTCGACCTAACCAAGTTCATAGAATAGTCTAACACAACATATGTTACCAAACTTGTGTCATTCCATTAGTTACATTCAGGCATAGCAAATAAGAATCTTAGTGGAACAGAGCTTAACAAAGAGTTTTCCTAAGCTAACATAAACCAAGAATTCTTGCTTAACATAAGAGTTTTCTTAAGCAAACATAACTAAGAATTCTCGCTCTCTTGATTGTAACCTTCCCAAACAAATAATCGAGATAGCAAAGAGTTGAAATAGTGAGATGGGGTGAACACATCTCTAATTTGTGCTCCAAGTTGCTCACACCTGAAAATGACACGGGGACTTGATTTCCTACCCCGGTTTCGCTGAAAAGAATGTGTCAAAAGCATTGTCGCCGCCTCCAACTGTTTTGTCACTGGGCATTTTGCCCATCAAGCTGCAAAAAACAAACAGCCAGGTCATAAGTCACATAAACCCAGCATAAAATAACTTCAAAATAGGAAGAAATGTACAAAAATAACTATGCTCGTGCCTAAAGGTACAACACAACGTATTCCGAACTCAACCTAAATGACTACCCTTCTCTATTATTAATCACCTCTACCAATGAACCCGACTTCTCTGGAAAGAAACTAAGGCCGAGTTTTCCTACGGGGCTAAGACCTAAGACCGAGTTTTCCTAAGGGGCACGACGCAATGCATTCAAACGCAATCTAAATGAAGTATCATACCCCACATTCCTCTTCTCCCAAAGAGAGTATACTTCTCCAAGTCTAATAGAAGTACCATACCACACATTTCCCTTCTCCCAAACAAATTCTACTGGTCCAAAAAAATTTGTTTACCGAACGTGGTCCATCTAACCAATTTTAACAAATGAATTCGAAAAAATATCAAACAAGCAATTAACGTAGACAAATCTGTCTAATGCGAAATAGTTCCAAGATGAACCATAAATCAAATAGTCATGCAAAAGATGTATGTTACAAAAGATGCAATAACAAAAAGGAACTTGAGAGACGCATGAATCACCACCATGGAACACTCTTGGGCCCTGGCGAATGTATGTGGCACAGTTAAGGTAATTTTTACCTCAATGACATGAACCACCAAGTACTGCTTAATGACTGCAAATTGACTCAATCAAATTTTCCTTTTGCTCGTCGCGGATCACCACAATAACATTTGAAACCAAAGAAGGCATTGGAACTTTGTAAAGCCCAAAAATAATAACAGTAGAGAAGTACATTGAAACCAAAAAATGAAATCTTTCGAAGGCAGGTACTCAGGCTTTCCAAAACAAAATAAAAACTAACCATAAAGGGGCTTCTAAAATAAAATCTTTCGAGGGCTCAAGGACTTTCAAAAAGTGCTTTGAAAATTAGCAGAGAACGAATAATGTGGTTGAAATTAGTCCATAGGCACGGCCTGGAGAATAAAGTTTCAGTACAAAAAAAATTTAAATTTCTGGTAAAATTAGTCCCTTTCTTTTTCTTTTTGTTTTTTTAAAAATAACACAAAATCAGTTGCTCATCCGCATGCCCATCCCCAATGTAGGAAGAACATCTATGACCTTTCCGTCAATCTCGACTCAAACTTTAAATATTTTGAGCCCGAAAACCACCAAATCACTATCCACTTATTTACTCAAGCTTATACCAAAATGAGTACTCCTCATTTTTTCATTACGATGTCTAAATCTCCAAAGCTTTTTTTGTGTATTTCGAATTTAATATTTTTTCATTAGTGGAGCTTTAAATCCAACATATGCTTAGAAGTTAGATATGTGTTTCACATAATGACTGGAAAAAAAAACTAAGATGTAAACAGAAAACAAAAATCGGTAATTGTATTACTAAATCAACGTAAACATTGGGGGTATACTGAAAGAAAATAATGAAATACACTCACCTCAATTCTTTCGGAAGTAGAGTGAAATACAAAATCGTATATATGCGCAATACATATTTGACAAAAAATCTGATACAAAAAAAAAGGAACCGTGAAATACAAAAAAAAGAATGAAATACAAAACCAAACTAACGGCCGTATTAAGCAAAAAAAAATCTGATGAAAGGGAAGCAAGACAATACCGTGCGTTGAGGCTAAACTGAAAAAAAAAATAATGAAATACACTCACCTCAAGTTATGGTATTTCGGAAGCATAGGGAATGGGGGAGGAGTGAGGGAGAGAGTAAAACAATGAAATACAAAACCGTGTATATTGATTTTGCCGTGCACTGTCATTTTGCATTCTTACCATAAATAAAGTGCATTTATTGCCGTGTATATTGATTTTGTTTCTATCCATTTTGTCGTGTATATTGAGTTGCCATTTTGCCGTGTATATGATTATTCAGATTCTAACTTTGAGTTTGAACATTCCATAAATAAAGTGCACTTTATTGCCAAGGGATTAGGAATAGCAATAGCAATAGCCTTTGATTTGCCTTACCGTAAATTATTGTCGTGGGAGCCAATTAATTAATGGGGTCTTAGAATGGAAATGAACAAATGGTGAAGATTTATGCAGAAAAATGTGTTACAAATCTAACGGTGTAGGAAAAATACGTGGGCCACCACACCGTCGCGATTTGTATTATAGACTAGTGCATGCCCGTGCCTAAAGGCACGGCTCCGAATCGATGGTCAAAAAATTATTCAGTTTTATTCCTCTAATCTCTTTATCGCAAAGGCTGAAAAAAAAAACTCAATATAGCATTTTTCTTCACTCCTTATGACAGTGTTCAAATGTCCATGTCTAAAGACACGGCGTAAATAACCTATTCTTCCCCAATTATCTCCACCTATCCTTTCCCCCATTTGTAAATCAGTATCACAGATCATATGCATTCCATATAAATGTCATGAGTTACTTTCAATGAATTAAAACCAATCATTCACAAAGACTATCAGATTTAGTATATACCAACATCAACACCATATCCAAACAGGGTCATTCGATTTTGCCAACAAAAAAAGTCCATTGAAAGCCATAACAAAATATTACTTGAAGCAATAGTCCCACGTCCAGACGATCACATTGCAATACTTCTCATGCAACTGTGAGGACCTACTCAATCATATAACCACAACCTCTTACTAGCATAGAAAATGAAAAAGGATTTACAGAAAAAATTAGGAACCATGCAATGTTATAGACGAAGGCACGGCTCGAAC
Source organism: Rhododendron griersonianum (assembly GCA_018127125.1). Classification (NCBI taxonomy): domain Eukaryota; kingdom Viridiplantae; phylum Streptophyta; class Magnoliopsida; order Ericales; family Ericaceae; genus Rhododendron; species Rhododendron griersonianum. The sequence continues at coordinate 30,359,436 of CM030793.1, forward strand.
AATCGATCAACGCACACAAATAAATTCTAGACTCACACACAATATATCAACCCCTGCCCAACGAATCCAATTATGTGAAAAACAATAACCCAAGCATATTCATTGACCTATTTAACTTGAACAAACAATTTTTCAATCCATAGTTGCCCTTGCCTGAAGGCACGACGCAACACGTTCTCAATAAATGAGCATGTGCCTGAAAACACTTATTAATAAGCATTAATCTAATAAAAGTTTCTTGCACTATCAACAATGAAATTGCATACTCTCAATCAAAAATATTACCTAAGGAATCAAAACCGTTTGGAAACTGCTATTCAAATCACAAAAATTCACTATGTCAATCAAAAGAGTTTATTGAATTCAGTACATAGTGAGGGCCTACCCACCAAAATTCAAAGTCCCAATAGTTGATGTAGCACTTAACAGCTACCAACAAAAAAGATAGATTGGTAGCTACCAACAAAAAGATAGAATGGTAGCCAACAGTATGACCTCCACCATCACCTTCCATCTCTGGATACCTGAATATTAAATTTAAACGTTAGTGCAACAGGATTAAATAGAATAATCATTTGACTTTTATTTAGAAAAATTCTGTTCAGAAACACCAACAAACGATCATACTGTGATCGTTAGTGCAACATTGCAATACTTCTCATGCAACTGTGAGGACCTACTCAATCATATAACCACAACCTCTTGCTAGCATAGAAAATGAAAAAGGATTTACAGAAAAAATTAGGAACCATGCAATGTTATAGACGAAGGCACGGCTCGAACAATCGATCAGCGCACACAAATAAATTCTAGACTCACACACAATATATCAACCCCTGCCCAACGAATCCAATTATGTGAAAAACAATAACCCAAGCATATTCATTGACCTGTTTAACTTGAACAAACAATTTTTCAATCCATAGTTGCCCTTGCCTGAAGGCACGACGCAACACGTTCTCAATAAATGAGCATGTGCCTGAAAACACTTATTAATAAGCATTAATCTAATAAAAGTTTCTTGCACTATCAACAATGAAATTGCATACTCTCAATCAAAAATATTACCTAAGGAATCAAAACCGTTTGGAAACTGCTATTCAAATCACAAAAATTCACTATGTCAATCAAAAGAGTTTATTGAATTCAGTACATAGTGAGGGCCTACCCACCAAAATTCAAAGTCCCAATAGTTGATGTAGCACTTAACAGCTACCAACAAAAAAGATAGATTGGTAGCTACCAACAAAAAGATAGAATGGTAGCCAACAGTATGACCTCCACCATCACCTTCCATCTCTGGATACCTGAATATTGAATTTAAACGTTAGTGCAACAGGATTAAATAGAATAATCATTTGACTTTTGTTTAGAAAAACTCTGTTCAGAAACACCAACAAAACACTACCGAGAATATTTCTCGTTCAACTCTGAGGGCTCCCTCAAAAAACACGATCATCACCTCCTTTCTGCTACCATAGAAAGTAAAAAATAGTTTATAAAAAATAATTAGGAACTATAGCCGAAATTGAAAATAAGTAGAAATTGAAAATAAGTAAAGAGCTATGAAAACATTGTTGTAGAATTTTACGAAATGAATGTAAACTCGCATTTCAAGTGATATCATAGTACTCAACAGTTCGATAGATTCTCAAATCAAATCATTCACTAGAAGTTGAGATATCATGTGCACAAACTATATACGTAGTACTACTAAGGGAGAAAAAAAAAAACTAAACAAATTTTTGAACCAACTCCAACATAGGTCATCAAAACTAATTAAAAAAGTTCACTAAGCGACATATATGCATGAGCATTCTATCACAAAATTATGAGCATATATATGTAGTTATACAATTTAAAAACTACATACCACTTTACTGAAAATCAAATCGAACCACCAGGTTAGAAATTAGTTCAGGTTGGATTCACGTTTTCAGTTTCTTTTTTCAGTCATTGTGTGCCAGTATTCAGATATGCCAATAGTAACTCATAATATATTCCATAACAACGAAGAAATTTTTAACATTAGAAACACAAAATAGATGTCCATCATCTATTCTAGCTGCAAAAGACAATCCACAGATGATTTTTTTTCGATCCGTGCACCTAAATATAATTATTAGATAAAATGAACCAATACATTAGACATATATAACAGGTATGGCTCAGACAATTAGCACACACACACAAATACTGGTTAACTGATTCTTTTACTGATTAACTGTTTTCTATTCTTTTATTGATTTGCTATTTATTCTTTTACTGATTAACTTTTTTCACACATGAAGTGGTAATATGTGTGTTAAGAGTTTCATATTATATAGATTCCACCAGCATATATATAGCATGTATGTTTGTAAAACTTAAGAATCAGTCGAGCCAACAGTACTCACACCTCCCTGCACACAATGTTTGGTGTCCTTCACATGTGAAACGGAGCTTTAGAAACAAAGAAAGAAGGGTAAAATCTATTAATATATAGTTAAGCCGAATAAGGAAAAAAAACTAACAGATCAGTTAGTTTTGCTTTGGTACTCCTTTGTGCTAAGTTCAACTTAGCTTGACAATTTTGCTAGAAAACACATGAGGTATACCGTATACCACTTCACTATTAAAAAAAAAACAGAGCAAAATAGCACCTCGTAAACATGTAATAATCCCTCCCTTCTACTCTAGGAATGAATTGAGATACATACATTTACCTGATGACTTCGAAGTTGTGTACTCCTCGAATGCGGATGCATGGCCTCTGGACAAAGCCCATACAAAAAAAATCTGCTCTCCATAGATTCTTATACTAACTATATGTAAGACTACAAAATGATTTCTAGTGGAATGGAACTAATACGTACAGTTTGGACAAAGATCTGGTAAAGGACCAATAAACTATATAATACCATCATTTCTCCAACTACAGCCATGCATAAAACTCGAAAATGATATTTGCACCGAACCGACGGCCGCGCCGGGCCGTCTCTGGCCACCGGACGGCCGATCCGAGCGGTCCAAAAAAATTTAAAAAAAAAATCCGAGGGAGCCAACGCGGGAATCAACGGCATCCGATGTGTGTAGGGTACTTGATCTAAACACCCTTTTTTCGTGTATATATGTTACACCCTGTATAATATTGCTACATATCCAAATGTAGAGAGAGAGCATTATATGTTATCAAGTATAAAGAAAAAACTTGAGATAGAGAGAGAGCACGCGCGCGCTTCAAAGTCAAGTTTGGATCGAAGAAGGTTGCTAGGCAATTTCTGTTTTTTTATTTTATTGTTAGTACTTGTAATTCATATTGATGAGAGAAAAAGGTAATAGAAGCTTGCCATGGGAGGAGATGAATTCCTAATTGAATTCAGTCCTAAATGTATATTACGTTTCAATGAATAATGAGTGATAGAGGTTTCCTTTTCTTTGTTAATAAATCATTTCCTCTTTAAACTAAATTGAATATACATTTGGTTACGTTGACTTTAAAAGTAGTAATTGATTTATCTTGATAGTGCTATACATTAATGTCAATAATATAGTTATAAAATTTTATGGAAAGTATGATTTCGAGAGAGTGGCAATAATAACAATCACAGTGATTTCGGTAACGCCCTCATTTCTCAAAGGAATGTTCCCCATGATTTCGGAAAATTAGAAGTGTAATAAACATTTGTTCAATCATTTCCAAATATATATGTCGCTAGCTATACTGTCCGTAGATCTCAGCCGTTGAAAAAATGTGTACCGATCTTAGGGTCTAAAATATAAGAGGGAATTTAGGGATTCAAAAACTTCCCTGTCATATTATATAGACTAGATATTGCCCGTGCCTGAACGCACGACGCAACACATTTTCAAGGGAAAATTGAGTAGGAGGACATACTATAAGGTTTTTTGCTATAATAAGGACATAAATATTTTCCCTTAAAGTCTAAAGGACATTATGTCCAGAATTTACATTGTGTCCATTGACTGGCGTTGACTAGCGTTGACCGGCGTTGACTAGCGTTGACCGGTGTATCTGTTCATTTTTTATGTATCTGTTGATTTTTTATTTTTACCTCCACTACTCAACCACCACTTCTACCACGACGCCACCGCCACTATGCCGCCACAACCTCCACTTCCATCACCACTTTTACCACCACTCCATCACCAACACGCCACCACCTCTACCACCACCACTCTACCACCACTCCATCACCACCACGCCACCACCTCCACCACTCAACCACCACCTCCACCACCACCACCACGCCACCACCTCCACCACTCAACCACCACCTCCACCACCACCACCACGCCACCACCTCCACCACCACCACTTAACCACCACCATGCCACCACAACCTCCACTTCCACCACCACTCCATAACTACCACACCACCATCTCCAACTCCACCACTTCTACAACCACCGCCACCGCCACCACAACCTCCACTTCCACCACCACTCCTACCACCACGCCACCGCCTCCACCACCACCACTCAACCACTACTTCCACCACCACCACTACGACGCCGCCACCACCACCATGCCACCACAACCTCCACTTCCACCACCGCCATGCCACCACTCCAGCACCACCATGCTACCATCTCCACCACCACCTCACCACTTCCACCACCACCATCACCACCATGCCACCACAACCTCCACTTCTACCACCACCTCTACCACCACTCCACCACCACCACCACCACCACCACTCCATCACCACCATGCCATCACCTCCATCTCCACCACCACCACCACTTCCACCACCACCATGCCACCACAACTTCCACTTCCACCACCACTCCATCACCACCACGCCACTATTTTCACCTCCACCACTCAACCACCACTTCCACCACCATGCCATCACCTCCATCTCCACCACCAGCACCACTCAACCACCAGCACCATGCCACCACAACCTCCACTTCCACCACCACTCCATCACCACCACGCCACTATTTCCACCTCCACCACTCAACCACCACTTCCACCACCACCATGACACAGCCACCATGCCACCACAATCTCCACTTCCACCAACACTCCATCACCACCACACCACCGCCTCCACCTCCACCACCACCACCACCACTTCCACCATCACCACCACCATGCCACCACAACCTCCACTTCCACCACTCCATCACCACCACGCCACCACCTCCACCACTCAACCATCACTTCCACCACCACAACTACGACGCCGCCACCACCACCACCATGCCACCACAACCTCCACTTCCAATACCACCATGCCACCACTCCATCACCACCACGCTACCACCTCCACCACCACCTTCACCAGTCAACCACCACTTTCACTACCACCATGCCACCACTCCAGCACCACCATGCTACCACCACCATCACCACCATGCCACCACAACCTCTACTTCTACCACCACCTCTACCACCACTCCACCACCACCACCACTCCATCACCACCATCTCCACCACCACCACCACCACCACTCAACCACCACTTCCACCACCACTCCATCACCACCACGCCACTATTTCCACCTCCACCACTCAACCACCACTTCCACCACCATGCCATCACCTCCATCTCCACCACCACTCAACCACCACTTCCACCACCACCATACCACCACAACCTCCACTTCCACCACCACGCCACTATTTCCACCTCCACCACTTCCACCACCACCACGACGCAGCCACCACCACCGCCGCCATGCAACCACAATCTCCACTTCCACCAACACTCCATCATCGCCACGCCACCGCCTCCACCTCCACCACCACCACTTCCACCATCACCACAACCTCCATTTCCACCACTCCATCACCACCACACCACCACCTCCACCACTCAACCACCACTTCCACCACCACAACTACGACGCCACCACCACCACCATGCCACCACAATCTCCACTTCCACCACCACCATGCCACTACTCCATTACCACCACGCTACCACCTCCACCACCACCTTCACCAGTCAACCACCACTTTCACTACCACCATCACCACCATACCACCACAACCTCCACTTCTACCACCACCTCTACCACCATTCCACCACCACCACCACTCCATCACTACCACGCCATCACCTCCACCTCTACCACCACCACTCAACCACCTCTTCCACCACCACCATGTCACCACAACCTCCACTTCCATCACCTTCACCTCCACCTCCTCCTCCACCACTCAACCACTACTTCTACCACCACCACTATGATGCCGCCATCACCACCTCCACTTCCACCCTTACCATGCCACCACTCCATCACCACCACGCCACCACCTCCACCACTACCTTCACCACTCAACCAACACGACGCCACCACCACCATACCACCACAACCTCCACTTCTACCACCACATCTACCACCACTCCACTATCACCTCCACCACACCACCACCACCCCATCAGCACCTCTATAACCACTCCACCACCACCTCTCTGTTCCACCACCACCACCACCACTCCAGTTCCAAAATCATGTCCATCACCACCACTACCGCCACCACCACTCCACCGCTACCGCCACTACCACCACCACCACCACAATACAAAACAGATATAGATATACCAGATACAAATACACCAAAACAAATATAATAGATATACCACAACAGATACACCAACCCAAAAATGACACAGATATATCAACAGCAGATGTACCAAAACAGATGCAAATATATCAACAATATCTGCTGGGGTTTGCTTCGGCTTTTCTCTTGCAAAATTGGAGAGAGAAATAAGTTTTTCGTTTGTTTTTGGACGGAAGTTGACGGTAGGAGTTTAATTGATAAGTGTTTTTAAAACGTCAAATGTTTATATGATATTTCGATAAGGTCAGGTATCTATGTGATTTGCGTGAAAAGTCAGGTGCTAATATAAAAAATTTCCATACAGATATATCAACAACAGATGTACCAAAATAGATAGATACAAATATACCAACAATAGATACACCAAAATAAATATAGATATACCAAAATAGATACACCAACAAAAAAAAGAAGATATAGATATATCAAGACATATACACCAACACAAAAGACTTACATATATACCTGCAACAGATACACCAACGCAAAATAGATACAGTTATATCAACAACAGATGTACCAAAATAGATACAAATATACCAACAATAGATACACAAAAATAGATATAAATATACCAAAACACATAGACCAACACAACACAAAACAGATACAGATATACCAATACACCAAAACAGATACACCAACACAAAACAGTTACAGATATATCAACAACAGACATACCAAAATAAATCCACAACCTCCACTTCCACCACCACCTATACCACCACTCCATCACCACCACGCCACCACCTCCACATCCACCTCAACCACTCAACCACCACTTTTACCACCACGACGTCACCATCACCACCACCATGTCACCACAACCTCCACTTCTACCACTACCTCTACCACCACCTCCATCACCACCACGCCACCACCTCCACCACACCACCACCACCACCACCACCCATCAGCACCTCCACAATCACTCCACCACCACCACTCCAGTTCCATGACCATGTCTACCACCACCACTCCACAGCCACCACCACAATCACAATAAAGTCTTTTTTTTTATTTCTTAAAACAAAATAAATACAAATATACAAGATACAGATACACCAAAACAGATATAATAGATATACCACAACAGATACACCAACACAAAACAGATACAATTATATCAAGAACAGATGTACCAAAATAGATACAAATATACCAACAATGGATAAAAAAAAATAGATATAAATATACCGAAATACATACACCAACACAACACAAAACAGATACAGATATACCAATACACCTAAATAGATACACCAACACAAAACATATACAGGTATATCAATATCAGATATAACAAAATAGATCTACAATCTTCACTTCCACCACCACCTCTACCACCACAACCTCCACTTAAAATACAGATATACAGCTATCAACAACAGATACACCAAAAATGAACAGATACACCGGTCAACATCAATGCCGGTCAATGGTTAAAAAAATAAAAAAATCAACAGATACACCAAAAATGAACAGATACGTCGGTCAACACCAGTCAACGCTGGTCAACGGTCAAAAAAATAAAAAAATAATCAACAGATATACCAAAAATGAACAGATACACCAGTCAACGCCGGTCAACGCCGGTAACACCGGTCAAAATAAAAAAAATAAATAAATAAGACATTTTTATGTAAGCCAAACAAGGCCCTTGTCTCATTAAAGTCAATTTAAATGAAAAAAGACATTTTTTGTGTTAGCCAAACAAGGCCCTTGTCTCATTAAAGGCAATTTGGTCTTTTCACGGATCTTAAACTCCAAAACATTTTTGTTAATGGACTTTACACATCACTGAAAATTAAGTTGGACTAAATCTACTTTGTGACCTCTTCTTTTGGACTTTAGACCAATTTGCTGCATTTTCAAACACAACTAAAATGAATTATCAAAGAGTGTAATTTGTTTTCTTGGTCGAGGAGTGTATTCAAATTTTGAAAAAGGTCCAACTTCAAATATCTGAAATCTGACATGAGTGAGAAATAAATTCTCTTTCACAGTTAGGACAATTTTGAATTTGCACACACAACACACACAGACACAGATTGAGAGAGGGAGAGAGCTGCTGCTTTGGGATACACGTGAGTCAGAGAGAACAATTCAATATGAGAGTCTTGTGTTATTCTATTTTGGAGAGCCTCCTCCGGGCATGATCAGCTTGTGTTCCTCTAGGGCTTGCCCGTTTAGGCATGAATCGAAGAATTCGTTATTCAATATGATTTCGAGTGACCTAGCAACATAATTTTACAATAATTTTATCACCACGAAAAACCAATTTATTCATTATACTATTGACTACATTAACTAATAATGTAAACAACACTAATAATTTATATTTGCTATCAAATGCTCTCTAAAACCCTGAAGTAAGAGAGCAAAACACACACACACACTCGTGTGCCCGAGTTTTGAAAGAATCCACTTGCGTGTCCTGTTTAAGATACAAATAAAAAAGGGGGTCATTCTAGCTACCAATTAAACCAACCAACCAACCAAGAAAAAGAAAAGGAGCCACATCAAGATCAAAAAGAAGAGTCACCAAAAGCAATGGCAACAATTTCATTCCTATTTAAGACAACGAATTCGCCCATCAATCAAATAAGTACTTGCACACACCAATTTCAAACTCATGCAACTTATCCACTTTGAATAAGACGCAAAGCTTATGATCTTTAAACTCCAATACCAAGCTCAAATCAGTAAGGGTCCTCCCAAAGTGAGCACAATATGACCCCAACAAAAGTTCTAAGGTTAACCAATGCAAGCTATTAGGAAAAATAAAGCAAATCCCAAGTTCGTCATGCAAATCTTACATAGAATAGCTATAGAGAAATAAGATGAAGACAAAAGGGTAAAGAAAGCCTTGAATACAAACCGCATGCATAAGAGTAAACCACCATCAAGGACTTGGCATATATCAATATCAAAATGGGTAATCCGCAAGAAAAAAATAGATTAAAAGGTGGTTCAACATGAGCTTCATATCCAAATCCCACATTGAAAAGTAAAAAGGAGCTGCAAAGACCAAATTAGTTGTCCGCATATGACATGATACTCTGCCATGGATTAAAAGGTTTAAAAGAACTTTAAGTACATACACAATCAAATGCAAAAACGGTTAAGGGATTTCTAAATTAAAATATAAAAATCGTATAACAATCGAAATATTGGTAATACTTACAACACCGTCACTCTTACGAATCGAAATATAGATATGTCATCACTCCTACGAATCTGCAAACAACAAAGAAAAAGATGCTCAAGATCTACTGTAATATCAAAAAGAATAAGAAACTGATCTATTTTTCAATTGCGAACATATTTTTCACACAATATGTACTCTGGCATGCATTTGTTAGGAAAACAAATACTAAAGCGGACAAAAAGAAATCCGTATATCCAAGCATTGACCTATGCAATTGCTAATCCACCATATGCTACTAATACGACACCAAAGCAAAGGTCACCAAAATTTAGTTTATTGGGATTGAACAAAGCAACTCAAGAAACGGGTTAAAATAGGGGAAAAAACAAAGTTTACAAAGGTATAAAATTTCTACGATATTTCCAGCTGGCAATGCGGATATGGGAGAAGAAGACGGTAAGAGGGAAAAACAGAGTTTACAAAGGTATACAATTTCTACGATATTTCCAGCTGGCAATGCGGATATGGGCGAAGAGGACGGGTAGAGGAGGAGGTTGTACGGATATGTACATTCTTGGGGCCCGTTGGGGGTTCTTATAGATTGGTTTAGCTCCACTCCATACCCTTATCTACAGTACCCTACCAAACTCAAATTTTATGACTCCAACTTAGGCCAACAAAGAAGATCAATTAGGACCATCCATCTCGTAGATTTCGCCCTCAATAACATGTGTGAAAAAAATGAACTTGGTCCGATACAGTGCCCTTTAGAAAATTGAAATGTTGCTCAAGCGTAAAAGATAAAACGAACAGTACCTTGTGGATTAAGTTTTTGAACAAACTATAAATTTGTAATGAAAATGCCCATATCACAATAATAGTTGACAAATCTAAAACTGTATATACCAGCGATGAAATTCAGTTTTGAACCGAGAAGAAAGAATGCGATGTTCTACCTCACGTTGCAACCATTGCTGTGAGTGGTTTGGTTATACCTGAACCTAGTGTTGGTGTCCAAACTCAGAGATGTTAATGTGAGAAAGAAGGTCCAAAAGAGATTGCAATGTTTCGGTTTCAAAATTTGAAATAGCTAATAATGGCCGAAAGTGTTGGGATTCCCACTTACTGTGTTTGGAAAACCAACATCCGAGCGTGGAGTGAGGCTTTGATACATTTTTTCCACTGAAAACACATGACCCGTTAGATTAAAGGTTGAATAATATGAATCCCGTGATTTATGGTACATTAATGAGTTGATAGCTGTAAAACTTTGGTTTTGGCTTCCCAAGTAAGGAAAGGAAGCAGATTTTGGGTTTTTTTTTTTCTTTTCTCCATTCCGAGTATTGAACGACTTTTTGGATTCCCAAGGAAACGGACAAATGAAAATCCACGATCAAGGTATAAAATAAATCAATTCACATGTCCATAGATGGTTAGATCATCCAAAATTAAAAGTCCTAAGAAGTTGTCTAAAACGGGTCAACATTATTTTACCATCAATGACGAATATTGTTGAGTGATAAAAAACAGATTAAAATAACTTAGTTCTTAAGCAAAAGAAAACTAATAGAAAAGGAGAATAAATTCAAACAGATTGGCTAATAGTATGGGAAGGGGTAGATGGAATTGCTAAATTCAAATAAAGGAAGATTTGCTCATATTGTCCATTAACATCACCATGTCTACCGTCTCACTTTAAAGAAATTGAGTTAGTGTAACGCCCCGACTTTTCGGAAGCAAAATAAAATAATTTCTTAAGAAAATTTTGCTAAATAAATATAATTTTCCAAAATAAAGGTCTATTACAATCTCAAAATAAATTTACCGATTCAAAATACTTCAGAGCTGACCCTAGACTTGATACGTTTCCCAAGCATACTCGATCTCCTTTCCTGATATTCTTTCCGTGTCGAACTGCACCATCATTGAATCCCCTCCATTGAATCCTGCGCCCTCTGGCAAATTGATCGCCGAAGCAATCGATTTACCAGGATACAGACGTATCCGTGAGTGATAAATCACCCAGCAGAATAATCCAACCCAACCACCCCTCTTACTTTACAGCTAGCAGGTAATAATATATTATCAATGTAGAAAAGTAAAATAGAAGTATCACACATGAATTTATTCATTTCTGTACAATAGCCTAACAACGAGAGAAAACTAGTCATGCCCAGACCATAACTAGGGTTTGCCTATCTTAATCACCATATCAAAATTACTACTGGACTCCCGCCAGTTCTATCATCACAAAACATCACTGAACCACCTGTCAGGTTTTATCATCAAAATATCGCTGGATCACCTGCCAGGTTTTATCGTCACAAAACATCACTGGGCTTACTTTGCCAGGTTTTATCGTCACAAGACATCACTGGACCACCGCCAGGTTTTATCAACAGAAAACGTCTCTGGACTACCCGCCAGGTTTTACTGTCACAAAATATCGCTAGACCTCCGCTAGGTTTTATCATCGCAAAACATCACTGGACCACCGCCAGGTTTTACTGTCACAAAATATCGCTAGACCTCCGTGTAGACACCCCAATTTAGGCTTTTCAAAATTCCTTGACTTGTGGCCCAGAGGCTCCCCGATGATGACTTTGGATTGAAACAAGCCTGGTATCGATCGGAACATTGCTCCTTGGAAGATTGAAGAAGGATTAAAAATGGTTAAAAATGTTTTCAAGCGCTTGGGAGCAATCCTAAGCGCTCAAAACTATTTCACAAAACCTCTAGCCTGGCTCTTTCTCGAGCGCTCGAGAGTGAGGTCCTAAGCGCTCGGGAGTAATCCCAAGCGCTCGAGACTTTTCTGTTGCCCAATGCATGGCTGTATCACCCACTCACTTTGCAAATCATCATTACAGCCACTTTCAGCCCGCCGATGGCTCATTCCACACTCAACCTCTGGTAGGAAGATATTCAGGCCAAAGATGTACCCATTAAACAAATGTTTTATCAAAACCATTTGATTTTTCAAAAACCATTGGATGTTTTGCCTATAAATATGCCTGGCTTTTCAGTGGGAAGGAGGAGGAGGCACGAAAAATTCCATTCCAGAGCACGCTTACTCTCTGCTCTTTTTCTCTCTCTAGCCAAAGACCAAAAACCTCCAAACTCTCTTCCAAATTTCAAAGGGTTTTGCAAATCACCAAGGAAAAAGGGCAAGAAATCCAGAATATCCATCTGATCTCTTGCATTCTCCTCTCTCCATCCACATTTCAAAGCTACACCAAGGAGCAAGGTTCAAAGAAAAGGTAGAACTCTTACCTTTGGTCACAACCTAAGGGCTGTTCTTCCGTTCTGAGGGGGGTCTCTCAGCCTGACCCAGTCTTCAATACTGGGTGCATGGTTGTGAGACCCTAGTGTAAAAACAAGAGCAATGGGCCACAAGAAAATATTTTCATAAAACCCCTTTTACTGGACACACTCCCAAGCGCTCGAGAGTCTTCTGGAGCGCTCGGGACTGTCCCAGATCTCATGCTTGCCCCTTTGTCACATGGCAGGTTGGGAAAGAGGTGTAATATTAAAAGAATTGGTTTCATATTGACATGCATGCACAGAAAATGGTTTCCCCTAAGAACAGAAACATTTCCTCACAGGTTTTCATGTGTGAACAAGACTGCCTTCTGTCAAAGTTAAAAGATGTTCTCCCCTTTGGAAACATCAAAATAAGGGCTTTTGCATGTCAAGATGGAACCACTTCTTGTTTGAGAGAAAGCTGACATGCAGCACACTCCCAAGCGCTCCGAACCATACCAGAGCGCTCGAGAGTGCATGCATGCCATTGCTTCCTATTTTCCCACTCTACTGTGTTACCTGGTCTCTGCATGCATTAGTGTGGCCTGTTGCTCTTTTAAATTCATAGATTTAACTTTGTTAAGGCAGGGATGCATGATTTGAAAGATTGAGGGCTTAGCTCAGTCTTCCAAGTCCTCTGCTGAGCCAGTAGTGTACTTGATGTCATTTAAATTTCCAGTTTAGTATTGTATCCTGTCTGTGCTAACAAATTTTGCAGGTTCAGAGTGTCAGAACTCCCAAGCGCTCGGGACTGTACCCGAGCGCTCGAGAGTGAAGTCAGTAACAGATCCTCATTTTCTGTAATCATGCATTTTGCTCACCTTCATCTAATCATCCACTGCACAACTGCACATGCATGCAATTCTTACCTGCTATAACTGTACATACTTGCTAAATGGTCTAATGAAACAAAATCCCTTTTGAAAAATCCCACAAACGTTTAGTAGAGACCGATCTCGAATCGGGCGAGGGGGGTGCCGCAAAACCCTTCCCCCCTCGTAACATGGCTTCCGAACCCTTGAAACTGATCTCTGGTTTTCAATTTCAAATCAACCAATGGTTTTCCAAACAAAACGGTTTCTCGGGTGATATACCACAAATCCGGGTGGCGACTCTTCAAACTCTTCAAACAATGTATTTTTTCTTCAAACGCGGGAAAAATATATTTTAATTTTTCGGGCATAGCAGCCCACAGTGGCGACTCTGCTGGGGAGCTGGTTTAATTAATACTTGAGAAAAAGTTGGTTTGTTGATAAAACGGCCCGCTTTTCTTGGATATCAATTAAACTTGTGAGCCAGGTTTGAAAAACGTTTGTGGGATTTTCAAAAGGGATTTTATTTCGTTGTCTTTTTTTGTATGTATCTTGTGCAACCCCGCTGTTGTGTTTCGGTAATCCTACCCGGCTTGCCGGTGATGGGGAATCCCGGAATGCTCAGCAACCCTCGACCGTGATGAGTCATCTCTACCGTTTGTACCATTATTGGGTGTATGCTCAATAGTGGGAGGTATACTTTGACTCTAGTCCGGGGAACCCTCTTCAAGCCAAAACCAGCCTCTATACGTGTTTAGAAAGCAATAGAACCTTCCAAACTAGGACAGGGACCCGCAGGGTAGGATTACGTGCTATATCCTGTCTACATGTTACTGCTTTCTACATCTCATCCACGTCATGTCGTCATGCTGTCCGTTCATTTTTTGAGTCCTGCACTTTCGCTCGCACGGTCTGTAGAAAGTTGCCTGGCCCGATGATGAATCGTGCACCCCGGTGTACGTTGTTTAACTACATGAGTCCTTAGAACAAGGAGACTTTGGGAAATCAGGATGTTACTAAGTCCTTGACTAATGCCTAATCGAAATTTCAACGGAGAGTAAGGAATGACAAAGGAACCGGCGCCGTGATGCCACTTTACTTACACCACCTTGGCTAATGGCACAGTGCCACTGACACCACGATGGTTGGGGCATCACGCCGTCTATACTAAGTCATTCCGAGTTCAAAATTGAGATTCCGAATGAGGACTAGTCGAATACTTAGTTCATTTTGACATCTCTTAGAATTTGTCGTTCTGAACGAAGGATACACCCTAAAAGAAATTCTGAGGAATTAGGCAACCTTCGAAAGACTGTAATCTTATCACCTTTGCACATCACACCTTGCATCTCACGCTTTCTTTTTTTTGTGTCTCATATAGAACTCTGAAACTCGTTTGCGCAGTCTTCGCGAGGTTGCCGAGGTCCAATGAAGAGTCACGCGCTCCATGTGCGTGTTGTTTAAATATGTAAGTCCTTAGAACAAAGAGACTTTGGGAAATCAGGATGTTACTAAGTCCTTGACTAATGCCTAATCGAAATTTCAATGGAGAATAAGGAATAGCAAAGGAACCGGCGCCGTGATGTCACTTTACTTACACCACCTTGGCTAATGGCACAGTGCCACTGACACCACGATGGTTGGGGCATCACGCCGTCTATACTAAGTCATTCCGAGTTCAAAATTGAGATTCCGAATGAGGACTAGTTGAATACTTAGTTCATTTTGACATCTCTTAGAATTTGTCGTTCTGAACAAAGGATACACCCTAAAAGAGATTCTGAGGAATTAGGCAACCTTCGAAAGACCGTGATCTTATCCCGCTTGCACATCGCACCTTGCATCTTACGCTTGCTTTCGTGTCTCATATAGAACTCTTAGGCTTGCTTGCGCAGCTTGTTTAGGATTGCCTGGACCGATGATGAGTCGTGCTTTTTAAAGGCGCGTTGTTGAAATTAATTAGTCCTTGGAACGACGAGGTTTTGGGGATATCAAAATTCATTAAGTCTTCAATATAATTTTTAATCATGGATTCAATGAAAATTAACGAAACAGTTAGGCTACAATGTCGTGATACCCACACCACCCAGGTTATGGTGCGAAGTCACTTTACACTGCTTAGGCTAATGGCGCCATGCCACTTACGCCGCCCCGGTTACGGTATCATGTCATTTACGCTAAACGGTTTTTGAAACCAGAACAGAAATTTCGGCTATAAAAAAAAAATGTTAAAGACTTAATTTGTTTTGATATCTCTCAAATCTTGTCATTCCTAATCAAAGGATACACATTCAAAAGAATCTCTGAGGACTAAGGCAATCCTTCATAGGATGTCATTTCTTGAGTCAGGGTCTAGGAGACCATAAATCCATGGAGTTTGGGATACCTCCGGTGTTCGCCGTGCCCGAATGGCTCCCTCTAGCCTTAAGTGCATCTTCCAGCAGTCTTATTGCTCTGTCTCGGATGGTCTTAGATAAGGAGATTGGCTCTGATTCCCAACGTGCGGAATTTAACCTGCCTGACACCGACTTACCCGTGACTGTTGGAACTTTCCGTAAAGTGCGATCCCTTGAGTCGACGATGACAACACGTCAATTACAACTCTTTTATTAAATACACATTTTTCAATAAATCATAACAGGGGCACATTCTGAGTTCGCTTTCTACTTTACTATCAGCACTGAGCCACCCATCCTACACAAAGCCATACCACCTCCTTCGACCACCTCGAAATGACAGGGCAAACAGAGCTGGTTGAGCTAAAAAGGGCTGTAGAGGAAATGAGTCAGAAAATGGATAAGCTGACGGCTCTATTGCAAGGGCTGATTGACATTTTCACCTCCGCCATGTCAAATCCAGATCTGAGACTGAATGCTGGTAAGGCCAAGATCAAAGAAACTCCACAAGCCTACCACCCTCCAACCGCCGGAATCAAGCCATGCTCAAAAGTGAAACTCTCGGACATGTTCGAAGACTTGGTGGAATTCCATGATGCCAAGAATCACTCAAATAAGGATATTGGATCCTTGTCTGAAACTAGTGCTAAAAGACAGGATGTGCACATTTATGAGATCAACCCCAAAAGCAAAAGAGTGTTATGCAGTTGCGAAGCAAGCAAAGCTTTCACCAAAGGTCCAATCAGCATCACCATGAACCCTCAACCCGGCTGCAAAATCCGACCAAGGATCTTCTCCCGCTTTCCTGTACCTTTGTCCTCAGTTTATGAGAAGCTCCTCGAAGCCGGCCTCATCAAGCCACTCCTGTCAACTCCCCTACCTCAAAAGCTCCCACACTACCACAACCCAAACGCCTTCTGCGCCTTCCATCAAATGCCCGGTCACGCTACCAATGACTGTCACCGTCTCCGTCACAAGATCCAAGACTTAATCGACAACGGAACCATCCCAGAGCCGGACTTCAGATCGGGAGGAGGATTTTGAGTGCAGCAAAGCATGAATGGAATTTCTCACGAGTTTGGGAGAGCTTTTAAGTTTCGAGTCAAGTCTTTGTCTTTCAATTTCGAGTCAGTTTGTACTTCGGGTCTTTCATGCTTTCGTGTCTGTATGTTTTCAAATTCAAGTTTGTAGTCCAAAAAAAAAAAAAGAGAAAAACCAAAAAGAGAGTCAGTTTCGTAGGTCTGAACTACGTTATGACCTGATTCCTTTGCAAGAAGGATACGTAGGCAGCCTTATCCCGAGGCCCGGTCATGTTCTTGTGAGTCAATCCCGAAATTCAGTCGGTCCTGTCTTTTGATGTCAAACCTCTTGAGTCGAAATTGTGATAATAAACTTACGTTTTGTGATAATCCCTTAACTTGGAATTGTTTTTCACCATCAATTGAGAAATCAAAACACGAGACATTTTGCCCTTGCAAGAAGAAGAATTTCATGGGACCACTCCCTGGTGCCGTCAAGAAGCAACGCCTTGGCCCAGTAAAAAGCTCGCTAGATCAAAACATCAAAATATGATCTAGGCAAAAGTTAGAGCACACAAATCTCTTAAACTGCATCTAGGATCCAGTTATCAAGTTGTGCAATTCAAAATGAAGAAAGGCATTCTTTTCTTTTATCACACGCTTGAAGATATATATCCATTGATAACCCCTTTTGAGCCTAAATCAATTCCTTTGAAAGAACCCAACTAGGCAGCCATCCCCCACACTGGGGTGAAATAAAGAAGACAAAAGTGCCAAACACCTGACCATCATCGGCGCGTCAGAATTCAAAGCGCAAAAGTGCCAAATGCATACGCACATTGGGATGCAAAACATTGAAGAAAAATCAGAGAATGCTCAAGACCAATGAAAATGCCAAACGCATCGGCACAACAAGTGTGAAGGAAATCAAATGAAAGAAGGCGCCCATCAAAAGCAAAAAGGACAAAAATTTTCAAGATGGCTGCTAGCTCTCGAAACCCCAAGAAGATGAAAAAAGTTTGAGCCTATTATCCTTTCTTTGTTAAGCCAAACCTTGGCCACGTTACAACCCTGATAAAGTCCTTTCAGATTGGAAAACACAACTTGATAATAAAAAATCCTAGACAATAGGAGAAAACAAGAAGGAGCACCAAGGCATTTCATGAATCCTGTAACGTCCGAGCTGGGGCATTTTCTAAAGCCATGGGTTGTCATCAGCAACCTGGGGCATGGTTCGCGGTAAAAGTCCTCGTGTTTTGCCAAAACATTTCAAAGCCTCGAATGGGAAAATCATCAAAACTTGATTTTATCATGACAATTTCAAACATTAAATCCTCAAATAATCAAAGTGTCTCGTCCGGTCAAATCAAACTCTTCATCCAGTCTTGTTCATCATTGAGAGTCTTTCTTGTCCTTCGAGTCATCTATGCCTTGTCCAAATTCACACAAGGTCATTAAGGTCCCAACTTGTGAAAGAAACTCCAATACGTGGAAGAACCCGCACTTCTGCTCAAGACAAAACTGGTTGCCAAAACTATCAGTGGAAGCAAGGAAAAGGATCAGAACGAAGGACTGTCACTCACTGGGGCACATCAGCCCAATGCCATCAATCACTGCAAGCGTACAGCCGACCTCAAGATTGGGGCATGAATGCTCGGAACTCAAGCCCTGATCAAAGCCAACCTCAAACCAGCTCCAGCACAAGCCCCAGCTCCAGCTCAAATCCAAAGACGAACTCCATCCCAAATCCCAAGGTCCTGAAGATGCCAGCCCGCTGACCAAAAACAGTAAAGCAGAAAGGGTACTCGGACATGTCCATTGTTGTTTTTCAAAACTAAAAATCATCAGTGTTGTCAAAAGTCGAAACACGGGTCTCACTTTCTAACCACGACCCCCCACGGTCGCCTTCTTCCTTCATATTCGTCAACATGACTGCACATCTCTTGCCATAGATTTGGCATTGTCCTGAGGGACACCCTTTAATTTCAGATTCAAGCTTCCTCCAAAATTCAAGCTTCTTTTAAAAATTCAAGCTTTTTCCAAAAATTCAAGCTTCCTCCAAAATTCAAGCTTCTTCCAAAAATTCAAGCTTTTTTCCAAAAATTCAAGCTTTTCAAATTCAAGCTTCTTCCAAAAATTCAAGCTTTTCAGATTCAAGCTTCTTTTAAAAATTCAAGCTTTTTCCAAAAATTCAAGCTTTTCAGATTCAAGCTTCTTTTAAAAATTCAAGCTTCAAGCTTTTCAGATTCAAGCTTCTTCCAAAAATTCAAGCTTTTTCCAAAAATTCAAGCCTTTCAAATTCAAGCTTCTTCCAAAAATTCAAGCTTTTTCCAAAAAATTCAAACTTTTCAGATTCAAGCTTCTTTTAAAATTCAAGCTTCTTCCAAAAATTCAAGCTTTTCAGATTCAAGCTTCATTCGCCAACCTTCATCCCCGGTTTTCTCCAGGATCTACCCCACCATAGATTTGGCGCTGTCCTGAGGGACACCTTTCTATCATTTGCTTGCATGTCTGCATGTTTGCATTTGCCCCAAAGAACTACGCTGGTCTGATCCTTGCAGAAAAGGGTACGTAGGCAGTCTGAAAAGACGCGACCACATGCATCAGATGTTTGTATCTTTACTTGCATTTGATTCCGAGTTGAGGATTTGATTTGGCTCGAATTGGGCTGTCTCAATCTTTGGACGGCACTCGTATCTAGATGTGATGCTGAGCGTCGCCCAAAGAGGGGCAACTGTAGACACCCCAATTTAGGCTTTTCAAAATTCCTTGACTTGTGGCCCGGAGGCTCCCCGATGATGACTTTGGATTGAAACAAGCCTGGTATCGATCGGAACATTGCTCCTTGGAAGATTGAAGAAGGATTAAAAATGGTTAAAAATGTTTTCAAGCGCTTGGGAGCAATCCTAAGTGCTCAAAACTATTTCACAAAACCTCTAGCCTGGCTCTTTCTCGAGCGCTCGAGAGTGAGGTCCCAAGCGCTCGGGAGTAGTCCCAAGCGCTCGGGAGTAATCCCAAGCGCTCGAGACTTTTCTGTTGCCCAATGCATGGCTGTATCACCCACTCACTTTGCAAATCATCATTACAGCCACTTTCAGCCCGCCGATGGCTCATTCCACACTCAACCTCTGGTAGGAAGATATTCAGGCCAAAGATTTACCCATTAAACAAATGTTTTATCAAAACCATTTGATTTTTCAAAAACCATTGGATGTTTTGCCTATAAATATGCCTGGCTTTTCAGTGGGAAGGAGGAGGAGGCACGAAAAATTCCATTCCAGAGCACCCTTACTCTCTGCTCTTTTTCTCTCTCTAGCCAAAGACCAAAAACCTCCAAACTCTCTTCCAAATTTCAAAGGGTTTTGCAAATCACCAAGGAAAAAGGGCAAGAAATCCAGAATATCCATCTGATCTCTTGCACTCTCCTCTCTCCATCCACATTTCAAAGCTACACCAAGGAGCAAGGTTCAAAGAAAAGGTAGAACTCTTACCTTTGGTCACAACCTAAGGGCTGTTCTTCCGTTCTGAGGGGGGTCTCTCAGCCTGACCCAGTCTTCAATACTGGGTGCATGGTTGTGAGACCCTAGTGTAAAAACAAGAGCAATGGGCCACAAGAAAATATTTTCATAAAACCCCTTTTACTGGACACACTCCCAAGCGCTCGAGAGTCTTCTGGAGCGCTCGGGACTGTCCCAGATCTCATGCTTGCCCCTTTGTCACATGGCAGGTTGGGAAAGAGGTGTAATATTAAAAGAATTGGTTTCATATTGACATGCATGCATAGAAAATGGTTTCCCCTAAGAACAGAAACATTTCCTCACAGGTTTTCATGTGTGAACAAGACTGCCTTCTTTCGAAAATTAAAAGATGTTCTCCCCTTCGGAAACATCAAAATAAGGGCTTTTGCATGTCAAGATGGAACCACTTCTTGTTTGAGAGAAAGCTGACATGCAACACACTCCCAAGCGCTCCGAACCATACCAGAGCGCTCGAGAGTGCATGCATGCCATTGCTTCCTATTTTCCCACTCTACTGTGTTACCTGGTCTCTGCATGCATTAGTGTGGCCTGTTGCTCTTTTAAATTCATAGATTTAACTTTGTTAAGGCAGGGATGCATGATTTGAAAGATTGAGGGCTTAGCTCAGTCTTCCAAGTCCTCTGCTGAGCCAGTAGTGTACTTGATGTCATTTAAATTTCCAGTTTAGTATTGTATCCTGTCTGTGCTAACAAATTTTGCAGGTTCAGAGTGTCAGAACTCCCAAGCGCTCGGGACTGTACCCGAGCGCTCGAGAGTGAAGTCAGTAACAGATCCTCATTTTCTGTAATCATGCATTTTGCTCACCTTCATCTAATCATCCACTGCACAACTGCACATGCATGCAATTCTTACCTGCTATAACTGTACATACTTGCTAAATGGTCTAATGAAACAAAATCCCTTTTGAAAAATCCCACAAACGTTTAGTAGAGACCGATCTCGAATCGGGCGAGGGGGGTGCCGTAAAACCCTTCCCCCCTCGTAACATGGCTTCCGAACCCTTGAAACTGATTTCTGGTTTTCAATTTCAAATCAACCAATGGTTTTCCAAACAAAACGGTTTCTCGGGTGATATACCGCAAATCCGGGTGGCGACTCTTCAAACTCTTCAAACAATGTATTTTTTCTTCAAACGCGGGAAAAATATATTTTAATTTTTCGGGCATAGCAGCCCACACTCCGCTAGGTTTTATCATTGCAAAACATCACTGGACCACCGCCAGGTTTTATCAACAGAAAACGTCTCTGGACTACCCGCCAGGTTTTATCATCAAAATATCGCTGGACCTCCGCCAGGTTTTATCAACGCAAAACATCACTGGACCACCGCCAGGTTTTATCAACAGAAAACGTCTCTGGACTACCCGCCAGGTTTTACTGTCACAAAATATCGCTAGACCTCCGCTAGGTTTTATCATTGCAAAACATCACTGGACCACCGCCAGGTTTTATCAACAGAAAACGTCTCTGGACTACCCGCCAGGTTTTACTGTCACAAAATATCGCTAGACCTCCGCTAGGTTTTATCAACACAAAACATCACTGGGCTTACTTTGCCAGGTTTTATCATCAAAATATCACTGGGCTTACTTTGCCAGGTTTTATCATTACTGGACAACCCGCCAGTTTCAAATCACATCACACAATCCGCCTGCAGGCATCTTCTAACATCTCCTCCTCCCAAATAACCATTATCTAATAATGTCTAGACGAAATCCTACTCATAAGTCACCCCATGTCTCTAGGGTCCAATCTAGCATATCAATCAGAAGTTGAAATAATAAACAGACAATCAAAATAATAATTGAAATAAACAATACGCGTAAAATCACGTAACCTTTTATGAATGGGCCGTTGCCCTTAGTCCTGTATGATCAATAAGTTATTAATAAAGTAAGGAACTTTTATTAAATAAAATAATATAATCTAAGCTTGTATAAATTTTATTTAGAAAATAAATTGATTAAAGATCATAATGAACACAATAAATAAATAATAACATTAGAAATAATTAGCATGATCTTAAAAAGGTTCCTATGATTCTACACAGTGGGATCGAGTGTCAAAATCGAGTCCGGAGGGTCGCGAGATTATTTTTAAAAAATGATATAATCGAAAAACTACCGAAAGTAAATAATTATGAAATAAATAATCTAATAAAAAATATATATTGAGATTAACAAGGTTTTGTCTCGGGAGTGTAAAGAATCTAAAAAAAATTATTTGGGAATTAATAAAATGGTTTATGAGGTCGCAAGGATTTTTCGTTTGTAAACTTTTACACGAAATCAAATAAATAATTAATAAATAGATAATAAAATAAAATAAAAATATGACATTAACAAGGTATGATCTTTGAAGTGTTAGAAGTCTAGGAAAAATAGATCGGGAGTCGAAAACGATGTTCGGGAGGTAGCAAAATGCTTTCGAAACAAAACAGTCCAAACCGCAAGGTTGGACCAGTCAACCTTGCGGCTGAGCCTCCAGCCGCGAACTTGCGACTGGTTCTTGCGGTCCGCACCTTGCGGCCGCAAGGTTCGGGTCAGATTCGAATTTTTTTGTTTTCGTCACGGTTTTCGATGCATGGTACCATAAGGGACATAGGGTTATGCTTAAAAACACTAAATATACTTAGAGGAGTATTCGGAATAGATTATAGTACCTCGGTTTGGATCGAATCGATTTAAAACGAATCTTGAACTCTCGGGAAAGAAGACTTCGGTTTTGGCGATTGGAAGGCCTTGGGACTGAATTGATGCTTGCTTGGTGATGCTAGGAGTTGTAGAAGATGATTGGATCGATCAATTTGGGTTTCAATTGGGTGGAACTAGGAAACCCACTTTTCTTTCTCTTTCTTTCTCTCTCTAAAACTCCATGGATTGGAGCTTGGTTTTCTCCGGTTTCTCTCTCTCTTCTGGACTGGTAGGGCATGGGAAATTTCGTGGTGTACCCTAGGGTCGGATTAATGGGATATATATAGGGTAATTTGGAAGAGGATGATAAGTTTGAGTCTAACTCTCGGCTTTGAGATGGATGGAATATGGACGAAAAATAGGATTGGGGAGGAGGTAGAGATTGAGTAGGAGTAGGAGAGATGGAAGGAGTTGTATACTTGCATGCAAATTTAAAGAAAATAAATAAAAATGGATAATTAGATAAGATAATTATTTTGGTATATATCTATTAAGGAAAAGAATTATATTAGTACTAATTATTAATAGTAAAGATTACGGGTTAATTAAGAAAAAAAAAAATATGGCCTAAAATCCGGGTTGTTACAGTTAGCTAGAAAAATATAGCACCACTAAAATCACCAATCCATTGTAGAAAATTGAACCTAATTGACATACACTGTACCCAATCTCACATACACTGTACCCAATCTCCAAAAAAACAAAAAAAATCCTACAGGTGTGATATTGTTATGGAAATTCGCAAGAGAACTACGACCTTATGCCTGTGCCTACGGCACTCCAGAGAAACTACCCATTAATTAAACCAAAAGAAGAAACAAAATGAAAATTTGCAAGAGAACCTGAAAATTGATATGATTTTGAGAGAACATCAAAGCATATACAAACCCAGTTATCATCTATATAATAAAATAGAGCTGTGTTTGAATCCAAAAGACAACCAACGCTCAAGATTTATCCCTCCTTCTGCATAAATCTCCACCCTCCATTCTATATTCCTTTTTTAGTCTTAAATGTTTCCCTGATATAAAATTAGCGGAATCAGTAAAAAATGAAATAATTAAATGAATAAAAGGAATTAAAATCTGAACCCATCTATCCCGTGCAAATCATGTTGGTAAAAAACGGAATCAGAGGAATCTATATATAGAAGGAAATGCAAATTGCACAAAAGACTCTAAAATCCCTTAAAATCTGCAACAATACCATATATACGTGGTTTGAATTTTTCTGATTGCCCATAGGCCATAGTTAAGGTAAACATTATTATTATTTTTTTTTTAAAGAAAGGAAACAATAGCACTTCGACCGTTAGTAAATTAGGGATGTCTACTTTGAAGTTTGAAATATTGGAAAGGAACACAATCAATCAAAAACCATACATTTATCATCCAAAAGTGAAAATGTAAGGTACAGAGCTCCAATCTATTCCTTTCAAATTATTGATAAGTGTTCAAAAACTTTTCTACAAGTTGAACATTTCAAAAAAGTAGTTTTTTTTTTTTGCCAATATTGTATACATCAGCTAGCGGGGGTTATAAGCGGGGCGTTAGTAAATTAATCCACAGGAGGTCCAGAGGTTGTTCATAGCCCTAAACCCCAATCAACCACCCCTCATGGGGCTTGAACCCAGGCCTCCACTATAAGATGGTGGATAATGCTAACTGAGCTGAAAAATAGTTTAAACTTTCAAATAATTTTCTAATTATGGGAGTAAATGCATTTTCCAAAATAAGCATAACACACCTCTTTGATTTTATGGGATGAATGATATTTTTCATAAGGAAACTTGAAGACTGCATTCTCCATTTTACTACAAAAGATGAACCCGAGAAAGCATGACAAGTCCCTCCTATATTCTCTCTTCGATCCATTGCAAAAATACTAGAATTTACAATGCAACATGTGCTTCATCAAAAGGTATGTATATTCATCTCAAAAAAAAGAAGAAGAGAGTATGTATATAGCCCTAAATTCTTCTGATTTTAATTTGTGAATTGAAATACTATGTGTGGCAGCCAAATTGGGTTTGGTGAACGACCGAGGGATCTTTCTTGCATTCAAACAAATGGAAGCTGGCATGGATTAAAGCGGTGTAATCGTTCATCAATTTTATTCTCCTTCTCCTTCTCAGACATGGATATGTGTTAATTTTGAGCTCGGTGTTGAATTGACCAGAACATTGTAAATTGCTTACTTGAAGGTTTACAACTATATATTTCATTCTAAATATCAACAATATATGTGTGGTTATATTTTTCACATTTTGATTTTGGCCTTTTCGTTTTTGTGTGGATTTGAGCATAGTTTTTTTTATGATTTTTAGCAGTCGAGATTTTGTATATATCTCAAACATCACGTTTTAATAATTATTTTCGTGATAATCATCTCTCTCTCTCTCTCTCTCTTTCTCTCTCTCTCTCTCTCTCTCTCTCACATTCATATGGCTTTGAGCTTATCATATTAATTTTTCTTTCTTGGTTGCACCCATTGTGTAGGAAGTTGTTGATTTATTAAAGAGTGAAGGAATTTATTGGTGGATTGAAGGAGGAGGAGGTATAATATTGTTGTTGGCTTAATAGGTAGTCTGTTCATAATTTTATGAACATGCCATTATCAAAATTTATGAACAAAATCTAAAACAGGAAATGTTAGTAGGATGAACCAAAAAAAAGGGGGGTCCTAATAAATCTAAAATAGTATGGTTTGAAAAAAGAAGGGGGAAGAGGGTTAAATACTTATGTACAGTATATGATTTGAGAGGAAAAAAAAAAGGTGTGGGAGGGGTGGGTGTATATGCTTATGTGGGAAGAGTGACTTACATAACAATGAAGAGTTAGTGATTACTAAAATATGGATTTGTATGGATATATTGACCAATTTTCTAGAGTTAGTGATTACTGAATATGAATTTGTATGGATGTATTGACCAAGAGGAGCTGTCCCCAAGGAGAACTATGATTTTTAGTGTTCCAATTTTGGGTTTGTTTGACTATTTCATCTATCATCTTCAGTAGTCTTACATTTCTTTTCTTTTGTTTATTAACTATGTGCCCTTTGCTTTGTGTTATATTTGTTTCTCTGTCGTTACATCATCTTTATGCACTTATGCAAAGGTTTTTAGTTTTTTTTTCTAAAAAGAAAATTTAAGGGTCCATGTCTTTGGGAGATGTTGAGTTTTATACATTTTGAGTTGCTATAGGACTATGAGTAGTACTCTTGAGATTGGAGGAGTATGATTTTTTTTTTCCATATTCTTATAATAAGGTTAAAATTGATTTTTCCTTAGTTGTTTTAGATTTATTTATTTATATCTTAGTTGCACTCTTAAGGTTGTGGCTGAACTTCTTTAGAACCAACCAAATTTAAGAATGTAACAAAATGGATTCAGATATGGTTCCTACTTCATATTGTCTTTTCTTCTTGATTTTAGAAAACTTGATGAATAAAAGCTAGATGTTGCTATATTATCATTAAGTTTAATTACTAGTTTTGTATTCTTACATTCTGAAGCTTGATTTTTTTAAGCACATAAAGTGGATTTTGTGATTACAGTTGAGTTTTGTCAGTTGTGATCCGTAGTTTGTAGTGTGGTCGAATTGGTTGTGAATTTAAATTTAAATGGCTGGCGATAAATGCCTTCAGGTACGGACGCTACAACTATTAATTTGTTAGTTTAGAAGTTTAACCGGGGGATATACTTGAGCTATTGTTTTCTGTTTTTTGCTTAGTTAGAATTTTACGAATGGGGCCTTGGCCTTCAAAATTGGATATAAATTGAATACCGATTTCGAGCCGTGCCTTCGGGCACGGGCAATTTCTAGTACTTATCCAAAATAAAAACCTTTTATCATAACCAAAAGGATACTTGTATTTTGATTAGAGTTCAAGAAATAGGAATTGAACCCACTCCAATGACCGTATCAAATTACCTGGAACAAAAAAATCACAATAATACACTTAAAACACAATAACTTCTCAAGACACTATTGGAAGACAAAAGATATAGCAAAGATAGAAGGAAAGGGATTTTGTACCATGCGTTGAATAGAATCCTAGAACACAAAACCGAGAATAAATGAAGACGGGAAAGAGAACAAAAGAGCTATACCTGTGGAGAGAGAATTGGAGAGAGGGCGAGAGTGAGGGAGACGGGAAAGAGAACTGGAAAAAAGACGTTTAGGGGGGAGAGAGAGATAGAATAGGAAACAAACAATGAGAATAAATCAGTTTGGTTTGGTTAGCATTCATTATCGAGAATAATTGAAGACGTAACCAAAAATTTGTTCACCATTCAATCCTTACCAAAAAAAAAATGCATTTAGCATTCAACGCCTACAAAAAAATTCAACGCCAATCCTTATCCTTACCAAAACTGCATTAGATAATTATATTCGACCATTGAAATCATTACTCAAAATTGCATTAAATCATTACTCATTATATTTGTTATATTCGACCATTTAATTAGAATTCCTTACCAAAATTGCAATCAGAATAAATCATTACCAAAATTGAAAATCATTACTCAATCATTTATTCCAGAAAATGTAAGGTATTTACCAAAATGCCAAGGGTTGAATGAATGGTGGAGATTTATGCAGAAAAAATGTGTGTTAAATCAAACAGTCAAGATTTATGCAGAGAAAATATGTGGGCCACCACACCGTCGTAAAATGTATTATAGATGTATGTTTTTTTTTGAAAAAGTTTAACATCAGCAGGTTGACATAAATGACTCTTGAAATTTACTCAATTTTTTATTTACTCTCCTTTTCAACGAATTGGTTTTCTTATGTATATATATGTATTTTTTTTTTGGGTGATTTACCTATACACCCCTCCAACTTTATCCGTTTTTCACGGTCACCCCCTCCCTCGAATTTCGCT
Source organism: Rhododendron griersonianum (assembly GCA_018127125.1). NCBI lineage: Eukaryota > Viridiplantae > Streptophyta > Magnoliopsida > Ericales > Ericaceae > Rhododendron > Rhododendron griersonianum. The sequence continues at coordinate 30,387,822 of CM030793.1, forward strand.
ACAGCCAGACCCCCTCATTAATGTTTTTTTGTCTCGTACACCCCTTCCGTTAGAGTTCTGTCTAGTTCTGTTAATTTTTTTACTAAAATTATTTCAAAAGTAATAAAATGTTCCAATGTTACCCTCAACCATATTTCCACTCTTCCCTCAATCCTTCCTTCCTCCCAGCAAACCACCACCGACCACGCCGCCAACCACCACCCACGCCACCTTTCTCTTACTGCAACCACCACGTCGCCGGCCTCTGTACCCACGCCACCCTTCTCTCACTGCAATTCATGTCTCTCTCTTTCTCCCCACAATCAGAAAACCCAACTTCTAAATCAAACATCAAAGTTCAAACCCACAAATTGAAAACTGGCACAAATTGATTTCACCACATCGTTTCTGTCCACAGTCCACAAATTGAGTAAAATTTTGAGTCGCCGGAGATGGAGATATACTCTAAATGCGGTGAAATCAAATAAATAACGAAATTGAAATCACAAAACATCCACCAATCGAGTCCGGCGGCGCCGATTGATGACGGCCTTGAGGAGGATATTCCCGGCGGCTACAAAAGCGAGGAAGTCACCGAGCTCGATGCGGAGGTAGGAAAAGGACCTGCCGGCGGCGGGGATCTCGACGGCGAACTCGACGTAGCAGAAGACGAAGAGGAGGGCGGAGAGGCCGGAGACGGCGTAGAAGAGGGAGACGGCGGGGTCAGCATGGTCGTGGGCTTCCCAGCCTTCCTAGGCGACCACCACACCCACTGCCTCCTCGCCGTCCTCCGCTGATGTTGTTGCGGCGACACCCAGTCCGCCAAAAATCTTCCTTCCGTGGTTCTTCAGATCCGGCGATGGCAGGAAGAAGGCGATGCTGTTGCGGCAACACCCAGTCCACCGGCAACCCTCGTCGGCGACACCCATCCACCGGCGACCCTCGTCGGACACACCCATCCTCCAGCGACCCACCCTAACTTGAATCTCTAACTCATATAAACCCCAAATGAACCTGCAAACCTGAAATTGAAGCCTTAATCGACTAAATCAGCCCTCACCCAGCCTGTGAAACCCTAAAATGAAGCCACAATCGAATTTGTTTGTTGAAATACTCCGTATGAGAAGTCGAGAGAGAGAGCTAGAGAGAGAGAGAGAGAGGGAGGGAGAGAGGGATTGGTGCGTGGTGCGGTCGTCGGAGCTGTAATTCTCGCCGGCCGTGGTCGACAGTCGGTAGTGGCTGTGGGTGCTGGTGTGAAAGGTCTGGTGTGTGATGAGGTGGAGGAGAAATGGGTTTGGTTTGAATTTCAGCCAAAAGGAGAGGAGAGAGAGTGGGAGTGGTGACTGGTGAGACAAAAATAGGTGAGGGCAAAATGGTCTTTTCAGCCATTCCGTCCAACGGCGTTAGGTCCCTCAAACGAAAACTTTAATGAGGGGGTCTGGCCGTAGCGAAAATTCGTGGAGGGGGTGACCGTGAAAAATGGATAAAGTTGGAGGGGTGTATAGGTAAATCACCCTTTTTTTTTGTTGAAAAAGTTTAAGAAAACTCCACAACAATTAAAAATAAAAAAAGGAAGAAGATAGGATTCAAGCAAAATAAAGTATATATTTGCGAATTTAGTTTTCTTTTCAACCAAAATAAAATATATACAATAATGAATAAAAATGAGAAAATTCCATGTAGGAAAGAGAGTTAATGAGAGAGCTTCCTCCGTTTCAAAAAAAGAAAAAGGAGAGAGATTCCTTTTATTTCAGGTAGTCGAGAGAGAGGAATCAAAAAAGTAAAAATTATGACTTTTGAATAAGTATTTTGAAAGGGAATTGATATTCACATTCATTTTTTTGTTATCCACACTCACTTTATTATTTTTCAGTGTTGAAAGTGTGTGTATTTTTTGCTAAAAGACAAAAAAAGTGTGAATATCAATTCATTTTTTGAAAATATTCAAGAAAAAATCTAAAAGGTGACTTTTTTTTATTTATCTTAGATATTTTTAAAAATAATTGTGTATAAGTTATAATTTTTTACTTTTCGATTCCTCTCTTCAAGACGAACCAATAATACATAAAAAATCTGGCGCAAAACTAACACAAACGTGAGAAAAATTTAAATAATGACAAAATAAAAAAGTTGTAGTCTATAACTTTTAAGTTAGCGATAACGGGCCTTATTTTTTTCTAACATGCAATGGAAAAAGTGTCACTAGGTGGCCCGGGGGCACGGGAAAATCTCGCCAATTTGGGGCCTTGGGAGAAGGGTGACACTGGCCCCGTTCTCTTGAACTTAACTTAAATTTGAGAGTTTTGTCCTTATTTAAATTTTTTTGGCATTTGTTAGTTTTGCGCCAAACTTTTGTGGGTTATTAATTTGTCTTGATGAGAGGAATCGGAAAAGTAATATTTTTTTACCTTTACTCAAGTATTTTGAGAAATAACCACTTTTTAGCAAAAAAAAAATGTCATTTTTGCGCTAATTAAAATTTTACTTTTCCGACGAGATGAATCAATAACCCAAAAAAGTTTAGCGCAAAACTAACAAATGCGAAAAAAATTCAAATAAGGACAATTTTCAAATTTAAGTTAAGTTCAAAAGAACGGGGCCACCGTAATTTACATGTCACGTCGTTCAGAATTGCAAATCCACAGGTTTTGGCGCGATTCTCGCGAGTTGGTGGAGGTGGTTGCCGGAGGTGGAGCTACTGACGTGGTGGTCATCGGTGGTGATGGGGGGTCGGTGCAGAGGCCCGTCCCCTCTCTCTCTCTTTTGGAACCAGAAGAAGAAGAAGATGGCGCGAGTTTTTTGAATCGTATGTTTTCGTTTCTGCGTTTTGTTTTCTGCTGTTTTTTTTAAGGGGGACCCACCGTGCGGTGGGCTGGTCACTGCACCTCACGCGGTGATCGTAGTGTTATTGCTCATTATTGGGTTGTGGTCAGAGACTCAGAGGTCATAGTTTAGGATCCTGACTTGAACGCTTTTAAATTTTAATAATGAGAACTGCTGTCCACACAGATAACGAAAGTGCTACAGGCACAGCACTTGGAGCCACATCAGCTGATGTGGCATCCCATTAAAAAAAAGAAAAAAAGAAGAGAAGTCAAAACCCCAAAATTGACTTCCTCCTTTCGCGCCCAAAACATAACGAGGAGAGGGCAAGAGAGAGGACGGCGACCGAAAGCCCGGACCAGCCGGCCAAAAGCACCACCACCAGCGACCTCCACCTCCATCGCCACCACCGGCGACCTCTTTATACCATCGCGCCTCCCCAGCACCGACGTTGACCACCACCAGCGGCAATTTTTACCGAAGAAAGGGTCCACCGACGCGACCACGCACCACCAGCGTCTCCATACACCATACACTCGTACTCACTCACTCTCTCTCTCTCTCTCTGCCATAGGCCTAGAACTTGTTCCGATTTCACTCTGATTAGGGTTAGGGCTTGAATTGAAATTGGAGATGTGAACAGAACTTGTTTCAATTTCAATTTCTATTATTTCTCCACTGCTTTTTTCTGTAATGCAGTACAGTATGACTTTGACTTGAGGCTTTCATTTTGTGACAATTTATTTTCGACTACAGGCCTATTGTGAACTGTTGTTTCTGAGTTGAGCTCAAAGAGTTTTGTTGTTAAAAATATGACGGTGGATTGCTTGATATTATGATATTATCACTAGATGAAAGGGGGAAGATACTTTCAGTAGAATTGTGTTCGAATTTGTTTCTTTACAATCGTGTTGAAAAGTCATGAAAAAATCTGTGGGGGTTCACCATCAGACATTTGCATACATAGGTATTAAACCTCTAAATGAGACTGAAATAGAGGAGCTCATGTAGCTCTTCCATTAGTAGACTTGGATTTCGTTCTTCTAACCTCGTTTACTAGCTTAATAGAGTCTAACATATTTGCTTATATGTTACTTTTTATTTTTACCAATAGGCGATGTTTCCTTTGCCATCACCATCGTCTTTGATATCGCCGGAGTCTATTCGGTCGGCTATGCCTCCTCCGGATGGCGAAATTGATTTTGGAAGGTATTTTCCTCATCCTTTAATATAATTTACATGGTTTTTTTGGCAATAGTTGAACAAGATTTAATTAGTTGTAATTTTTTGTTAAATTTTGTAGAGATGTAGAAGAAGAAGAAGAACAAGAGGAGGAGGAGGTAGGGAGTGGAGACAAAGAAGAAGAGGTATTGAGTGGTACTAATGAGACAACAAAAAATTTTAAAGATAGAATTGAGGAACCGAAGGTGGGAATGGAATTTGACACATCAAATGAAGCTTATGCGTATTACTTAAGATACGCTAAACAACAAGGATTTGCCGTGGCAAAAAGAACGTCAAGAAAGGGAAAAGATGGAAACTTGAAGAATCTAACTCTTCAATGCAATCGTGGTGGAAAGGTAAGGGTGAGAGGAAGCAACCTGGTGAAACCACGGCCACAAACAAAAATTGATTGTCCGGCTCGCCTTATTGTTGCTTCATACCCGGATGGAAAGTGGAGGTTAAACCTAGTTGTCTTGGAGCACAATCACGATCAAAGCCCGAGAAAGTGCAGGTTCTTCAAGAGCAATAGGGTAATTGATGAACATGTGAAAAGAAAGCTCATGTTGAATGATAAAGCAGGGATTAAATTGCCTCAGACTTATGCCTCACTTCAGATTAAGGCGGGGGGACCTGATAAGCTTCCATATAGTCAGAAGGATTGCCGGAATTATGTGGACAAACAACGACGTTTAAAACTTGTGGAAGGAGATGCTAAAGCGATGCATAGTTATTTCATGAGAATGAAAATTGACAATTCTGACTTCTTTTATGCCGTGGATTTGGATGACAAAGGTCGAATAAGGAATGTATTCTGGGCCGATGCAAGGAGTAGGGATAGCTTGTAAGGAGTTTGGTGATACTGTGACATTTGACACAACTTACTTAGTAAATAGGTATGACATGCCTTTTGCTCCATTTGTTGGCGTGAATCATCATGGTCAGTCGATTTTATTAGGATGCGGGCTCATCTCTCATGAAGACACAAAGTCATTTTCGTGGTTATTTGAGACTTGGAAGACATGCATGTGGGGTTGTGCTCCGAAAGCAATAATTACCGACCAGTGTTTGGGCATGAAGAATGCTATACAAAAAGTAGTCCCTGACACCCGACATCGGTTGTGCATATGGCATATTATGAAAAAAGTGCCAGAAAAGTTCGGTATGTACAACGCTTATGAACAAATTAGTTCATGTATGCGCAAGGCAGTATGGAATTCATTGACAATAAAACAATTTGAGGATGTTTAGGATGGGTTCATCAAAAAGTACGAGCTTCAAAATAATACATGGTTATAGGGGTTATATTTGGAGAGGAAACTGTGGGTTCCTGCTTATATGAATGACTGCTTTTGGGCGGGAATGTCATCCACACAAAGAAGCGAGGGTATGAATGCATATTTTGATGGTTACATTCATTCAAAGATGACCTTGAAACAATTTGTAGAGCAATATGAAAATGCATTGGCGAATGAGGTGGAGAGTGAAAATGAAGAAGATGGGAAAAGTTGGAGGAGTTTCATCCCGTTAATAACTAAAAGTGGCTTGGAAAAGCAATTTCAAAGTGTTTACACGAATGAGAAGGTAAGAGAGTTTCATGAAGAGTTTGTTGGGAGACTTGAGTGTTCTTGTAGTCAAAGAAAAGAAAGTGTATCCGAATATGAGGTAAAATAGTGGATTACATATGGAGAAGAGGAAACGAGAATTCAAGTGCCATTTATTGTTGATTTTAATGCTGAAACGAATGAAGCATACTGTAACTGTCAATTGTTTGAGTACAGAGGAATGGTTTGTAGACATCAACTGACGGTGGGGAGTCAAATGGGAGTTGAAAGAGTACCTGACAAATATGTGTTGAAGAGATGGAACAAAAATGTCAAAAGGGTGCACACTAAAATTCGAATCAACTATGATAACTCGTCAACGTCAATTGAAGCACGTCGGCATGACAATATGTGCAATCTCTTTAATGAGGTTGCCGATTTGACGGAAGATAGTCAAGAGAAGTATGATAAGGTGATGGCACGGTTACTTGAGCTAAAAGGAGAGTTGATTGAATCTTCAATTGTTTGTGGAAGTAATGTGATTTCCGGTACTCCTAATAATTCCATTTCAATTGGAGATGGAGTTCTACCTTCCATCTATGTTTCATGTAAACTTTTTTTCAGGAGGTTAGGACACAAGAGAGGTTGGAACATAACTATTTTTTTCAGGAGATTGGGACACAAGAGAGTGTGGTAAATGTTAATGTAAGAATTTTTTTGTATTTTCTGTTAAACTTTTTACGTTTTTGTTTCATGTTAAACTATTTTTATTGTACAATTTTATGAATCATGTTAAAGTTATTGTTAATTCTCATTTTTATTATTGGCCAGAGTCAGCCAAGCTACATGGGGCAATCAATGTGGCCAAACATGATACCCCATAATATGCGACCGAATATGGCACAAGGCGGAAGCATCTTCCAATTTTCTCCAAGTTCATGCCCAACTGAAACAGGCTTCAACCAATTTATGTATGCGTTTCCAAGTTCACAAGCAAATATGCCAACCTTATCCAGTAGTCATGATTGGAGAGGGCAATCAAATATTACAAGTACGCAAGTTTGGGGAGGATGGCAATCAAGTTTTTTGGAGACTCAAGGGCAATGTGTTGGAGGACCGCCACCAAGTTTTACTCAAATGCTGAATGCACCGGATAATGCTGAAGAATAGTTCAGTTCACTTGATTGTGGGTGTTTTAGTATTTGTATCGTGTCGTATCTATGGTGTGTCGTGTCCATTTACTAGCTAGTGCCCAATGGGATCTCAAACTACGTTTTTTTTTTGTTTGCAAGACTTGGTGTTGGCATGTAAGAAAAAAGCTGTTTGAGTATTTGTTCGTGTCGTATCGTGTCGTGTCTTTTATCATGTTATAACATCTGGTTGTCTATGTTAAAGGTTTAAATGAAAGCTTGCAACTTGAGTGGCATTTACTTATGGTGATACAGGTTTCTTACTAAGATTTCGAGTTAAATGCTTGTCCTTTGATTAACGATTGCAGATAGCCTTGAAAATGTGCATTCACTGATTGGAAGAACAGCTCCACCTGATTTCCTTGCGAAACTGACATATCTTATATGGAACCACCATGAAAAGATCGAGCACATTGATACGGTCAGAGCATACACTTTTGGTTCGCATTACTTTGTGGAGGTTGACACAGTCTTGCCAGAGGACATGCTTAGGTTTTGAAAAAAAATTGATAGAATCTCCCCTATTTTTGGTCCTAGCCCGACGTCTCGCGTCTCAATCAGTACAACAAAAACAACAAGAAGAACATCATGTTACACACGCACAAGCCCACGCTGGGCATTTCTCATTCTACATTACCATTCACAAGCCAATTCATAGCCAAAATCTATTACCAAGTTATCCATTCACAACAAAAACCATAAAACCAAATGATATCACAAGAGCTCTAAGTTGGTACAAGTGACCAAATGAATTATATCTCCATTTTATTACATCTCCATATTATTACAGGTGACCAAATGAAAGCATAAAACCAAATGAATTACTAGACTTGACATTAAGGTAAACAACTATCCTACTACTAGACTTGAATCCAATTAGCCAACCAATGGATTCCCATCTTCTGCAATGATGCCACAAGACTTTGTAAATTAACCAAATCCCAGTGCATCAATAGTCCACCCTGCGAAGAGACTATTTTTGCTCATTTCCAGGGAGTAACCGACGTATTTTGTTCTCCACGGAGAGCTCTGCCTTCAACCTGGCTATATGGATGTTTTCATCAGAATCAACTTTGTCCAATTGAGTTAATTGGGAAGCCAAATCTCTTGAATGTCCAACTCTGGGCTGAGATCAACCTTCGAATTTGCACACTCCGCTTGGTTCACCATTTTGAGAGTAACTTTTAACTTTCGGCACAGTTTTCAATAAATTCCTCTTTCTATCTCTCTCCACTCATTACCACTTAACTCTCAAAAATAACTTTCTAAAACCTCAACCAAACAAAGTGTGAGTGTTTCATTTTCAGAGTACTGAATAAATGAGATTGAACTTGTACTTGAACCACCAAACTGATGCCTCAAATTTTCAAAATTGGCAAAGGTTGAACTTTCTGCATGTGTGAACTTTCTCCGGCCTATAAGAAAATCCATGGATTATGAGCTACGAAATAACAAATTTTGAGCAAAACCTTCACACATTCCAATTGACATGTAGACTTAGAAGCTCTTAACTGTGTTGTCCAAATAATATTGTGATCACAGTGGAGCCAAGATATGACTCTAGATTCATCTAGCTACACTAGTGTCACTAATGGGCTAGCCCATTAGAATTCAGAAGAAGGAATCAAGCCTTTTTATATGTCTAACTTCACCACAAACAGTTGCGTATAGATTTCTATTGATTGAGTAGGGCAGCATCTAATTGTGGGTTCTGTTTACTCTAACTTCCATTAATCAACGTTCATGCTATACAAGCTATTTCAAATAAATTCTATGCAAAATTGCTATGCCGAAATGTTATACAAATCAATGACGCCGTCAAAGCAAACATTTGAAAGCTAAATTGGAATTCAGATGTTAGCTACCATCCAACAACATACTCCACTCATTTACCCAAAAAAAAAAAAAAACATACTCCACCCAGCTGAACATAAGACCGAGATTACAACAAAAAGACATAGCATTAACCCTAATCTGTACCAATTTTTGAGTGAAATCGAGTGAGACAATATGAGTGAATCGAGTGAAATCTAAACAAGTTCTGTTCAGCATTAACCCTAATCAAAGGGAAATCAAAATCAAAACATGTTCTCAAATCCCCAATTTCAATTCAGTTTTAACCCTAATTAGACAGAAATCGAAACAAATTCTAGGGCTATGGCAGAGAGAGAGAGAGAGAGAGAGAGAGAGTACGAGTGTATGGAGACGCTGGTGGTGCGTGGTCGCGTCGGTGGACCCTTTCTCCGGCGAAAATTGCCGCTGGTGGTGGTCAACGTCAGTGCTGGGAGGCGCGATGGTAGCGGAGGTCGCCGGTAAGGGCGATGGAGGCAGAGGTCGCCGGTGGTGGCGATGGAGGCGGAGGTTGCCGGTGGTGATGGTGTTGGCTGGTTGGTCTGGGCTGAGGTCGCCCCTCTTTCTTGCTATCTCTTCGTGCGCAGAAGAAGATGAAGAGAAAGTCGGTTTTGATTTTGATTTTGCTTTTTTTTTTAAAATGGGATGCCACATCAGCTGATGTGGCTGGGTGTGGCTCCAAGTGCTGTGCCTATAGCACTTTCGCACAAATAATTCATGTATAGATTGTGCACAGATTTCATTGTGGAGCTCATCACGAGTCTTACAAAAATAATGTGAGCCGTTCATTAAATGTAAAATAGTTTTTTGAGAGTTTCCGTGACAAATCAGCTTAATCCGATACTTATAAGTGTTCGATCCCATTCATCTAACTTTTTATTCAGATTTCAGAATAATGAAAAGTTTGATGAATTGGATCGAGCACCTATAGGTATCGGATTGAACTAATTTTCCGCGAAGACCCTTAAAAAAATATTTTACATTTAATGAATGACTCGGAGTATTTGTGTGAAATCCGTGGTGGACTCTACAATAAAATTTGTGAGCAAGTTGTATATGAATTGTCTGTGTTGTCAGACTTTTTATTCAGATTTCAGGGCTTTCATATTAAGTATATGTTCTTTAGTTAGGACTCTGTAGAGCAAAAATGTGATTATGAGAGCCCTATAAACAAAAATTAATTATGACCCTTTAGACTAATATGATAAGAATATCAAGATCTTTGCACTGATTCAAACGGAGTGAAAATTTGAACACTTAATTTTTTGAGACCGTTTATATATTAAAAAATTAAATACTCCAATTTTTAATCCGTTTAAACATGTGTGAAAATCTTATTATTCTGATCATATTATTCTAAAGAGACATAATCAAATTTTGTCTCTAAGGCTCTTATAATCACGTTTTTGCTCCATAGGATTGCAAATTGATGGTAAGGAATGTTTTTTTAACCAAAGCGTTGCCGTTTTTAGTTTTTAGTCGTGGGTAGGGGCTGCTGTGCCATGGAGGCAGCAGAGCCCCCGGATCCGTTTTTTAACGTTATCACTCAACTGATTTTCCTTCACCTCACATCAGTTCTTCACATAACAGCAAACAATAATTGAAATAAAAATATATAATTAAAAAAAAAAGGGGGGGACACTTTCAGTTCATGTACATAACCAATTTCGGAAGTAAATTTAAAAAAATTGATTAAAACATTATTTATATACATTATACACCATTATTAAAAACCGGGGGCAACATAGTAAAAAATCAATCCATAATTCATTTTCATTCCATATCTTCCAAACACTAATTTTACTACAAAATGCATTCTGCACATTTCATCCAAACACTCTGGGGGTGTTTGGCAACTGAATTTTCGGATTTTTGGATTCCCATTTTCAAATTTTGAGTGTTTGGCAACTGAAGTTGAGAATGGATTTTAGGATAATAGATTTTCGGATTTTGGGTTTAGGAGCCAAAAAGCAGAATCTGGGTTGGAGGAGTTTTTCGGATTCTCATTTTCAGATTTTGAGTTTCTATTACGAAAATACACATAATACTCCTTTCATTTTACCAGGTTTGCCCCTCACTCCTTATCCACTTTTCCCTTCTCATCTGCTCACCACACATCCGACACCCAAAGAAGAGAGAGAGAGAGAGACCAGAGCAGAGCAGAGAGGAGAAACGAGAAGCACTTCACAACAAAAAAGCTCAGAGAAAGGGTCGTGGTCGTACACGGTGTGTTGCCGGAGCAGATCTACACCACCTCTCATCAACTTTTTGTATCCAATCTTCAGGTATTCTTCTTGTTCTTCGGCTTGAAATTGTTGAAGAGGTTAGGGTTTCAGTGGATGTTTCTGCATCGGTTATCTGTGTGTAGGTTGTTATAGATCTGTTAGATTAGAGCAAGTGAGAGAGATTTGACAAGGGTTTTATTTTAATGACTTAGGGTTTACGGTACTGGTTATGTTTGCAGATTTTTTTTATAAAAAATTCTACCCTGCATTCAGTTCTTAAAAGAAAAAAAATTCTATAGTACTAATTATTTTGTACTAATATGTAGTAATATATTTGTTTGTTAAAGGCAAATGTTATCGAGCAGTAGTTATTACCGAGCAGAGAGAGACCAAGAAAGGGGTTACCAACACCCCCAAACTTCTGTATAAGCCAAGAGATTGTTATTGTGGGACAAGGGCTGAAATTAAGGTTGTTGAAAAGAGTGAGAAGTCGAAAGGAGAATTGTATTTTATATGTCGTAAGGAGAGGGCAGCTCGGTGTGGGTTCTTTGACTGGTGCCTCCCTGTGGAATGGACAAGCAGTAGTAAAATTGGAGGTTGGGGATCGACTGAATATACCAATGTCTGTGCTACCAAGGTGATTAATGATGTTGTAGCACTTGAGAAAGAGATTATGAGCATTCGACAACAATTGGAGTATTCAAAGAAGTTGACAAAGTTTTTGGCCATATGCCTTGTTATCGCGATGGGGGTCATCATGTTCAAATGAAGATGAGAGATGTCGTTAAATTCAGATTATAGTATGGCTATGTGTTAGCCAAGTACTGATGCCCATGTTATTTTGTAATTTCCCAACTTTTTGTCATTATTATGTTGTATTGGGAATTGGCAAGATGTAGCAGAAACTTATTCTAGTTTTAATATAATTCGGAGTATGAATGTTGGCTTGTTTAGTCGTACTTATTACACCTATGTGTTGAACCTGAGTACCATTTTCCTTACCTGGAATTGTGTTAAGGCAATTATTTGCGATGATAGTATAAATGTTGTCTACCTACAATACTAGATGAAATAGTAGATGAAAGAAGTAAAACACGTGTACAGATATGTAATATTTGCATAGGTTGCTTCCAATAGAACTTCCCTTTGTGATTGGTGGTCATTGAAGGAATCATTTGATTGTACCTTTCGAAGCGTGGACAGTTGTGCTTTCTTTTTAATCAGAACGTATAATTTTGTTTATCCACTACTGTAGATATGTCTTCCACTCAAACGTCTTCGAGAGGAAAAAAAGTGGCAACTGCAGCTACGAAAGCAGTTTGGGATGCACAGTCCAAAGAGTGCTTCATCCAAGCATGTGTGGAAGAGTTGGGAGGTGTTGGGTACAAAGAAGGAACCCAACTTACCAAGATTGGGTGGGCCAATTTTCTTAAGAAATTTAATGAACGAAGGGGAAAGGATTATGACAGAAGCCAACTGAAGAATCAATGGGTTGTTCTGAAAAAGGAGTGGCATCTATGGCAACACTTGGTTTTTGGTGAAAGCGGACTAGGTAAGGATCCAGACACAGGTGCTATTACAGCATCAGAGGAGTGGTGGGATCTCAAGCTGATGGTATTCCTTCCTCCCAATTTCTTTCAAGCACTGTATTGTGCTTTCTGAATTTGTTTTTCTTTGTACAAAATATAGAGGTTATTTTTAATTCAATTCCCTAAATGATATGTATATTTGGAGCACCTTCCTGACTGCATCAAGTTCAGGGAAAAGCCCTTGCCACTTGAGGAGGAAATGCGCATCTTTTTTGGTAGCAACACAACTACTGGTGAGCATATGCACACACCTAGTTCAGGTTCAGTTCCAGCTGCCCCGAAAGAGCGTACTATAAATTTGGAGGTGGACAACATTGATGCATTGTTAGATAATGATGATGAGGTTCAAGAGTTAGTGCACCCACTGGAAGATGTGTCCAAAAAAGAGGAGTGTTGATGGATCGGCTACGAAGAAAGGCAAAGGCAAAAAGGGTACCATGGGCTCAAGACTTGAAGCTTGCATGCAACAAATCTGCGACTCAACTGACAGTGCAAGTTCTCCCTCCTCCGTCCACCGTGCTGCCCCTGACATTCCAACGATCAAAGAATGCAGTGAGAAGCTATTGCTACTCCCTGAGTTTGGCACAGATCCAATGTTGTGGGCAAAAGCCCATAACCTTTTCAGAGATGCGAGGACCCAAACGCTTTTCATGACTTGCTCGGACGAAATTAAGAGGTACCACTTCATAACCCAAGAATTGCAAAGGGTGGAAACAGCAGACTTGCAGAAAATGGGTGGTGGCAATTGGTTCAACAATCGGTAAGTTTATGGCTGGCGACCTCAGTTCATGTCTTGCCCTCTTTCAAGTGGTGTTTACTAGACTAACGTGTTTTAATTGTGTGGTTTTCGATGAGACTTTAACTAGACTTGTATGACTATGTTTGCAACACTTTTTCCTATTTTTCTACACTTTAATTTGGTGGTGAAGTTTGTGTTTCAGTAGTGAATAATTTTGTTGGTGTTACTGATGGTAGTACTTTGAGACTGATGGTTCCTTGTGTCTGGTGGAGTACTGACTAATGGTAGTATTTGGAGTTAATGGTATTATTTGAAGTTAATTTTGTTGGTGTTATTGATGCTTGTATTTGGAGTTAATGGTGAATTTTTGTGGTTCCATGCATAGCATAAAAAATGTTGCCATGAGTTTGAGGGAGTTTAAGCAAGCTTGACAGAAGTTGAATGATTTGTGGCTCAAATTCATATTGGTTAAATACTTTTTTGGATGTGAAATTCTGTTTATCCACTACTGTATAGTGCATTTGGTTGTTTAAACATGAGGTTCCTTGTTTTTTCATTCTTTAGAGAGTAAGGTTTAATGGGCAGTTCCCTGCCCGAATCTGCATCTATGGGGTGTGTTCATACATTATTGGGTTTTTTCATCAATCAGAGGGAGGCCAATAATTCAAAGCTTTCCTTAATTCAAGAGGCCAATAATGCACTTCACGAGTCATTGCAGTTTTTGAATTCCCAGCTTTCCTGACACTTTGGCTGTATATTTGATGTTTGGCAAATGGGGAGGAGAATAATGCATGAGGGACAAGTTACATTTATGGGAAAAGCCCAATAATGCATTAAGTACCTCCAAATGTGAATAGTGATTTTAAATTCCCAAAAAAATTTAGTCGTAAAGGCCTATACTTTTGCAGGTTTGTTCCCAACTTGGCAAGGGGGGTTTGCTTTACAAAACAATAACCAAGAATGTATAAATACCCATACACTTGGCTGTGTTTTTACATGAAACAAAGCTCCACTTGCAACAAAACCACCCATATTCTACCACTGTGCATGTTTACCCCTACAAATCCGTATGGCAAATTATGAAAATCCGGATGATTACGATCATGATATTTACGATGAAGAAAATTGGGACAACAACGATCCGTATGGCGGAGATCCATATGATGGAGATCCTTACGATGGAGATCCGTACGATACCGGGGAAGGGTCGAGTGATCCTAGGCCTCGTCGGGCAAATGCAAGAATGAGACGAGCTGCTGTTGGGATATGTAGCATCCACCATGATACGTACATGTGCAAGGAACCGTGCCGTACGTCCGCCTTAACTGGTCAAGCTTGGGTCACCGAGCTAGAGGAGGGAAACCCAAAGTGTATGTATCAATCATTTCGTATGAGTAAGATGAATTTATTTTCACTTGTTTACCAACTTGAGCATAATTATGGGTTGCAAGTATCCGAGCGAATCTCGGTTGCTGAGCAAGTAGCTATCTTTCTCTGGATTATGGACCAACGAGCTAATAATAGAAATGCCCAAGAACGTTTTCAACATTCGGGGGAGACTATATCAAGGCAGTTCCATAATGTGCTAAACGCCCTCAATGCCATGGCTATCGATTGGGTTAGACCATGGCCTCAACAAGGAGTGCATAGCAAAATAGCTAACAATCCAAGATATTATCCACATTTCAAGGTATTTTTTGTAATTCATTTATTCGTTTTACGAGTATCCAGCCAATTCGTTGCCTTGGGGCTTTTAACCAATCAATTTTCTATATGTAGGACTGCATTGGGGCTATTGATGGCCCTCACGTAAAAGCCCACCCACCTAGGGGCGACCCCATACAGAAATGGATTGGTCGTAAAGGATATCCAACACAAAACATTATGGCCGCATGTGACTTTGATATGTGCTTCACTTTCGTCTTATCGGGATGGGAAGGAAGTGCGCACTGTCACGCCCTCGATTTTCAACATAGAGTAATGATTTCCAATTAAACGATACCTCACAATAATACAGATAATACCCCAAATCAAGGTTCATTCCCATATTTGCAGTTTAAGTTCAAAGTTTCTTGTCAAGCTTGACGATCCAAATAACATAAGAGAAAAGAAGTTTTAGGGTTTACAGTCCCCCATGATCAAACGATAGTCGAAATTGAAATCGCTATTATACTGCCAAAGAGTTTTACAAAAGATGCCAAGGTAATTTCCATGTCAGCTTTCAAAGGGATGATGTCAAAATACATGCCAAGCACTTCATGTCACTATCCTCGGGTGTACCTGAAAGAAAGATAGGGTTGAGCAAAACACGTGCCCAGTAGAGAGTTCTATGCTCAAACTATATGAAAATGAAGTGAATCATGCATCGAGAATGAGTAAACATAGACAGAGATGCCCAAAGTACAAATGATTACCAACGAGCTATACGCTTTGAACAAAGGGTTCTAGACTCCACCGGAATGCCACTAATCGTTACTCCTCAGACTAGAGACATCAATAAACTTACGTCAGTCCACACTAGTTCATGTGTCATTCCAATTCATCTTATTATTCTTTATACGATACCACAATCGTTCTCGTGTCTACAGTCATCATTGTCCAATCCCTTCATCACAGAGTCTTTCTTTCCTTTTAGTCAGACATTCCCATCAATAATCACTAGGGTCACCTCGGGTCTAGTTCCCTCGAGCGCAGGGTCACCCCGAGTCTATTCCCTTGATAATAATAATAATAACTTGGGTCACCTCGGGTCTATTTCCTCGAGCATAGGATCACCCCGAGTCTATTCCCTCAATAACAATCGTTTGGGTCACCTCGGGTCTATTCCCTCGAGCGTAGGGTCACCCCGAGTCTATTCCCTCAATCAGCAATAATCATTGGTTAGCGGAAACGCACATCGCATAACCGACCATCCATCATTTCACAATCAACTTCATCATCAATTTGTCGGTCGTACCACTGAACTTTAATCCACCGTTTCCTAATTCCACAAATGTACATGTTCATGCCTTTTCATTAACTTACAACTCTGCATTTTACTTAACATACCTAGCCCGTAAATACAATCTTACAATACTCTATTCATTTGTTGTCCTCATTCATTCCACTTCTCATTTCACAAACCTCAAAACATCCAATCAAATCCAAAGACCATTTAATCAATCGCATGGTCTCACAAGACCCACAATCTACCGTGTCACATACAAGCAAAGACACACGTGCTCACCGTATCTCTAAGTATATCCCCGCACCGACACCGCGTGCTACTCACAAGCAACCTCTAAAGTACCCGACTTACTAGCTCCTATACTTGAATCCTGTAGCAAGTGTACCATTCTCATCAAGCATCTATACCCATCACGATGTTCATACAACCTACGGTACTCATAACATTCTACAATACGTTTTCCGTCTACAATAATATATACTAAGATCACGCTTAACCAAAGCCTAGGGAATAAGAACGATCAACGGATCACCAAGGGACGAGCAACCAAGCTTAAGGAAGGTTTAAAGATGCCTTAGAGGTGTTAGAAGTGATTGGAAACCAAAACGGTGAAGTACGAAGTAACACAGCAAAAGCTGGAGATAAGCAACAGGTATCGATACCTAAGGCAAAGGTATCGATACCTCTGGGTCAAAAATGACTCCAGACGCAAGGGTATCGATACCAATGACAAATGGTATCGATAACAAAGGATTTTCTGGGTTTTGGAACACAAGGGTATCGATAACAAAGGTCAAGGTATCGATAACAAAGCTGTTCGAGCAGAATTTCTGTAGATTTCAGTGGGTTTCTCATCAACAACAACAACACCAACAATAACCACAACCAATGGCATGAATCAAGCTACAAGAAACAAGTCATAAACATATATTGAGAGTTAGAACTCCCTACCTCAAGATCAAAGAACGAATTCGGAAGATTTCTCAAGCCCTAGCTCCAATCTTTGGGTTCGAACGAAATACGCCTCCACCGAGCTCAAACCGGAGTAATATGCGTTGCAATACGCGAAGGGGTGAAGGATTGATGGAGGTTTTGTGGAGGTTTAAGGTGTCTTGGTGAGAAAATGGGTGAGAGTGAGAGTAAGAGAGTGAGCCGAGAGAGAGGGAGTCGGGAGAGAGGAAAAGGGAAAAGTAATTCCCTACCTCTCACACTAACACACATATATGCACACATCACACACTCACCCTTTACATATAACCTTTTAACACATTAGCCCCAAATTTCCAATTTCAAATCCATCTCATCCTTTCTGTTATTCATAAACCATTTAAATAAATTTTAAGAAATTACGGGTCTTTACACGCACGACACAAGAATTTTTTATGATTGCATAAGGAATCCTACGTTAAATTTTCCAACACCACAAGGAGGTTAGTCCTGCGATTTCTCCTTAACTTGTATTACACCCTAATTGTACTAAAATTTTACAACTAACGTATTGCACAATCACTACAGATCAATTTTATTTGATAGATGCCGGGTACCCAAACACTCCTGGTTATCTAGCACCATACAAAGGTTGTAGATATCACCCTCCTCAATGGCGTGACAGAGGCGCACCAAGGACCAACTTTGAAAGGTTTAACAAAATACACTCCTCTCTTCGGTGCACCATTGAAAGGACATATGGCGTTTGGAAAGCTCGTTAGCCTATGATTTGTGACATGCCTGTTGGCTTCACAATGACAACAACACAAGTAGCTCTTGTATCCGCAATGATGGCGATTCATAATTTTATAAGAAGGAACAACTTTCCTAACATTCCTTTTGGTTTCTATGATAGGCGACCAAATTTCTTGCCTTCAGATCGTGGAGTAGAAACTACGGCACCTAACGGCAACCATGGAAGTAGGGTCCAACGTGATGATCGTCACATGGACACTGTAAGGGCATCTATGTGAGATTTCATTATGGAAAACAATATACGTTAGGTCACCTAGACACTTTGGAGGTTGTGTAATGTTGTTGAACTTGTGTGTTTGTGTGTGTTTTTGGTATTTTGGCTTCAAATTGTACTTTAACTTATTTTGTAATATTAATAAGTGTTTGTGTTTGTTTTATTGTTCTTTATATTTATGTTATGTGTTTGTCGTTAAATTAAAGTGTTACTTGTAACATTGGTCTTATTATTTTAATTCTAAAATACCAAATAAAAATACCAAATGTCTTCCTTAAATTAAAAAAAAGGAAACAAATTACATATCAGAAATAATTATTTTAACACAATAATATAACAGCCAAAAGCAAATATCGGATCTGGAAAAAAAAAGAAGCCAAAAACAAAACATTACTTTAGAATAATAGACTTCAATAAACAGCCCATAAAAACTGTAAGGACCCGTATTTTCAGGAATTAATAAAAGGTTTGTTTGATGTTATAAATAAGAAAAATATGGGTTTTATTGAGTTTAAATGAATTGGGGTGAATGCGATAGAATTGTTTGTAGGAGGTACATGTGCAATTTGAGTGTAGGTAGTATATATATGTGTGGATGTGTGTGTAGAGGAGTAAAATACTCCTCACACTCTCCCTCAATCTCCCGATCTCTCTCTCTCTCCCTCTCGGCATTCTCTCTCTCTTCCTCCAACACCCAAAATCCCACTCAATCACTCAAAATCCATGGCAAATAACCTTCAATCCTTCATCTATTCGCGTTATTGAGCTCGTATCTCGTTCGGTCTAGCTCGGGGAGGAGTTTTCTTGCTCGGTTTTGGCTTTGGAGTTCTAGGGCTTGATCAAACTCTTGGGTTCGGCTTCGGTAATCGAGGTAGGGAATTCTTACTCTCTCTACATGTTTATGAGTTGGTTGTGTGCCAAAATCGTGCTTCATTTGGTTGGATTCGAAGTTATGCTCATTCTTGAATTTTCTGCAAATTGCCCACTATAATGCAGTAATACTGATACCACTTTTTTGAGGTACCGATACCTTGACTCTGATTGCTCACTGGATTGGTTTGGTACCGATACCTACTTTTTAAGGTATTGGTACCAATAGCTCAGAAAACTATTTTTGAACTTTGTTGATCATTCATTAATTGTGTTGATCCCCGATCACTTCTAACACTCTCCAATCACATTCTAATCATTTCTAAACTTGATTGCTCGCGCTCCAATGATTCGTTGTTCGTCCCCACTATTTTGGCTCTCGTTATAATAAAGAAAAGTGTAAAACTAAATGAATACGATACTTATTCGTTTGTCTATGCATTCAGGTTATTACGTGAGTATTGTGGCATGTTTTATGAATGATACGGATTTGACATACGTCATGCTTTACGGTATTGAGGCTTGTAGAAGGAAAAGTCACAATCTAGAACGATAGAACGAAATGAAGAAAGCCACAGATCCACTAAAAGGTGTGATGCCGGAAACGGGACGCACGGGGTCCCAAATGCCCAAAAGTGCACAAGAAAGCCACGGATCCACCGAATGGTGCGATGCCGGAATGAATTCGGGATGCACGGGGTCCTAAATGCCCGGAAAGGAAATCGAGAACACTTGATATAATGAAAACGAAGAATTTAGAGATTACTAAGTAACGTGAATATGGACGGTGTTGATTGTCAAGTTTTATCCTCTTGCTCTTGTTCATGTGGGAAACCTTCTTGTATCAATGTTCATCTCGGTGCATTATCTATCTCATATGCATATAGTTTGAGCAAAGATTTCTCTACTGGGCTAGTGTAACTCAACCTATTATTATTTTCAGGTACATCGCAAGGGCCTTGATTTCGAAGTGCATGGAGTGCTTCTTCTTTTTTTGATCATTCATGGAGTGCTTGTTTGACATCATATCTTTTTGAAAGCCGGCATCGAGGAGTTATTCTAGCATCTTTCGTATTTTTTTTTGAAAAGATGAAATTGTAACTCATTTGAACTCTTTTGACTTTGAAAATCATGTAATCGCTAATCTTACCGTCTTTTGATTGAATTCTGAAATTTGGGGCCGGAGTGCCATTATTGTAAACTTTTAGACTTGTTTGTTAACTCGGATGGATTATGGAAAATATTTTGGGGCATTATGAAGTATTATTGTGATGGACTATTATCAGAAATGTTATTATTATTATGTTGAAAATCTAGGGCGTGACAAAAACTATTCAATAATAAAGTTAAAAAAATGAATAAAAAAACGCAAGTGACACCTGTTATAAGAAGACAAAGGGCAATATGGTAAAAATGCAACCCATAATTCATTCTCAACAATCATCTACCAAACACTACTACAATTTCAAAATACATTCTGCACAAATCTCCCAAACACTCTACCATACCCAAAATACATTCTGGCCATAATCCAAAAAGCCAGAAAGCCAAAAAACTGAAAATGAAAAGCCAAAAAGTAGGTTCCCAATACAAAATACATTCTGATCATAATCCCAAAAGCCAAAAAGTTGAAAATGAAAAGCCAAAAAGTTAGCTCCCAAACACCTACTCACAGAAAGTGAGATTAAAAAAAGAGGAGTGAAGGTTTTTTTTATAAGCAATATAGATTTTGTTTGATAATGTTGATTAGATTTATTGAACAAAGTTTTGAAAATCACATAAATATTATGAATTGAAAAGATATAGGTAATTTAAAAATCGCAATCCCAAAAGTGTAACATTACGACGGAGGGAGTATATAGTAGAAAAGGGTTAGGGTATCAGGTGGCGGTACCCCAATACCACAAAATAATTCTTTCTAGTAGTATTTCTTTGTAGAATAACAGTAAGTCTATTCACACAGACTTTTTAAAAATAAATCGTGCACAGATCAATGTGTGGGTCCCACTCTGGGTCCCACACAAATAATCCAAGCCGTTCTTCAAATGTGAAATATTTTTTCAAAGGTCCCCACGAAAAATCAGTTCAATTCGATACTTACAAGTGCTCAATCCAATCATCTAACTTTTCATAATCCTAAAATCGGATTTGGGTGGGACTAGGAGATCATATCCGGGTGGCTCCAAATTTGGCCTCCAACTCCGGCATCCAAACTGGCTATAGAGGTGTGAGATCAATTCTTGGGGGTAGGCTAACTAGTTGGGAGATGAAAGTCCATGTGGGTAGTCTTATGGGCGCGTCCAGTGGTCCCTCTCCTAGCTGCTTCCAACTACTTTTTGTGAGTGTTGCTTCCCTGCAATTGATCTTCAGTGGAGTAATGTCATTATGTTTGGATGTGGGGATACTCCATGTTGTCAAATAAAAAGTGCAAACTACTGGATAAAGTGGATAAAAACGTGCAAACTATAGTTCATGTTTTGGGGATTTTGTTGGGGGCGACTATTCGCAGCCACGTATTTTCTCCCGTAGCCCGTTAAAATTTTTCGAAGATTATATTTCAGTAACTACATGTCGAAAATATGTTCAACCTTTGGTAAACAACTGCCGAACATACATTTCGGTAAATAGCTGTTGAAAACAAGATTATATTTCGGTAACTACATGTCAGAAATGCACAAGAAACATATATTTCGGTAATTGGATGTTGAAAATGTATCTCAATTTCGGTAACTAACTGTCGAAACATATTTCAGTAGTTGAAAATTTTTAATGGGCTAAGGGAGAAAATATGGGGCTGCGAATAGTCGCACCCATTTTGTTTTACCTTATGTTTAAGGGTAAATTTTAGAAATTGTCCCTCTAGTTGTATAAATTCTCACTTTCATCCATGTAGTATAAATTGTGTCAATTTTAACCCTTTAATTTACATTCCATCTCAATTTCATCCCTCTTGTTGATGGCGTCAATAAAACAAATAGAATTAAAGGGAAAAATTGTAATTTCCCCTCACAGAGAGACGAAACTGAGATTGTATGTAAACTAGAGGGACTATTTTTAAAATTTTACATTTTACTTTCGTGTTTGCAAATAAAAGTAAAAAAAAAGAAACAACGGACGTAATGTATTTGGCACCTCAATTAGTTTTTATGGGGGTAATCAAACTATGTTGAGAGAATTTTAAATATATAGTATATATGTTTTTACATATTACAAATATATTAGAAAATTCAAAAATTAACTCCCTTTTTTTTTTTTGGAACACGTTAGAAATGCATTAATATTAGGGATGGAGTACAACTATGATGTGCATGCGGCCAAAACAAGGACAAACGAAAGCTAAGGGTTTGTTTGATAACCTAAATTCAGCACTTAAAACTGAATCAACTAAGTAATAAGTGATTCTGTAGGTTTGATAACCACATTTTACATTGCTTAACAAATTAAGTGCTACTTAAAAAATGTAATAGAACCTTAACTTTATTTCTTTTTATGATGTTATATATTCAAACTCTTGGAGTTGGGACTGTAATTTAATGGCTAGAACATGATGAACTCTTTTGGGTATTTTATGTGATAATGCGAGGAGTTTTATCTATGAAAAGCTATTTTTATTTATGTTGAAAATCGAGGGCATGACACTTGCTTTCAATGACCATACCACCACCACCACCACCACCACTTTAGCCCACCACCACACCCAATGGGGTTGGTGGGAGATATGGGAGGAGGAATGGAGAAGGTGA
Source organism: Rhododendron griersonianum (assembly GCA_018127125.1). Lineage (NCBI taxonomy): Eukaryota > Viridiplantae > Streptophyta > Magnoliopsida > Ericales > Ericaceae > Rhododendron > Rhododendron griersonianum. Next base: position 30,410,500 of record CM030793.1, read on the forward strand.
AGGGGTCTCAAAGGGCAGTGGCGGAGGCAATGTATAAGCAGTGGGGGCGCGCAATGTCTAATAATACCAATTTTACTCCAAATTACAAAGGTCATGACAATTTTGTATCCAAAATTCTATACCTTTTTCCTCTTATAACACTTACATCCTTTAATATCGTTGTCAAGTTTCAAAAAAAGTTTTTTTTATGCATTTGTTTTTCATAAAGACCGGTTATCTACATGTATATTGCAGCAAATTTTACTTTCTAAGTTCATTTCTTTTATATTACGGTTACTTATTATGACAAATAGAAAATTCTAAGACAATGTTAATTAATGGTGTCCCCACTGAGCTAAATTCTTGGCTATGCCACTGTCAAAACTCAAAAGGGGTGTAAGGGAGGGGTTGAGGGAATGATTTCAGTCCCTGAAATCGGGGGGGACTGTGGGAAAAAGGTGGTGCGAACTGCGAAGGAGTGGGTTTAGTTAGGGTTTTTGGTTTAGGGGTTTTTAGTTGACTACGAATTTACTTGTTAGGGTTCCTAGTAACATACATAGTTCATTAAATTATACATTAAAATAACTAAAGTCTTATTTTGAATATACTCTAATTGTAAAAATAAAAATTATGGCCATAATTAGGGTCAGATAAAGAAAAACTGACCGTGCGCAAACAAAAAGCAGGAGCCAATATTCAGAGCAACTATAATACAGTACATCATACATTGCGTCAGGCTTTTGTTTTTTTCTCGTTGTCTTTAGCATCTGTTTCAGGCGGAACTTTTAGAACTTTTGTAGTTTTCAGGCATACCTTCTGCAAAACCAGGACCCAAGCATATACTCCTACATGAAAATCCAAATATACACAACCAATTTTCGTACCATGTTAATAGCGGCAAGATTTGGGAGGCCTATTTTATTTTATTGCATCGTTCCACAACTAGGGCCTTTTAAACAATAAATTCTTTTACCCAATTTTTTATGCACTTAGGGTGAAACGCTTAAATGGCATAACGATTGAGCAACCTCGTATATTTTGGAAGGAAGGCCTAAACCTCCAACATACAAACTTGCCCAATTTCCACGTTTACAAATACCAACTTCTCTCGTAAACCTTGAAAAGGAAGGTAGCTAAGTACAATCCAACTGAAATAAATCGTATTACATCAATACAATCCCAAGGACCTGATGAGACAGAATCAGACATGCCTTTTTTTGCAATTTCCATTTTCCACTAGATAGATACCAATTTCCGAAATAAAACGTGGAGGGCAATGGCGCTTCCAGGAACTGAAAAACCACCAGGGAACAAAATTTGGAAAGGTACAAAATGTTTCTTTGGCACATTTGATGACTATCAAGCACAAGAACCACAGAAAAACCAATAAGAAGTGTACCTATGTTTATATTTACATATTATAACATCAATGACTTCTCGCATTGTACATTTGGACTCAGCTTCTGGGATTGCAGGGTGCAGTTTGCCAACACCCAGATTTCTCCTCAATCCGAGCCGTTCATATTATAGGGCTCGTTGAATAGAATGTCCGCATGAAAACTAGAATTAATTGAGCCCCCGCAACCACTTCATTTAAAACACTTTTACTTAGAAAAATAGACGATCTAACCATCTTTTGCAAAACTTGAAGTGTTTTGATCAAATGGTTACAGGTCTCTAGCCAACTTGAATTTTCATGTGGGCGTACTATTTGACAAACCCTACCATATGAACAACTCAAATCATCGAGGAGGGATCCAAGTGTGTGCAAGCCACACCCCTAAATGATATACGAGGGCAATAAATGAGGTCATATCCTAAATTAGAATCAATGTACCTATCTCTGCGGACCTCTTTCTTTCTCATTCTTCATCCGGAGTTTAGCATCCCTTAAGTTCCGGATCAGGTCATCGACTATAAGCAAAATAATTAGCCATTGATCTTTTGTCACGTCAACTGCTGTCACCAAAACTCACTACAATTGAATGATGCTCTCCCAGCAACTTGAGGCATTAACCACTTGACTGACGTTAGTTACAACACATCTAACCATGAGATACACTTCATTATCTCAAACTTTTATCCATGGTTTGAGATGAACCTTTTCCATAGCAATGAAATTGACCAAGCAACGAAATATCATCTGGCGATAACATCCAAGCACCATTACTCAAGTAGTTACGAGCAACACGAACCCTGTAGTAGGAAATTCTTCAAACTCTAGAGCAAAATTCATGACATGTCTAAAACCATAAGCAATTTGGGAGCCGCAGGAATTCTATTTTGACATGAAAAGCACGTACCTTTTCTGTTTCGTGTCGTCAATGCTCTCTGACAAACGGGAGGCTTCTAATCTTGAAATCTGGCCCAATGAAGAAAGGTATTCATAGAATGATGCATCACCTCTTGTGGCCAAGTATAACCTTGATGGAACTATGGACATAACAGAGGAAATACACGAGCCCAATTCACTGCACCACAGGCACAATGAAAATGCACCGACAGTTACTCATTAAGATGAAGAGACTCAGAGTCAAATTTTCCTTTCCCTTCCAGAATAACTTGGAATAAAACAAATTATTGAAGAAATACTTCTTTGTACATCACATTTGTGGTTTCATCCCCCAAGAATTCTCCAACAGTTATTATGATTCTGTCTCATCATAGGTGCTTGGGATTGTATTGATGAGACATTTGCACCTATGAAGAATTCTCCACCAATTATTATGATTACTAGTAGTATTGTTTTGGGTGGTGGTGTTATTTTCCTTCTTATTATTATCATTATTAGAATTAGGTACTTTTTGTTGTTGCCCTTTACCAGAATTTCCGGTTGCCTCTTTTGTTCCATGCATAGCCTGTACTTGCATCCACAAGTTCAAGAGAGCAATTTTGTTCACCCTCGCGAGGGTATGCTCATTCCGTGTTTCAGTACCATAATCAAAACTGTTCATGTTGTCTAAATTCATTTGTTAGGAGACTATGCAAAAATTCATCTTAATAGGAGATTAGTAAGCATTTGATCTAAATGTTCAATTTTTCATTCAAGAATTTTAAAGAAAAATAAACTCCTACACGAAGCACTTATCTATATTCGATTGAGCTGATTTTGTCAGGGTATCCTAGAAAATGAATCTGGAAAAACTGAACGGTTCCGATTATATCATACTTAAACGTTGTGACGAAAATCAAAGCAATTATTCTGTGTCTACTTCACAAATCTATAGGCACAAATATAAATTCAATGCCACAGAAAAGAAATCACTATTTCTCAACTTTGATAAGAGCAATTTGAGAAGGTACTGCAAGATAGATTGACTTGCATTTATTGTAGATTCCTTTAACTTTGTGAATTTTGAACATGCCATTAATTCAGTTCAGTCTTTCCCCAGGCAAAACTATATTCACTAAATTAAGATCTCCATGGAAGATAAGTACCCTACCGAAATGGTGCAATTAACACCACCTTTAATATTGAAGGACAACAAAAAATTTGATTGGTTAATCAAATCCATTGTAATTTGGATGATGAGTGTAACGGTGTAAGCATGAACACGCTACTAGTAACAAGTTTCGTTTTTGAAGAGACAGTATTAACAAGATGAGGACCACAATCTTATACCTTTGTACGAAACTGACACTTTCCACTGACCCCATCTGTGAGTTCTCAATTCCCATATCCTCACTGACCAACTTTGCCAAAGCCGTCGTATTACTTGAAGATGCTAGCATCTCTGATGCCAAATCCATTTTATTCACAAAACCATTACATGAACCTATAGCAGCAATCTCTTTTGAGTAGAAGCAAATCCCATGTTGTGCAATTGTGGATGTCATCCATAGTTGATCATCATACCAGCTGAATGAATGTGTTTTCTCATGAGGAACCATTGATGGTTCCAATGAGTCCTGAAAAAATACACTAGCCCACAATCAAATGCACGAGGTGTGAAAAAAAGAAGAGAGAATTAAATGTTGATGTAGAGACAAAATACGAGAACAGGCTTACACATATTAGTTGATGGCAGTCACCAAGTAACTTATCTGCTTCTGATATTAAATTACACATTCCATAAGCAAGTTTCAGGACTTGGAAAGCTTTTTTCTCTTCAAGGGTGACATACTGTCTTAGATCTGTATCAGAACCACGAATTCTTCTCCATGTATCTTGAACAGAATCCATTAATACCCAGGAGCTGGGCTTTGCCTTGGATTTGGCATGCCTACTGAAGTCCATACGGCTACACTCGTCCATCACTGGATACCCTCTCGGAACAGCTCCCACATGCTCATTGTTAGTGTCCCCCACCTCCTCTTCATGGGCTAATTCCATATAACTGTTAAAATTTTCTACCATTTCCCGGTTATTGTGTAACTCTGAAACATATTGGTTATGGTTATTTGTCTCAACTGCATGCATGTTTAGCATTGAATCATTGAACATGGAAACTTCTTCCATTACATCAGCATCATGACGAGAATAGCCTGTCCTATTAAACAATGATGTCCCACCATCAACCTCAGTCTCAGGCACAAAAGATGATTCGGGCACACATGATACATCAACTGATTTCTGTGTTCCATCAATCTGAGTATATATTGCACTTTCCGAACAGAGAGAAAAAATTCCATCCAACTTCACTTCAGAATTAAGAAGCTGCACAGGTGTTGGGCCAAAGCACATTCCAGTTGCTAGACAACAAGAGGGGGATTTGCTATCTACTTCAAGTAACATTCCACTGTTTGTATCCTCATAGAGTTTATCCCTGGCTACGGGAAATTTGTCATTCAAGTCCTCGCTTCCAGAATCGGAAGACGACACTGTTTCAATTTTTCTTCTAGAAATTCGCCGGGTGAATGCAACTGGTGACCCTGAGGAACTTGAAAATTCACAAGCAGTAGTAAATTGAGTCTCTAATTCATTCCCGTCCTGAAGAGGACAGTGCCTTCTTAAAATTGCTTCTTTCTTGGCCTCAATACCATCAGTGTCACATTTTTTACGCCTCTTCAATCGTTTCTGCTTTGCTTTTTTGTTCGGGTCTCCCTCCACAATTACCTCCACTAATTTTGAACTTTCTTCCATCATCAATAATGAATTAGTAATCTCCTTCTCCACAATTTCAGACAATTGAGAAGGATAACACCAGGGGATTATCTTCGGCAATATCCGATGCCCGGCGTCAAGATCGAAGAGTAGTGGACCATATTTTCTTTGCTCTTCACTACCTAGGAAAATTAAAACCTGAAATTTACTGTGTTCTCTTTTTTTTTTTCTTTATGAAAAGGAAAGGACTAAAACCTGAGATTTACTGTGTCCATACTCCATAGATACTAGATAGTACAATCAAAAGTAAATTGAACATGAGAACAAATTTGCAAGAAAACGACTTAATTCGACTAGAAGCCCTTTTGCATTCCTATTCACAAGGCAATCATTTGAACACCATCTAAATTCAACATCCCAAACAAATTTGTTGGGTTTACAAAAAAAATTGGGGTTGCCCAATGGTGGGGGGTTGCCCAAACCGGGGGCTCGTGGGGCTTACCCTCAGGCTGGCACTATATTTACTTAGTGACGGCTGGGCCCCCTACCATAAAAAAGAAAGTGAACCCCAAGTAGGTCAGAATCAAGGTTTTGCTACTTTTCCATAAGTGAAAAAAAATGGCGACCTTCCAGATTGGGGATTGTTTTGTGTGGTGGCAGTGTGGATTAAACAAAATATTCAGTGTCAACTTTGTTGACGTTACAAATAGCTAAGAAGTAGGTATAAACAGCTTTTCGAGGTTTATCTAAATTACACAGTAGGGGTTTCATTACTTTTTGAAAGAGAAAGGATGGAGTAATGTAATATGATATGAATAAAAAATCAATGATTGGAGTAACATTGTTAGTGGAGGAAAGTTCAAAACTAGTTGTGTCTCCGTTTACCCAGCTGCAAGCTAAAATGGCTGCTCTTGTCCAGCTCTGATACCAGTTTTGGGATGTATCACTTATTGGCAGTGCTGGACAAACTGCTCATTATCTCAGACATGAAAGCTTTTATCCTATTTTCGATGTTTCTAATTTTGCACTTCAACTCAATGTGGTAAAAATTGTATAAGATTAGCTTATTTTTTGTAAATTTGGTTTGGTGATCACCCACATGGTCTTTTTCCAAAAGTAGTTCACACTCATTCTTGAATATTTAGTAACATGTTAAACGAAAAAGAAGTATAGCTTAAGCAAAAAGACATATCATTCAAGACGGATAAATATTCTAGTACTCCATACGAAAGTCATTCAATGGGTACCCCTTGTATTTGTACTCATTAATTGCTAAAATTGGCAAAAAGAGTAACCTGTCACCACTGTAGTGAACAAGCCACATTCACAATCATTATAAGTGCATTTGACATCAATACAAGGTGTCCAGGTGACTGACCTTTTTGCTCTCTCCAACCCTGGCACCAGAACTGGAGATGCATAAGGGTTTTACGAATATCTCCCCGACAACATCCAATAAATCGCTCCACTAAGCACGGTTGGATTTGTGCTTTTTCTGCAGTACAAACCTACAGAGCAATTACAAAAGATGTAAACACATCTCCGAGATAGGGAACTGGGTAAAACGGCAATATAAAAGTCGTTATACCATATGCACGTGCCAAAGGAGCTCCTTCATTGATGGTATAGCAAAACACAACTCAAGCCTGTCCAAATTATTGGGCAGGACAGGACTGTGATCTGAAATATATCAACAAGAATGTTTATCAAATCTTGGTACACAAGCTTGATTTGGAAAAGAACTACTTCAACCAATTAGACGCCTTACTGTTGCTAGTCAATATAATTGGCCGCTTTGCTGTTTCTGCAAGTTTTTGTATAGTGGAAATAAGACCATGATCTTCGGAAAGAAGAGCATCAACGTCTTCAAAAAGTATCAAGGGTTTACTTGCAGTTTGATCAATAGAAGTTCCATATGCCCTGCTGACAAATTTCTCTGGTGTTCTGGTCTTATTTTGTGAGTCTTCTTCCTCATCCGATAAGGGTATTAGTTCAAAAACTTCATTGTCAGACCCTTGTACTGTTGTGCTGTAAGGAAAGACTGGGAAGGATTTCGGTATAAGCTTGCTCTCTGTACCCATGGGAGTTTTCAGTATACTGGAAGAGACAGAACCGGTGGTAAATTGGATAAATGACCAAAATCAATGAAAAGAAAATGGAAATAAAAGAAGACAATAGAATGGGGCAAGTAACTTCACAATTGCCACGTTTCAAATGTATTGTGGTTTCTCTAGCACTTTGCTTGGTTACATGTTCGAATACTGAAAAGCAGGCAAATTCGTTGCTGGAAAAAATAAATCTACAATCTTGAATCATGCACATTGAAAAGCTTGTTCCGTAAACATTTATGACCCGGTGACTCACAAATCACAAGTTACTGTTCTAAGACACCAACTGATCTCATAGAGCATCATCGAACTTGTAAAAATATCTAACAAATTTTTATTTAAGAAGCATCAAACAAAGGCCACGGACTACTGGACAAGCAAGCAACCGTCCTAGTCCAGTAGAAACTGTTCATTGTAGTTGAGGGTCCCAATCTATTATTACCAAAATCAATCTGCTTTTAGAAAATACGGTTTTTAGTGTTTTAAGGAGCCAATAATTTTTTATCATTAAATTTTGATGGGCATCGACAATAGTTGTGGATCACCCTTGTCCCAAATGCTCTAACTGTTAGGGAAGGAGCTATACAATGCATGTGAAGCTCTCCAACACCGGCCATAATACACTCCATTACAAACATCAATACATGGAGCAAAGAACAATGAAAACATGGAACAAATGCAAACGAGGCTTGAATCGAATACCACCCTAAACCTAAGTTATGATATCATGCTAGATCATCACTTGTACCACAAGATTCAGCTGTTAGGAAACAGTACAGACAAGGGATATCATACTCCAATTCCAATGTCTTATTTAGGTCCTATTCTATTATTACAAAAATATACATTACATCAAAACTAATATTAGTATTCAAAGCCCCCAAAGCTCTTATTTAAGGTGTTGGCATGTTGGAGTAATTATTCTAAAGTCTATGAGCACTTATTTAATCTCCCCCAAGAAGCACTATGTTTGACTCATGTCGTCATAGACACGTTAAGGTATGCTTCGAACACGTGGGCCATGCCTATATGTGTTTGCATGTGTTACTATATTTTTAGGTCACACGGTGGGGAGATGTTAGGAGGTCGCGACAAATTTTTAAAATTTGGAATTTGTAAAATCCTCATAGATGCTTAATTCATGAGTACTTTATTGAGTAATTCCTTTTATATGTTCATGACATCAATATGATGTGCTTTCTGTCCAATAAAAGTCATTTATTCACTAATATGACAGTAATAAATTATACATCTAACATATACTCCTTCCGTTCCAAAAAGATTGTCAGTCCGCAAAATTTTGAACTTAAAAAGAATGCAATTTTGTAATAGAAAATCAAAATTGGTTTTCATAAATTAAAAGAACTCATTGATATCTAGTAACCTGCAGGAAAAAGGTTTAGTTTTTGTCAACAAAAATGCATTACCTTTAACTTCTTGATTTGCGAACCAGACAATCTTTTGTGAACGGAGGTAGACTCCATTATCATATTAAACATTTCTTCAGCATGTCTACATCCTAATTTTTGAAAAACTAGCGTGTCCGCACGTCCACATTCCATGTCTATATCCGTATTTATTAGAATCACCCATTCATAGTTGCCAAGGGTGAGAGGTGCAAAGATTTGTTGGGGCCTAGGCGAGAGGCGCAAGGCAAGGAGCGCGTTTTTTTGAAGCGAGGAGCACCTGGGCGAAAAAAAATAGGAAAAATACCATACACCAATACTATATAGCCTAATACACATAAAAAAAAACAGAAACAGTGTATTGTTTCTGAAAACATTAAGAAAAAGCTTTTTCGTTTTTATATGCAGTATAATTATATGTACACACTAACAGACAAACACAAATTACATATTTTTTAAAACATTAAAAAAAAAAAAAGAATTTTCATTTTCATATACAAATCGACTGATGATCCAGAAAGAAGAGATGAGAGGACAGAGAAGATCAATTGATGATCGAGATGATACATGTGCTATTTTCGTTTCTGGTGATTGAGAGAGGAGAGATTTAGGATCGACTGAAGTCAAGGTTGAAGGAGTGAAAGTAATACATTTAACCTAGCTTTGATCTTATGGCTGTGATTAAAATTGAAAGAGGCACGCCTTTTCTCGCCTTGGCTGCGCTTCATTGAAGGTGCCTCGCATGGGCTCAGTCAAGGGGCTAACCCTGCGCCTAAGCGTGCCTCCTTTGACAACTATGCTCCCACTCAATGGGTTTAGTTTATAACAGTTTGGAATTAACTCCGTCTGGCTTTATTTAACTCTCAAGTGGCTAAAATTCTTACCCTTTTTAATTTTCGTTTTTGTTCTCTCCTCGTATTCATTGAAGGTAACCAACCATTCAGGAGGATCATTGTAAAAATGACATGCACAACCAAATCGCAAATCAAGATGAATAATGTTAAAAATAGTTGTAACTCTAACTTGACCAATATATCTAACAGGAAAATCTTACAAACGCGCTTTCTATTTTGTGCCATGCCCACTTACGACTGAACCCTTTCAAGGTACACACTAAAACCTCTCACCCAAGTAGGGGCTGACAAATGCTTAGGTCTCCCTTTTAGGATTGAACGGTTTTTGGACCACACCAAATAATAAAAATCCGTGTTGGCATCAAAATCCTTCGAAGCATGAATGACGCAGCGGACTTAACAAAAGATTAGTTGCGTACTAATCTAAACGAATGATAAACTCGAGTCCACGAGAGAAAGACATAGTCTAAATATTATTGATCAAAAGCTGCATAAACATTAGGTTACAAACCCTTTTATAGGCCCGAAACCCTAGGAAAAATAAAAAGTCCCAAAAATTGGGGAAAATAATAAAATTGAAAACTAGACAGAAAATTAAGACTTTCCCAAAAAGAACCAACTGAAAAGGAATTACGAGCTAAGAGTTATTAACGTTTCAAAACTTTCTTAAAACGGCAAAAAACGTAAATTGAAGGCCTAAACGAAGGAATTAGGCTGAAAAACACCATCGCTCACGACATAGGGTGGTGAGTCTTGAACGCAACGCGAAAGTAAGTCAGCCCACCAAGTTTGGGCCAGATCCGAGCTCGTCCGAAATTTGCCAAATCGGGTAATTTGCAATTAAGCAATGTTTAGGCTTCCGAGGCTTCGATTGGTTCAATTGATCATGAAATTGGGTCTCCACATGTTCTACATCAATGAACATGACTAACGAGGTGTTGTGGCTATTAGTCATATGGGACACGATAATCTCAACTATGGTTTGCAAAGTGTGGTGCTTCCTTCTTTCTTTTAATCCAAACTGCTACCCAGACATGTAATGATGTAGTAGAAATTAGGGTATTTGTGTCATTTTAGCAGTCATCTAGTGGTAGGAGGGCTTGAGTCTATAAATAGGTGCAAAGGTCTCATTTGGTAGTTTTTTGATATGTTGAAGAAAGAATATTTGAGAGCTTTGCTCCTTGTATCCCATTTTGGGATTTTCTCTCTCTTAATCAAGCTCACCTGGATTTGGTTGCATTATGTAAATATTAAAAGCTGTTTTCACTACAATAATAAACAAAGGGATTTAAATGAGAAACGACACAAAACTCCCTACTTAAACCCCTCACTGATGTGTTCCCTAAAACCATCAAACAATCAAAGAGTACCCCATCTAGCGCTTGAACTCCATTGGAGGCCAACCTTGACCTGCATTGATCTGTTTAGTATTAATTTTCAGTAGTTTTGATTAGATGTGGATGTAATAACCATGTACATATCCAGACCAAAATAACTATCTACATAAGTACATTAAAAAAATTTATTGCCATATCACCCCATGTATGTTTCAACGTGCTCCATGTCCATACTGTGTTCGTGTTGTGCTTCTAAGGACAAGGCCATTAAACCTCCGTCCAAGCATTTCTGGATGCTAACCTCCATGCCATCATCAATATTTGGATTGCATTTGCTCCTAAGGTTACTTACTTGTATGAAATTTGTTAGGATTGCCAATATTGTTTAGAGACAGCTAACTTTAACAAAAAAACAAGGGAGAATTTTTCCCAGGTCCACTGTACCACTTTCCAAACCCCATAAGTCCACTTCTAAATTCTATAACCTCCTAAGTCCACTAACCTATTACTAAGGATATAATAACCCCGGTTAGTCTAATATACCCCTGCTTTTTAAAAACGTTTTGTCCCGTTTTTTTAGCCATTCCCGTTTTTTCAGCCATTTCAAAAAATCCCTATCCGAAAATAAATTCTTCCCCCATTATAAAACCCCTCCACCCTCCCCCCCCCCTCCCCCCCTCCCCCCCCTTCTTTTTCAAAACAAACCAGACTGAGAGGAAAAAAATCGAGACGGTCTACTCCTCCATTCCTCGATCGCCTACCATTTGTCGTCGGCGTTCTTTGTCAGATGATCTCCGTCGTCCACCAACAGTTGCGCTCGTTCACCAACAGTCGCCGTTGTTCCCCTTCGTTTCGGTCGGACGTCGTCGCAATTGTTCAGCTTCGTTTCTCCGGGATCCATCGCCCTCAAATCCTCGTCGCAGTGTTCACCTTTGTTTCACGTCCTCGTCGCCGTCAATCAATCTCCGATTTCGTTCGATTCATCTCCGTCATTCTGCATCCTCGTCGCCGTCGAAACCCTTCGGTTCATCCCCATTGCCGTCAATCTCCTCTGTTTGCTTCGATCCATTCGGTATGTTTCTTAGAAAACTAAAAGTGAACTTTGGATATATATGGTTATATATATTTGCTAGGTTAGTGTTTGGTAAAGTTAGGGTTTTGATTGTGTAACAGACATGGGCATGTGCTTATATCAATCTTTGATCTGGTAAAGTTAGGGATTCGATTGAAAGTATATATATGGTTATATCAATAACGGTTATATATGGTTATATCAATCTTTGATCTGGTATGATATGTTTGAATTAAGTTAGGGATTCGATTGATAGTATATATGGTTATATCAATGTTGATAGTATATATTTTTTCAAAAAACACAATCTATTCCAACCTTATATGTCTAGCCCTAGAAAAACACACACATATAACATTATATATTTATTCAAAAAACTCCAAATATATCAGAAGCAAGTCGGAGAGGCCGCTACGCGGACCAAATCAATAAGTGATTGATGAAAAGCACAAATATAACCTTATATATTTGAATAGGACAGGTAATGATTTTTGCTTATATGTATATATAGTTACTGATTTAACGTTATATATGGTCTACTGTCTTGTGAGAAATTATTTACGATGTTCTGTTCTGAAATATATAGGGTTATATATGATTTCCTGTATAACTTTGAGTAGTAATGCAACAAGATATAATGCTATATATGTTCCATATTACCTCTGTCTGTATTTTACTTATATATATGGTTAAATATCAACGGCTGCATTTTATGCAGGTCCAGCTTAAACACTGTGGTGAAGCTGTTGCAGACTATTCCTAACGGAGTCCTCGTCTTCGATAGAATGTTGTTCTGTTAGTTCATTTATATTCGATTGCTATGGTTCATAAATTCATACGGTTAACATATCATCTAACGTTGGCCTATCAAGAGAGTTATATGAATTTAGGGGCATAATTTCTCATTGCTTTCTTGCAATGAGCGAGCCTCACATTGTTTCTTCCCTTCTTTACCTTTACAATGCCTTCAGGTATTTTATTTTTCCCAAACCTTTTGAAAGAGAACCGTTTTGTTTATTTATTTGTATTTGCTTGTTCTTGTTTTTCAAATTCAAACAGTCAAAATACCATCTAACATTGGCCTATCAAAGGGTTATATATATGAAGGGGCAGAAATTGCTATTGAGTTTTCTTTGTAATCTGTTTAAAAGAGTATATTAACTTATCATTCTGGTACGTAACCGGTCCTTTTCATATTTTGTTTTCAGACACTTTGCTTTGGTGATAGCTCTCTTACTCTCACTATGGCAGATGGTGCCGACAGAGAAGTTGAAAACTCAAAGGATTCGGAAAAAGAACTAAATAGAGACTGGGCTAGCCTTCCAACTGATGTTCTTTGTTTGATGCTTCCTCATCTCTTTTTGGGTGATATCAAGCGGTTTCAAAACGTCTGTAGATCATGGCGATCGACTCCCACTGATCAATTGGTACAATCTCCGGTGCTTATGTGCTTTGGGAATGATAGCACGAGATGCAAATTCTTCCACCCACTCTACAAAGACTCTTACAGCATGTAGCGATACTGACGTTTTGAAGTGAATGGCAAGCCAGGCAGATTCAAAATGAGCCAATTTAAGCGATTGTTGGCAAGATGGTGAGAGAGATAGTGAAATAGTGTTTCAGAGACAAATTCTTTTTTGGTTTAGGGTTTTCTTTGGTTAAGGGGTCTGTACATTTTGATCGGAATTGACTTCGCCTCTGAGCTGTTAGTGATGGCCTGTTTTAGATGGTGCATTTTGTAAATGATGGAATTAGTCAATGATGTAATTTTTTGGCTGCTTAAGTTGTTAATATGTTAACCAATCTGGGAATGTTTTGTCACAATGTATTCTCACATTGTTATATGAGGCCAGGTCAATATTCCATTGTTCTGATGAAGAGTATATAACGTTAAATGTGAGCTGATGAGCTGATGAATGAGTATATAACGTTAAATGTAAGTATCTAACGTTAAATGTGAACTGATGAACAAGTATATAACGTTATATATGATCGTCTGTCATATGTAATCCCATGCCTCCAAAATTCCATTGTAACTGCCGTGATTGGCGTGATTTCAAAAGTAGAAGGGATAATGCTTTAAACGGATGGGATTTGAATGGAAGGGTAATTCTGTCAGGCACTATTTCCCTTTTTAAATGTAGTGGACTTTATGCCTTACCAAATACATATTAGTGGACTTAATGGGTTAGAAACTTGATCAGTGGACCTAGTGGGTTAGAAACATGCTATAGTGGACCCTAGGCCAATTTTTTAAAAAAACCAAACTTCAAAATTAGGAATAGTTGAAGGTAAGGAAAAAAGGCCGCAGGAACATGTAACTACAGCTCCAAAACAACAATTTACTTGGAAAGCGCAACAACTTTTATGTGGCAGCAAAGAGCAATGAATTTAACCTACCGTTGAACTGAATGTGATTCTACGCCACCCTCAAATCTTTGCATCACAAGAGCTCTTGTTCGCCAATCTGATGCGCTGACCTAGAAGACAACAGACCATATGTGTCAGCTTTGCAATGTCTTAATTTGTCCTAAAGTACAGACTTCCAAGATTTAGCGATGATGAGATAACATCTAATGGATAAGATTTTCCACATTTTAAATTTACTTGGGGGACAGTAAACTGTAATGCATTGAATGTTGAAGTTGCACATCCATAAGTTCCTCCGTTGGTTTGACTGACATAAGGCCATCACACTTATATTGCATGGGGAATGGGCTGTTAATTTCCAAGAATACAACATGCAAAATGGTCCAAACCAAGGATATCACCAGTTTATTAGTACCTCAATGACATGAAAACCTTGCTCTTTTGCACAAGCATAAATAGCTGCAGACTTCCCACTCTGCAATTAAGCAGGCATCCATTTTATCCAGCATGATCAACATTGCACTTGTATTTAACAGATAGAATTGGTTGCATGGGAAAAACAGAACCGACAAAAGAAGTTCTAGGAAAGAAATCGACGAAAGAAGTTCTAAAGAATCTAAACAACACCAAGAAACATACCATGGATGATTAGATATACTTATCTTCACATTATATGTATGTATGCATGCATAATGAAGGATAGCACAAGCAACGGCATTGCCCTTCACGTGTAGTGGGAAGGGGCACCTAACGCGAAAGCCGTTGCTTGTTGGGGTAGGGTTTTCTATTTTATTGATGAATGTGAGATGCTGTTAGGTATCTCAAGTCCAACCACAACAACCTATTCCCAAAGTAACTCTTCCCCCCATGTAGATGACAAAATCTTATTTCACATGTCCATTAATTTTCTCGTTGTCAAGTTTGCGAAAACCATAGCCGAGCAACAAAAAAAAAAAGTTTGCGAAAACCATACAGTTCCCTATGAATTGTTTCCAAATACACATTTTGTAATATGGATTGCATCCAAGATCTATATTTCCTTCACGGACGCATTTGACAGTGGAACAGAAAATTTCCAACTATCCTTGTAAACAGAAAGGATATTGCTTTAGCAGCAACCAGTATGCACAACCCACAAGGCTATGGGTTCAAAATCCTGTGACTCGGTTGCACCGCCATTCTCCAAATTCAGATCAATAAAAGAAGCATTAAGGCTTTTCTCGAAAGATCCCAATGACAAAAAAAAAAAAAAAAAAGTCGCAAGGCCAAGACAACATTTTTCAAAAGATGCAACATCTAGCATTGAAATTCTCAGAAATACCATCCGGAAATGGACCCTTGTTTACCCCTGTAACTGTTAAAGCCACTGACACTTCTCATTAGTGAACTACAAGTCATTGTCTATTCTCTTTTGAAATCCTTTCCAAATGCAAGCCATCAACCAACCATATGATTGCAAGACTCTGAAAAGCAGGCCTCATAAATTGCGCTCCCCCCACCATTATCTCATCATCACTCCACCTCTTACCACAATCAAAAGACCAATGTGGTAACATCTCCAATAATTATCCATCCAGTCATTCTCTGTCCTCTTTCGAAATCCTAGCTAATGCAAGCCATCAAACCAAAGCCTTTAATAACAGAATGTAGAGTGTCTCGTTAAAAACTGAGCTACTTGGCCTTAATATTCTCATCACCCCCAAACTCTTGTCCCATACAAGACTAACGAATTCATATCTCTAATCAGGAATCTAATCTGGGGATCTACAGTCCAATCACTCACTTTCCTTTAAAATCCTTGCAAACTGCAAGCCATTAAAGTAAAGCTTCTTATTTAGGACAAAGTTGATAAAAAGTTATGATAATCAAACAACAAATTAGAAAGGGTGACACTAACGTGCAAACATATATTGCATTTCATTATTTCTGACTTAAAAATTGTGGGTGCGTGTGAGCAGGGGAGCATACATACGCACAAAAGAAAACGAAACTAGATGTATACCCCAACAGGACCGGTAACTAAGAGAACATTCTTCAGGCTACCATCCTCATCTCTATTATCGGAATCGCAGTCACTTTGATAGCCGTTATAATCATCATCATGCACAATAAAGTTTTTGCCAACACTAAGATCTTTGCTGGATCGAAAACCTCGTTCATGCCAAAGTCGTAGCCACTCACTTAAGAAATTCACTGATTCTCGATTACCACATACCTGCATAACCACATAACACAACACATACATAATTATATTGGTTGAATGGACAAACGTCAAGAAACATGGTTTACCTTAATAGAATGTAGCATGTTAACAAAAGGTAAGTTCTTGCTAAGAGATCTGGGTTGTTCTAGCATCATATCTTAGAATAAGGGGCTTGAATGGTCGAAAACAAAAGGAAGGTTGTTGAAGATACGATTCAATGTTGAACGTACATACGGTGTTTTGTTTGTGAGAGACATAAAGGCAACATCCGTAGTAGATTTGTACGTCAGTAGTAGATTTGTTCTTTGGCAGTATTGCGGAGAAGTGTTAAACTGGATGACACTTCTTGTTAATGTGTGGATGTTTGTGGATAGATAGGTAGGAGATTCCTTGGAGATCTCCCTATGTAGTTGTGGTAGTACACTTGGAGGCTCCCTGAGGGTCTTCATGGAATCCATTTGGAGATATATGAAATTATTGTTAGAATATAGTATTGCTATTAGTCCCACATTGGTTAATGTAGTTTTATATTATGATTTCCCATTATATAAATAAGAGTTGATTGTGTTAGGGAAGGACTGAGCACCCTTGTCTGCTCTACACGACATGTTGTGGGTCACGGGCCCACAGATATGTGCCCTGTGGCGACGCTCCACTAAGGGAGCTCCACCATGAAAGGTCATATATACGAAGTATACTTGGAGCTCCAAGCAACCCATGACTCCACCAAATCTCTTGAGAATTCTCAACAGAAAGATGTGAGTAAAGCCAGGGCCCTGAAAATTAACAGTTGGGCGCCCCTCGACAGACGTGATGAAAAGCTCCATCACCAAGACAAGACTCTCTAAACATCAAAACTAGGAGAAAGACCCTAGTTGCATGAGGCGGGGACAGGGGCAAAGGCTGGGGATAGAAACTCCTCATTCGGAAGTGTCGAAGGGGGCATTAGGAATGATTATACAAACAACTATGTAGTCCTAGTAAATGTTATGATTCGTAATTCCTGTCAACTGAAAATATCTGGTAGAATATAGTATTAGTAGTAGTCCCACATTGCTTAGTTTACTTATTTAATATGTGAGTCGTCTATATAAATAAGATTGTTATGTGCTAGGGTTATTAACACCCTACACACTTTTCACTCTCCTAAACAACATGGTATCAGAGCGGGTTCACCATCCACCTTAGATATACAAAACCCTAGCTGCCACCCTCTACCGCCATCATCATCTCACCACGAAACCCTAAAACCACAACCCTAGCCTAAACCCTAGCACAAATACTGTTCATCGTCATCACTGTTCACCATCGTTACTGTTCACCATCGTTACTGTTCATCACCGGCTACTGTTCATAGCTGTTTAGTACGGTTCCATCACTCATGGCTAATCAGATCTGGTCTCTCCCATATGCGTATGCTATCGTGCTCTTGTTTCCAGTTTCGGTAACTGTCTTTACGCTATTTTTAATTGAATTTCTATACCATCTGATTTGCTGATCGCGGTTTTGGGTTTGCCAGATTCATTAGTTAATGTCTTATTGCTATTGATACTGTTGGGTATTAGCATTACTTTGTTCGGCGCTAAGTTGATTAGTTATAAGTTGTTCTGGTTGGTGTTTCGTTGATTGAGGCTTGGTAGTTCTTTATTTTTTGGTTGCCTCTCCATTATTCGGTAAAATGTCTGAGCAAAAGTCTGATTCTGGTTCCGGTTCTAGTTCTATTGTTATGGGTAGTTCGTTCAGTTCTTCACGGTTTCGGGAGAAGCTTTCTATTACCTCCACCCCATTGAATGGTAAAAATTATGCTGGTTGGGCTAAAACAGTTGAAGTTTATTATTTGGGTCAGACACAGTATCATTATTTGATTGATGATCCCCCAGCACAAACTGCTTCTACTTATAAGGCATGGGAATCTGAGGATGTCCGGATTCGATCTGAGTTGTGGAATAGTATGGAAGAACATATTGCTAGCACGCTTGTTTTCTTAGAAACTGCCAAAAAGGTATGGACACAGGCTCAGGAGATGTATTTTGGTGTTAACAATCTCCATCGGACGTATGATCTTCATCGGTCCTTCTTTTCTATATCCCAGGGTGATTTATCTTTGGAGGCTTATTATGCCAAATTTCGCGGTATTTGTGAGGAGCTCAATATTTGTGAGCCTATTTCATCTGACATTCAGGTTATGCGACGCCAGCGTGAGCGTATGCAAGTTGCGCGATTTATATCTGGTGCATCATCCACCTAAGATCCTGTTAGTCCTCAGCTCTTGGGGTCTCGAGATTTACCTTCTCTTAGTGAGGTATTTAGTCACCTTCGTCAATCTTCTGTATCTGTGTCTACGTCTGCCCCCTCTCTTGATCGTTCAGCATTAGCTTCCGTTGTTTCTAGTAGTTTTGGCTCTTCCTTCAGCCGCGGCCGTGGCCGTGGTCGTGGCTGTGGCTGGTGATTCTGGGTTTAGTGATCGTGGTCGTGATTCTGGATTTGGTGGTCAAGGTTTTGGTCGTGGTGTTGATGGTTGTGACTCTGGTTTTGGTGCTCATGAAGGTCGCATGTCAGGGGGAGGTGGCCGTGGTCGCGGCCGTGATTCAAAGTTGTGTACTTATTGTTGGGGCACCAATCATACTGTGGAGTATTGTTATCATCTTCATGGGTTTCCTCAGGCTCATCAGGTTGCAATCTCTCAGAATGCTGGACAGTTTACTCATTCTTCTGCCACCAATGTGGTGACTATCCCTGCAGAAGAATACCAGCGCCTTATGTCAATTCAGTCTCCAGTTGCAGGTTCTTCCGCCACTGCTACGCTTGCTCAGACAGAATCTCCAGATGGGGAGGAAGATTGGTGGCAGTCCTAAGCGTGGTCGTTGCGGTTGGTAGTTGCAAGTTTTTGTTGGTCGTTGAAGTCGTTCGTTGATCGTTGAAATCGTTCGTTGATCGTTGAAATCGTTCGTTGTTCGTTGGTCGTTGAATTCTTTCGTTGATTCGTAGAAATCGTTGAAAATCGTTCGTTGGTCGTTGAAATTATTTCGTTGAAGTTGTTTCGTTCATTGAAATCGTTGAAGTCGTTGAAATCCTTGAAGTCGTTTCGTTCGATGAAGTCGTTGAAATCATTGAAGTTGTTTCGTTCGTTGAAGTCGTTGAAATCATTGAAGTCGTTTTGTTCGTTGAAGTCATTGAAATCGTTTCGTTCGTTGAAGTCGTTTCGTTCGTTGAAGTTGTTCGTTGGTCGTTGCTATTGAAAGTTATTTCATTGTTTTAACAAGTTGGTTGTTTTTCGTTATTACTGTTAGTAGTTGAAGTAATTGTTTCGTTGGTTGCTATGTAACAAGCTGGAGAGTCTCCAGCTTGAGGGGGAGTGTTAAAATATAGTATTAGTAGTAGTCCCACATTGCTTAGTTTACTTATTTAATATGTGAGTCGTCAAAATATATAAGATTGTTATGTGCTAGGGTTATTAACACCCTACACACTTTTCACTCTCCTAAACAACAATATCTTTTTAGCGAATATAAGTAGATATCTTTCTACTAAGTACTTGAGCAAATTT
This sequence comes from Rhododendron griersonianum, assembly GCA_018127125.1. Taxonomy (NCBI): domain Eukaryota; kingdom Viridiplantae; phylum Streptophyta; class Magnoliopsida; order Ericales; family Ericaceae; genus Rhododendron; species Rhododendron griersonianum. The sequence continues at coordinate 30,430,420 of CM030793.1, forward strand.
GAGTTAATATTTTTCTAGCATCTTGTCATTAGTTCATATTTATACTATCTCTTGGTATCATTAACTTCTGTTCTTTGGGGGAATTATATGCCTAGGAGGTTCTATCTTGGTTAGGAGTGGGTTCCTTTCTCAATGGGAGCGAGGTTTCTGTGGAGGATTTGCCACCCCAATAGGAGGTTCTGCAACTACGGGAAAGACAGCAGAATAGAGCAGATATTATGCAGACACGCAGTCACTTGAGACATGAGTGAATGCGCCGAGGGAGCATTAATGTGGGTATCTTAAAGGCCCTCACCACGGGGCACGTACCAGTGGGCCCGTGCTCAAAAGTGTAGAGTAGACAATGGAGCGCAGTGCTTCCTCACCATATCACTCCAAACAAGTAAACTCTTTTGGCTCATGTCCCTCTATCTCCCAATGCAAGGGAGCCCTCCATGGAGCCTCCAATTATGCTAGTGCAAACACTTAAAGAGATCCCCAAGGCATCTCCCTGCCTGCCTACCCAATCCGATAAGACCCATTGAGCCTAGCGACTCCACAACATTGTAGGTCAAGAACAGGGCTTAGCTACCTTGCTCTGGACCAAAGGAGGCATGTAATACGGAGGATAGAGCAAATGGGTTGTCAAGGCTTGCCCTAAGGAGCTTCACCTTAACCGGGGGGGGGGGTGCGCAACCAAGACGTTTGACAACTCGGAGCACATATCATACCTACCCTGACAGATGCATAATAAGACTTCCCACAAGACTTGCAAACTCATGTCTAGCCCTTGGACTGGCAGATGAGGTTCTATCACCTCCAAACCCCAGAACCAGTAAGGAGGGGCCACATGTACTCGGGTGAGCGGGGCCACATGTACTCAGGTGAGCTGAACCCACCTCTAAGCCTCCTATGTATAGGGAGGTCCAAGTAGAGAAAGACAACGCCATTTCATTCACCCAAACATCTCTCTCTCTCTCAGGCCCCAAAGTCCTTTCCTCCTCCACCTTCAAAGGCCTCGAGCAATTGTACCGCCCATTCTCATATACCCAGAAGTCCTTTCAAGTAACCTTCCAACACTAATATCCATGGACTACAATGTTCAAACACGGAGTCATTCCTTGTCCCATCTTCTCTCGAATGTTCTTGGGTGCTTTTTGATCCAGTTATTGATTGCAATACCAAAGAGTTAAGGATGGAATTTACAGTAGCTAAAGAAAGGGTTGAAGTACGAAGGGTGTCCTAACTAGTATTCTAGAAATGAGAGCATCACAAATTGCATCGAATCTTTTAGATTGAAGCATTTTCCTTCGAAGGAGGTTAAGACACATTTGGTGCATCAATAAGGATTCACCATCCATTTCTAGGATTGATAGGTTCCTATTTTCTGTAAGTAGGAGCAATTTTCGTACACAGCGCAGATGTAGGACATCTTTGGATACTCAAAATATGCTACCTATCCATGGTTTATTAGTAGAAAACAATACAAAAATTGGGAGTTCGAATTTAAAACCCCAAGAATAAGGATCTTGGATTTTAAGTGATGAACAAAAATAAAACTAATCTTCAAACTAGTGCGTCGCTGAACTTTTCCGAAAACCATTATTCAAGTGCCTGAGCAGTAGTCAATTTATTTGCTTTGGTGTAAAATCAATGGCTAGGCACCAAAGAGCAACCTAGAAGTGAGGGTTTATAATGTCTTAACTGTTGGAGTGCCTAAGCAGCGGCCAATTTATTGGCTTTGGTGTCAAATCAAAGGCTAGAAACCAAAGGGCGGACAAGAAGTTAAGAGCTTATAAGTGAGTGCCTGGGCAGCAACCAAGAAATTGGCTTCAGTGTAAAATCAAAGGCTAGATACCAAAGGGAAGGGAAAGAAGTTAGCATTTATACGGTCTAAACATAGATCAGTTTGGGGCTGAATTTTAGATTGTTTCAGGGAGTGCATAGTATTTTCTTTATTCGAGAAGAATGCCAAGGAGCACATAGTAATGAAAGAACAATTCATATCCCTTCTGTTGTAAGTTTTGGTTGACATGGCAGGCTTGATAAAAGGATTTATTTGGCTGGCCAAGGTTTGATTTTAGTGTTGAAAACAATACCCTTCAACGTCTGGTCTGAGTACAGAGAGCAGGAAAATCGCTGGAACGAAATAAATAAAGGAAGAAAGAAATATATATATATATATATATATATATATATAAAAGTAGGAGTCTACGAATATTAACTAGGATCCTTAAGCTCATTTTTGTACAAATGCCTAACAGGAGACTTTCAAGTTGTCGAGAAATTAATTTCAGGATACCTCAAGGGCTCACCTCAATGGCCTTCTGAGGCAGGTATTTATTTGTCCATAGGCTATTCACCGGGTGATTGCCACAAACGTCATCGTATGTCTTCATCCTGTGTAGGCAACAGCAGAATGGAAAGCAAATGGTCAATCACATGCAATGTTGTGCACGGATATAAACATGCAAGGTCATAGACAGTACGAGGTCAAGTTCAAGACCAAAAAAAAACATTAAGCAAATAATTAAAAGTCGATAATTTGAGGAAGAGTTATCTTGACTCTTGAGCAGCATAAAATTGTGTTTATAAATGTTGTGTTCTGCTATTAAACAACCAATGTCCTATCTTCACACAATCACCAACATCTAAATTCAAAATTCTGCAAATAACATCAACTATAATATTTTCCATATGCTTGTTCTCTCAGCCTATCAATATAAGGATCTTGTTGCATAACAATTGATTATCATTTTCAAAACTCATCTATGAGCCCGGGTGGCCTCTTGGCTCCTTCCCAACTAATTTTCATTTGGATTGTTCAACAAGGTAGTTGAGCTAGGCCTTGGAGGTATTTGAACAAGATTCTCTAGATTGAGTTTCTACTTCGTTTATGTAACAAACGCATTGTGTTACGTTGCTGCATTTCAATTCCAACATTCTAGATCTTTTGCTTACCTCTCCACGCGCAAGGGAGTGTTAGAGCTTGACCCACATCGATCCTTTATTACATCTGAAACTAGTTGAACTTGGGTGGCCCCTCCCATCATTGCCGGTTAGTTTTAACTTATAAGCTGGATGCACAAACACAGAAGTAGACCATTTCTAGGATAGCATAAAGGACCCCTTCGTGGATTTTACTTCAATTTCATGTAGTTGAAAGTCATATGAAACTTATCCCCAGTCTATGATACGTCCTCAGCAGACTATAATCAAGCAGAATGGATTGCAGCAGGATATTTCGCAATTAGAGGGCGGCAGAATGGTTTCTCAAATAGCTTTATCAAGTGATCACTAATGTTCAAGTTCCATTACTAGAATAAACCTCCAAAGGACATAAAGCAAACAGTCTGATTTACATACGCACAAAATAGATTATTTCAAAAGTCCGCCCAAGGCAAACAAAAAATTACTTTGGATAAATATATGTGAAGTTCATTTAGAACAAGTTTGTCTAATGGGTGCATCTCCAGTTGCATGATTTTAATAGGAGAGAGACTAGGAAACATAGATAGGATGAACTTAATGTGAATGTATCTTAATGGAATCCTCTTATCGTAATCCTATCATATCGTGATTGTATCTTGTAATAGTGTGAATCCGTGATCATATCTTGTAATATTTTCCATTTTAGGTGAAGATTCTCTCTTGGTTTTCTCTGTTTAAACATGCATTGGCCTTGTACTCTGTACAGACTTGAATCAATAATTCATTCAGTTTCTTCTTTGCTTCTCTGAAAAGTAACACTTGAAAGCATAGATAATGGATGTCTAGGTAAAATCCTCGGTGGGACTTTATTTAACATGAGGTTCCATTTTCCCCATTTAAAGTGCAAAGCAGAATGTCAAATTTCACCTCGCTGAGATAAAGAACTTATTGCAGGATAGTCCAAATGGATGTGCCATGATACAGCTGAACTAGATCAGTATCTACCAAATGAACCTAATATATTACTCCAAACCATATCCTATCAAAGCCAAATGAGGTTGCATGCATCTTGCCTCCCCAAACCCTGCATCAGTGGAGCCTCATGCACATCATCATTCGAAAACCACGCATAGCTCCACAAGTGATGCTAGACTCTGCAGAAAATGGAGTCGAGGGAAAGTATGGGAAATCCATTTAATCCAAACTTTTCCGCAAGGTAGTTTCTGCTTTTAAGATTTATTACGATGCAATGTTCCTTTAGCCATAGTAAACCAAACCAAATGAACCTCTTAGGAAAATACCTTTCAAACCTTGCAAGGCAACGGTTAAATACCTTGAACATCGTCACAGCGATCATGTCAATTTCAAAATGAAACTTTTCTGAATATTATAATCAAAACTACAACAGCTAAGAGAAATCAACTATTCATTTTTCAACCAAAAATAGAGATAAAGGGAAGAAGAGCAAAGACAGCTCAACTGTAGATGGATGCCATGAAAATTCAAGAGAATTCTCACCTTTCGTGAGGAAATCTACCCTCCCCATCAGCATCTGAGTTTCTTATATGACCAGGATGCCCATGACCCTGCTGAACCCAAAAAATATTGGGAAGAAGCTTATTGCAACATTAGAATCCACTGACTATCAAAGAAACAGTAAATCCAGATTTTTTGTTTCGCTCGACCAGTAAATCCAGGTTAAATAAGACGAATATGTACCACATTAAAATCTTCATTGAGCACCGCTGGGGCATCAGCTGAAGTTGCCGATATCGCATGCCTACGTTCTTGAACAGGAGACTGATCCAAACATATAACTTCCTCACTCTGAAGCAATGATGTTCTGCTAGGATATAGAATTAGGGAGTCATCAAAATGTAAGGAATTGACAGATCCTACAGAAACTGGTGAGCATGCAGTCTTGAGATCACAATTGGAACTGATAAAGCTTCTTTCAGAAACTATCCAATTCCCCCAATCAAGGGAGCCAGCATCATCCTGCAATGCAAAAAAATGGATAATTGAAAGCAATCGAGCAGGAACAGAAAATCTAATTTCAGTTATGAAAGAGGACATACCTGGACCTTTTCAAATACATGAATGGGGCTGAGGGTAGGGTATTTCTCCTTTCCCCCAACTGAGCACCAATTTCCCTCCTCGTCAATTGTCTTCTTGATATTCTTGGTCATCTTTGTTGATGAGAAAAACGGGTGCATCTGCCTTCCACCAAAAATACGTGCATCTTCCTGATAAAGTTAAAAGAAGGATGATTAGGGTCAGAAAATACATCACTGTAAGAATAGAGGAAAAAAGCACTTGTGTGAAACGAATTCAGCATCTTCAAAACAAAAGTCTCATCTAATTGGAAATATTGGTGAATACCAAGAAGCACCACAAACAAATAGGGTTTCTTTCTTCTGACTATGTCAAGGAACACAAACAATAAGTGATCTGATCAAAGTTCAGCTAAAAAAAGATGTAAAAGGGAACAAAGCACAGAAGCTTGACTCACCTCGGCTTTCATTTTTGCCTCTAACCAAAGATCAGGAACTGGTTGCGTTGGATTTCCACTCTGTATGTCCGATATGTGCTCAAGGCATGTTTCTTTTAGGCCAGTATTCTTAGTATACTTTTTTGGTGTAGTTTGTGTTTGCTTCTTCTTTGGTGTTGAATTCACCCGCCGTTTCAACTGCCGAGGACTCTTCATGTCTAAAAAACATATAAATGTTATGAATTTGCAAACGGGAATAGGGTGTTGATATCTGATCAAAGCATGATTGGAAAAACTAAAGTGCTCTCAATGGACTTGGTTCCCCAGTTGCAGACTGTCCTTGTAAAGGTCTAAAATTATCAATAAAAGTGACTAAAAGCATTCTCATAGTTTTGCATTGATCAAAAGGTTCATTATGAAAATGTGAAACTTCTTGTTTGGATGTGCCTTTTTCTTTCCTATATTGACAGGTGGTGAAAAATCTACTTAGGCAACTTAGCTCATCTGCAGAGTAACTGAGGAAGTTGTGTTTACTTATTTTGGTTTGTGAATTTTATGCTTTAAGTTACCCTATTCCACCTTCTTTTAGAACTTAGATTAGAGATCTCAGTCCATCAGAACACATTGCTCTATGTCTTTAACCATAATCAATTCAAAATCCTAAAATCAGCATTCTGGAATGATTTAAAATAATGACATAATCAGAATGCAAGGACGAATCAAAAGAAAATCGGAGAACACATTAACTAGACAAAAAGCTGGAAAAATTTGCCTATAATTGGCAAAACTTTTGGAACATCCTGGATGTAATCGATTCAGGTATCAGTATATTAGCTAAACCATCTGAAGAGAAGGGATGGCTTGCATTCCCACGTGTCAAATCTAGCCCACCCAGCTTTACATTGATATCACCCCATTCTAATTGCAACCAAACACTGCTCCCAACTCATTTCAAGTATAGGCTTAAATAGAATGGATAGTGTGAATGCCATGGGCATAAAAATCACAACCCAGTAGTAAACTAGTGCACACATGTTGTTTCATTTTTATTTTTATTTTGTTGCACTTTATATATCCGCGGGGGTTAGCGGGGTGTTAGTATGTTAATCAACAAGGGGTTCAGAGGCTGTCCATAGCCCTTAACCCCAAACCCACCCCTCGTGGGGCTCGAACTCAGGCCTCCACGGGGGGGGGCGTTGGTGGTTCATGAGACAACCAACTTCACCAACCTTGGTTTCTCGCAAGTTGTTTCATTTCAGCTACCTACTTGATGTCTATTAGACTTTTCGCACGAAGTCATACAATACAGAAATTTGTTAAAAACGTTATGAACAACTTATGAATACGAAATCCAGGTTATACATATCGATTTCATTAAAACATATTTTTAAGTCTATAATGTTACGAAAAAAATGCAATCTACACGTTCCCAAGACACTCTCAATCTCCAGAATTTGGAGAAGTGACTCTGTCATACACCCACTCTGTGTGACTTGGGTTAGCCCCTCCTCTCTGGAAAAAAGAAAAGAAAAAAAGAATCACAATGTTGCACTTTCCGCGGTCCATTTGGTATTTAGCTTCCAGCAGTAAGCAGTCTCTCCCTCTTTTTCTCTTCCGTATCTAGGCCCCTTTTTCTATTCAAAAGTATATGACAAGAAAAGGCTAAAGATAACCTAATCTGGAGGCACATAATTTGAGAAAACAGACATACTAGCTTCAGCTTCTACTGGAGAGCAGGTTCTATCGTTTGCTTCAGGTGAAACAACACATTGCTGCTCTTCTTGTGGATGTTGTCCCTTACAAGCTTGTAAGAAGACATGGGACTCTGCATGAAATTCAGCAAAGTGATCTCAATTTCCACCCATCCATATTTCAGTTTTCCAGATATGAAGCCAAAAAAAAAAGGATGGAAAATTTCTAGCACGATCTGCACTTACTAACAATAGGTGGAGAATCTTTCTCGCCCTCTTTCTTGCTCGGGATCCCTTTGCCATTTACAGCAACCTATGTGAAGTTACTTCAACTTCAAATAGCAGCAATAAACAAAATATATGATGGCCAAAGTAATTGTCAAATGGGAAATTTGCATCCCAGAAACTTCATTGCTCAAAATAGAAAAGTTTAGGAGGGATGCCAATAATGAGACAATGCAACATTATTCAAAGCAAATAATGAAGGCAGCATTACTTCGAATTCCGACATCTTCTGTAAAGGTTTTCCGTTCACACACCCACTACCCAAAGACAAAAATCTTTCTGTTTAGTGTTCGATAATTACATCAAATTGAATGATTACTCCATGACATTCACTTAGTTACTTTGAATTATGTTGCCAAGAAGTAGTTTCAATTCAAAGGTCCAGGTTTGCTTAGCTTTCACCCAGCCAACTAACCTGGGATTTACGTAATTATTATAACCCAATTAAGCACCTATGTACATTAAATACACCTTAGATTTTATTTTATTTTTTTATAACTCAGGTGTCTGGGGTCCGATCCCACCGCCCACTTGCAGGGAGCCTAAACAAGCCTGAGATTTACTTAAAAATCTTTTCAAGACAGCATATTATACAGTATACTGAATTTGTTTTGGGCATGACAAATCATCAGTTCACCAAATTCCAAGCTACTGGTCCTACAATGTAGATAAGTCTGATTATTCTAGAGGAACGCAAAACGAGAATTAAGAGCGGAAGAGAAGGCCTAGATTATGTGACAGTTGCCTTAAGGTGCCTCCCAATAAGCCAGTGAGGAAAATCACACTTTAGAGGAAGAGGGGTTGAAAACCTACAACCACTTCCTCCAGCGCAAGGGCCAAAGGGCACACACTAAACCAAGAAGAATTAGCATCTACGAACTTGGAGAACCTCACTCACATTCTTAGAAGACGTCGGGGGCCTTCCCCTTCTCTTCGTCGTCTTGGTATTCTCTTGTTTACCGCCGTCCTCTTGATCGCAACCTTGGTCGCCTTTCTCCGCCACAATTTCCGGAGACTTGTTCTGCGGGAACAGTGTCGACTGCACCAGTCTCCGGCGAACGCGCGGCCGTTCCTCCGCCTGCCGTAGATCGCAGACTCCGCCGGCCGGCGATCCCTGTGGCTCGGTGTCCATTGGATCAGCTGAATTAGGGTTTTGAATTTAGGGTTTTGTGGTGAGTGAATTTTGGGGGTTGGGAGGCGGAAGCAACGAGATCTCTGACGTAAAAGGGTAAATTTTGGGGGAGAGAGAGAGTGATGAGGGGGTTGGAGGGAATGCGGCAGTCGTTCCCGCCATGGGAAATAATTCCGGTTTTTAGCTGTTAGTATTTGTTTATTTATTTATTCGGCTGTTACGGCCCACTTATCGACGGGATTATAGGGGACGGATGTTAATCACTACTTCCACTCAAACAAACTGAGTTGGATTAGATAGGATTAACAAGGAGGTGAGATTGGTAATCCTGGCATGGTAAAAAATGTAAAACTAAAATTTGGCACACCAGTCCCTGATTATCTACTTAAGAAATTTTTAAGAGTGTCTACAGTGGAATAACCAAAAGTCAATAATCAAAAGTTGTCACGCCATCTTTTGGTTATCTATTTAAGGGATTGTTAAGGTTAGTAATATTGAGGTCCACAATGGTACAATTAAAATTAAATAACCAAAACTTGACACATCACCTTTTCAACTCGTAAAAATCAAAAATTTGTGACATACAAAACAAATTTTTTAAAATAGTTTTCAAACTAATAAAAACAGGTTATTAGAAAAAGAGAAATTAGTTTTTTGAAAACTTTGATTTATAAAAAAAAAACAGTTTTCGGGAAAAAGTTAAAAAAAAAACTGTTTTCAAATAAAAAAAATAGGTTTCGAAGAAAATGTTAAAAAAAAAACAGTTTTGAAATAATTGTTTTTGCAAAATAAAATAAAATTTGCAACCAAAAAAAACTATTTTTAAAGTATTTTTCTTAGATATATGTTGAAAAGGGAAGGGAGAGAAGATTTTTGTGTAATGATGGTGTACTTGATTAAGGAAATGCTGAGACAATTAAATTTGGTTATTGGCAAAAGATTGCTAGTTTTGATTATCCAATGCCAAAATTTGATGAGTTGTTAAGTTTGGTTATTCCAATATGAGCTCTTTTTTAATGTTGTTAACCTTAACAACTTTTTGATTTTGATTATTGAAATTTGGTTATTTCAATTTGAGTTTTTTTTTTAGCAAATGTTGCTAACCTTTAGCAAGCTTTGGTTTTGATTATACCACTGTGATGCTCTTAAGAGCATTCATAATGTAATAATCAAAATTGCATAACAAAAAGTTATCAAATCACCTTTTGGTTATCCATTTAAGACATTGTTAAAATTAACAATATAGAGATCCACAATGTAATAATCAAAATTGGATAACCAAAACTTGCCACATCACATTTTCAAACAACAAAATTCTAAAAACTAAAAGCTGTGATAATATTTCAAATTGTTTTTGAAAAAAATAGAAAAACAAATTTTTAAAAAAAGTTTCTGAAAAAAAAAAGTTTTTAAAAATTAATTATTGAAAACATTGTTGAGAGAGAGAGAAAGTGAAGAGAGAAGGTATTGAAGCGTACTCGATTGAAAAAAATGTGAGGACTACTAAATTTGATTATTAGCAAAATATTGCTAGTTTTAATTATCCAATGACCAAAATTTGATGAGTTACTAAGAGATTGCTAAGTTTTGTTATTACAATGTGAGCATTTTTGTAAGCAAACATTGCTAACTTTAGCAACCCTTTGATTTTGATTATTACATTGAAGTTCATAAGGAGAAAATGCACTGTACAAGAAAGCATGATAAGTAACCTTAAAGAAGCATGTGCTGATAAAAAAAAAAACAAAAAAAACACAAACCTTATAGAAGCATTTTGCATCCAAAAGATGTAAGCAGACCAGACTAGGCTGGAGTAACAATAAAAAACTAAAGAATAACCAGACATAAATTGAAACATTTTACTTTCTCGGGAGACTGGATAATGCAATTTAAATGAACGACAGATACTATACAACACAAACAAATTGCGCAAACATAAACAGAGGCAGATAATGTACAATTCAGTATCTTGGGTGACCACATTTTAAGTACCATATTTTGGTACCATCTGATGCTTTGGTAGAGTTTTGAATTGTGGACTCCACACCAATGAGATGGTATCCCAAATGTGGTTGGAATAGCATAGCTCCTTACAATAATTTACAAATTAATGCAAACTTGTAAATGATACAGTTTCATTTGTCTGCACAAACGGGAACAAGGGAAGTCGTGATTATTTACAAGGTTCAGCCTTAATCATCTCGTTATGAGACCATCTTTAGAGAGCCTTCAGGACAACTTTGCTGGTCATACGTACCCCCATCGCAGCAATCTTCAAAATGGCACGTGTCCTGTACAATCTGCGAAAAACAACACAAATATAAAGAGCACCCAAAACAAAGTAGATTATCTCTTTACATGTAATCACCAGTTTACCCCCTAGCATAGCTAGATAATGTGCATGTAGCTATCAAGCGTAGGTAAGTAATCAGAAGTCCATGGACATCAGTAGACTTCGTATTTCAGATTCCCAGAATTTTTTTTGTCATGTGATTGTTAAAGGCGAATCATTACTGAATATCAGTATCTTCTTTTACAAGACTTTGTCCACTGCAAATTCAGCCCAGTTAAACACAAAATATCTTGGGTTCAGTATAATGTCTAGTAAATACCCAAAAATGTCATGTTTTGAACTTTCGGATTATGCTAGAATCAAATAACTTCCAGCAAATGATTTTGTAACAGTGGGGTATGTATTGCACTCCATTTAGCCTTGAGATCCAAGAGCACAAAGAATAATAACAAAACAGCTAAAAACTCACCCTGCCAGAGCGAGTCCCCAGGTGGATAGGGTATAGAACAACTTCCCAGCATGCCAAACATGCAACATCTTTTCCACCTTGTTCATGCCACCCAATGCTTTATGCAGAACTGCATGTTCAAATTATTTTTATAAACACTACCGTTGAATTACTAAACTCTATTGACCATCCACAATCAACATAGGAGAAAGAGCAAAGAATAAAAGCTAAATGCCTAAACCCAAGAACAGCAAGAAAAAATGGAATGTCATCCGATCCATGAAAAAAAAAAAGCCTTCCCAAGATCAACAAGAGTTATTTCAACATAGGAAAATAATCATACGTGCACAACTCCTCAGTCATAAAAGCACTTGAAGAGAGTGGTTTGAATTATTTCGTTTCTGATTAATTTCAGAATCTAATCACATGCCACCTTTTGCAAACTTGATATTTTGAGTAACATGAGTTCTACACTTCTACCAATTGACTGTTTCTTCTATATCTATTTTTTAGTGTGTGTATGTGTGTGTGTGAAATAACTTCACCAGCTGCTTGGGAAAATATAATTTACCTATTGAAATACGTAAATTGCTTATCAAAATTTTGTTTTCCAGTATTTAAAAACCCAACCAAATAACATACCTAGTGAAATAGTTAAATATAAGCTGTATTGAGTTTTGGTCATGGTCCATTTGCCCATTCATACACTAACACGGTTCATACCTTGTGTCTTAATGTTCGCCTAAGCACTAGCATATAAGGATCACTTTTCAATAGACTGGTTTCAAGTAGGTTCCTCCATCCAGAATACAGAAAAATTATAAGAGACTATTAAGGAAGGATTAATTTAGTAGGAATTACTGTGACATTTTATAGAGAGAAGGAAACGTGAATCATTATCCTTTGCTAATGAAGTATGGTTAGATTATATTCCTAATAGTCGCCGGCCAGAATCCAACAAGCAAAACAATCAGGCGTTAAGAATTCTTCACCACTGATGAACATCATTGTTTCAATTCCATTTGTCATATTAACTAAAAGCAAATATGAGCTGATCAAAAGGAGAAAAAAAAAAAAAGAGCTGATCAAAAGGAGAAAAAGTTTCAAAGTAGCAAATTCCATAAAAACTTCATACAACCAATCTACTATAGTATCTGCTCATCAAAGAAGAAAATAAAAACTACGTTATCCGCTTCAATGGATGAAAAGAAATAATCGATTCTCAAAAAATGCTCCAACAATGATAGCGAAATCATTTTTTCCCCCCATCATCACAACAGTGAGAGTGCAATCCTGCCATAATTTAATTTATCCATTCCTCCTTAGCCTCTTTCTGTGGTATTTCTGTATGTTATTAGTTCCATGTATTTATGCTTGAAAAATGTCTATGTATACGCTATTAAAATGAATAGTTCTTCAGAATAATAGTAATTCCAAGAAATTGCTTCCCATATCTAATCTTTACGTTCAATTTATCTCATTAACACAAGGATGCAAAAGAATTCTCCAGCTTCCTCCGGATTAGATGTGTATAATTAATTTTTTGCTATTATGAGAACTTTTAGCTTTGTTTAAACTGTCCTATGAAGAATAGGATAATAAAGCAGTAGCATAGACAAATCATTTGTTCATGTGCCTGGATTCCAGGAAAGAGTCAACTATAGAGAGCACGTTGTATTTTCACTATTTTGTAAGGTACATATCCAACCATTAAAACCATAGAAATCAAAGTATCAAAATCGAATAGTTCAAAAGCTAACTTACTCTTCTGCAACTCCTCTGGTGTCAAAGTCTGCAATTCCAGGGAATCAAAACAAGGTCAGATGAAAATTCATTCCATATACGAGACAAGTGCAAAACATTTGGTCATCCCCTACCAGAGCTTTCGGATTTGAGAGAATGCATCTAGCCATAAAGTTAGCAACACCATCCACCACATGTTCCTCGCTAACAACTAAGTAATTTTCATCATCGATTCCACTCTGTTCTTCAACATCATTTGGAATCATCTCATTGTTGACCCAAACCCACCAACTAGGTTTTTCATGTTCAAGACTGATTAGTATTTCAGCTGACTGCAAATCTGCTCCTGAGGAAGAGACAAGCCAAAGTAAGCAGAGATGAACAAATGGCAACTACAAAGACAATTAAGAAATGGCACTAACCCTGCAACGAGATCAAGAAATGGCACTAACCCTGCAACGAGATCACTAATAGAAGGGGAAAATAAAAAGAAACCTGATGCCTCCTTGAAAGGGAATTTGTAGCCAGTTCCATCAACAGATTCACCCTGGAGGGATTTAAGCTGAGTCAAGAACTTTTCTGAATCCACCGTGGTTACGAGTCGATCATAAAGCTGAAAATAGAAAAAGCATTAATAAATGCAAGGACTCCTTCCTTCCCAGCTAAAATTTTCAACAACTCAAAACCACTGACTGTAAATGACTCAAAAGGATAAAGCTTTTTAAGCATATTGTGCCTGGGGCTAGGTAGGAGTGATAAATAGAAAATGCAGACAATCCATCAGGTATAAAAAAAAGTTTTCCAAAAGGAAACTGTTAGAATATAGTGAGGGGTAGTTTGATCTTTGTATCGTATCACTCATCACTATAAATTAATAATGTTATATGTGTATTAGGGTAAAGTTACAAACCCTAAACACTTCTCTCTCTTAATCACATGGTATCAGAGCTAAGCTTTCGGAGGCTTTTGGACAAGACTCTATATCATTGATAATTGGTTCCCCCTTTGTTTGTCATTGATGGTTGACCGTTGCCGTATGGGTTGAATTGTTTGTTTACCTCTCCACGTTTGGGTTAGGGGTCGCACGTGCGGGGAGTGTTAGAGTTTGTCCCACATTGGTTAATTATAACTTTCAAAACTAGTACATGAGCCTGCACAGCCTCTCTACTCATTGCCAATTGGTCTTGAGTGCACGTGTGTTATGTTCATGCTCTTGACCTTGGTCGGGACAAACTTGATTTCCGGAGTTTTTTTCTCGGTCACCCATGTACTCAAAAAGAGTACAAGTGTTACTCTCCATCTCTTCGTGATCATTCTGTTTGTGCGGATGTTACATTTAATGAGTCGTTACCGGTCTTTTCGTGCACTCCCGCTATCGTTGATCTACCACATATGTGTTTCTTGTAATTAATCCTTCTCTTGCTATACCTCTTGTGTTTCCTTCTCTTCGCGCTTTTACTTCATCAGTTTCTTCTGTATATGTTTCTAACACTACACAAGAGGCTCTTTCCTTGTCTGAATGGCGGACAGCGATGGAGGCTGAGATGTCTGCTCTCCATAATAATAGCACTTGGGAGTTGGTTTCTCTTTCGTTGGGAAAGTCTACTGTCAAATATAACCGGTTGGTACTATTGAATGGTATAAGGCACGCCTTGTAGCCAAAGGCTACACCCAGACATATGGGGTTGATTATACTGAGACTTTCTCTCCTATTGCCAAGATTGGCTCTGTTAGGGTTTTTATCTCTTTTGCTGCCAAACTTGGGTGGCCCTTGTTTCAGTTAGATGTCAAGAATACTTTTTTACATGGTGATTTGCTCAAGTATACATGGAGTAACCTCCTGGGTTTGTTGCTTAGGAGGAGCATTCCTAGGTGTGTGAAGTGTGTCGGCTTCGCAAAGCTCTCTATGGTCTAAGTAGTCACCTCGAGCTTGGTTTGACAAGTTTAGTGATATTGTGTAGTGTTGTGCATCGCTCTCATTCGGATCATTCTGTCTTTTCTCTTCAATCGGATCGGGGGAAGAAAGTAGTGTTGATTGTGTATGTGGATGATATCATCATTACTGAGGATGATCAGATAGGCATTGATGAGTTGAAACAGTTCTTACGTCGTCAGTTTCACACCAAAGATTTGGATAAACTGCGCTATTTCTTGGGTATTGCAGAAGCAAGATCGGGATTAGTCTGTCCCAAAGGAAGTATGCATTGTACATTTTGGAGGAGGCTGGTTTATCGGGATCAAGACCTGTAAAGACTTCTATGGATCCAAATGTCAAACTTTGTGTTGATCAGGGGAGTTGCTCTTTAATCTGATCAGACTTAGTTGGCAAGCTGAATTACATTACCAGTACACGTCCTGATATCTCATTTGTTGTTAGTATGGTGAGTCAGTTTATGTCAGCTCCTCGTCTTCCACATTGGGAAGGTATATTGTAAAGTATCTCAAGGCTCATCCTGGATGTGGTTTGTTTTATCAGTCTAATTGTCATTTGCGTGTTGAAGCTTTGATGGTGATTCGGCAGGATCACGCCGAATCACCATCGACACGCGATCAACAACTGGGTACTAGGTACTGTACTTTTCTTGGTAGCAATCTTGTTACCTGGAAGAGCAAGAAACTGCAAGGCATAATCAATCATATATGATGCAACGCAATTCACTCTTTCCTTTCAAAATTATGCTTAGCTATTTTGATAAAGGTTTAAAACTCAGCATATGTCCAAACCATTTGACAATCTCGTTATTTTAACGTCCACGCATCAAAATTTTCTAACCTTTTGCAAAGTCCAAAATTTTAAGCAAAAATTATAACTCTTGCCGACGATATGCTATAAGGTTTCCGACTCTAGGTATAAGTTAGGTAGTAAATAAGCATAACAAATAAATAAAACAAAACTAGTAAAACACAGGTCTCGAATATACAAACATAGAACACCGATAGATACAGAAGAAGATGATTTCAAATATTTGAGACGAGTTTGCGTACATCGGAAGGGCAATCTTCAAGCAAACAAGGAGATTCAGAGAGATTCTGAAGGAGGTTGAGATTCTGTTGGAGCAAGTCCCTGAGACGGCGATTCTCGGATCTCAGGGACTCCAACTCTTTCTCCTCAGCCGCGTTAGGGTTGCGCTCTTCAGAAGCAGCAGCGTCGTGGTCGTGACGGTCGTGATGGTGGTGGTGACAGGATTCCAAGGCGGTCCAGGCGACGTCGGCCACCTCCAATACCGTCTTCGCCACCTCTATCGGGACGTGACCCACCATCTCTCTCTCTCTCTCTATGTATGTATATAGAATTCTATCTGTCTCCCTATATACAGTAATCCGTAATCTATCAATTTATCTGATTACTATCAGATTTGAGCCCTAATATCTGGGGGTGTTCGATCCGGATGTGTAATCCGTTTCCGTAACAGTCTCTGGTCGAATGTTTGATGATTGTGGCCCTAATTTGGGTGTTTTGTTGACAACTCGACGGCCTAACAATGGTGTCGCGTGTATGAGTAGTTTCAGTATATATCGGTGGTGTTCCCTTTGTCGTCATATCCTTGTGCTCTTGACCTTTTTCCTTTTTTTGAAAGATTGTTATCTTGACAGAGTTTTTTTCTTCTTTCTTTTTCCAAAAATAAAAATAAAAATAAAATTAGCTTCTTCTTTTTTTTAGCAACACAGCATATTTCATTTGTAAGCCCGAAGGCGAGTGGAGTGAACCAAAACCACCAAAATCTATGACACGAACAACTGTTCAAATCATTTAGGTTAAAGACGAAAAAATTGACTTATTGGTTTATTTTTATCTTTATTAAAAAATATTGAATTTTAATCATAATTTTTAACTTTTTAAATTTGTTTCATCATAAAGAAGTAAATAATTCTCAAAAAAAAATCGACAAAAAAACTAACAAATACAATTTTTTAAATAAATAAATAAAAGCCAAATGACCCCTAAATTTTCCCACTTTTAGGATCGAAACCAACTGGGGTAAGGTCCAGACTGACCTTGCTTTATTTTCGGGCCTATAATTACTGTACCAGGTCGGGTACGGTTCCCCTTTCTTTCTTTCTAAATTTTCTTTTTCAAAAAGAAGGTAATTTCAAACTTAAATATAACAAAAATAAAAAATAATTTTTTGATTTTTTTTGCACAGATTAAAAGATCTCAATGAGATTTATCAAACAAAATCCATATTAGTAGAAAAATTATTTGCGTAAACACATAATTTTTAAACTTGAAATTACTTACTTTTTAAAAAAGTTATTTTTCAAAGAAAGTGGAACACCCAACGTTTAAGATTCATAATCCAATCTAAGGCCATCCACAGTGGTATAATCAAAAAAGGATAATCAAAGGTTGACACATCAGCATTTGATTATTCACTTAAGAGGTAGCTAAGCTTAACAATGTTGACCTTCACAATGGTCACTTCTAGTCCATAACCAAAATAAGGGGTCCACTATAATTTCTCTCTCTCTCTCTCCCCTTCTGTTTCCCGCCATTCACTTCCCTCTATTTACAGTTTTTTGGGGCAAAAATATATCGATTCCCTCTTTTAATTTTGGGAAAAATCGGTGACTTTCTTCCCTCCTATTATGAATTTTTTTGGAGAGAAAAAAATAGAAACGGAAAAGAAGAGTGAAATACCTTAATCCAGCGACGATGGGTTGAATTGTAGATGATCGAGAGATATGAGCTTCACTTTTGGAGGGAAAGAAAGAGAAATAGTTTGTGGGTAAAGTGAAGAAGATATCGAGTAGGCGAAGAAGAGAAAAAGAAAATACCAGTTGAAACACGTGTGTATACAAATTTTAGAACTAGTTAACTTATGTGATGTGAGGTCCACAAATTTTGATTATTGAAAAATGTTGCTAGTTTTGGTTATCCAAAGCCCAAAATTTGATTATTTCTAAGGATATTGTTAAGTTTGATTATACTATTGTGAGCCATTTTTTGTACCAACATTGTTAACTTTAAAAACAATTGACTTTTGATTATACCATTGTGGATGGTCTAACTCCTATGGGTACCGGTAGACAGATCAGAGTGTGAGATTCATTTTCGGGTCTTATAGCTAATCAAAAACTAATTAGACGGCTTTGGATAATTTGTATAAGCAATTTTGTAACAATCACAAATACCTCAAAAGGAAAATGACGGCCAATGACGTGTTTTGATAATTAATACCCGCTAAGGACATGCTGAGAACATTTGTTAGGAGTAATACTGAAAACGTCCTTAGCAAGTATTAATTACAAAAACACGTCCTGGACCGTTGTCACGCCCTCGATTTCCAACATAAATAATAATAAACGTTTCGATAAATAATCCGCACATACGGCTGTTAATATCCAAAATGAGCTTTCCCACCTGTTTAATTACAAACAAAGCCCCCAAGTTCAAAGAAATACATCCCTGCTTCATAAATTACAATTTTGGCACACCGGCCACAAACAAGTTTAGGTATGAAGACGAATAAGTTTACAACTATGAAACTGTTTAGCCAAAGGAAATTCTTGAATAAATAGTTACACTTTCATCTTTATCAAAAGAGAGTTAATTACAAAGATGACCAAGTAACTAATTCAGGGTTAGCCTTCAAAGTCTTCACATTTCAAAACTCGAAGCAAACATGCTATGGCCCGACGTTTGAACCTGAAAAGAAGGATTTTGCTGAGCTACACTAGCCCAGTAGGAAATTCTCTACAAAATCTATATGCAATGAGATGGTGTGCATGACAGAGGCGAATCAAATTGAGCAATAATTCTAACGAATGCACATCAACACCCTTATTCAAATGTCCTAACAATTTCCAATTTCAAACCCATATGAACATACACACACACTTCTCCCAACAAGTTACCACCCCTTGCGTGATTGTGTTTCCACCCCTTGCGTCACAATAAACTCCACCCCTTGCGAACCGTGTGTTCCCACCCCTTGCATCACACTAAATCCACCATTTCCACTTCACAACAACAACAACCACATTACCGTCACAATGGAAATCAATGCCATGAACTCGTTTCACACACACCGAAATATCTAACACCACACATATAGCTCACAGATCATGACACTAGTTACCGCAATACCAATATCAATGATTATGCATTTCCTTATGTCATATAACATTCTAATCAACCAAGAATAGCATATAGACACCTAAATCACACATAATCACTGC
The DNA here is from genome assembly GCA_018127125.1 of Rhododendron griersonianum. NCBI lineage: Eukaryota > Viridiplantae > Streptophyta > Magnoliopsida > Ericales > Ericaceae > Rhododendron > Rhododendron griersonianum. The sequence continues at coordinate 30,449,593 of CM030793.1, forward strand.
AAAACATATAGAGGAAGAGAGAAATTCCTACCAAAATGGGTTTTGAGCAAAACCCTAGGTCCACTAAGAGCAAAAAGCTTGAATCCTTCAAAGACAAGCCTCACCCGAGTTTGGATACAAGATCTAGAGTGAATAAAGTCCAAAAACATGAATAACAAGTCAAGATCAACCAACAATCGAGAGGAGAGAGAGAAAAACGTGGGTAGGGACCAAGGAGAGGGAACAAAAACATAAAACTCACCCTTGGTTCACCAAATGCAAAAATCTTGTGATTTTGAAGTTGGAAACCCTTAGATCTTGAAGATTTGAGGTTGAAATCAAGGGTTTTGGTTGAGATTGGAGGTGGGTAGGTGAGAGGGGGGTGTTTCGTGGGTTTTAGAGTGAGAAATGACCAAGTGGGGGTATTTATAGAAGTCCAAAAAGCGTGCTGAAAATTACAGAAAAACGCAGCAGGTACCAGTACTGGGCGACTCCTAGTACTGGTACTGGAGCCTTCAAAATGCCAAATTGAACAATGACTGGACAGTAGGTACCGGTACTGGGCAACAGCCAGTACCGGTACTGGCTGGGCAGAGATGAGAAAAACTGCAACGGTCAACGAATCAAACCCCACTCGCTACCAACACTTCCACACATCAATATAACATCAAAACTAACATTATACTACTTTCCGAGAGTCCAATACACAACCAAATTCGTATCCGTACACTCCTTCAAACATATACACACTTAAATACTTAAAACGAATCTTTTACGCATTAAACGATACCCGAAATTTTTAAATTCGCGAGTCTCTACAACCGTCATTTTCCCATACTCCAAAACACATGTGGGACAACTCTAAGGGGTTGGCATGAGACTTATGTATTTACTTTATTTTGAGGCTTTAGGTTTGTTTATTTTTGGCCCATCTCGCGTGTGAAACGATTGTGTGAGAGACTGTAGAAATTAGTTCGAAAAGCGCACGAGCCGGCCCGGGACATCCTGCATTACCAAAAAAAAAAAAATAGATATGGATTTGTTTGTGAGAATGGTGTTCTTGATTTGACTTTTTGCCAATAATAGGTTTTGGGTCTCAGATTAGGTAGATGATTATTTTATGGGCATAATGCTATTTTTTTTGTTCCTATTAGTCTAATAACAATTTTAAGATTAATGAAATTTTTTCCCTTTTCAAAAAAAAATTGTTTGTGTGAATATGTTTGTTGCTGCATACTTTTTGTTTGTATACGAGACTCGGAAGTGGGCTCCGCTCGTGTACCGGTGCCACCCCGTCGGTATTCATAGACGGGTTGGTGTTAATTCTCGAGTAATGTTGGCATCAATGCCCCAACATCTCTCTCTCACCCACACGGCTATGGCAGTTGCAATTGCAGCAAGACCCTTCTCATCGTCTGTCCTAACCCTTACTCGCCCAAGGCCCAAGTGGGTAACCTTAAACCCGGTGGCTTCTTACTCTCCTCAACCCACTTCTTCTTCTTCTGCTGCTGTATCGAGAAAGCTCATTCTCTACTCGAAGCCCGGTTGCTGTTTGTGCGATGGCCTCAAAGAAAAGCTCCACGCCGCTTTCGCTCTCTCTTCGCTGGACTCCCTTCACGACGTCGTTTTACAGGTCTCCACCTCCTCCTTTGATATCATATACAAACCCAATCCAATCCAATCCAACCCAACCAAAACTAATCTAAATTAAAAAGATTTTTATGTCCCTATGAGTTGGGTCGGTTTATTGTTTTTTCGTCGATTCTGCTTAACAATTATCTATCACATTCCTATCTCTTTTTAACCACATCGTGAAATGTCCGTTTAGGCCTTCCTTCCTCATCATTAACATCAATTTATCATTCTCTTTACTATTTTCTACGCTGCATTTTGATTCCATACTGGATACATAAGAACTGGGTGTTTTTAGATGGGGCAAATTGCGTTTCGCTCTCTCAACCTTTTGAATGGGTTTGATCTGCTGTTGGGTTTTTATCAGGTGAGGGACATAACTACAAATCCTGAGTGGGAGAGGGATTACCAGTATGAGATTCCTGTATTGGCGAGAGTCCGGTCAGATGGCACTGAGGTCAGTCATTTCCAATTTCCGATTTTGTGCTTCAGCCATGATTTTGTTTCCTGTTTTTTCATGTTGGAATTTTCCTCTTACTGGGTGTTTATTTCGTCAACGGGGGAAAGTCCTATATTTGAGCAATGTATATTCGACCCACAATGATTACCGCCAACTAGCTTAATCTTATACGTAGCTTGTTGTAATCCTTACTGATTCTCTGCATTACTTACTTTTATTCAACAATTTAAGAACTTCAACGTTTCGGTGGAACTCTTTTACATCTGTATTGGTTAATGGAAACTTAATGTATGAGCTGCAGTAGTATGCTGACTATAGAATTTGTAGACCTTCAATTAGAAAGAAGCGAGAAAATATTTCTCATTGCTCCATAATAACCATCAAAGTATACTGTAGTGGGCCGGATTAGCGTTCTTAGCCCACTGGGCCAGTCGGGCCCATTGCCCCTCGAGCCCACTCATGAAGGTTTCTCATAAATCAACATATAGATCCCTTACCTGTTTGGGAGGCAGCCGGGTTGGGACCCTGGCCTGGGTCGCTCCAGAGGTCGCTTCAAATCTCAGGTGCACCAGTACGGAGCGGATCAGCCACGTGGCACCAATATGAGTTGGCCGGGTGGTGCGGACAAACGGAATATGATGAACTTGCCGCAGGATGTGTAATTGTGTATGGCCCGGCCACACGTCATCGCTGACTGAGCCAAGGTGTACGGGGCCAACCCTGTACTCCCATGTAGCTCGACCAAGCCCCGTCCGACAAGCTCAAGGCTGAACTCCAACCTGGCTCTATGTTCAGGCAGGGGTAGGTGGTCGGTGACATCATCCGGCACGAGGGGAGCGTGCTTCCTCCGAACTTGGCCCTCAAGGGAGGCATTCTCCTATAAATACTACAAGGATAAAAACCTTAACATGTATGCTCTCTACTAAGTTCTACTTTCCTCTTCTTGAGTGAGAACTAACTTAGTCATTGGAGTGCTCGCCGGCCACCTTCGGCTGGAAGGCACTAACCGTGTGTTTCCTGTGCAGTGACAGGTAGAGGGAGAGGAGGGCTGGCTTCCAACATCAAAGTAAAGTAATCCATATTAAAGTGAGAGAGGTTTAGTTGAGTAGAGTGAAGACCACCCCACATATACCATTGAAAAATCAGCAGATTTGAAGAATTAAAGGACACATCGGGGAAGAAGACGGAAATTCACATGCCAAATACCATTTCAGGGCTAAGACTGCCACTAAACATCCAATACATACAAAGAAAAAACTATTAGAACCAAAGAAGACCCATCCCTTAGATGAAACAAAATAACATGGATACTAAAGAAGGATTACCAAGTTTATTAAGCCATAAAAACAACAAAGCAATAAACTCAGTTATCGGGTTACCTTTGTAACTATGGATTTGACAACAATCATTCAAGCATCATGCATTTCAACAATCATCAAGTTCCACTAGTTCCCTATCATCCAAGCATTTCAACTATTACGTGCAACCCCATCTTGCATGTGGAGATGTAAATTTTCATATAAAGAGAGAACATAATATGAAGGGGAGAAGCATAATGCAAACGGGGGACAAATGCAGACATAGAGACTTGAACCCAAGACCTCTCCCTACTAGAGCTCTGATACCATGTGGAAACTTTACATCCAACTCAAGACCAATTGGCAACGAGGGAAGAGGCCACCCATGCTTAAATACTAGTTTTCGAGGTGATAATTAACCGATGTGGGACAAGTTTCAACACTTCTCCGCACGTGCAACCCCCAATCCGCACTTACAGAGGTCAACAGAGGATCCAAAACACATTGATCACAATGAAATAAAGTCCAACTATGGCACAAAAAAAAGGTAAAACGGTACCTTGTGGGCGGGTACTATCGATTGCCAATCCGCAATGTTCCTCAAGGATGCAAGTCTTCTTGACGACTCCCCATAAACTAGGATGGTCATTAATGACTTCTTCTTTGTTCACCCAATAGCCCAGTAAGCCCACTAGGGCTTGCAACTCATCTGTGACAACCAGACCCCAATAAAGAAAATGTACAACCTGAGCGATGGATTGAAAATTAGCATATATCTAGGATTATTCTTCGAGAGAAGAGAAACATTAACTAGCTTAGGAACATCATTGACCATGACAATGTTGTTGGTAGAGAATCCACCAAAAGCCAAGCCCTTGTTGTGAAAATACTTCACCACACCCAGCAAGTTTCTTAAAATTTTTCTAACAATGAGGCTCACCTTAAGTCAGGAAGGTCCTCCAAAAAAACTAGTCAACACAGTACTTCTCCTCTGAATGAGCCTGCCTAGGTAAGCCGCTAAGAGCTAATGGCTAAAAAACAACAGAGTAGTGATCACCGTATCCTAGTACACAGTCTCTGTGTCCAAAAAAAGAGCTCAACAAGCTAGGGTGTGTATATGTAGTGGATGAATACCATGCCCTTTCAAAAGACTGAACATCCCTATAATGTCTGTTGATGCCAAATCTGGATGGTTGATCTGAGCACTTCGAGGGGATTCTTGCCAAATCTGAATGATTACGTCGAGAGCCTTCGGGAAGGATTCCCTGCAAAACAAGTCCAAGGACCGGTGGTGTTTACTGTTTCTGGTCGTGGACCCTCTGACAATCAAGTTAGTCGGGGAATGACAGAGAGAAAGTATAGTAAAAGAGAGAAATAGAGTGTCTACCTCTAATTGTGAGTGTGGGTAGTTTATATAGGCTTGGCACAGCATGTGCGCAAGTTGTGGGATGGTGGGCGACAGTAGTGGGAGTAAGTGCGTGTCATGGGATCATGGGAGAGATGGTACCAAGGTTGTAGGAGAACGTGGGTGAGTGGTGATTCCCCCCATGATGCTAAGACTAAGGGAAGGCCTGGAGCTTGGGCGCCCGGGCGTGCCGACCGACCACTCGTGAATCGAGCATTATATGACTCACACAGCTGAACTTGTTCGCCTGGCAGAGATTCCTTGACGCGTGACACATTTTCAGAGCTCGGCGAGGCATGTCCAAAAATATACTCATCAATGTCTAATAGAGATTGGATTACGCCACGGGCGCATCCAACCGAAACTATCCCAACCATTTCTCGCATTAACAACGTAATTGCAAGTCGCCTGTGTCTCCATCAGTTAGTGTAAAACCCTAATGTGGTCGCTGCTCTGGTTTCCTAATGGTTCGGGGATCCGACTGCTGTGTTCTCCTGATGATATGTAGGAAGAGAGGAGAGATGCATAGACATTATTAGAAACCCAAGATCTAACGGCAGACCCGTAGGGTTTATCAATATTTTCATTTTGTTTCCCTTTATACCTCCAGTTATTTTGTTTCAGCCATCAGGAGAATACAACTGTCGGATCCCCGAACCATGAAACAACACTACACCTAACATATCAAGACAAACACGTAATCACAACTCAACATGTTGGACCAGAATCTAAAGAAACCTGCAAGAATTTTGTTGATGACATGGAATTAAGTAGATTAGTTTTCTTTAAGTCTACCTCTTTGATAGCGCCTCGCCTCATTAAAGAGCATGTTCTTGGTCGGCTGTTTTTGTCAAAGAACAACCTTTGTGAGACACACTTGTGATCTTGTTGCTCATAACAATGAGACCTTCTTCAAAAGAATCTATGTGTTATTCGTTGATGGTAGATCATGTAGACCATTTTCTTGATTGGGAAAAAGTATCAGAATAATTTAGTCGTTGGGAAATCACGTTCCCTCCTGGAAGTAGTAACAGAGCTGAAGGTTTCTCCTTCAACGACCTAATTGGCAACACATTGAATGTTGCCTTGATTTCTTGCTCTTTGACAATGCTTCTTCTCCAAAAGTGGCCTCATCCGATGTGATTTCTTGGTCGGCGGCGACATTGAGGAACCCTAGCTTTAAATTTCTGCCTGGCCGTGAGCACGTAAGACAATACATATGGGGCAGCAAAATATATATTCAAAACGCTGCTTCACTTTACGAGGGCCTTTTGCAAGGACGTAGCACATGCTTATTAAATGGTCTGGTTCAGGCTTGGGCTTGGGCTGTGACTTAGACCAACTGTAGGATATTGTTGGAATCAAAAGTGTCGGGAAACATTAGATCCCTTCAGTTTTTTTTTTTTTTTTTTGAGGTAGTAAAATGGAGCTCCAATCCACCCTCTAATATTTTTTTTCTCTATTTGAGAGGATTGAGTTACATACTCTAAATATGGAGTATCAATAAATATAGAGGATCTTCTCCATTCCTCTATTCATCTTTTCTTAATTCCAACTTTGTCCTTGTGAGCATTTGGTTCCAAATTTAAATACTCCTTCCTTTTTGGAATTCCAACTTTTTAAGGATTCATGCATTTAATGCACTTAAAGTCAAATCAGAATGTACTTATAGCCAAAATTGTTCCTATATCACAACCGTTCAAAGTGTTCATACTCACTTATGAAGGGTATTTTTGAAAAATTACAAAGACTTTGGCTTTGACTTTTCAAAGTGGACATGTATTTTGGAACATCCCAAAATAGAAAGATGGACTCAAATTATGGGACGGAGGGAGTACCTAGCATGTCCCTTGTAAAACAAAGCTGCAACTCAAGATACAGGGGTTGCTCCAATTAAAGAGACTAACAGCAGGAATAAAAAGGAAAGGGTGGGAAATGGAGATGGATAAAAATATAGGCATTCAAGGAGCCAGTGGAAATAACATGATGAGAAAAGTGATTGGAAGGAATTTTAGAGGTTAATTTTGCGGGGAATTGTTTCATAGATCTCTCTTTTGTTGGAAATTTTGAAAAGAAATTGACAAGGGAAGTAAATTGAGGGAAGTTTAGAGGTTAATTTTGGAGGGAAATCCTTAGAGATGAAAATAGAGGTGAGTGGGTTGGAGTTGATGTGAACAGTAAAATCCTTTAAATTCACTTTTTTGGATGTAATGTTGTATTTTGATCCTCTAAAATAAAGAAATGTAGAGTGTTTGGGTTGGAGATGCTCTAATAGTAGCTCTAGAAATAGCTACTATTTAGGGTACTAGTGTGTCATCGGATAGTGACAAAGGATGAACAAATAACTTGGCAATGTCAGTTACAAATTATTAAATGTTGATCTTGTCATGATTTGATATGTCAACATTAACCACTTATTTCCTTCTACTATTTAAGACATTGAGATCCTTAAGTGGAAGGCTTGAAGAGCATTTTGAATGAGGGTAGGATAAGGGATTTCTTGAAATAAAAAATAACCTCCAAATAAGTTTTCAAGTAAAGGTGGATCAATAGCAGTTCAAATAAAGAAAGCAAAGATGTTAAAAGGAAATTAACTTTACAATACATGTCCAATGTAAGCTTTTATTTAGCAGTCTTTTGGGAAGGAAAGCAAAGTAGACAACTAAACATGAATATGACCCTTTCCTCTTCTAAAACCAGGTCTTTGAAGTAGATAATAGTTTTAGAGATGGAGGGCCGATGATGATTGTCTAGAATCTCTAGATTTAATCAGGCGCTTGTTGTTGTTGATCCAAACCTTTAGAACTTGGCGGGTAATTCCAATATCTTCACAGAATTCATAAACTTCTTTGCCATGTCCTCTAATCCGCCAACCTAACCTCTCAGCGAACACTGTCATTTGATCTTTTTGGGCCTGTGTGAAATTTGTCCTACGTTTCCTCTTCATTCGCCTTTCCTCTATCTCGTTGTTGAATGGTTTCAGTGGTGATTCAATGGGTTGTGGATTAACTTTTGCATGTTTGGCACTGTGCAATTGAGATTGTGGTGCTGGGCAGGGTGGATGTGGAGAAATGGTGGTGGTGGGGCTTTGGAAGATGCAAACCCTTGCAGCCTGGAGGCTAGAGAGAGGTAGATTTATCTCTTGTTTGCGATGGAAGTTGCGGTGGCAACCACAAACACCACAAAGCAAGGCCTCAGATGTTCTGGGCTCTCCTCTTGGCTCATATTCTCCGCACCCATCAAAGGTGTGGCGCATGACTTGTGCTGCATAGTTATGGAGGCACTCTCTATATGTTACTACTGTCGTACCCGTAAGAGCATTAGTTTTTGCCATGAGAGAGAGAGATGGAGTGACCCTTTACGAATTGAATTGTATTAGGAAGAGATGTTTTTATAGACCATTTGTGTATACACACATGCGCGCGCGCGCGCACACACACACACACACATATATATATATATATAGAGAGAGAGAGAGAGAGAGAGAGAGAGAGAGAGAGAGAGAGATATTTTGGAGATCTAGCCCCAGATTCTTGTAGCGATATACAAATCTCACCCACTCAATGTAACCGTCACAGCGTTTGGTAGTACATGGCCAAAAGTATGTCAACATTGTGGTAGGGATCCAAATAAGATTTTAGTTTCGCCATGTTACGTTGCCTCGTGTACGGTGGGAGTGTGATATAGAGGCAATGCCATTGACGCTTTAATTAAAGGATACGTAGACCTAACAAAAAGGTCATATTTATGTAATTAATTTGCTTTGTTTGAAAAATATAGTCTTTTTTATTGTGTCAAAAAAGGCACTTCACCCATTTGTAGATTGTTTCTTTCAAGAGAGAGAGGGAGATAGTGCTTAGATGGTGGTTAGGTTTGTACTAACTGAAGAGAGAGAGAGAGAGAGAGAGAGAGAGAGAGAGAGAGAGAGAGAGAGAGAGAGAGAGAGAGAGAGAGAGAGAGAGAGAGAGAGAAATCGGCACAGATGGTAACTTAGACGGTGGTTAGGTTTGTTTGGCCTTATTGAAGAGCCAAATCTATTGCACTTGAGCCCTTTGATTGAGTAATTAAGTTAGTACAATTGGGGTAAGTGAAAAGTTTATTTTAAGTTCTTTTCCACGAAGGTGCATTTTACAAATTCTTATCTTTTGAGAGAGGGAGAGGGAATTCGCTAGATAGGATATACATTCGGGTAGTCCAACGCAACCATCATTTCAGCTATGTTACCTACCTAGTGACACTATCATATTCAAAAGAAACTTGCTATTACAATGCCATTCGGGTGTAGAAGAGGTGAAAGGTTTTTGGCCATTCTTGAAAGCCAACTTTATTGTCGATTAAATGAAAACCTTGTACTTAGCATGATTGTGCTTAAGTCGTCTTGATATTTGTGCTAACTTCATTAGTCTCTTCCAATAACTAAGTCGTGCATATACGCATTATTCATGTACAAGTTGATTCGTAATTGTAACTTAATGTTCATTCATGTATGTAGTTAAAAGGTCATGCTTGAGGTTGAATCATTCATTTATTTAGTTCAAGGGTTGTGAATGTTTTTATTACGGAGGTTCATGTACATACCTTGGTGCATGTTCGTATTTGGTAGAGCCTATATATACCTAATTTACTTTGCCCAATAAAGGGTATGTGGTGGAGAAGTCTAATAAAAATACTGCAATTTAGGAGGTTATTTTCTTTGCTTCTTATCCGAGTGTTGCTTCTCATTTGTTCTTGTTCTAAGGCTTTGTTTCTTTAATGTCCTAGGCATGCAATCTAGTGTCTAGCTTCATTATTTGGAAGTTTGTTCTCTCGAGTTGGTATTAGAGCTCTTTTAAGGGCTTAGTGGTGAGTATGGTGAAGAAAGGATAAAGATGAACTTTGGCTAAGTGGTTCTTTGCCATAGTTTTAGAAGGCATGCCTAGGTGTGTGGTGCATCAAGGTTCACTCTTGGCCCCAGGAAGGGGTCCAGGCTAGGCGACTTGCAAAGGCGAGGCCTAGGCAACAAAAGAGCACACATTTGAGAAAGGCGCTAGGCGCGCGCCTTGTGAGCCTATTTAAAGGACACAATGTAACCATGGTCTTAACCTAAGGGCTAAACGATCCTCGCAAATTAGTAGACCACGCCAATCTCTCATTTCCCAATCTAACGACTCAAACCAAACTTTTCTCTCTCAATTTCTGTTTCAAATATTGGATGATTAACTTTGATTGAATTTGACGATTTAGTTCTTCTCTATGCATGGATAATTGACTATTTGGCATTTGGTAGATGATTTTATTGATTTTACATGGTACACTTTATAAACTTAATTGTCTTAAGTCTTTATTATTTGAAAAATCGGTATTTGCTATTTTTGCTATTTTTCTCGCCGAATTGAGCCTCGGCTCGAGCCTCGCACCTAGACCCCAACAGACCTTTGTGCCTTGTCTCGAACTAATTGAGTAGTACAACTATTTTGTATAGGGGTAATTGTTAATCTTTAAGGATTTCTTATTTTCTCACGTTTCTTATCTTTAGCACTGTTGTTGGAAAACGGTGCGAGGGTTCATTTTTGGGAGGATGTTGGGTGGGTGATTCTTTTTATTTATTTATTTTTTCTCAAGTTTGTTTCGATATGTTCATTTTGTGATTTTTCCCTTGCTTCTTGGACTCTTTGTCCTTTGACTTTCATATTTTTCAAAAATTTCCATAAAGCTAAATTAATGTGAAGTGGTTGAGTGGGTATCTTTGTTGGCCATTCTTGGTGAATTTTCATGAGACCTACTATCAATGGTAAATGGTTGTGGTCAATTCATTGTTAGATCGTTTCCTGCTACTCTTTTTCTGTATATGTTGGTAATCATAACATTGTCCGTCACTCCATCACAAAATGATTTGAAAAGCAGTTATACCTCTTAAAGTAAAAGTCCTCGTGTGCTTTGGCTCACAACAGTTCATGACTAATGGCAATTTTCAATAGTTTCTGTTAAAGCATCCAACTCAAAGGATTCATTAAGGTAGGGATCACAACAAAACATGGTATGCTTAGGGCACAAACAATGGGGTAATCAATCAAGAGAGTTTTGTCCAAAAGCCTCTGAAAACCTAGCTCTGATACTATGTTAAAGCATCCAACTCAAAACCAATTGGCAATGAGTGGAGAGGCCGCCCAAGCTCATATACTAGTTTTGGAGGTTATAATTGAAGGACAAGCTCTAACAGTTTCATATCAATGTGCTAGTGGTTATTTTGCATGTTCTTTTCGTTGAGGGCCAACAATTATAAGGGTGGTTTCACAAAGAGAATCTCTCTTCTAACAATGATGGTTCAGTGAACTAATTAAATTTCACTTATGTAGCAAATCTCTCTCCCCCTTCCTCCCCAACACAAACCAATGGCTTATCCACTATGGCCACCAGCTATTTATGGTATTGACACATATCATTAGAGGATTAAGTATGTCATCCTTCCACACAGTTTGTGGGCAACAATGATAGCTTTCTTTGTTGATTGGTTTAGAGATATTATTCTGAGTGTTCTCTTTCTTCACTTCTTAGCACTTATAATTTAGTTTTTTTTTTTAATCTATCTCAGACGATAAATATCGTAATGTTCCTTTGGAGATTGTGTTAGACATGATAATGTGAATTGAAGTTATAAATCTTTTACTCCGGAAAAGCTTTAAAAAAAATTAAAAAATCACCTTGTTGTGTCCCCAGGATTGTCACCGGCATGACCCACCATAGAAATTATTAAAATTTAATAGACATGCCACGTGGCATGCCCATACCCATCCTCGGACGGTCCGACACGGATTCAGTGGTCTATAAGATCGTCAGTGCTTCATAGGGTTCTTTTGCCTATCCTTTTCTCTTTTCTCTTTCCTTTTTTTTTTTTTGTTTCGATGTGTGAATAGAGGGGTATTTACCCTGTTAAAGGCCTAGGCTATCATGTTAAGTCATGGTTTAGATCTGAGAATTGTCATTCTGTGATGATAATGCTGAATAGTCATGCCTCATAGGAATAAAAAAATCTCTAGAGCTATCATTTATGGACCAACAGGGGACAATTTGTATGTTTGTAGGTTGAGAGAATGGAAACAGAAGTTTGAGGAACTTCGGGAAAAAAACCCACCTCCTTAAAGAAGTTAGTAAGGTTAGGGTCTTAGATTTTCAGTTACAGAAGTTGTCTTCCGGAGCAAAATTCAATGACCAAAGTTAAGAGTAGAAGCAAGTGGAGCTTGTTTTCTAGAAGGATAAATCTAAGTGAACTTACATAAAGGGAGTTACTAATTGTTTTGGTTAGTTATAATAATGAACAAGAAGTGATTATTGAATGATGGAGTTTTATATAGCGAACTTCCCCAGATGCAAACATTGGAATAATTGATTGATCTTTGTATAGATCAAGTTTCCATCTGTTCTCAGTTCCTTCCAATTAATTTAAGTTGCTTCCATACATATGATGTATGAGTCAGTCCTGTCTGATAAATTTGTCATTAGTGTTTTGAGCTTAGCTCATATAAGCCATCTACCTTTGTGCGTAGTTACAATTGTTTTGCCCTTGCTTTGATTGGATATGTTCTAGCGTTTTTTCTGGTTATTGTGGAACCAACGAAGACACACAAATCATTTACGAAGTAGAGTTAGAATCAAATTCTCGCTGCAGTTTTGGCTGGTTACTAACTTGTGATTCCCGTCTACAGATATTAACTTTTTCGGTAAGTATATTCTAGATATAAACTTTAGTTGCTACTCCTAAAGAAGAATTACCTAAATAAGAAGTAATTGCCTATTTTTCTATTGTAGTGACCAAAATAACCCAACCCCGATCAGCCAAGCTTTGTCGGAACTAAAACAAGAAATATTGGATACTTCTTCCTTTTCTGCTTTAGCATACCTTTATTTTCCCTTGAGGGCAAGTAACAAATAACATGAGTTCCCTTTTCCTACCAAATGCTTTTAATTGTGTTTAAAAAGGAAGTAATAGTTACAGTAAAGCATCCTCACTCTTGTTTTTTTTTGATAAGTTAGAGTAAAGCACTACTTAACCTTCATTCAATGCATCATGGTGTGCTGGTTAGTATCTTGAATAGTTCAAAAGGGGCCATTTGTTGTAAATCTTCTGCTGATATTCAAAGCCTACCTGTCCATAAATGAAGCTATGTAATGTAAGATAACCAACCTAGAAGTACTATCCAAGAATCTTGAACACTAAGAGTTAGTATCTGACAGCAATTTCGAATGAAAACTAAGTCATGATTACAGTGGACAAATAACATGGTCTTCAGTGGAATTTGACTAAGTATTGCTGTTATTCAAGTCTCTAGGCTCAAAGTCAACTTGGCAAAAATGAGGAATATAGTAGAATGATGGGTCTTTAAGCATAAGAATAGTGACGATTGTGGTCTGCCTCATGCACGTAGGTCATCTTAGTTTGTTCTGAATCTGTGATCTTGTATAGAGGTCTGAGGTTGCCTGTACAGCTTGGTCAGGTTTGATGTTGGAACCTGATTGTTGTTTGAGGTATGGCTGGGATTTGTGTTTCTTGTCTTTGTGTTTGTTTGTCTATTATTTGGTGATTACACCAATATGTTGTTTGGGTTTTGAGTGAATTTGTATTTTACCAGGAAAATACTTTTTACAAACAATCTCGAAAAATGCTTTTCCTCTCCTTTCTTTGCTGAATAGGCGATGAATAACGATACCCCATAGAAGTGGACATCAGTGGGAAACCAATTTGGCATAGAGTTTAATATAGTTATGGAGAACATAGACTGAGAATCTGGTGTGAACTATTGAACCTGTTGGATGTACGTGGAGTCATTACATAGAAGAACTGTCGTGTTTAACCTATCCTGGTTATTGCGCAAAAACCAAAAGGCGAAAATCTGCAGATCATGAAGACAATTCCACCACTAACAATGGTCAGGTTACTTTTGAGATCATGATACGCTAGACTTCGACTTAATAATTGTGTCCTGCTCAGTTTTTTCTTTTTTTCTTTCATATAACTGAAAGTGAGAGTTAGAAAGCTAATAGACAGAGAAACAATGTGTCACGCCCTCGATTTTCAACATAAACAATAATAACATTTAATAATTAAAATCCTCACCGAAATTACCATAAGTAACCCAAAAGATAGTTTAATTCCCAATTCCACAAACCTGCCCAATACTTACAATGTTCCACAATAGAAAATGCGATACAATGAAATTTCATTTTACAAAGATTGAAAAGTACTTCCGAAAATAGCTTTAAACCATGACATCAGCATGCACTCCATGACAGTGACCTGCAATAAACCTGAAAATGATAGGTTGAGCTACACTAGCCCAGTAGAGAAATATATGCACAAGTTATGGGAAAATATGTCAAGTGATGCATCTAGAGTGAATGAGAAACGACAGATATACCCAAGGTTTATATAACTATCAACAGGCAACTCACAACGGCCAAAGGATTCTAGACAATCCTATGTACAAGACCTACCCCCTCACACGCCATACCAGTGTCACTAACGTTCCTATCTCAAATACAATTAGCCAATCTTTAGTTTGTCAGTCGGTACTTCGCATCACATCTGTCTCAACATTCATTCTCATTTCGCAATCGTTCACGTTTCTCATTTCATAACCAGATCCCATTTCTTATAAAAAGATCCTTTTTCCTTTCCTTTCTTTTAGTCAGATATTTCCCATCGATAATCACTAGGGTCACCTCGGGTCTACTTCCCTCGAGCGCAGGGTCACCCCGAGTCTATTCCCTCACAATCATAATAATCCTTTGGGTCACCTCGGGTCTATTCCCTCGAGCGCAGGGTCACCCCGAGTCTTTTCCCTCAATAACAATAACCATTTGGGTCACCTCGGGTCTATCCCCTCGAGCGTAGGGTCACCCCGAGTCTATTCCCTCAAGAACGACCCCTCGGGTCACCTCTCACACTTTTCATAATCGTCATCATCTCATAATCAATTTCATCCTCAATCTATCGGTCATTACCTAACTCTACAGACGTACATGCTCGTGTCTTTTCATTAGCTTACAACTCCGCATCCTACATAACATGTTAAGCCTATACGTATAATCCCACAATACTCTACTTATTTGCTTTCTATGCTTGAACCTCATAGGATGAGTCAAGAAGACTCAAGTTATAATATCATCCCAAACAATTCTACACAACCTTGATTTCACTTTAAGCATCCTAAATAATCTACCAATCCACCACATTGGCTACCTATCAAACGTTCCTGATCGTCAACCATAACACTACTTCAACTAATAAAGTAATACACGCCATTCCCTTTAATTATACCCCAAGTAATGTACGAACCCGTCACCATCCTACGACATACCCCTCACTAACACCGACACCTAAACCTCATGGAAAGAGTACCAAAGGAATTAAAAAGGGAACCACAAACGGATCATGAGAACATGGCTTCGATATTACCTTTCAAATCACCCAAGACCTCTCCCTACTAGAGCTCTGATACCATGTGGAAACTTTACATCCAACTCAAGACCAATTGGCAACGAGGGAAGAGGCCACCCATGCTTAAATACTAGTTTTCGAGGTGATAATTAACCCATGTGGGACAAGTTTCAACACTTCTCCGCACGTGCAACCCCCAATCCGCACTTACAGAGGTCAACAAAGGATCCAAAACACATTGATCACAATGAAATAAAGTCCAACTATGGCACAAAAAAAAGGTAAAACGGTACCTTGTGGGCGGGTACTATCGATTGCCAATCCGCAATGTTCCTCAAGGATGCAAGTCTTCTTGACGACTCCCCATAAACTAGGATGGTCATTAATGAGTTCTTCTTTGTTCACCCAATAGCCCAGTAAGCCCACTAGGGCTTGCAACTCATCTGTGACAACCAGACCCCAATAAAGAAAATGTACAACCTGAGCGATGGATTGAAAATTAGCATATATCTAGGATTATTCTTCGAGAGAAGAGAAACATTAACTAGCTTAGGAACATCATTGACCATGACAATGTTGTTGGTAGAGAATCCACCAAAAGCCAAGCCCTTGTTGTGAAAATACTTCACCACACCCAGCAAGTTTCTTAAAATTTTTCTAACAATGAGGCTCACCTTAAGTCAGGAAGGTCCTCCAAAAAAACTAGTCAACACAGTACTTCTCCTCTGAATGAGCCTGCCTAGGTAAGCCGCTAAGAGCTAATGGCTAAAAAACAACAGAGTAGTGATCACCGTATCCTAGTACACAGTCTCTGTGTCCAAAAAAAGACCTCAACAAGCTAGGGTGTGTATATGTAGTGGATGAATACCATGCCCTTTCAAAAGACTGAACATCCCTATAATGTCTGTTGATGCCAAATCTGGATGGTTGATCCGAGCACTTTGAGGGGATTCTTGCCAAATCTGAATGATAACGTCGAGAGCCTTCGGGAAGGATTCCCTGCAAAACAAGTCCAAGGACCGGTGGTGTTTACTGTTTCTAGTCGTGGACCCTCTGACAATCAAGTTAGTCGGGGAATGACAGAGAGAAAGTATAGTAAAAGAGAGAAATAGAGTGTCTACCTCTAATTGTGAGTGTGGGTAGTTTATATAGGCTTGGCACAGCATGTGCGCAAGTTGTGGGATGGTGGGCGACAGTAGTGGGAGTAAGTGCGTGTCATGGGATCATGGGAGAGATGGTACCAAGGTTGTAGGAGAACGTGGGTGAGTGGTGATTCCCCCCATGATGCTAAGACTAAGGGAAGGCCTGGAGCTTGGGCACCCGGGCGTGCCGACCGACCACTCGTGAATCAAGCATTATATGACTCACACAGCTGAACTTGTTCGCCGGGCAGAGATTCCTTGACGCGTGACACATTTTCAGAGCTCGGCGAGGCATGTCCAAAAATATACTCATCAATGTCTAATAGAGATAGGATTACGCCACGGGCGCATCCAACCGAAACTATCCCAACCATTTCTCGCAGTAACAACGTAATTGCAAGTCGCCTGTGTCTCCATCAGTTAGTGTAAAACCCTAATGTGGTCACTGCTCTGGTTTCCTAATGGTTCGGGGATCCGACTGCTGTGTTCTCCTGATGATATGTAGGAAGAGAGGAGAGATGCATAGACATTATTAGAAACCCAAGATCTAACGGCAGACCCGTAGGGTTTATCAATATTTTCATTTTGTTTCCCTTTATACCTCCAGTTATTTTGTTTCAGCCATCAGGAGAATACAACTGTCGGATCCCCGAACCATGAAACAACACTACACCTAACATATCAAGACAAACACGTAATCACAACTCAACATGTTGGACCAGAATCTAAAGAAACCTGCAAGAATTTTGTTGATGACATGGAATTAAGTAGATTAGTTTTCTTTAAGTCTACCTCTTTGATAGCGCCTCGCCTCATTAAAGAGCATGTTCTTGGTCGGCTGTTTTTGTCAAAGAACAACCTTTGTGAGACACACTTGTGATCTTGTTGCTCATAACAATGAGACCTTCTTCAAAAGAATCTATGTGTTATTCGTTGATGGTAGATCATGTAGACCATTTTCTTGATTGGGAATAAGTATCAGAATAATTTAGTCGTTGGGAAATCGCGTTCCCTCCTGGAAGTAGTAACAGAGCTGAAGGTTTCTCCTTCAACGACCTAATTGGCAACACATTGAATGTTGCCTTGATTTCTTGCTCTTTGACAATGCTTCTTCTCCAAAAGTGGCCTCATCTGATGTGATTTCTTGGTCGGCGGCGACATTGAGGAACCCTAGCTTTAAATTTCTGCCTTGGCCGTGAGCACGTAAGACAATACATATGGGGCAGCAAAATATATATTCAAAACGCTGCTTCACTTTACGAGGGCCTTTTGCAAGGACGCAGCACATGCTTATTAAATGGTCTGGTTCAGGCTTGGGCTTGGGCTGTGACTTAGACCAACTGTAGGATATTGTTGGAATCAAAAGTGTCGGGAAACATTAGATCCCTTCAGTTTTTTTTTTTTTTTGAGGTAGTAAAATGGAGCTCCAATCCACCCTCTAATATTTTTTTTCTCTATTTGAGAGGATTGAGTTACATACTCTAAATATGGAGTATCAATAAATATAGAGGATCTTCTCCATTCCTCTATTCATCTTTTCTTAATTCCAACTTTGTCCTTGTGAGCATTTGGTTCCAAATTTAAATACTCCTTCCTTTTTGGAATTCCAACTTTTTAAGGATTCATGCATTTAATGCACTTAAAGTCAAATCAGAATGTACTTATAGCCAAAATTGTTCCTATATCACAACCGTTCAAAGTATTCATACTCACTTATGAAGGGTATTTTTGAAAAATTACAAAGACTTTGGCTTTGACTTTTCAAAGTGGACATGTATTTTGGAACATCCCAAAATAGAAAGATGGACTCAAATTATGGGACGGAGGGAGTACCTAGCATGTCCCTTGTAAAACAAAGCTGCAACTCAAGATACAGGTGTTGCTCCAATTAAAGAGACTAACAGCAAGAATAAAAAGGAAAGGGTGGGAAATGGAGATGGATAAAAATATAGGCATACAAGGAGCCAGTGGAAATAACATGATGAGAAAAGTGATTGGAAGGAATTTTAGAGGTTAATTTTGCGGGGAATTGTTTCATAGATCTCTCTTTTGTTGGAAATTTTGAAAAGAAATTGACAAGGGAAGTAAATTGAGGGAAGTTTAGAGGTTCATTTTGGAGGGAAATCCTTAGAGATGAAAATAGAGGTGAGTGGGTTGGAGTTGATGTGAACAGTAAAATCTTTTAAATTCACTTTTTTGGATGTAATGTTGCATTTTGATCCTCTAAAATAAAGAAATGTAGAGTGTTTGGGTTGGAGATGCTCTAATAGTAGCTCTAGAAATAGCTACTATTTAGGGTACTAGTGTGTCATCGGATAGTGACAAAGGATGAACAAATAACTTGGCAATGTCAGTCACAAATTATTAAATGTTGATCTTGTCATGATTTGATATGTCAACATTAACCACTTATTTCCTTCTACTATTTAAGACATTGAGATCCTTAAGTGGAAGGCTTGAAGAGCATTTTGAATGAGGGTAGGATAAGGGATTTCTTGAAATAAAAAATAACCTCCAAATAAGTTTTCAAGTAAAGGTGGATCAATAGCAGTTCAAATAAAGAAAGCAAAGATGTTAAAAGGAAATTAACTTTACAATACATGTCCAATGTAAGCTTTTATTTAGCAGTCTTTTGGGAAGGAAAGCAAAGTAGACAACTAAACATGAATATGACCCTTTCCTCTTCTAAAACCAGGTCTTTGAAGTAGATAATAGTTTTAGAGATGGAGGGCCGATGATGATTGTCTAGAATCTCTAGATTTAATCAGGCGCTTGTTGTTGTTGATCCAAACCTTTAGGACTTGGCGGTTAATTCCAATATCTTCACAGAATTCATAAACTTCTTTGCCATGTCCTCTAATCCGCCAACCTAACCTCTCAGCGAACACTGTCATTTGATCTTTTTGGGCCTGTGTGAAATTTGTCCTACGTTTCCTCTTCATTCGCCTTTCCTCTATCTTGTTGTTGAATGGTTTCAGTGGTGATTCAATGGGTTGTGGATTAACTTTTGCATGTTTGGCACTATGCAATTGAGATTGTGGTGCTGGGCAGGGTGGATGTGGAGAAATGGTGGTGGTGGGGCTTTGGAAGATGCGAACCCTTGCAGCCTGGAGGCTAGAGAGAGGTAGATTTATCTCTTGTTTGCGATGGAAGCTGCGGTGGCAACCACAAACACCACAAAGCAAGGCCTCAGATGTTCTGGGCTCTCCTCTTGGCTCATATTCTCCGCACCCATCAAAGGTGTGGCGCATGACTTGTGCTGCATAGTTATGGAGGCACTCTCTATATGTTACTACTGTCGTACCCGTAAGAGCATTAGTTTTTGCCATGAGAGAGAGAGAGAGAGAGAGAGAGAGAGAGAGAGAGAGAGAGAGAGAGAGAGAGTGACTCTTTACGAATTGAATTGTATTAGGAAGAGATGTTTTTATAGACCATTTGTGTATACACACATGCGCACACACGCGCGCGCGCGCGCGCACACACACACATATATATATATATATATAGAGAGAGAGAGAGATATTTTGGAGATCTAGCCCCAGATTCTTGTAGAGATATACAAATCTCACCCACTCAATGTAACCGTCACAGCGTTTGGTAGTACATGGCCAAAAGTATGTCGACATTGTGGTAGGGATCCAAATAAGATTTTAGTTTGGCCATGTTACGTTGCCTCGTGTACGGTGGGAGTGTGATATAGAGGCAATGCCATTGACGCTTTAATTAAAGGATACGTAGACCTAACAAAAAGGTCATATTTATGTAATTAATTTGCTTTGTTTGAAAAATATAGTCTTTTTTATTGTGTCAAAAAAGGCACTTCACCCATTTGTAGATTGTTTCTTTCAAGAGAGAGAGGGAGATAGCGCTTAGATGGTGGTTAGGTTTGTTTGGCCTTATCGAAGAGCCAGAGAGAGAGAGAGAGAGAGAGAGAGAGAGAGAGAGAGAGAGAGAGAGAGAGAGAGAGAGAGGCACAGATGGTAACTTAGACGGTGGTTAGGTTTGTTTGGCCTTATTGAAGAGCCAAATCTATTGCACTTGAGCCCTTTGATTGAGTAATCAAGTTAGTACAATTGGGGTAAGTGAAAAGTTTATTTTAAGTTCTTTTCCACGAAGGTGCATTTTACAAATTCTTATCTTTTGAGAGAGGGAGAGGGAATTCGCTAGATAGGATATACATTCGGGTAGTCCAACGCAACCATCATTTCAGCTATGTTACCTACCTAGTGACACTATCATATTCAAAAGAAACTTGCTATTACAATGCCATTCGGGTGTAGAAGAGGTGAAAGGTTTTTGTCCATTCTTGAAAGCCAACTTTATTGTCGATGAAATGAAAACCTTGTACTTAGCATGATTGTGCTCAAGTCGTCTTGATATTTGTGCTAACTTCATTAGTGTCTTCCAATAACTAAGTCGTGCATATACGCATTATTCATGTACAAGTTGATTCGTAATTGTAACTTAATGTTCATTCATGTATGTAGTTAAAAGGTCATGCTTGAGGTTGAATCATTCATTTATTTAGTTCAAGGGTTGTGAATGTTTTTATTACGGAGGTTCATGTACATACCTTGGTGCATGTTCGTATTTGGTAGAGCCTATATATACTTAATTTACTTTGCCCAATAAAGGGTATGTGGTGGAGAAGTCTAATAAAAATACTGCAATTTAGGAGGTTATTTTCTTTGCTTCTTATCCGAGTGTTGCTTCTCATTTATTCTTGTTCTAAGGCTTTGTTTCTTTAATGTCCTAGGCATGCAATCTAGTGTCTAGCTTCATTATTTGGAAGTTTGTTCTCTCGAGTTGGTATTAGAGCTCTTTTAAGGGCTTAGTGGTGAGTATGGTGAAGAAAGGATAAAGATGAACTTTGGCTAAGTGGTTCTTTGCCATAGTTTTAGAAGGCATGCCTAGGTGTGTGGTGCATCAAGGTTCACTCTTGGCGCCTGGAAGGGGTCCAGGCTAGGCGACTTGCAAAGGCGAGGCCTAGGCAACAAAAGAGCACACATTTGAGAAAGGCGCTAGGCGCGCGCCTTGTGAGCCTATTTAAAGGACACAATGTAACCATGGTCTTAACCTAAGGGCTAAACGATCCTCGCACATTAGTAGACCACGCCAATCTCTCATTTCCCAATCTAACGACTCAAACCAAACTTTTCTCTCTCAATTTATGTTTCAAATATTGGATGATTAACTTTGATTGAATTTGACGATTTAGTTCTTCTCTATGCATGGATAATTGACTATTTGGCATTTGGTAGATGATTTTATTGATTTTACATGGTACACTTTATAAACTTAATTGTCTTGAGTCTTTATTATTTGAAAAATCGGTATTTGCTATTTTTGCTATTTTTCTTGCCTAATTGAGCCTCGGCTCGAGCCTCGCACCTAGACCCCAACAGACCTTTGTGCCTTGTCTCGAACTAATTGAGTAGTACAACTATTTTGTATAGGGGTAATTGTTAATCTGTAAGGATTTCTCATTTTCTCACGTTTCTTATCTTTAGCACTGTTGTTGGAAAACGGTGCGAGGGTTCATTTTTGGGAGGATGTTGGGTGGGTGATTCTTTTTTTTTATTTATTTTTTCTCAAGTTTGTTTCGATATGTTCATTTTGTGATTTTTCCCTTGCTTCTTGGACTCTTTGTCCTTTGACTTTCATATTTTTCAAAATTTTCCATAAAGCTAAATTAATGTGAAGTGGTTGAGTGGGTATCTTTGTTGGCCATTCTTGGTGAATTTTCATGAGACCTACTATCAATGGTAAATGGTTGTGGTCAATTCATTGTTAGATCGTTTCCTGCTACTCTTTTTCTGTATATGTTGGTAATCATAACATTGTCCGTCGCTCCATCACAAAATGATTTGAAAAGCAGTTATACCTCTTAAAGTAAAAGTCCTCGTGTGCTTTGGCTCACAACAGTTCATGACTAATGGCAATTTTCAATAGTTTCTGTTAAAGCATCCAACTCAAAGGATTCATTAAGGTAGGGATCACAACAAAACATGGTATGCTTAGGGCACAAACAATGGGGTAATCAATCAAGAGAGTCTTGTCCAAAAGCCTCTGAAAACCTAGCTCTGATACTATGTTAAAGCATCCAACTCAAAACCAATTGGCAATGAGTGGAGAGGCCGCCCAAGCTCATATACTAGTTTTGGAGGTTATAATTGAAGGACAAGCTCTAACAGTTTCATATCAATGTGCTAGTGGTTATTTTGCATGTTCTTTTCGTTGAGGGCCAACAATTATAAGGGTGGTTTCACAAAGAGAATCTCTCTTCTAACAATGTGGTTCAGTGAACTAATTAAATTTCACTTATGTAGCAAATCTCTCTCCCCCTTCCTCCCCAACACAAACCAATGGCTTATCCACTATGGCCACCAGCTATTTATGGTATTGACACATATCATTAGAGGATTAGGTATGTCATCCTTCCACACAGTTTGTGGGCAACAATGATAGCTTTCTTTGTTGATTGGTTTAGAGATATTATTCTGAGTGTTCTCTTTCTTCACTTCTTAGCACTTATAATTTAGTTTTTTTTTTTATCTATCTCAGACGATAAATATCGTAATGTTCCTTTGGAGATTGTGTTAGACATGATAATGTGAATTGAAGTTATAAATCTTTTACTCCGGAAAAGCTTTTAATAAAATTAAAAAATCACCTTGTTGTGTCCCCAGGATTGTCACCGGCATGACCCACCATAGAAATTATTAAAATTTAATAGACATGCCACGTGGCATGCCCATACCCATCCTCGGACGGTCCGACACAGATTCAGTGGTCTATAAGATCGTCAGTGCTTCATAGGGTTCTTTTGCCTATCCTTTTCTCTTTCCTTTTTTTTTTTTGTTTCGATGTGTGAATAGAGGGGTATTTACCCTGTTAAAGGCCTAGGCTATCATGTTAAGTCATGGTTTAGATCTGAGAATTGTCATTCTGTGATGATAATGCTGAATAGTCATGCCTCATAGGAATAAAAAAATCTCTAGAGCTATCATTTATGGACCAACAGGGGACAATTTGTATGTTTGTAGGTTGAGAGAATGGAAACAGAAGTTTGAGGAACTTCGGGAAAAAAACCCACCTCGTTAAAGAAGTTAGTAAGGTTAGGGTCTTAGATTTTCAGTTACAGAAGTTGTCTTCCGGAGCAAAATTCAATGACCAAAGTTAAGAGTAGAAGCAAGTGGAGCTTGTTTTCTAGAAGGATAAATCTAAGCGAACTTACATAAAGGGAGTTACTAATTGTTTTGGTTAGTTATAATAATGAACAAGAAGTGATTATTGAATGATGGAGTTTTATATAGCGAACTTCCCCAGATGCAAAAATTGGAATAATTGATTGATCTTTGTATAGATCAAGTTTCCATCTGTTCTCAGTTCCTTCCAATTAATTTAAGTTGCTTCCATACATATGATGTATGAGTCAGTCCTGTCTGATAAATTTGTCATTAGTGTTTTGAGCTTAGCTCATATAAGCCATCTACCTTTGTGTGTAGTTACAATTGTTTTGCCCTTGCTTTGATTGGATATGTTCTAGCGTTTTTTTCTGGTTATTGTGGAACCAACGAAGACACACAAATCATTTACGAAGTAGAGTTAGAATCAAATTCTCGCTGCAGTTTTGGCTGGTTACTAACTTGTGATTCCCGTCTACAGATATTAACTTTTTCGGTAAGTATATTCTAGATATAAACTTTAGTTGCTACTCCTAAAGAAGAATTACCTAAATAAGAAGTAATTGCCTATTTTTCTATTGTAGTGACCAAAATAACCCAACCCCGATCAGCCAAGCTTTGTCGGAACTAAAACAAGAAATATTGGATACTTCTTCCTTTTCTGCTTTAGCATACCTTTATTTTCCCTTGAGGGCGAGTAACAAATAACACGAGTTCCCTTTTCCTACCAAATGCTTTTAATTGTGTTTAAAAAGGAAGTAATAGTTACAGTAAAGCATCCTCACTCTTGTTTTTTTTTTGATAAGTTAGTAAAGCACTACTTAACCTTCATTCAATGCATCATGGTGTGCTGGTTAGTATCTTGTATAGTTCAAAAGGGGCCATCTGTTGTAAATCTTCTGCTGATATTCAAAGCCTACCTGTCCATAAATGAAGCTATGTAATGTAAGATAACCAACCTAGAAGTACTATCCAAGAATCTTGAACACTAAGAGTTAGTATCTGACAGCAATTTCGAATGAAAACTAAGTCATGATTACAGTGGACAAATAACATGGTCTTCAGTGGAATTTGACTAAGTATTGCTGTTATTCAAGTCTCTAGGCTCAAAGTCAACTTGGCAAAAATGAGGAATATAGTAGAATGATGGGTCTTTAAGCATAAGAATAGTGACGATTGTGGTCTGCCTCACGCACGTAGGTCATCTTAGTTTGTTCTGAATCTGTGATCTTGTATAGAGGTCTGAGGTTGCCTGTACAGCTTGGTCAGGTTTGATGTTGGAACCTGATTGTTGTTTGAGGTATGGCTGGGATTTGTGTTTCTTGTCTTTGTGTTTGTTTGTCTATTATTTGGTGATTACACCAATATGTTGTTTGGGTTTTGAGTGAATTTGTATTTTACCAGGAAAATACTTTTTACAAACAATCTCGAAAAATGCTTTTCCTCTCCTTTCTTTGCTGAATAGGCGATGAATAACCATACCCCATAGAAGTGGACATCAGTGGGAAACCAATTTGGCATAGAGTTTAATATAGTTATGGAGAACATAGACTGAGAATCTGGTGTGAACTATTGAACCTGTTGGATGTACGTGGAGTCATTACATAGAAGAACTGTCGTGTTTAACCTATCCTGGTTATTGCGCAAAAACCAAAAGGCGAAAATCTGCAGATCATGAAGACAATTCCACCACTAACAATGGTCAGGTTACTTTTGAGATCATGATACGCTAGACTTCGACTTAATAATTGTGTCCTGCCCAGTTTTTTCTTTTTTTCTTTCATATAACTGAAAGTGAGAGTTAGAAAGCTAATAGACAGAGAAACAATGCGATCCTTAGGCAATGATAGAAGAAGGAGATGGAAGAGTATTGAGGTCGGTAGGTGACCACCTGATTTACTGCCGCATTTGCCGTCTGGATGTGAATTTGAAGGTGACCACCTGATTTACTGCCGCATTTGCCGACTGGATGTGAATTTGACGCTCAAACTACAGTAGCTGCAATTCTTTTGGTTACAGAAATTTGTTATGGAGAGTCATTTCCTCTCCCTGACCTCTTGCTAACATCCAAGAGATGCCTGAAAGTAGGGCGTAGCGGAGTAGGGCACATGATGATCAGATGATGTGCCCCAAATTTTATTGCTTTGCGTTCTCTTGGTCATGTTCTAGTCTGAAGAGTGACACCTGACCTTGAAAAGTGATGTAGTCATTTTCCAAGATGAAAGAGATGTCCAAGGATTTTATTCTGCTCATTGAAGAAATTAAACATATTTACATTGCTGATCAACTTGGTTTGATTACAAATCAAGTTCCACTCTCTTATCTATTGTTGTATCACCCTATGACCTAGGTGAATCAACTTCTCCTCAAGCCTCATAACCGAGCCCACATCAACTCATAACCAACGAGGTATGGAACTACAAATAGAAACAAGAACCATGCCAATCTATCTGTTTGTGATATGCATTGTACTACGTGCAGAGCTAGACTTTTCTCTATGGTTTTGATGTTGCAGGTGCTTTGTAGTTCATTGTGAAGGCCAAGGGAAAGAAAGGTAGCGCAAATGGGCCAGAACCCTAATTAAAAAGGCCACAACATTATACTCTGCTCATTAATGAAAACTCTGAATAGTACATCAAAGAAGTTCTTATTTATAGAATTAAAATCTGAATAGAAAAGAAATTCGAATCCTAGTAAGACTAGAAAACATAGTCATAACATAATATATCGTAGTTAACTACTTATGTTGATCTGACCTTATCTTATCAACTACGTTACATGGACTCGGGTGCGAGTATCGGGTGCGGGTGCAAGTCCAAGCGTCGGACCTTCCTAAACTTAAATCTTAGGATACGTGGATATGTGTCCTCAACTTGGGTACGGGTACGGGGACACGTCCTGAACTCTTGTTTGTATTATATATAGTATAATTTTATCAGATTATGCACCATAAACTATGTTTACAAATGTATTTAAACAAGAAAGGGTTAAGAAAATTATATTTTTGCTATTTCCCTATTTCATGTCTATGTGAAATATTCGAAATATCGTTTTTCTAGCTAATTTGATATTCCTTTTCGGTAAGTATTTTAACAATTAAAGGATCCAAGTGTCCAAAAGGATACGGGTGTCGGACACATCGACACGGGTACTTGAGCCAAAATGAAGGATCCATGTAACATAGCTTATCATAAGCCAAACCAAACAAAACCGAGCCTTATGTCCCAATCAATTGGGGTCGGCTACGTGAATCCTTTTTTTCCATTGAGCTCTGTCAAGGGCCATTTGTTCACTCAAACCCATTAGACTCGTATCTTTGCGCACAACAGCATCTAATGTCAATTTAGGTCTTCCCCTCCCCGTAGCGTTGCTACCCGAAGCTATCCTATCCGCTCTCTTAACTACTGCATCTCCAGGTCTATGGTAGACATGTTTAAACCACCTTAGCCTATTTTCCCTCAACTTCTCCTCCATAAGTGCTACACCTACCATCTCACGAACCGTTTCATTTCTAATCCTATCTCGTCTAGTCTTACCACACATCCACGTCAACATTCTCATTTTCGCTACACTCATCTTGCTCACCTGTTGTTTCTTAATAGGCCAACATTCTGTCTTGTAAAACATCCCTGGTCTTATGGCAGTTCTATAAAATTGTCCCTTCAATTTTGTGGGTACCCTCTTGTCACATAGTACACCAGTAGCACTCCTCCACTTGAGCCACCCCACTTGGATTCTATGGGTTACATCATCGACAATCTCTCCATCTTTACTAATAATCGAGCCTAAATACCTAAAATGGTCACTCTTTGGTATCTCCTGGTCTTGGATCATCGCTCTTTCTCTCTTTCTGACCTTTTCTTATAATTACTAAATATTATTAAGATCTTATCCTACTAAATGATTATAACAACAATAATAATAACAATATTTCTTGGACCAAAATTTTCCTCCAACAAGTAGGACATTAACATTTTGCATCATTCTTCCCGACAGAAAAACAACTCAACCTCGAGTTTGAGCTAAAGTCTAAATATTGCACAATGTCATGCCAACGAAAGAAATACTTTGAATATGGCAGTTACTTGATTTGCTTTTGGTTCCAAGTAATCATAGTCAGTAGATCGATATCCAACTTGACAACCCCAATAAAATCTTCAATCCCAATAAAATCTGTCCTTTCTGAGCTATTGTAATAAGTTCATGGCGAGTCAAAAGAATTCAATACTTCGGGTGTCATTGTCAAGAAGATCTTGTTTTGATAAAATCGTGTCTTTCGTGAGATTTTTTTTCTCTTCAATTATTTGTTGCCCTAGAGAGAGCTCAATGGGAAAACTGATTCATGTAGCCAACTCTAATTGTTTGGGACTTAAAGCCCGGTTGGTTTGGTGTGGTTCAGTTACTTCTTCTTGGCCATTGGCACCTTCCAAATTTTCTATCAAATCGACACCTTTTTTGCCTTTTGAATCCTCTTGATCAACAATTTCCACTTTATATTCACAAGAACTTTATGGGATTCCTGATGTATCACCGCTGTTATAATGTAACAATTTCTCCAAATCTGTGTTTAGCTGGATAATTTGTTGTCCAATTTTTTGACTCTGACTGCCATACTTTCCCTTATTGGTGAAGAAGGTATGAAGAGATTTGTGACTGGGATATACTAGTGAGATTTTAACGATGGAGACAATCTGGAAAGCAGGCGTTTGATGGCATTTCGCTCACATCTTGTTTTTTTTTTTTTGGACTGGGGGGGGGGTTGTAGTTACTGATATAGCAATATCAATGGTAGAACTTTGAGAGAGAGAGAGAGCCTAAGCTCTGATACCAAAATCGATGGAGCACGTGGGAGATTGGAGAGGGAAAGGAAGGTAGTGCAAATAGGCCACAACCCCAACATAAGGCCACAGCCTTAAAACTCAAATCTCATTTGTCAAAACTTTGAATGGTACATAACTAAAATCCTAGCAGAAAAGAAATTAGAATCCTAGTAACACTAGAGAACATACTCATAACAAAACATATGACTTACTGCGTATCATGATCTTATCTTATCAAAAGTTCATTACTATAGATGTATATAAACACGTGTAGAAATATATATGTGTGTGAGTGTGTCTCGTAGATATATATGTTTGAGGAAGAAACCGTCATAGCTCAAGTCCAATTGCCTTTAAAAGGTATGATACATTTTTCGCATTATTTTTAAAGTGCCAGCCAAACCCCAAAAAAATAGAAACAGAAAGATTATCCTGTAAAAACATTTTACAGGAATTGTAAAATATTTTACTTCGACACAAATGGAGCTTATGTGTTTCTTCCATGTCAAGTTCAAGTGAGGAGCACATATTTTTGTATGTTCGGATACAGTGCATACTTGTCCCATCATGCAGTGATTGATGGTGCTCTTCAAGGTGGATTCTTGAAATCTCGAGACTTTGTGATTGGATAGTATAAATGTTCTTGGGAAGCAAATTAAACACGAAGCAATTTCTGAGGAGTGGATCGTTGATAATTGTTATACTCCGTATTTTGTTATACACTTGTGCCTAGAGATTATCATGCGGTGTCTCCAAGGATTTTGTTCTTGAATTAGCATTTGGACAGGTTGCTTTCTGAGGATAAAGTATCACAAGAAACCTGTTATCTTTGTTCAATGGAGATGAAGTATCACAATGAACTTATATCTCTGTTGCAGGAAGTACTGCCGAGATTGTCTCCTCGTCTGGGAGTTGAGCTATTCCAGAAGAAAATAGCAGCTGCATTGAGGCAATGAAGGTTTCCAGCAATGCTTTGTTGTATGTTCGGTGTATGTAAGCCAAGTAGTACAAAAGATTATCATAAAGTTCATGGTACTTATCTGTGTCTATTGAGACATGTTCAAAATCAAGTTTTTTAGGCTTCCTTCCTATATCAAGTGTAAAAACATAACCAATGACTTTGGTGTCATTTCTTATTACCCAGGACATGGATATGGCTGCCAACTTCTATCGTGCTTGACTGCAACTAGTATCCCTTTTCAGGTCATGTATTTTCGTTACATTTCTCAGGGAGACTAAAATTTAGTTGCAGCAATTCCTGCGATTTGATGTTCTTGGGGCATTGCAGGCGATGCAGTTTGAGAGTGTAGGAGTTTGAGATTGAGTGTAATTGGTAGATGCAGTTTGAGATTGAGTTAGGGCTGGCCCTACACTTTCGGAGGCCCTAGGCGTACCCGCAGCATGCGGCTCTATCTATATGTATGTTCTTGTTAGTTTTAACTAACTTGAGCTTATAAAAAGTTTTAAATGAAACATAGGGTAAAATACTTATAAAAATGAACGGGATAGCAAGTGTTTTTGTAATTTTGCGAAAAAGTATAGCAATAAATATTTGGTTGTGTAGCTCATAACATGTGGTTTGTAGTACGAAGGGTATGTAAACTTATTTTTGTCTGGGTTGAATCTCAATGGGTTAGATGTCAAAAATAAGGTGCTTTCCCAATTATGTATCCCGTTAAAACAATGGAGACAAAAAACATACAAGAATCGAACTCAAGATCTTTGGAAGGAGTGGCTTGTGTCTTACTGCTGGAACACCAGCAAGGCTTTGTATGAGTCTAATTCAATATATATTATTAACTTGAACTTAGGGGCCCTATTTTGGACCAAAAATTTGGAGGCCCTAGGCAGCGGTCTCTTAGGTCTTGTCCTGGATTAAGTGCATAAAAGTCTCAACTACCCCTTTTTTCTACTCCGCACGTGTTTTTATCAATAGTAGGGTAGGAGATGTTTCATTTGGTGGTTGGTGTGGGGCAACCCGCCATCCCCCTTCTTAGTCCTTTTTTTTTTTCATTATTTCCTTTTCCCTTAAAGAATATCCATTTTAAAAGAATAACAAAGGACGAGCTGGCCCCGAACTCTCCTACTCCTAGGCCAGCGGCTCAGTGCTAGAGGAGAGGCTGGTAACTTCACTTTTTTTTTGCCTTTCTATTTGACTTCTAGAATAAAAACCAACTACGAGCATCCTAAGATTTGGTCTGGGACACCATGCATTACCAAAAAAAAAAAAAAACCCAATTACGAGTAGATGTTGGTTAAAACTTTTGAGGGGTATATATATCTACTTCTGGAGGATATTATCCTATGGCCGCTCTTTCACAGAAGTATAATTAACTCAAAAAAGGGTGGATCTAATTTGAAGGTTTAGAGCCATTAACAGTATATCTCAGCAGAGCAGAGATTGGTTCATTGTACCACCTTGAAATCACTTTGAAGTTTGTCAATTTCCTGAACTCCTCTCGATATCGAGCTTGACTCGATTGAAACTCAAAACGGTCCGTGATTGACTCGAAAGAAAAATTCGATATAAGTTGAACTGCATTTGGAGCTTGTTAGATTTTATGGAAAACCAAGTTTAAAAAACTCGTTATTCTACTAATTAAGCTTGTATATATGCATATCCCCACGCGTACCAAGCTGGATATGGTTGTTGATTTCATGAGCCTTTCCTTGAAGTTTCTCTCTCTCTCTCTCTCTCTCTCTGGGAAATGGATGCTTCTTGGATCTTACCCTCATGGAAATACTGTCTCTTCATACCCCAAGATACAACAAAAGTCAAAGCCCTCATAAATTGGAATCGCGCAATTGCCCATCCCCCCCAACAACCAAAGCCATTCGAGTTGGTGCATTATTAAAACGTCGCTTTTGAGTAATATGGTCAAAGGTACGGAGTACGGAACCCGTGTGGGCATTGTACCAAGCTAGTTCACATTACATGCATGTATCAAAACTTCAGATAGACAGCTGGGTTTGAATCCTATCTGTATAATTGGTAGTAATATGGTAGGGACTAGGGAGAGTGCCGAGAAAGAGAGAGATGCTGGTGATTATATAAAAGTGAAAGTCTTTTTCCCGGCTCTGCCAAGAATAGTTGTTTATGGCGCTAATCGCGACCGTTCAAAAGTGTTTTGGACGGTCCGGATGCGAATGAAACTTTTCTAGGGAAGAGTTCAACTCTTCCTCGGAAAAGTTTCATTCAAATTCGGACCGCCCAAAGCCGAAACAGACAGCCGAGATCGCGCGAAGCCGTGAATAAGTTTCTCTCTTATATAAATATGTATATGATATAATACATGAATTCAATATTGGAATGGAATGATACGAAATGCAATATATGAATTGGCCGGTTAGACTACAAATCTAACGCAACCACATTACCTTCACATTTTTTTTAGAGAAAATTTCTTTTATATCCCTTTGACTTTGACCAAAAATTCATTTTGGTCCTTCACCTTTTAATTTCGGCATAAAAATACTTCGACTTTCCAATTTTTTTCAATGTCATCCTTTAGGGATATATACATATATACACAAAAAATAGGGTGTTTGGATCAAGCATCCTACACACATCGGATGTCGTTGATTCCCGTGTTGGCCCTCTTGTTTGTTTTTTTAGAATTTATGGACGGCTCGGATCGGCCATCCGATGGCCGGAGACGGCCCGGAGCAGGATTCAAAGAAAACGAATTCCTTCTAAAGGACGACATTGAAAAAAATTGGAAAGTCGAAGTATTTTTATGCCGAAATTAAAAGGTGAAGGACCAAAATGAATTTTTGGTCAAAGTCAAAGGGATATAAAAGAAATTTCCCCTTTTTTTTAAGAACATATTTTTCTCGGGCAACATTCCCGACAATTGAATGGAGGTACTAGGTTAAAATTTTGAGCCGAATCAAATGTCAATTGTATATCATTTAGATGGATTAAGGAATGGAAAATGACACTAGGGCCCCATTTTTGGTATGGGACATGGCCGGATTGGACAAATTATATCCAAGGGCACAATATATCTGATATTTGATTAAATTTTTTACGAGTGTGATTAAATCTCCGTTTGATATATAACTCCACAAAATGTGGGCGGATTGAATTGCCGTATTATTTTATGAAAGGATTGGAAGATGAGGCCCCCCGGATAATAGATTTGATCATACTCGACATGGTATGAGATATCGGGTGGAGGAATTTAAATTTTGAATTTGGATGAAGAGGAAAATACTCCTGAAGGGTGGCAAGATAATCTGATCCAGGGGCAAATTCACGTAGGGACCATTGGGAAATGGATTACAGGTTTTTCTTGCAAATTGGGTTTCATATCTGCTCTTGAGGCCGAAATTTGGGCACTTGTACATGGTCTCAAGATTCTCTTACAACGCAACATTACATTGGTGGAGATTGAAACAGATGCCTCTAATGTCATCCAACTTATCAACAATGCAACAGGCACCTATCATCTCTACAATTTGATTGTTGATTGCAGGTTCCTTTTGCACCAGCTGGGTGATCCACCGTTGAGGCATGTCATGAGGGAAGGAAACAAGTGTGCAGATCTCTTAGCGCAAGATGCAAGATCACATTTTTTTCCTTATTTATCATATCTTTCAATTCCGTTTTGTATTAAGTCTCAATTCTGTGAGGACATGAGGGGTGTTACTTATCCCCGGACCTTGTATTCTAATTCGTAGTTTTTTATAATTCCACTTTTAACCAAAAAAAAAAAAAGAAGAAATTAGTCTGAGGAGAGGAATATGTGAATGCATAACCACAAACAAGAGGCTTGGTTCCTAGCCAAAAGTGTAAAAGACTAAAAAAAGTATATGTTTCGTCCAAGACGTGTGTTTTTCTGGCCTTTCCTAATGTAAAAACATAGTACTACTAGGTTTGGTGAACCGAATGTACGCAAATCCCATCGATTAACTCAAAAGCTAGAGAGAGAGAGAGAGAGAGAGAGAGAGAGAGAGAGGGGCCAGTCAAGCCCTGCAGTCATAAGCTCAGCCATGTGGATATTTCGAAGTACCAAAAAAAAAAAAATAAGCCCAGCCATCAAACAGTTGTGATGCATTTATATCATTTCCTTTAGTACTACTACTCTCCCTGTCCGGGATCCTTCCCATCCTATCTTCTGTGATGGGACCAGGGGGGTCTAGTGGCGGCGGCCGCCACGACAAGATTTTTAGAAATTGTAATTATTATATGTAAAAAAAAAAATTATACCCAACTTATATAGTCTCGCCACCACTAGATTTTTTTCCTTATTTTTTTGTTATATACTAGTCCTAAATCTTTTTTTTTTTCAAGCAAGGAGACCAAAAAAATATCCCAAAACTAAATTCAAAGGGCCAAAGTGAAAGTAATATAAAAAATGAGGTGTAATTAAGAAAAAAAAACTTTACAACTCAACCTAATATATTAAATAAATTAACCTAAATTAATAGGAGTAGACGGCAGTAGTGCAGATCCTCGTGTCTTTGGGCTACAATCTCAATTGTATACGTTTACTCTCATGATTATTCTTCTGTTATTCCTATGTTGAAGACTTTTAAGGCAGCGGTGGAGTTCTATTTCTACCTACGGCAGTAGTGCGCCGTCAATAGGATTACTCTTGACGGCTTTCTACCTACGATTCTTGGTTCCAAATTTCCGACGCCAGTGATGGACTTCTGATTTCTCTTGTTTAGAGCAGCGGTGGAGTTTCGATTTCCGAAACATTACAAAACCATTTATTGTTTGGCGTTTTGTGTGGATTTCACAAACTTCATTGGAAAAAGGTTAGTCTACTTCAATTTTTTAATATTCAATTAAAGTTAGAGAAATTATTGAATGTTTTGAATACCTTGAGTTTGTCTTGAGCAATAGATGGTATTTGCACGGAAAAAAGTATAACAATTTATTAATTTGTGTAAACTAATGTGGTAGGTAATCATGGTCAAGAAAACAATTGATTCATTCTTTAAGAAAAGAAGTGTTGAACAAAGTGTTGAGCACAATACAATAGCAGAACCTTCAGAAAGTGCAATTGAAACTTCAACAATTGAACCAGAAACTCGTCCTCTCAAAATTCCTAGAGTTGAAGTGAAAGAATTTGATTCGTCTTCTTTAATAAGGGATCCGGGTTTAAGACGACCAATAAGGGATTATCCAACTTCCGAACGTGATGAGGTCCGACGAGCTTATCTAACGTTTGGACCATATCAACCTGAATTTCCGAAAGACCAATATCCTAAAGATGGCAATGGTCGCCGCTTTCTACCTTCTTGGTATAAGTTGTATCTAGAGTGGTTGGAGTATTCTCCAACAAAAAATTGTGCCTATTGCCTTCCGTGTTATCTTTTTGCTCAGGAATCTGGACGCCCCGGATATAATGCTTTTGTTGATCATGGATTTTCAAAATGGAAGAAAGTCAATCACAGGATGAAGTGCCCTTTCGCAATTCATGTGGGAAAAGACCTTAACTCGTGCCATAGACGCGCTTTGGGTAAATGCCATGATTTATTGAATCAAGCACAGCATATTGAGAAAATAGTTGAGAAACAAACTTCTGAACAAGTTGCAAAAAATCGTTTGAGATTGAAGACCTCAATAGATGCAGTGAAATGGCTTACATTGCATAATTGTGCTCTTAGAGGCCGTGATGAAAGCTCTACATCTAGCAATAGAGGGAATTGTATTGACTTGATAGAGTTATTGGCTTCTTATAATCCCGATGTTGAAAAAGTTGTATTACACAATGCCCCTCAAAATGCATCTTATCATTCAGGTAAGATTCAAAAAGAAATTCTTAGTATTTTTTATGATAAAATACAAAGATTCATCTGTGAGGAGATTAATGGTGGAAAATTTTGCATTATTGTTGATGAGTCTCAAGATGAGTCAAATAGAGAGCAAATGGCTATTGTTTTAAGGTTAGTTGACAAGGATGGTCTTATACAAGAGCGATTTTTTGATATAGTTCATGTATTGAACACTGCGTCAGCAACTTTGAAAGAGCATATATGTACTGTTCTCGCTCGTCATAGCCTTAGTGTTCAAAACATTCGTGGTCAAGGATATGATGGTGCTAGTAACATGCGTGGAAGATGGAAAGGGTTGCAAGCTTTATTCTTGAACGAGTGTCCATTTGCGTATTATGTTCATTGCTTCGCTCATCGGCTTCAATTAGCATTGGTTGCGGCATCTAAAGAAGTTATATCTGTCAAAAATTTCTTCTCTTATGTGACTCTCATAGTCAATATCATTGACTCTTCTCCTAAAAAAAATGATCAATTTAGAGGTATTCAAGCTGCAGAAATTGCTGAAAAACTATCTGTTGATGATGACGAGCTTGAGACTGGTAAAGGAAATAATCGAATTCGTAAGTTGAAACGAGCTGGAGATAGTCGATGGGGTTCTCATTTCGGTTCTATTTCCAGTTTAATGAGTTTATTTAGTTCAACTTGTTTAGTGTTAAAAGAGATCATCAATGACAAAGATAGCACCTCTGCTCAGCGTGCAGAAGCAGATGGTTCTTATGATGCCATTACCACTTTTGAATTTGTGTTCATCTTACATCTTATGAAGGAAACAATGGAGATAACTGATGACCTTTGTCAAGCTTTGTAGCGTAAATCTCAAGACATATTGAATGCAATGCATTTGGTAACCACAACCAAAGTGCTAATTCAAAAGTTTAGGGAAGAAGGACGAGTTCTTTTGCTAGAGAAAGTCACTCTATTTTGTGAAGAACATGGGATAACTATTCCAGATATGAGCTCTCCTCATACAGGAGGTTGAGGTCGTGTTCGAAAAGATCCCATCACTATTGGGCATTATTTGCAGGTCGAAATTTTTATGGGCACGATCGATTCTCAATTGCAAGAATTAAATACCAGGTTCAAAGAAGATACAATAGAGTTGCTCATTCTTAGCACAGCTTTAGATCCTCGGGATGGCTACAAATCATTCAAAGTCGAAGACATTTGCAAGCTTGCTGAGAAATATTATCCTTCTGATTTCACAGAACAAGAGAAACTACACTTGAGATTTCAATTGCAAAATTATGAGCACGATATTTTCAAGCATCCGGAGTTTCAAAATCTAACAACCATTTCAGAGTTATGTCAAGTGCTAAATAAGATAAGAAAGTCTGCAATTTATCCTCTTATTGATAAATTGATTCGTCTTATATTGACTTTGCCTGTTTCAACAGCAACGACAGAGCGTGCATTTTCAGCCATGAAACTTGTGAAGACTAGATTGCGCAATAGAATGGAGGATGATTTTTTGGCAAGTTTATTGATCACATACATTGAGAAGGACATAGCTAGAAGTTTTGACGCCGATTCTATTATTGATGCTTTTAATGACATGAAAGAGCGTCGGGCACAATTCAAGATGCCTCACTTTAGTAGATAGCTTAAATTAAAGTTGGTCTTTTTTTGTACTCCATGTGCAAAAGACAAACGTCATTTATTATACTTTTTATTATGTTATGTTAATTTTTTTTAGAGTCGATGATTTTT
The DNA here is from genome assembly GCA_018127125.1 of Rhododendron griersonianum. Taxonomy (NCBI): domain Eukaryota; kingdom Viridiplantae; phylum Streptophyta; class Magnoliopsida; order Ericales; family Ericaceae; genus Rhododendron; species Rhododendron griersonianum. The sequence continues at coordinate 30,486,426 of CM030793.1, forward strand.
AATATTGTAATACCTCTTTTTATATTTTTAGTATACATTTCGCCACTGCTAGGGTAAAATCCTGGTTCCGTCCCTGCCTATCTTGTCTTGAGAGAGAGAGACACCATGACGCGGTTTTGGATAGGGGTGGCAAATTGAACACAAATTCATTAGTAAATCCAGATCCACCTACCAAAAATTAAACCCAACCCAACCCATTTATAAAGTTGGATTAGAATGAGTCTCAACCCATCTAACCCATATATTATTAGGTCTCAATTGAATCAATTTAAATGACCCAATAAGTCATAAACATAACCCACCAACAAAAAAAACCTCAACACGAGGATCTCTTCCCCTCTCTCAAGTCTCGTGCGTACTTCTCCAGGCTGTCTCGCATAAACCAAAAGCCCTGTACTCTCCAAATCATCCAAATTCATTCATTCTCTCTCTCTCTCTCTCTCTCTCTCTCTCTTTGTGTTGCTTTCTGTATCTTATACTATCCTTTTTTTTAAAAACATGTATTTTACTACCTTAATCAACCAGACCCCATCCCTTCTCTCTCTCTCTCAATAACGCTTTTCATAATTTGAAAATCGACTACATGAATTGAATTCTTTTCCGTGATGAATAGTTTTTTGTCCAATTTTTAGTTCGCTTCCTGTATAGTCGCGTCAAGCATTCTAAAAAATTCACGGTAGCTAGCGACATGCTACTCCCGCTTCGTATCGAAAAAATTAAGTGTACAAGAATAATTTGGTCATTTTAGTAGTAGAGGGATTGTATGGTAATTTTAGTCATTTAAATTTATAGGGGTAATATAGTCATTTTAGTGTACATTGATATTTTAGTTATTTTAAATTTTAGTATAGAGTATGTAATTGGGCTAATGGGCGGGTCGGGTTTGCTTTTAAATAAATGGGTCGGGTTGGGTATGGGTAATTAGACTCATAATTAATGGGTCTAAATGGGTCAATGACCCATTAAAGACCCAACCCACTTGCAACTTGCCCATTTTGATCCAAACCCTCCCATTTGTCACCCTTAGTTTTGGAGCTCCGAGACAGAGTAGCACCAGCTGTTTTTTTGCAAAGGCAATTCCTATCGTTTGAAGTGTTGCCTCTGCGATTTCGTTGCATCATTTATTTTTTGCATCATACCATACGTTTCTAGTACGATACGATGGAGTACATATAAAATAATAAGGTACGAGTAAGGTTGAGATACGATTATTACCCAAAAACAAAAAGGTTGAGATACGATTATAAATAGCGGCCTGACTTAGTCATAAATATGCATAAGTAGGGATACTACAAAATAAAAAATCCCGGTGATAGCTAACCTCCCACAACATCCCATCTACTCATGATTTGATGGTTGTTGGCAATGTGACGATGACTTGCATGTTGCATCATAAGGGACAGAGGGGAGTTTTTAGGTTTTGGAGTAGGAGTACTATTTTGTTCACCTATCTAATGGAGTACGTTGTCCAAAAAATTCGTTGAACCGTGAAATCGGTCTAAACGAACCAAACCGTACGTTTTGGATTGGATCCGTGAATTAATGGTTCGGACACAGATTCAAAAATTAAAAAACCATGACATACAGTTCGGTCCACGGATTTTCATTATAAAAGCGTGGAATAACTGAACCAGACCGTGAGATATCTAAAAATAGTAAATAAAAACATATAAGGAAATGATTTTGCCACACCCTTTTTTTTGTTAATGCCACACCCTGCAAGTGTATTTTTGCACCAAAAAATACACTTGCAGGGTGTGGCATTAACAAATAAGGGTGTGGCAAAATCACTAGCCAAACATATATATATATATATATATATATATATATATATATATATGTGTGTGTGTGTGTGTGTAATATTTAGTAGATAATTATAATTATTTTACCCTAATGTGATGTATTGTAATATTACAAAACCCAAGGGAGTAAACTGTAACTTCATTTCTAGAGAAAAATGAAAACGTTAACAAATGCATTGTTATTTGCTGACTTGCTGTAATGTTTGGTTGCGTATTGATTTTTGTGTTTATGGAATCGAATTTGTATGCAAGATAATACTTTTTTTTTTTTTGGGGGGGGGGGGGTGTGTGGCAAGAATTTGGTCTCTTTTTTTTTTTATTGCAAATTTTAAAGGGTGCCCTGGGGCACACGTTTAGAATTTAGATACATTAATTGCACTTTGTTATACCCATTCCAAGATTTTTTTGGGTAAATCATACCCATTCCAAGATTGATTAATAACCACATTGAAAATACAAATCATTCTATCAAAAGAAGTCCAAAAGTATTTTGAATGACAAAAATGATCATGACTCTTCATCTTTCTCTATATTTAAAATAAAATTATAAACAAAAATGAGGAAAAATGGGAAAGTGGAACCCGCCACTTCTATTTTCTCTGAGACTTCAACCAAGCCACTTCATATGCTTGCCCTCAAACCAGACCAAGTCTACCGTTTCACCAACCAAACTGAGGTATGAGTTTTTTATTCTACATCTCCATATATTTTTTCGAGTTAAAGATTTTTCTCCGTGATATTTTCACTAGATGAAGATGTTTTTTTTGTATAACTATTTTTAATAGATAACAGTCTTTCAATACATAGGAGAATGGATGCTGAATATCTGGAGCCTGAGTTAAACCAAAAAGAATAAATAATTTTGACTTGAATGAGCTTCCTCAAGAAGACGATAATATATACAGTATATTTTTTTGCTCGGCAAAAGAAAATTTTATTAAACTCGAAGAGGGTACATCGAGAAAAGGGAAGGGAGAACCAAAAAGTTCACCACAACCCTAAAAAGGGAAGGAAAATAAAAGGAAAGTTACACCCAAAAAAAATACCTAAATAATGAGTCTTCTAACACCGTCAAGGTTTGATTTGATATCTTCCACTGTATATACCTTTATATCAAACTTGGCTTTGATCCACATGGCTGCTCTTGTTTTGATTAATTCTTCCAAATGATTATGATCCACAATTTTATTGTTGAAAATAGCGTCATTCCTTGCAATCCAAATAGACCATAGGGTTGCATAGAAACAACACTCCCAAAGATATTTCTCCTAATTGTTGAAATGAGAAGAGAACCACCAAGAAGATAAATCCACCAAATTTGAAGGAGCCACCCAATCTATGTTCCACCAATCGGCTATTCTTGACCAGATGACCGTCGAGAAGGGGCAAGAGAGTAGAGCATGCACTGGAGTTTCCAATTCCAGCAAACAAAATGGGCAAAACAGAGCTGTTTCATCTACTCCTACCATTATGTTTCTACTACTCAAAATTGATCTAGTCGCAATCTTGCTTTGACATGCCATCCACGAGAAAATCTCCACTTTTGGAGGGCTAAGATTTTGCCACAAAGAGCCAAGCCCAGAATTTAGGGTAAAAGTTTCAGCTTCCCAAAGATCATAGACAGACTTAACAGAAAATAAGTTATTAGAATTACCAGTACTCCAGAGCATCACATCCAATCTTGACGGCACCAAAGATACACTCTGTAATCTGCCAATTAACTCATTCATTTGTTCACGTTCCTAATCATGCAATCTCCTTCGAAAAAACAATCTCCAATCTCCATTGCCTACCGAGTTGAGCACAATACATACCAGTTCATCTCTTTGCGACGATTTCAAATACAATCTTGGAAACTCCTCTCGCAGTGTTTGATCCCCCATCCATTTGTGATTCCAAAAAGAAGTGTTATGTCCGGAATACACTTGAATTCTGAAACCATCTTGAATTACCTTCCCCATTGCACTATCTGTATTCCCAATTGAACATATGTCTCTCCAAATTATAGATGCCCGCCCATGCGTTGGTAATTGAGGAACCCACTCTTGATGTGAGAGACCATACTTTCTGCACACTACTCTAGCCCATAGGGAATCCTTTTCTCTACTAAATCTCCACCACCATTTTGCTAACAAAGCATGGTTCTGCTCAACCATCCTTTTCACTCCTAAACCTCCATATTTTTTACTCTTTGTTATAGTTTCCCAGCTAACCAAATGGATCTTCTTCTTATCAATTGAATCACCCCAAAAAAATTGTCTTTGAAGTTTTTCAATCTTCCTTGCAACCGAAATTGGCATCTTAAAAAGGGACATGAAATAAACAGGTAGACTACTTGTATTTGAATTAATAAGTGTCAATTTACCTCCAGACGACATAAATCTCCTTTTCCATACTGCCAACTTCTTCTACAGCCTATCTATCACAGGTTGCCAAGTTTGAACTCTTCTAGGATTAGCTCCAAGTGGGAGTCCGAGATAGTTTATAGGAAGTGAACCAATACGACACCCCATCACGTGAGCTAGACTAATGACATCCTGATCTTGGCATTTAACCCCACACATGCATCACACTCTTTGAGAAGTTAATTTTCAGGCCCGACATGAGTTGAAATACCCTAAGAATTCTTTTTAGAGCAACCATTTCCTCCACCTTATTCTAACAGAAAATGAGAGTGTCATCTGCAAATTGTAGGTGAGAAACAATCTCCCCATTTCTACCAACTTTAATTTGGTTGCATTTATCAATCCCACTGCTCGTGCCCTTTCCAACAAAATATTTATAGCTTCCACAACCAAATTGAAGAGGAAAGGGGATAGAGGATCCCCTTGTCTAAGGCCTTTAAACGTTCTAAATTCTTTTGAAGCAGAACCATTTACAAGAACTGACATGGACACAGTTGAAATACACTCCTTCACCCATTGACACCATTCGTTCCCACAACCGACCTTCGTTAGCATATCAATCAAGAAGCCTCAATTTACACAATCATAAGCCCTCTCAAAATCAAGCTTTAAGACTATACCACCCTGAGCACTGTTTTTCCAAAAATCAATAACTTCATTTGCTATCAGTACTCCATCAAGGATTTGTTTACCACCAATGAATGCCGCTTGGGTTTCTCCAACTACTTTAGGAAGAATATTTCTTAATCTATTGGCCAAGACTTTAGACAAGAGTTTATACACCCAACCAATCATACTAATCGGCCTGAATTCCTTAAAAGATGTTGGCCCATCAATCTTTGGAATTAAAGCCATAAAGGTTGAATTAATACCTGATGTGAGTTTGGCATTTGAATGAAATTCTGAAAAGAACTTGAAGACCATATCCTTTAGAAAACTCCACCCTTTCTTAACAAAAGAGAAATTAAAACCATCCGGACCCGGGGCTTTGAAATTGTTGCAATCCTTCACTGCTTCTACGATCTCCTTTTCATCAAAAGGTTTTTCCAATCCTTGCGCTTCATCACCAGAGAGAACTCTAGGGAAGATTCCCCCTAATGGTTCCTCTATCTACTCTGTCTTCCAGAAAATTGTTGCTAAAAAATTCCACTGCTGCGTCTTTAATCTCAATCGGATCCTCCAACATTCTTCCGTTGAAATTAATAGATCCCATCAAATTCCTCCTGTATCTAGTGTTAGCAATAATCTGGAAAAACTTGGTATTTTTATCACCAAGCTTCAACCAATTCACTCTGGATTTTTGTTTCCAAAGTGACTCCACCATTTTCTCCAGTTTCCAAAACTCAGATTTGGCCTTACTTCTGAGTTCTTTTTCGTCTGAGTGAAGCTGCCTGTCTTCTGCCACGAGATCCAATTGTGAATTGTCTCTTGACATGATTCAAGAGCTGTGAAAACATTTCCAAATTCTTCCTTATTCCATTGCTTCAAACGATTTTTGACAGCCCTTAGTTTTTGGACAATAACAAAACTGCCCATCCATACACTTGACAATTCTCCCATGCTTCTTTAGCTACTTTCAAACAATTTGGGTTAGTTAACCAAATATCCATAAATCGAAATGGTTTCGGTCCCCAATCTCTACAATCATCTGCAATCATGATGGGATTATGATCCGAGATGGGTCTAGGGAGACCCCATTGCACCAATTTGAATATGTCAATAAAAGATTGAGATAGAAGGAATCTATCAAGCCGACTATGGATCGCATGGTCTTGAAAATTGGTCCAAGTGAATTTTCTACCCTGCATGGGAATATTCATCAGCTCCATCTTGTTAATAAAATCTTTGAATTCCCTCATACCTCGGTTGACATTAGTGCATCCCACTCTTTCATCTATTTCTGTGATTTCATTCAAATCCCCCCCTACGCACCACGGTAACTGAGAGCTTGCTTTGATCTGGAGCAGCTCATCCCATATTTCTTTTCTCTGAACTTCCCCATTCGGAGCATAGATGTTAACTAGAACACATTGGAAATCACCGTATAGCGTACCTTCCAAGATAATGTAAGATTTATGAATTGTGATGTTTGATGCCTTAAACACCTCAAAATCCCATAAGATCAGAATTCCCCCCCGAAGCTCCAATAGAATTAGAAACTGCAAACTCCACGTTTGTGTTACCCCATATCTTCTGAACCATCCTTAGATCCACACTCTCCAATTTGGTTTCCTGAATAAATAGCAAATCAGGCTTCCTTTTCTTTATAATCTTAGAAACAAACCTTTTTTTTAACACACTCCCCATTCCACGAACATTCCAGGATATAATCTTCATTGGAAAATTTTAGAAACCCTTTAGTCACCACAAGATGGATAAAATCAATTATCCCTTGCTCTCTCACTCTCAACCAGGAGAGAGTACTCCTTTGCCTCCAATTCAATCATTCTTTTGAGAACAAACTCATCATTCTTTCTGAAGTTGAAACCTTAAGTTTCACCAACTTCTATAGTGCCTCTAATTTCTTCACCCAGAATTGAGTTGCTAATAATAGTTTCATCTGAAGATAACGAAGAGGAAGAATCTGAAGTTTTAACACTATCACCTGAGTTTTGGTCTAGTTCCTCTTGGATTTTGAAAAGATTGTTGATTTGTCTTCTCCTTCTTTTCCTGCATGCACCCGAAGTTAATTCCACCGTCAAGTTAATTAATTGGATATGAGAAGCCCTCTGAAAACCATGCTCTCCACCTTCGACTACTTCACAGGTTTTTTAATTTACATAATGTTTATGGAATGTAATTTGTGGATCGAACCGTGACTCACAGATTATATTGGAACCGGACTGTAGGACTTTTGATTATGACACGTGTAGACACCTCCCAAACGGGGCATTGCCATACAGATTGATCACACTTGTTTGCTCGATTGGTTGCTTGCTTCGTAAACCAAAATCATGGACATTCCAATGGCTAGGAACATCGCCACATGATAGCGGTTATCATCAAAATAGAGTCGCCACCTAGTTTATTAAAACTAGGAAAACAGATAGAGATTCTGGGTACGGGAGCCAAAGGTATAGTAAGGGGAAGGTGTTAGGCACCCCTCTCTGCCCAGCCGTGAGACTGGCCCATAGTTATTCAACATAAAACATGTAGATGCTTTGTTTAATTCTAACACATAGTCTGTTTAATTAAGCCTTTAAACAGTAAATAAAGTGAGCCAATGCGATGAGTAAAGCATGCATCAGAAAGCAGGAAACAAAACAAAGCTGTTCCAGGGTAATGGATCTCGCGGCCGGTGAATGGATGTCACGACCGAGGGATCCTCTTGGTTTGATATATCGGCCGAGGGATCGGAGCCCCGGTCGATGTTCTTCCTCACACCAGACATAAACGTTAGTAAATAATCAAAACGCTAAGATCATGATTATTGACAGAAAATAAAACAAACCAGAGGCCGTTGGGCCTCACCACCTTGATCCCTCAGTTGCTTGATTGCTTTGGATTGGGTGTGATTGACTGATTGCTCCTCGAAAAACCCTAGGGTTAGGGTTTGAACTTCGGGGTTTGATTGCTGGATTGGTGGCTGCCTTCGGGAGGTTAGGGCTTTTGAAGAGAGGTTTGGAGAGAGTATTTTGACAGAGTTTCGAAGCTTGGGTGAGTGATTTCACTTATGAATTTCGTGTGTAAGGGTCTCTTTATATAGGCATATGGATGACTCACTCCGGCCAATCAAATGGCACGATTGCAATTGCAATTGCAATGCAATTCAAACTCTTCGTCGCAGTCTCTGAACGTGGCCCGAACGCATCGGGAAGGTAGTGTAGTTGGATCAAACAATCGACAGAACGTTCCAGAGTCTGGAAAAAGGACGATCTGGCGGCTGAGTAATGGATATCACGGCCGAGGAATGGATGTCTCGGCCGAAGGATAGATCTTACGGCCGAGGGATTGATCTCTCAGGGAGATTTTCTAGCAACAGGTTGCTCGGGTGAGGAAATGATGTAAAGGCCGTGAGATCGATGTTACGGCCGACAGATGGATTCTCCTAGGCTTCTGTATTTTCTGTCTGACAGGCTGTATGGCTCTGAATTGGGTCCTCTAAGTGGCTCAAAGTTCTTACCGAAAGTCCTAAGGTTCTCAAGAAGGCAATCAGCAATCACTGTATCAATTTCATCATCGGGATGGTCCCAAGGTGGGACTTGAAATAATCGTTAGGCCAAATTGAGGTGTCTACAGATGCCCCTCTTTGACTGAACTCAGACGGATCGCGAGACATGTTTGAGTAAGAGTCAAAGCTGTAAAAAGCAACTCAATTTGGTCCAACCACTATTCCAAGGGGTTTTCGAAAAAGGTTTTTGTTATGGTCGGGCTGGGAGGCTGCCTACGTATTCCACAAGGGAAATTCAGACCAATCGTAGTTCGGGCCATAAAGAAAAATAAAAAGTTTGGAAGGTTAGAGACAGAAGACGTACCTTAGGGCTTAAAAGCCGTAGTGTGACGTACCTAGACTGAGCCAGGGTTTTGGCGGAAAATAGTTGAAGGAGCGCGGGGCTGCCGGTGGAGTTTTTGCGGAGAGCTTCCTTAGTATTTTGGAGTAGATCAGTACACGGCAGGTGCGTTTGCTTTTCTTGATCATCCTTACTTTGACTGAGAGGGGCTCGGTAGAGTAGCCTATCCTTGCGAATGAGCTGGAAGGAATTGATGTAGTGGGGTGGAATCCAAACCATCTGCTGGGAATGAGTCGGACGCCAGTTTGTTTTTGAGATATGAGGGGCGCAGGGCCAGTAACTAGAGCTCGGAGCTTTGGGATAAGGGAACCGAGGCACGGAGCCGGTTGTAGTCATGAGGCGAGAGCCTGAGGTGATAGCTTCTGACGTGATGGAACCGAGGCGCAGGACCGGTTGTAATTATGAGGCGAGGGCCTGAGGTGATAGCTTCTGACGTGATGGATCCGAGGCGCAGGGCCGGTTGTAATTATGAGGCGATGGCCTGAAGTGATAGAACTAAGGCGTAGAGCCTGCTGTGGTTTATGAGGCCTGAGGAGATTGGATTGAGGCGTGGAGCCTGTTGCAGTCTTGAGGCGAGGGCCTGAGGAGATTGGATTGAGGCGTGGAGCCTGTTGCAGTCTTGAGGTGAGGGCCTGAGGTGAGCTTAGAGCTTGATGGAACCGAAGCGCGGAGCTGGTATTGAACACAAGGCTAGAGCCTGAGGTGTCGGAGCTTGGGCTTGATAGGACCGAAGCACGGAGCTGGTATTTGAACATAAAGCGAGAGCTTGAGGTGTCAGAGCTTAGAGCTTGACATGATTTGAACCGAAGCGTAGAGCTGGTTGTATTCTGATGGTCTGTGCACGGAGCTTTCTCATCATAAGTGTTGGCGTGGAGCCAAAGGATCGAGGCGTTGGATCGATCAATAAAACCGAGGCGTAGAGTCGGTTGATTGCAGGGTTGACCTGTTTCATGAGAGGTATGCAGAGTGTATATGTGTGATGGTTGTTAGATGTGAACAGATATGATGATGCAGACTCGATGTGATAATGGTGATGCAATATGTGCACGGGCCCGTGCGTGTGTGTTTGTTTTAAGCTTAGAGCTTCTATCAAGTTCCGGACTTGAGCATTCAGAGCGTAGAGCTCGAGCATTCGGACGGCAGAATCCGAGCATTCAAAGTACAGGCTTTGAGCGTCCAGTACGCAGTGGTTGGGCATCTAAGCGTAGAGCTTGAGCATTCAAGGTGTAAACCTTAAGCATCCAGTACGCAGTGGTTGGGCTTTCGAAGAGCTTCGAGCATTCAAAATGTTTGATTTTGAGCATTCAGGCGTAGAGCCTGAGAATGATGATGTCTTGATTGTTGGGGCAGCCTAGAGCCTGTTGAGACTTGCTTGTTTACGGCTTTGAGCCAGTTGAGATAATGGGCTTGGAGCCGCTGAATTGGTTGTTACGGCTTCAAGCCTGTTGAGATAACGGATGTAGAGCCCGTTACCATGATAGCGAGCGTAGAGCTGCTGAGTCGGGGGCTTAGAGCCGCTGAGTGAGTGAATACGGGCGTAGAGCCGTTAGATTGGTTGTTATGACTTTGAGCCAGTTGAGATAGTGGACTTTGAGCCGCTGAGATTGCTGGAATATGGCTGTAGGTGTAGATCCTGTTGCTTTGATGGCAAGCGTAGAGCTGCTGAAGTTGAGCTAGAGAGTTGCTGAGCGATAATGGGCTTTGAGCCGCCGAGTGATGGGCGTAGAGCCGCTGAGATGACTGTTATGGCTTCGAGCCAGTTGAGATAGTGGGCTTGGAGCCATTAAGTTGACAGGTAAGGGTGTAGAGCCGCTGAGTTGATGAGTTGGTGAATTCGGGCATAGAGCTGCTGAGATAGTCGCTATGGCTTCGAGCCAGTTGAGATGGTGAATACGGGCATGGAACCACTGAGACTGTTTGAATATGATTATCGGCATAGATCCTGTCGAAAGGGGTGATTTGGTGAGTGGTTTGTGGAGAGAGAGAGAGGGATCTTCGATGCTCGGGCATGCCCCCAAGGCTAGTTTTGATCACGTTGTGTTGGCTCGGGGATGCCCCCAGGTTTATTCTGTTGGTCGAGGACCTAGAATCCATGATGGCTTGAATTGGTGCACTGAGCATGATCTGATGTTGCTGAAGGAAATTGACTGAAGGGCCAGGAGATCGATATTTCGGCCGAAGGATTGATGTCTCGGCCGAATGATTGATGAACCGGCCGTGGGATGCTTTAATTCCAGAGGTCTATTTAAAGGCCCCGATCAGCATCTCATTTCTCCTACCTTTTTCAACAACCGAGGACTCCTCTTGCCCTCTCTGCCTTCGAAGACTCTCCTGTTTCCTTTGGCGTTTTCGTCGGGCCTGAGCAATGGGCAGCGTGCAGTCAGCAGCCGCGGAGGGAGGCCGCGCTTTTCTTGGTCCTGTCTTGATGCTTGATTAGGGACCCTTGCATGGGTGGCTTGCTTCCGTGACGCGGAGCTCCTGGCGTGGCGGTGGTACATGGTGTGGTGATTTTTCTGGGCCACGTGGTGTCCCTTCTGCACCGTAGTACTCCTCTGGTATGCACCGCCCCATGGGTGTCCTATTCTTTTTTGCAGCTGGTCTCTGGTGTTCGGACCACCAAAGGGTTCGGCATCCTCTTATGCTTCCTTTTTTCAATTTTTCTGTTTCTCTTCCTGCATAGGTTAGTTTGACAGGAAATCGATGTATAGTTTGTTTAGGAAATGTGGGATGATCCAACTTGTGATGTAAAAAGCTTTCGTTATATGAAACAAAAACCTTTTGCTCTGCCATTGTGATTGTGTATGCTATATCTACGTTATTTGCATGATAGCTTGTTAATCCAGTAAACGAACTGAATCGTGGAAACAATCTGTAAAACAGCCGTTCTGGCGGCCGACCTAATGATTACGCGGCCGAGGCTTTGATCTGGCGGCCGAGGGATCGTTTTGTCTGCCTGGGTTTGACTTGTAGATCAACCCTGATTTTCACGGGCCGATGGATTGATCCTACGGCTGTCCTATCGAAGTGTCGGCCGAGAGACCGACCAAATTACCGAGGATTAAGAATCCGATTCCGATTCGAACTAAGACTCGACTTAGTTCTATAAATATGCATTCTACGAACCCGATAGCATTGTCAGTAGCAGTTCCTTGCACATGGCACAACCAGTCCTTGATCAGTGGTTGGATTCCTTTAATGGCCTCGACCGTTTACATTTCAAGTCCTTTGGCATGGACTTTCTCTTCTCCCTTCGTCAAATTCCTATGAATTTTGCTTTCCTTAGGGCAGCCACCAGTTTGTGGGATCCCGTTTTTCATGTCTTTCGTTTTAAGAGGGAGGAGTTGTGTCCTACTATCGAGGAGTTTGCGGCCATCATGGGTCATTCGGATAGGGAGGGTTTCGTTGTCCCTAACCCTTTGTTCAGTCGAGGTGATCTCTTGAAGGATCTGCATGAAGTTAGGTTCTTCATAGTGAAGGGAAAGCTGGAGGTTCTTCAGTTTATCCAGCGCTTTGGTACAGCTGAGGCTCATCGTCAAGTTTCTCAACAGAAAGCATGCTTTCATGCGTTGTGCATTTGTCTTCTTCATTATTACTTACTTGGCCCTTCCTCTGGCCATGCTGATCCCGTACTGCTTAACCTTGCTCAACAAATTGGAAACCGTGTGAGTTTCGCTGGCTTAATGTTGGCAGAGACCTTGATGGGTTTGGACGCGATGAAGGGTAATCCTACAGCTCAGTTCTCAGGCAGTCCTTTGCTATTGCAGGTTCGCTCTTTGTCTGTTTATTTATCAAGTTATCTTTTCACTCATCACTCTTTTGTTTTAACTCACGTGTTCTCTCAATTCACAATTTTCCCTTGTTCTCTAGGTCTGGTTATTTGAGAAGTTAAAGGTATGGGATGCGCCAGAGCGACTTCCTTATAATCCAGACCAATGCACGGAGCGTCGCATGATTAAACAGTTTCCAACTGAGGCTGTTTGGGAAGCATGGATGAAGACTTGCAGAGGTGATTGGATTCAATGGGTTTGCCCTTGGTATGGTGTGGAGAGCATGACTGCGAGTACCATGAACCATTTTGGCGTAGCAGTGATTGGTATTACTCGAGTCGTTTTCTACTTTCCTGCTCGCTTTCAAAGGCAGTTCGGGGCTGAACAAACCGCAATCCTGGGTGACCCTGAGTACACTGTCTCTAAGGTCCATTATGCCAACTTTCGTCGCAATATGCTGCGTCTTTGGCCAAATAGAGTGATGCAGGAGGTTGCTGAGAACTTTGCTGACAAGCTATCAGATTCTTACAAACGCTGGTTGAAGAAAAACCTTTTAGAGGATAGTAGTGCAAAGAGAAGGAAGACCTAAAGATTGACATTTTGCTTATGTTTTTCAAAAGATGTTTGTTTGATTCTAGCTTTCATGGATAAAGAATTGTTTAGGTTTGCTTTGTCTTTTTCCTTTAGAAATAATAAAACATTTGGTCGTTTTATTTGAAGATGTTATTGCCATGATTTGATGGTGAACATGCTTTAGGATAGACCTAGAAACTTCGGAAGTGATGATGATATCAGTGGCCGGATCTCAAACTTAGAGATTGCCTACGTATCCCATAGAGGGAATCATGCCATAAACGTAGTTCCAACAAAGGGGATTTGTTTTGTTTTTAGTTAGGGTCCACTCGGGTATTTTCCTCTCCTTTTGTGCTCTTAATTTTGCCTAAAACCGCCCTTGCGGGTTTTCAGTCTAGCGAGCGTTTTATTTATGCCTTTAGTTTTTGCCTAAGCCGCCCTTGCGGGTTTTCGACCTAAAAGGCTGCTCTAATTTTTGCTTGGGTCCACCCACCCTTGTGGTTTTCGGCCCAACGAGCATCTCTCATGGGTAATACTTCCTCAGCTATCAATGTTGACTGGCGTTGTGAATTCCATTCCATCCAAGTCTGCAATGTATGCTGCTCCTCCAGAAAGTATGCGTTTGATAAGGTAGGGGCCTCCCCAGTTTGGTCTAAACTTGCCCCTTGGGTCTGAAACGTGGCGACGGATTGCTTTGAGCACCATGTCTCCTACTTTGATGTCTCTCGGTTTTACTCTTTTGTTGAATGCTCGTGCAATGCGGCGTTGATACCCTTGTACATGCTATAACGCTCTCAGTCTCCTTTCGTCTAGTAGTGCCAACTCATCGTAGCGGTTTTGAACCCAGTCCTCTTCGATCATTCCAGTCTCAGCCAGAACCCTTAACGAAGGCAACTCTAGTTCGATAGGCAAGACAGCTTCCATTCCATAAACCAGAGAGTAGGGAGTGGCCCCAGTTGAAGTTCTTTCAGTTGTTCGATAGCCCCATAGTGCCAAAGGTAGCATTTCTGGCCAGTCTGTGTAGGTGTCGGTAGTCTTCTATAGAATTCTCTTGATATTATTGTTCGCAGCCTCAACTGCTCCATTAGTTTGAGGTCGGTAAGTAGATGACCGATGATTCTGTATCCCAAATTCGGCAAAAAGCTTCTTTGTCGCTCCCTTGAAGTGCGATCCATTGTCACAGACGAACTCGTGAGGTACACCATATCGATAGATGATATTAGTGCGAACAAATTTGGCCACATGAGTGGCTTTGAGAGTAGCATAAGAAGTTGCTTCTACCCACTTGGTGAAGTAGTCGATAGCCACTAGAATGAACTGATGCTTATATTTTCTCTTTGGATTTATACTTCCAATGACGTCTATCCCCCAGGTGGAGAATGGCCAAGGGGATGTCATGCTATACAATTCCGTAGGGGGAATACGCATACGATTAGCGTGAGTTTGGCATTTGTAACATCGGCGGACATAGTCAGCGCAGTCGACCTCCATCGTGGTCCAGTAATATCCCTGCCGCAGGATCTTCTTTGCCATTGTTACCCCATTCATGTGTGGCTCACAAATTCCTTCGTGTATTTCCTCCATTACCTTACGACTATCTTCCGTTGTGACGCAAAGTTGACTTGGACCCAAGTGTGCCCTTCGATACAATGCTCCTCCACAGATTACAAATCGAGCAGCAAACTTCCGCAGAGCCGTTTGTCTTTCGAGGTGGCCTCGGATGGGTATTCTCCTCCTTCCAAGAATTTCTTTACGTCTTCGTACCATGGTTTGCCATCGTCTTCATCTTCCTCGGTAAAGGTACATTCGCAGGTTGGCTTGACTTTTTGTTCGATCATGAGAGGCCGCATTGTGAATCCCAGGGGTATTTCGATCATAGATGCTAACGTTGCCAGTGCATCTACAAATCTATTATTCACTCGAGGAGTGTGCGTAAAAATAACGGAATCGAATTATGGAATTAGATCTTCCAGCACAGAGTGATATAGTTTCAGCGTGTCTTCCTTGACCTTCCAGTCTCATCTTGCTTGAGATACCACCAGGTTTGAATCCCCAATGACTTCTACCCTTTTTGCCCCTAGCTCCAGGGCCGCCTCCATTCCAGCAATACAAGCCTCATATTCAGCTTGGTTGTTAGTGACTTCAAACCTCAGTTTATACGACAAAGGGATATGAGAGTCGTTTGGGGAAACTAACAGTACCCCTATGCCATATCCACATTGGTTTGACGCTCCATCAAAGTAAAACTGCCAGGTATCGTCTAAGAGACACAAGATGTCCTCGTCGGGGAACATAAAGTCTTCTGCCTCGGCTTCTATCACAGGATGATCTGCCAAGAATTCTGCCACGGCTCTTCCCTTCACTGATTTCCTTGTCATGTATTTGAGGTCAAATTCTGCTAGCAGCAATAACCACCTAGCTAGCTTTCCAATAAGTGCTGGCTTTTCGAAAAGATATTTGATTGGGTCTAAACGAGAAACCAGCACCACCGGGTGTGCTAATAGATAATGCCTTAGTTTCTTTGTGGCCCATACTAGCCCCCAGCAAGTTTTCTCGAGGGGAGTGTACCTTGTTTCGTAGTCCATCATTTTTTTGCTGAGGTAGTATATGGCGCACTCTACTTTGGCGTCGTTCTCTTGCGCTAGCATGCATCCCATGGATGTGTCTGTTACTGAGAGATACAGAATCAATGGCTTCCCAGGGATGGGTGGTGACAGTACAGGTGGATTTTGAAGATATTCCTTGATTGCTTCAAATGCTTGCTGGCAGTCTTGGCTCCACTTGAAGTCAGTACCCTTCCTTAGTAGCTTGAAAAGGGGTTCGCAGGTAGTTGTGAGCTTGGAAATGAACCTGCTGATGAATTGTACCTTCCCCAAGAAACTTCTTACCTCCTTTTCTGTCCTAGGCGGCGATATTTCCATGATAGCCTGTATCTTGGAAGGGTCTACCTCGATTCCTCTTTGAGTGATGAGAAATCCCAACATTTTTCCAGCCGTTACCCCAAAAGTGCATTTTTGAGGGTTAAGACGTAGTTTGTACTGCCTAATCCTCTCAAAGAACTTTTGAAGCGCTTCATGGTGCCCTTCCCTTCCCTTTGATTTGACTATCATATCGTCGACATACACCTCGACCTCTTTGTGCATCATGTCGTGCAGTAGTGTTGTTGCCATTCTCTGGTAAGTGGCCCCAGCATTCTTTAACCCGAATGGCATCACTCGGTAGCAGTAGGTTCCCCAAGATGTAGTGAATGTGGTTTTCTCTCTATCCTCAGGAGACATAAGGATTTGATTGTACCCGGAAAATCCATCCATGAAGGATAGCAATGCATGGCCTGCGGTGTTGTCTACTAGTTCGTCTATGTGAGGTAATGGGAAGTCATCCTTTGGACTGGCTTTGTTGAGATCTCGAAAATCCACGCAGACTCTGATTCCTCCAGATTTCTTTGGTACGGGAACGATGTTAGCTACCCATTGTGGATATTCGGTGACTATGAGAAAACCGGCGTTGATTTGTTTAGGGACTTCTTCTTTTATCTTTAGGACCCAATCAGGGCGCATACGTCTTAGTTTTTGTTTAACTGGTTTTGCATCAGGATGAAGGGGAATTTTATGCTGAACAATTTCAGGGTCTATTCCAGGCATGTCATTGTAAGACTAGGCAAAAACATCTTTGTATTCTTTTAGCAAAAGGATTAGTTTTTCACTTTCCTAAGGGGATAGTGTTGTACCAATTTTAACCATTTTGGACTCGTTTTCAGAGCCTATGTTTGCTGTGATTATTTCCTCAGAAAAAGGTTTAGCGTGCCTTTCTTCTTCTCTCTCTATGAATTCTAGAATCTCTTTTGGAATTTCTTCCTCAAAATTTGGTGTGTCGAAATCCATACAATTGATTATAGGCAAAGTGAAATACTCTAAATCTTCCTTCTTATTGCTAAGATTATCAAAAGACATTTCAGAGTCAAACTCAAAGTAAATGTTATGCCTTGGTACTTTGACTAGGTTTTCCTCACTAGACTTAGTAGTTTCAAAAGATGAAAAGCTTGACTCGAACTGAGTCGACTCGGAGTCGGAATCGAAATCAGAACTAAGATCAGAATTAGCGCTTTTCATTTTGTATTTCAGAGTGTGTTCCACGGTCCAGTTAGGGTAGGCCCTTTTTTCAGCATCCACAATCAGTTCAGAGCAGTCTTTTTCATCACCAAGGTTGATCATCAGCACTTCACTGTCACCTTGATTCGCACTTTCATCATTGTCACCCTGCAAGTCTTGGAGGGCCATTTGATTCGCTATTGCTGTTATCTCCTCCAATTGAGCTTCAATCTCTGCTTCATCGCTGTTGTCGACTCTTCGTGTGCCAACAAAGCCCCACCAATTACCAAATCTATCGATGACGGGGTGGATCACTCTTATTTCATTGTTGGTGACCCTCTCATCAAAGAGTAGGTTTAGTGATATTTCGTCTAGTGGGTCGTTGTCGACAGACTCTTCTTCCTTTGCCTATTAAGTTTCGAGGTTATTGACCTCGTCTATTGGCCAATAGTCGTCGGTAGGTGCATAGGGGTCATAAAAATAGATTGGAACCCTGCGAAGCCCTTCTTCTTCAATCAAGTCTCCTACTTCTTCCTCATAAACTGTTCTAGCGAACATGACATGGATGTCTTCAATAATAGTCACCACAGGCTTTGGTTGATTTACCGGAGTGATGTATTCAGAGGGGTTGAAATCTTCAACAGCAGAGTGGAGCGGGCCAGACAGCTTGGTGACAACTTGAAAGTGCGAATCATACGTGGACAGTGAAGCAGTCATTTTCCTGAAAAGATTTTTGTTTTAGTTAGATTGGTTGACCTTACCTACTGTTCATTTGACTTATAGAGATTCTTTAAGGTTTAACCTGCAAAAGAAAAAAACTTTACAACATACACATATACAATGGGTGTGAGGAAGAACTCTTTCAAGCAAATGCAAATAGGTTCCTAGCCTGTAGGTTCCTGTCTTAGTTTGATAAGTTCTATGGCTTTCTAATACATGCAAGGCTTTGGTAGTCTCAAGGTGCTCCGTTGTCAAAGGGCGCCAATCCTCTCACCAGCCCATCATAGGCGGTGATTGGGTGATTACCTTTTTGATATACCACTAGGTACGAGTGACGATGGAGTTTGCTGGAACCCCCAACATAGCTCGTGTCATGCAGGGATATCAGGCGAACTCAACGGTTTGCCCGCTCGATGCATATGATAGATGAATTAAACAAGGCATGTATTAGTCTTATGTTGAACTTTTTGGTTATGGCTCTCAAGGTCCCCAGCAGAGTCGCCAAAAACTGTAGACACCTCCCAAACGGGGCATCGCCATACAAATTGATCACACTTGTTTGCTCGATTGGTTACTTGCTTCGTAAACCAAAATCATGGACATTCCCATGGCTAGGAACATCGCCACATGATAGCGGTTATCATCAAAACAGAGTCGCCACTTAATTTATTAAAACTAGGAAAACAGATAGAGATTCTGGGTACGGGAGCCAAAGGTACAGTAAGGGAAAGGTGTTAGGCACCCCTCTCTGCCTAGCCGTGAGACTGGCCTATAGTTATTCAACATAAAACATGTAGATGCTTTGTTTAATTCTAACACATAGTCTGTTTAATTAAGCCTTTAAACAGTAAATAAAGTGAGCCAATGCGATGAGTAAAGCATGCATCAGAAAGCAGGAAACAAAACAAAGTTGTTCCAGGGTAATGGATCCCGCGGCCGGTGAATGGATGTCACGGCTGAGAGATCCTCCTGGTTTGATATATCGGCCAAGGGATCGAAGCCCCGGTCGATGTTCTTCCTCACACCAGACATAAACGTTAGTAAATAATCAAAACGCTAAGATCATGATTATTGACAGAAAATAAAACAAACCAGAGGCCGTTGGGCCTCACCACCTTGATCCCTCAGTTGCTTGATTGCTTTGGATTGGGTGTGATTGACTGATTGCTCCTCGGAAAACCCTAGGGTTAGGGTTTGAACTTCGGGGTTTGATTGCTGGATTGGTGGCTGCCTTCGGGAGGTTATGGCTTTTGAAGAGAGGTTTGGAGAGAGTATTTTGACAGAGTTTCGAAGCTTGGATGAGTGATTTCATTTATGAATTTCGTGTGTAAGGGCCTATTTATATAGGCATATGGATGACTCACTCCGGCCAATCAAATGGCACGATTGCAATTGCAATTGCAATGCAATTCAAACTCTTCGTCGCAATCTCTGAACGTGGCCCGAACGCATCGGGAAGGTAGTGTAGTTGGATCAAACAAGCGACAGAACGTTCCAGAGTCTGGAAAAAGGACGATCTGGCGGTCTAGTAATGGATATCACGGCTGAGGAATGGATGTCTCGGCCGAAGGATAGATCTTACGGCCGAGGGATTGATCTCTCAGGGAGATTTTCTAGCAACAGGTTGCTCGGGTGAGGAAATGATGTAAAGGCCGTGAGATCGATGTTACGGCCGACAGATGGATTCTCCTAGACTTCTGTATTTTCTGTCTGACAGGCTGTATGGCTCTGAATTGGGTCCTCTAAGTGGCTCAAAGTTCTTACCGAAAGTCCTAAGGTTCTCAAGAAGGCAATCAGCAATCACTGTATCCATTTCATCATCGGGATGGTCCCAAGGTGGGACTTGAAATAATCGTTAGGCCAAATTGGGGTGTCTACAACACGGATTGAATTTTCAAAAAATCGTGACTCGCAAATTAAGATTGGATTCATAGTAATCCTTTCCGGATTGTGGACAACCCTACTACCTCAACAGTAGGTAAAATTTACTCACTACCTCTACTGGAAGAACAGTAATCTAAATTTCACGTTGGACTTTTACTTCGATGATAAAAAAATATTCATTTTGTGAGGATTATTTTAATTTGTAACAATTCAAGCAAGTCATTCTTATTTTATAGACATTTGATCAAATAACATTTGTCTTGCTTTGATATTTGTGCTCGTCGACTAAACTATATAAGAAGCAATAACTATTTGAGTCAAGTATAACTAAAACTATTTTAAAAAGTACTCCAGTTGTAACGCCCCAAATTTCGGGTATGTTAAAGGACAATTTTATTGATAAAATCAAATGGAGTCTGGCTCATTATTACATCATCAACCTCACAAGGAGTACATTTATTCAAAAGGGAAGGGAACTAAGGTTCCTAACTACAGCTCTGCCTGCTCTTCCATCCTATCCAGCTCTTCGGCTCCAAAAGCCTCCAAAGTGTACATCTCACCCTGTTCGTCTATAAGGTCTGACACATTATACCGGCGTCGCCACCAATATAATATGTCAGGGTCACCAAAGGCAACACCGTGAGCTTACAAAGCTCAATAGAATAAACCAAACCCACTAACCCTTAACTTACACATAGCAAGTCACGTATAACAGTAGTGAATCATATAGATAATGATATCTACGCAGTACGTGTTTATTCAACAGCTATCAACAATAACACATCGTTGGTTTTCGAAATATCAGAGTTTCGCCTACGCAGTGTTTCCTAGACCGTGTCACCATGTTACCTTTCATTTCCAACTCAACATTCTGAAAATCGCTAAGTAACCAGAAATTCACATAGACAATTACACAAGCTCATTCAACAACATAGTTAAACAATGACACATCCACATTTGATATCTTATTAACGTTGGTGTCATGCCTTTTTGTGTTTCTCCTACGCGACTCATCGTAGACCGTGTCATCCTTTTCACCTTTACCAAATCCACATTTCCAAAGTTTCTTCATCAAATTGCTACTAATGAAGCTACCAAGTCCGGCTCCATTAGCAACACATACGATGGGCTACCAAGTTCGGCCACACCGCGGTTTTCACAATCCATTCCAATCTTGCATTGGCTCCTCTCCGCGGATAACCAAGCCTTATTTCCACTGGAAACCTTCGCAATGGGCTACCAAGTCCGGCCTCATTACGGTTTTCGCAAGTCCACACAAAGGGCTACCAAGTCCGGCCACCTTGCGGGTTTTCACAACTCACATTGGGCTACCATGTCCGGCCACAATGTAGTTTCAAAATATTTTATCCAAGACCAATTATTTCCTTTATCTTTGCAATGGACTACCAAGTCCGGCCACATTGCGGTTTTCACAAATTGCTACTAAGGCTCCATTAGTAACACACGCGATGGCTACCAAGTCCGGCCATATCATGGTTTTCAAAACATACTCTTTCAAATCTTGCATTGGTTCCTTTTCGCGGAGAACCAAGCCATATTTCCACATGAGACTACCACGTCCGGCCCCATTGGAAATCTTCGCAATGGGCTACCAAGTCTGGCTGCATTACGGTTTTCAAACACTTACACAATGACTACCAAGTCCGGTCATTATGTACTTTCAAAATATTTTTCCGCATGTTAATCCCATCCTTTCTTTAACCACACCCTAGGTGTCATGTTTCTACTTTCTCGGTTTTCGTGTCTCGTTTGCATGCAATGACTCCGCGGTAATTCTTTCACACTTTAGGAAATCTTGAAACTAAATTAACTAGATCATTCAACTCTATATTAGATAGCATGCTCATTTTATCACATCATCATACTCAACATTTAATCTCACAAAGTTAAGCATAGTACCACATGGACGGACACCTTTGGAGTGATAAATCACTTATGCTTTATCAACAACAAGTAGTCAAGTAATCACATAATCATGCTCACAATCATTCTAAGATCAAAATACAATTTCTTCTATCCTAGTTAATCTTTCATAAAATTCATTCATTCTTTCTTTAAGGAAGTTCAAAAGAACATATGTCTTTAAAAGTCTATGATTCATCATGCTCATACTTTCATTAGTAAAACTATCATGCATTCCAACGTTCAATCGTTATACCATAGGTTTCGAGTATTCTAATAGCATTTCAACATTCATATACTATGATCTATACCTAGATTATAGGAAAAATTCTACGTATACATAGGAATAGTGAGGACGGAGAATTCTACATAATCATACCCATATCTATACTTAGGGAAATGAGTAGAGATTAATCTACCTATAAACACGATTATCTATATTTCAAAGCAAACACATTTCTAATTATATTTAGAGTTCGAAAGTATAGGAAAATCGACATATACTTAGAGTGTAGGAGGTGTAGGGAAATCCTACGTTCATTTCAACAACAAAACTTATACACCTCATATTTATAAGTATGGGATAAACTATATTTCAAGAGTAAACATAATTCTAATTATAATTAAGGGAAATAGATATGGAAATCTACATTCTTTTCAACATACGCATATCATACGTTATATTTAGAGTTTAGAAAGCATAGTTAAAATCTACATATACTTAGAGTGTAGGAGGTGTAGGAAGATCCTACCTTGATCCGAAACTAGTCGGGGCCGAATAAGCTAATTGGAACTCCTGCGGGCGGTGAAACTCTCGAATCTGGACCGAACTTCGGATGGCAGTAACTCGGTCAATATTTGGCCGAATACGATCGTTCTTGAGTTGAAATCGAAGCTCTAGAAGTTCTCTACAACTTTTGTGAAGGAAGTTGCTCCTAGAAACTGGTTTAGGTAGGAGGAATATGGTGATAAAGGAATGGACAGTTTGCTGTCTGGAATCTGGAAATCCGAATTTTGACCGAACTTCGGATGCCAATATCTTTGTCGTTTCTTGACCGATTAGGGTGGTTCTTGGGTCTAACTTGAAGCTCTCGAAGTGTTCTACAACTTTCCCGAAGGAAGTTCATCCTAGAAACTACTTTAGGTAGGAGAAAGATGAGGTTTTGTGGAGGGCAGTAGGCTGCCTGGAAAAACAGAAATGGTTTCTAGAGAGAAGTTGGAGCAATGCTTGAAGGTGTGAGTTCAAGGCTTGAATGGCTTGCTATTTATAGGCCAAGGTTGGTCTATTATCCAAGGGACAATCTTTCCCCTAACATTTGTTGTCCAATGGACAAAGAATTGACTAGATTTGATTGTCCTTTGGTGAGGTAGGATGATGGCTCAAAGGACATGACTAGGCTCATTTGTACACTTTGCACACATCACTCTCCCTCTCTCCCTCTCATCCGAAATCTCTCTCTCTCTCTCTCTCTCTCCATGGTACAATGTACATAAGTACATAGGTGGAAAGATTACAAAGATTTTTCTTTGTTCTTTCTTCAATCTAGGACAAGTGTAGGTGATTCTAAGGGCTTCCTAGTCTTGTCTAGTACTTAGAAGATTGGATTGGATATGGAAGAGTAGAAAACCCTAGATTTGGTGGTACAAGATGAGGTATGAAGATTGGCCAAGGACTATGACTAGGTTAAGTGAGTACAAGAGCACACATCACCAATCTCTCTCTCCCTCTCTCATCCGGCCTCTCTCTCTCTCTCTCCCATCTCTCTCGGCCTCTCTCTCCCTCTCTCTCTTAGTCCAATGTACACCTAAGCATGCAAGGACAAGGGTTTGGTGTTTGACTAGAAAGAGTAACGATTTGGTTTGTATGGTTGTAAGACAATCTTGTACTTCCAATCTCTCCATATTTTCCATATCTCACTTCTTTCACAAGCACTTGTACTTAGGATGAATATACAATGGAGTTTGGTGGAAGAAAGACCAAGATTATACTCCATATCTTTCTCTCTCTCTCTCTCTCTCCTATCTCTCTAATCTCTCTCTCGGCCATCTCTCTCCTCTCCCTCTCGGAAATCTCTCTCTTTCTCCTCCTATATCTCTCTCTCTCTCTCCCTCTTGTACTCCTATAATATATGTCTACTTACTAGATATGGAAGGACAAAAGAAGAATAAACAAATGGGGTTTAGAAAGAGTAAGATTTTCCTAATAAACAATTGGGTTTGGCACATGTTTACTTCCTATATTTTAATAAAGGGTAGATATACACTTGCCTTATAATAATATTTAGGTACATATAGAATCCTATGGAAATATAAATATAAGTATAAGTCTTATTCTTTCACTAGAGAATCCCATGGGAAAATTGGGTAATGCTACTAACCAACATACATTAGTACTAGTCCTATTATCCAATGAATAATAATTCCCCTAGTAGTTATTAACCAATGGGTCATAGTCCTCCTAACTTTTATTATCCAAAGGTTAAAGATAGAAAGTACTAGGCTTATATAATTTATCTATACTAGTACAATGACTCATGGTGAATCTACTTAAACTAATAGACCTTGTACTAGGTAGAAAGACTAACCTATTGACCAATGGGTAACAATTCTCCTAACATTTATGGACCAATGGGTAAAAGAGTATAATATTGGGATATAAGATATACATATTTAAAGTATGTGTACATAAGCCTATATAATATTATATAAGTGTACCTTGGTCAAATCTAATAAAATATCTTAGGTAGAAAGCCTATTGTCCAATGGATAAAGATTTTCCTAACTTCTATCGTCCAATGGTTAAAGATCAAAGGTTGACTTTGGTCAATGTCTCACTTAGGGTTTTGGAAAGGTTCAAGAGATTCAATTAGGGTTAGAAGTGAAACTGATAGTTAGGTTACCTCAACGAATCGGTTGGAAGCTAACTAGGCTTGCTAAGTAGGATTCCCAGCCAAGAAATGTAACCTTAGGGTTTACTATCTCACTTGTCTTTAGAAAATGACTATGTCGCATGGCGAAGAAATCTAATTACGACGGATTACTAGGGAAAATATACAAGTGTTTTACAAGCATACTTGTCTTGGAGAAATGACTAGAAAATCTATATGAAGAAAACTATATTTATAAGTCTAGATTTTAGTAACGACAGATTTTTGGATATTAGAAAGGAATTTTAAATGGAATCCAAGTAATAAAATAAAATTCAAATTTTTAATGAAATTTTTATTTCCCAAAAATCCAGGTCCTTACACCAGTGGGCCTACGTTGGTTCCGCTACTGAGTAGAAATAATATATTCTTGCTAAACGGGAAGTCAACGGGGCAAAATTTGTCAAAAACAAAGATTGATTATTTGTTCATGACCTAAATTAAGGTTAGTTGTTAATTTATTTATTTTCTCTTTAATTTCTTGGGACTCTCAATTGGACTTAATGTGATTGTAGACTCATCTTCAGTTTGATATTATCTAGATGTCTTGTGATAATATAAAACTTTAGAATAATTTACTATATGTAACAAGTGCAGGTACGTAAACTAAATATTTTCAGTAGTTAAATGACATAATCCAACATATAAGTCAAAATATAATTCAAAATTCAGAATATTTGATGGCATTACATGAAAAAATTAGCCGACCAAAGTCTAAATTCTACAATGCTAAGCACAGGAAAAAAGTCTTACTCCCTCCGTCCCTTTTTAAATGTCCTGCTTCGTAACTCCAACTTATTAAAAAGACATCATCATTATACCTTTCACATCAACTTTTTCCTCCACTTTCCCTACTTACCCATCATCATTACACTTTTACTCACTAACTTTTCAAAATGGAATCTACTTTTAGGGACAAAATAGACAATTCACCAACTTTTACCCACTAACTTTACAAAATGGACATTTATTAAAGGACAGCCCAAAATGGAATACTGGACTGTAATAAAGGGACGGAGGGAGTATTAAATTAGCTTCATCTCGTAATTAAAATACAGTATACTTACATGGAGTACGGCTTGGGTATATAACGGGGTACTTCTAACTTGCAAAATTGTAAACATAAAATTTGTACGTATTTGCACGTATTTTGCATACTTAGTAAGCATGTAGAAGTACCATGCACAGTAGTACAGTACTGATACATGGTACCATACAAGTAAGAGTATGCCATGATTTTGAAATACCCATTATGCATACCGATACATGGTACCATGATTTTGAAATACCCATCATGCATATCTTTTATGGTTGTATACATATACTCCATCCGCTCCTGAATGAGAGTTTACTTTCATTTTTTTCTATTTTTTTTTATCTTGTTTATATTTTTCAATTTATAATATTTTTTTATGATTTTTAAAATTTTGTCTAATAAAATTAATTGAAATTTATCAAACAAGATCCATATTGGATATTTTTAGCATTATAAATTGAAATATATAAACAAAATTTTGAAGCATCCGGAATAATAACATGTACTCTGATTTAGGAACGGAAGGAGTACTTTACATTGATGAAAAATCATATGCATAAGGTTGAACTCTTTTTTGGTCAATGATTTTTAAACTGATCTTCAACACGCGATTCCAAACACGTACGTACGCATAGGTTGTTAATGCATTTTCTTTTGGGATCGATAACGGTGATACTCCGACAGTGGCTATTTCAAATCAAGCATCTACCTTCGGGTCTCCTCTCTCTTGCAAATCCTGGGAAGCTTCCTAGCTATGACCGGATCCTATGTTTCTCCATCTCTTTCTCTATAAAGTGCATTGTCAATTTTTTTGAACGGCATAAAAAAAAATAGTATTAATCTTTGGAAACAAATTACAAAGATTAAAATGACCCTAAACACGAGGCATCACACGGAACAAGAGTATCCCAACACTGTTGACACCCCGCGCCGACAATCGTATACCGCTACGACCCAAAGAGAGAAAGCAACATCACCAGGTTGGCAAGTTTCCAACCAACCAATAACCAGATGACAGATACTCCTAAAGGAGAAATTTTGCACCCCAAATCAGCCTTTAAACCCAACACAGCTGCAGCACCATGAGAGCAAAAATGACTCATCAGTCACCGTTACAGTTTTCTAAAACTTCTCTTATGTAAATGCTAATTGGTGCCCTGAGGCAGTGTTTTGGTTATAATTAATGAGGTAAGTTTTATAAGTCCCAATGTAGTCAATAAATTACCATCAATTACATTCAATTATATGTATTTATTATGGTAACACTTTAAATTCATACCTCTTCTACCCCTATTTAACAACATATATCAAACACGGTCAACTGGACTTTGCTTAAATGGTTGTTTTTGTTTTGATAACTGGATATTCGGGCCAGCTTGCCTTGCACCTCGATTAATTTTGAAATCCTAGAGGAAACGATCGGACATTACCCCCCGTGGCTCCAATGTTTGGGATTGTTGGCCTTTTTTTGGCTTAATAAGTAAGCCAAATATTTCGGTCTTCATTTAATTTTTTTCACTTTTTTTTTTGCGCCAATTTTTTGTGGAGTAGTATTGGTAAGTCTCGATAAGAGGAATCTAAAAATAAAAAAATTAGTATTAAACAAGCTTGGTAAGTCTTCGATTAATAAGTTAAGTACAATAACTTTTTTTTGTCTTTGTTAATTTTTTTTTTTGC
Organism: Rhododendron griersonianum; assembly: GCA_018127125.1. Classification (NCBI taxonomy): domain Eukaryota; kingdom Viridiplantae; phylum Streptophyta; class Magnoliopsida; order Ericales; family Ericaceae; genus Rhododendron; species Rhododendron griersonianum. The sequence goes on from CM030793.1 coordinate 30,513,739, forward strand.
ATTTGTTTGTTTTGCGTCAAATTTTTGTGACTTATTGATTCATCTCATCGAGAGAAATAAGAAAAGTAAAAAAAAAATGATCGAAACTCATAATTTTTAAAATGACAAAAATAAGTAAAATAGAAAAGTCTTTTTGACTTGACTTATTTTTGTCTTTATTCAAAAAATTATGAGTTTCAGTCATAACTTTTTTACTTTTCGATTCCTCTCGACGAGACGAATCAATAAGTTACAAAAGTTTTACGCAAATTAACAAATAAGAAAAAACTTTGAATAAAGACAAAGAAAGTCATTTTGATTTATTAAGCCAAAACCATCCTTAATTTCTTTTTGTATTCAAAATTTAAATTAAGTTTAATTGTTGAGTGACTCGACAACATAAAACTGTGATTACATTTTCTACTACAAAGTACTAACATAAAACACCACCTCTATCTTATCTTATTACTGTAAAAAAGAAAAGAAAGAAAGCGGAAGGGCATAACACAACTACAAGGGTAATGTTGGAAATTATTGAAACAGTTCCAATGATGTATTAATGTCACCACTTCACCCTGAAAACTAATGAGAAAATAATTAATACGGAGTAGAAGAACACTATTTATTGCTACTAAATTAATGCTCTAAACTTATGCCCCGGGGGCGCTTGTTAGCGGGACCGTATATAAATTAGTACTATCATTTCAATTTATAACAGCCCCACTTCCATTATGTCAAAATGGGCTGACTTGTTGGGTAATTGAACACTCTTAAAACAAATATATTAATTCGAGGTTTCCCGGATGGTCAGTTTGCATATGGATTCCAGACTGCATGCCTTATTCCCATGTGTGCTAAAAGGGAAAAAAAAAAAAAAAAAAAACAGGGACTGTCCTTTTCCTCACTATTACAGTGGTGCCTTTGACATTTGGTCATCTTATTAACTGCCTGTCTCTAAAATAAATACTTCTTTCGATCGGATAGTTCGCTTCGGAAGCTTCGTATCATCATGTCAAATGTATAACATCACTATACCCATTTCTTCATTGTACAGAAGTGCACACGAGGTTGTCTCCACTGGTCATGGAGTTTGCTCCGACCTTGGAGGTGTGAGTTTGATTCTCGGGGGATAGACTAACCAGTTAGAAGGTGAAAGTTCATGCGGGTAGCCTTATATAAGGGCACGTCCAGTGCTTCTCCCTCCCAGCTTTTTCTAGTTGATTTTCGTGAGTGTTGGTTCCTTGCGGTTGGCTCTAGGTGAATTAGTCTCATTCCGTTTAGCTGTGGGGATACCTCCTAAGTTGTAAAAAGAAATTGTACAAAAGTGCTCGTAAATATGTGAAATATAACTTGGAATCCGCTCTTTTTACCATTTTCTCATCCAAATGATCGTCTCCTGGGCCGATGATTCTTTCATTTTTAATTATTTCTTGGTAGTTTTTGTTGTAACGAACGCTATGAATGCAAGCTAAGAACGAGAAATTGAATACTAAACAAGAAATCACAAAGACACAAGATATACGTGGTTCCCCAAGATGGGTACGTCCACGGGCGAGGAGAGAGAGGATTCACTAACCAACGTGAAGAAGAGATACAAAGAGCCGGCTGTAATCCGTAACTCCAGAAAGGCCACAATATGAGAGCCCAAAAGATAATCTATAGAAGTCCCCCAAAAGCCCTATTTATAATAGGCTACAAAAACTGGAACAACATAATTAACCAATGTGGGACTAAAGAATACAAGGCATTCCTAACAATTCTCCACCTTGACTTGAATTCTACTGAACCAAATCACCAAATATAGCTTTCCCCTTCTAACCTCTCACTCGCCAAATGCCCCCGAGGGGTGATCAACTGCAAATACCAAGCAAGCCCAAGCAATGCTTGAACTTGGCAACCGGAACCGGTTTAGTCAACATATCTGCTGGGTTATCTGCCGTACCCACTTTCTTCACCTCAACTTGCTTCTGTGAGATGATATCCCGAACGAAGTGATACCGACATCGATATGCTTGGTCCTTTCATGATACATCAGATTTTTAGTCAAATGTATAGCACTCTGTGAATCACAAAATACTGAACTCACACCCTGTGCAAGACCAAGCTCACAAAGCAAACCTCTCATCCACAATGCCTCCTTCACAGCTTCAGCAATGGCCATATACTCCGCTTCTGTTGTAGATAGACTGTAGCCTGTAAAGTAGCTTTCCAACTAATGGCACTTCCGGACAGAGTAAAGACATAACCTGTCAGAGACCTCCTCTTATCGTGGTCACCGGCAAAATCCGAATCAACATAACCAACAGCATGATCACCAGAATTGGCAATCCCAAACAATAGACCAACACCTGCAGTTCCGCATAAATACCGTAGTATCCATTTCACAGCCTCCCAATGTGCCTTTCCTGGACGCCCCATATAACGACTAACGACACTAACTGCATGTGAAATATCAGGACGAGTACATACCATGGTGTACATAAGGCTCCCAACTGTGCACGAATATGGAACCTGAGACATATACTTCTCCTCATCCTCCGACTGTGGTGACAACTCAGCTGAAAGTCGAAAGTGTGTTGCCAAAGGGGTACTGACTGGCTTCGAGTTCTGCATGGCAAAGCGCTCAAGTACTTTAAGTACATAAGACTTCTGATTCAAAAATAATTTGCCAGCTACTCGATCTCTGCAAATCTCCATACCCAAAATACGTTTTGCCGCACCCAAATCTTTCATCTCAAATTCACCACCTAAATGTTGTTTCAACCTGTTGATTTCTGATACACTCTTGGCAGCAATAAGCATATCATCAACATACAACAGTAGATAAACAAATGAACCATCTGGAAGTTTTCAAAAATACACACAATTGTCATACTCACTCCTAGAATATGACTGGCTTATCATAAAAGTATCAAACCGCTTATACCACTGCCTTGGGGATTGTTTGAGGCCATACAAAGATTTACGAAGTAAACAAACGTGATCCTCCTTACCAGAAACAACAAATCCCTCAGGCTGACGCATATAAATCTATTCCTCAAGCTCGCCATGCAAAAACGCAGTTTTGACATCAAGTTGCTCTAACTCAAGATCATAACAGGCAACAATAGCAAGTAAAGTGCGAATGGAACTATGTTTTACAACAGGTGAAAATACCTCATTGTAGTCAACACCCTCTTTTTGGCTGTATCCTTTCGCCACTAGCCGAGCTTTGAACCGAGCGTCTTCTACCCCTGGAATACCTGATTTGCGCTTGAAGACCCACTTGCTCCCAACAATCCTCTTCCCTTTCAGCGGTTCTACTAACTCCCATGTCTGATTCTTCTGAAGAGACTCAATCTCCTCATTCATAGCAACAAACCACTGTGCAGACTCAGTGCTCGAAACAGCTTCCGTATAGCTGGAAGGCTCCTCATACTCAACTGTCTCAGCAACTGATAAAGCATAGGCCACCATCTCAGAATAAGCCGAATACCTTTCAGGAGGCCGAATCTCCCTCATTGGCCTATCTTTAGCAATAGTGCGTGGTTGCTCAACTAACGCATCAACCTCTGTGTCTGAACTCTTGAACTCCTCTTCAATTGGCTTCTCAATGTGCTTCTTCCCTGAGTCGGAAGATTCACTCAAAAACTCCACCTGCTTTGGAACACTCTGTTCCTGAACTGTATCATCAACCTGCTTAGACCCCTTAATCAAATAATTTTCATCAAAAGTCACATCCCTGCTAATCAAAAACTTCGAATCATCAGAGCACCATAACCTGTACCCTTTGACACCTGCTGCATAACCCAAGAAAATACACTTCTTGGCCCGTGGCTCCAATTTACCCTCATTCACATGAGCGTAAGCTGGACACCCAAAAACACGCAACACAGAATAATCAGCTGGATGACCTGACCATACCTCAAACGGAGTCTTACACTCAATAGCAGTCGACGGAGACCTGTTCACCAAATAGCATGTCGTGGAAATGGCTTCAGCCCAAAATTCTTTGCCCAATCCGGAATTGGACAACATACAACGTGCCTTCTCCAAAAGAGTCCTGTTCATTCGTTCAGCCACACCATTCTGCTGAGGGGTTTTTATCACTGTGTGATGCCTCACAATGCCCTCATCACTACAGAACCTATCAAACTCGCCAAGACAAAACTCCATACCATTGTCAGTTCTCAAACGTTTTATTTTCTTACCAGTCTGATTCTCAATCAAAGTTTTAAACTGTTTGAATGTATTAAAGGCGTCACTTTTATGTTTCAACATATACACCCAAACCTTACGAGAGAAATCATCGATAATACTCATAAAATAGCGAAAACCACCTTTAGAAGTTACCTCTGCGGGACCCCAAAGATCTGAGTGAAAATAATCCACTGTGCCTTTGGTGCGATGAACAGCTGTACTGAATTTCACCATGCACTGCTTGCCGTAGACACAATGCTCACAGAAATCCAGCTTCTCAGTTTTCTGGCCACATAGCAAACCCTGTTTGCTCAAAACTGTCATCCCCCTCTCGCTCATATGCCCAAGGCGCATATGCCACAAACGAGTCAAGTCTGAATCTGAAACCTTGGATGAAGCAACCGTTGCTGCAGCACCTAGAACTGTACTGCCCTGGAGTGTATAGAGGTTACCACGCTTCTGACCCTTCATCAGTACCAATGCACCCCTCAAGACTTTCAAAACTCCACATTCACCGAGGAATTTGCAACCATGAGAATCAAGAGCACCCAGGGATATAAGATTTTTCTTCAAATCTGGAACATGTCGAACCTCAGATAAAGTCCTAACAATACCGTCATGCATCCTAAGCTGAATCGTTCCTGAACCAACAGTCTTACAGGCCATGTTGTTACCCATCAAAACTGTACCACCATTGACCGCCTCATAAGTAGAAAACCACTCTCTATGCGGACACATGTGGTATGAACATCCAGAATCCATAATCCACTCGGTATTAGAGCGAGAATCGCCCTCTGTAACTGATAACACATTATCTGACTCATCTGAACTTTCAGCAATTCCAGCAATTACTTTACCCCCTTTCTGGTCTTCTTTTTCATTCTCCTTGAGTTTTAAACAGTCTTTTTTCCAGTTCCCGGATTTCTTGCAATAATTGCACTTTCCTTTCTTCTTACCTGACGATATGGATCTTCCCCTATTACTCGACTCCTCCCTTTCTGTTGTTCTTCCCCTAACAAACAAACCCTCCGCATGTGCACCACCCTCACCTGACACTTTTTTTCTTAGTTCTTTCGAATAAAGGCTGGCCTTAACATCCTCCATGGATATCGTGTCTTTGCCATACAATAGGGTTGTAACAAAGTGCTCATACGAAAGTGGTAAAGAACATAGTAAAATTAGGGCTTGGTCCTCATCCTCAATTTTACTATCAATATTTTTCAGATCCATAATAATACGATTGAACTCGTCTAAATGATCCTTAACAGGTATACCTTCTCGCATACGAAACGTATAAAGACGTTGTTTGAGATATAACCTGTTGGTGAGCGACTTCGTCATATATATGCCTTCCAACTTTAGCCAAATTCCTGCTGCTGAAGTTTCTTCTTCCACCTCGCGAAGAACATCATCTGCCAGACTCAACTGAATAGAACTCAGAGCTTTGGCATCTGTATCATCCCAATCTTCCTCTTTAATTCCAGAACTAGTTTTGCCTGACAAAGCCTTGTGCAATCCTTGTTGGGTTAACAGAGCCTTCATCTTTACTCTCCAAAGACTGAAACTGCTGCTCTGCCCATCAAACTTCGCAATCTCGAATTTAGCCGCCATAGCCACAATCGGAAACGAAACCCTAGTTTTTGCAACCTAAGGCTCTGATACCAGTTTGTTGTAACGAACGCTATGAATGCAAGCTAAGAACGAGAAATTGAATACTAAACAAGAAATCACAAAGACACAAGATATACGTGGTTCCCCAAGATGGGTACGTCCACGGGCGAGGAGAGAGAGGATTCACTAACCAACGTGAAAAAGAGATACAAAGAGCCGGCTGTAATCCGTAACTCTAGAAAGGCCACAATATGAGAGCCCAAAAGATAATCTATAGAAGTCCCCCAAAAGCCCTATTTATAATAGGCTACAAAAACTGGAACAACATAATTAACCAATGTGGGACTAAAGAATACAAGTCATTCCTAACAGTTTTTGTGTGTATAATAGTATCCTGCTCGATCGGAAATCCATGCATCACAGACGGTATCTCCCATGGCCTTGCGCCGGCCGGACTCTTTATCCAGAAGGGAGTGATGCATGATTAACTACTAAAGGTCCGTCATGAAACCTAAACATATGGGTTTTTCTACTTACATACACATGTTACTACATGCTGGCTGTGTGGACCGAAATTCCGCTATGGTCCAAATGTCCATTCTAGCCGCTACTAAATACTGATCGAGACTTTGCAATTTGTTATCGATGGATCAATGCGTTTACTTGCCAAAATATGTGAGTACATGTGCCCATAAATTGTTTATGAAAATTTGAGTTCCAATCTTGATTATATAAGCTGTTCAAAAACTCATGGTTATACATATTTTTGTTGCTAAAGTTTTGGACATTTTTTTGAGGCTGCTAATTTTGCCACTCATTTTTTTGTGTTAACGTCACTCCTCTGCAAGTGTATTTTTGGTGCAAAAACGCACTTGCGGGGGAGTGGCGTTAACAAAAAAGAGAGTGGCAAAATCATTTCCCTTTTTTGAACAGAGTTTTGTTAATTTGTTGCTAAAGTGATCAACAAATCATTGAGACAAAGATTTAAAGGTGGTCAAACTTGGAATACACAAAAAGTTGCTAATGAAAGGACAAGTTAGTCATTTCAACAAGAACAAGCTACATTTATATTCTCTCACTAAAAGAGCTGGAAATTAACTTTCTCCCATTTCATGTTACATGTAGAATCTTATTTTCCTTGACTTGGGGATCTGCTTGCTAGCTAGTAAAAATAGGCCACAAACCTCATCTATAAATAGCTCTCACATCTTCTCAGATAACTCACCATATCATTCCCATCACCATATAGCAATATATCACAACATCCAAAAGCCACATCATAAAGAAGCACAAAGAAAATAAGAGAGAGAGAGAGTATTGATCAAATCTGCAGAGCCAAACAAAGCTTAATGTCGTCATCAGCAACATCATCATCATCTTCATTGACAAAGAAGAAGTATAAGGGAGTGAGAATGAGAAGCTGGGGGTCATGGGTTTCTGAGATTAGGGCACCAAACCAAAAAACAAGAATATGGTTGGGCTCTTACTCCACCCCAGAGGCAGCTGCTAGAGCCTATGATGCTGCTCTCTTGTGCCTCAAGGGCAATTCTGTCAATCTCAACTTCCCTACCTCCTCGCTAAACTTCCATCGCCACCACCACGACTCCACCACCACCACCGCCACTTTGTCCCCGAAGTCCATACAAAGAGTGGCTGCAGCTGCTGCTGCCAGTAGTCATCCTTTCAATGACAACTACAATCCCACCACCTCTCCACCACCACTCTCCTCCTCCTCGGCCTCATCGCCGTCACTTTCTTCTTCTTCTTCCCCATCCGATCATTTTGAGGATGATGTATCATTACTATTGTCATCATCCTTAGATCCATACACGCCTTATGGAACGTATGAATCATCATGGTACTCCTTTGATTCACCAAAGTACTCTCATATGCTCAACGAGGCAATTTTCGGTCCACCGGTGATTGAAGATGTCTACGAGGAAGGCGATATTTGTCTATGGAGCTTTTGCTGATCATCAGGAATTCAGAATTCAGTCAAAATAAAGACAACTGATCAATTAAATCCTAGCTATATGAATAATTTATTCATTCTTTGTATCTTTTACTTGATGGTCTTCAAATTGACTCGAAGACATTCTTATAGTGACCCAGTTTGATTACTACTTGTTAGTGCATGTGAGTTATATATAGGAGATTAATTGAAGTTAAATGGAGAGAGTCATTTTGTGGACTCTCCAATGCTATATATATCTTTTCTGTCTTTCCATTAATTGTACCTACGTTATAAATTAAGTTTACACAAAGTTGTTTTTTTTTTGCTTGGCAAACGAAACATTTCATAAAACTCGAAAGAGGTACATCGAGGAAAAAACAACAAAGCTCACAGAGCTTCTAATCACCAAAAGTACAAAAGCATCCAACCAATAGTTGGATAGCAACCTCAAAGCTAGATTACAATTTCAGTTTTCGAATTCCATCTAAAAAGATCTTGAACTCCTCTATGCTATAGGCCTTGATGTCGAACTTTGCCTTCATCCACATCGCCACCCTTATTTTAACTGCATCTCCCACTTCCCAAGCTTGTTTTGTTGAGTTGTTGAAAATGTAGTCATTCCTCACCAACCATAGGGACCATAAAGTGGCATAGAAACAAGCTTCCCAAATAAATTTCTCCAAATTAGAAAACCCATTTGCAAACCACCAAACAGCTAAATCTGGAACCGAAACTGGACATACCCATTTGATATTCCACCAATCTAAAATTATTGACCAAACACTCCAGGAGAAATGGCAATGAAGAAATAGGTGCTGGTGTGTTTCAAGGTTTAGAGAACAAATTGGACATAATGCTAAATGAATCTCATTTATCACATTTCTAACAAGAAGTTCTGACCTGGTAACTGCTTTTTCCTTGACAGCCATCCAAGCAAAGATTTCCACTTTAGGAGGGCTAAGATTCTTCCATAGAGATCCCAGGAGAGCATTGCTAGAATGGGCTAACACCTCCCAATGCCCATAAGCCGATTTGACTGAGAATATACCATCCCCCGACCACCGCCATAGTAACGAATCAGGCTTTAATGGGTTTAACGACACACGAAGAAGTCTCTGTCTCAAGTTATCCATCTCTTGCTTCTCTCGCCCAAACATATCTCTCCTAAACAATAGGTCCCAGGATCCCCCATCGATCTGCATTTCCCCTCAAGTTGCTGATCAACTCCTTCTTTTGAGTAGATAATGAAAATAGCCTAGGATATTCTGCTTTCAAGGGTAGCTCACCCAACCAGACATGTTCCCAAAACACAGTCGCATTACCTGAATTTACTTGGACTGAAAAGCTCTCACGAATGGAATAGCCCAGATGAGAAGATGGATTCTCCAGAGAACAAATGTCGGCCCAAATTCTTGAAGTTGAACCTGAACCGTGAATGTAAGGTAGCCAGCATGTTGAATCCAAACCATATTTTCCTCTAATGACTTTCACCCAGAGAGACTCTTTATCTTTGCCAAATCTCCACCACCATTTAGCCAAGAGAGCCAGGTTCTGTTGAAGCATTTTTTTCACCCCCAAGCCTCCGTCAGATTTCTTCCTCGTTATCTCATCCCATTTCACCAGGTGAATCTTCTTTTTATCACAAGAGTCGCCCTTAAAAAACTGTCTCTGCAATTTCTCCAATTTCCTCGCCACTGCTACTGGCATTTTAAATAAAGACATAAAGTAAATGGGCACATTTGCAGTGTTGGAGTTGATAAGAGTAATCCTTCCCCCAGTCGAAATACAATGAGTTCTCCAAACACTCAAGACCTTCTCCATCCTCTCAATTACAGGATCCCAAGTCTTAATTCTTCCTGGGTTTGCACCCAAAGGCAGCCCTAGGTATTTGATTGGTAATTGTTCTACTTTACACCCCATAATACCAGCCAAAGAGGTTATCGCTTCAGGTGGAACATTCACACCGCAAAAAGAGCTCTTTGAGAAGTTGATTCTTAAACCAGACATCAGTTGGAAGCACCTTAATATTCTTTTAATGTTTGCCATCTCCTCCGGATCATTGTTGCAGAATAGAATGGTATCATCCGCAAATTGTAGATGGGATAATGACACCCCGTGACTTCCCAATTTTGTACCTTTGATAATATTCCTTTCTTTTGCTCTTTCAAGCATTATATTGAGGGCTTCCACGATAATGTTAAAGAGGAAAGGAGATAAGGGATCCCCTTGTCTTAGACCTTTCTGTGTGCAGAATTCCTGAGAAGCTGACCCATTGATCAAAATTGACATAGAAACCGAGGAGCAATACTCCATTATCCAACCCCTCCACCTGTCCCCAAAACCCATTCTCGACATCATGCTGTTCAAAAAGCACCAATTGACACAATCGTACGCTCTTTCAAAGTCTAGTTTTAAGATGAGACCCCCTTGCGCCCTATTTTTCCAGCTATGAATAGCCTCATTGGCTATAAGGACACCATCCAAAATTTGTTTCCCACATACAAAAGCAGCTTGAGATTCCCCAATAATTGAACGCATATGCGCTTTGATTCTATTTGCCAAAACTTTAGAGAGAACCTTATAGACCCACCCCACCATACTAATGGGTCTATACTCTTTAAAAGAAACCGGACAAGCTATCTTAGGGATCAATGAAACAAAGGTGGAATTGATACCTTTAGTGAGCTTCCCATTGGCATGGAACTCAGAGAAGCATTGGATGATCGTCTCTTTAACATTTCAAACTCCGTGTAGACATGAATGCGAGAAAGCATTGAAAGAGTGTGTTATTCAAAATCAGTAGGTTCAAGGGTTCGGACTTTGCCTTCTGGAAGTTACAGACAGAGGACTATCTCTATCAAAATGATCTTTACCGGCCATTGCCGGGTAAAGACACGAAGAACTTTTTGGGTGTATTTTGAATCACAAGTCTAAAAACGCAAAAATACTAGTAATTCAATTGCCCAATGTGGGGGTTCGATTTCAGGGATCTACATATGCTATTGGTGGGCTCTGGTTCCTTCCTTGATAGCTCCGCCGCACATGCAACAAGTTACTAAGTACCATGCACAGTAGTACAGTACCAATACATGGTACCATGATTTTGAAATACCCATCATGCATATCTTTTATGGTTGTACACATATACTCCATCCGTTCCTAAATGAGAGTTACTTTCATTTTTTTATGTTATTTTTATCTTGTTTATATTTTTCAATTTATAATATTTTTTTATGATTTTTAAGATTTTTTCTAATAAAATTAATTAAAATTTATTAAACAAGATCTATATTGGATATTTTTAGCATTATAAATTGAAATATATAAACAAAATTTTGAAGCATCCGGAATAATAACATGTACTCTGATTTAGGAACGGAATGAGTACTTTACATCGATGAAAAATCATATGCATAGGGTTGAACTCTTTTTTGGTCAATGATTTTTAAATTGATCTTCAACATGCGATTCCAAACATGTATGTACGCATAGGTTGTTAATGCATAGGGTTGATACTCCGACAGTGGCTATTTCAAATCATGCATCTACCTTCGGGTCTCCTCTCTCTTGCAAATCCTGGGAAGCTTCCTAGCTATGACTGGATCCTATGTTTCTCTCTCTCTTTCTTTATAAAGTGCATTGTTAATTTTTTTGAACGGCATAAAAAAAACAAAATAGTATTAATCTTTGGAAACAAATTACAAAGATTAAAATGACTCTAAACACGAGGCATCACACGGAACAAGAGTATCCCAACACTGTTGACACCCCGCGCCGACAATCGTATACCGCTGCGACCCAAAGAGAAAGCAACATCACCAGGTTGGCAAGTTTCCAACCAACCAATAACCAGATGACAGATACTCCTAAAGGAGAAATTTTGCACCCCAAATCAGCCTTTAAACCCAACACAGCTGCAGCACCATGAGAGCAAAAATGACCCAGTCACCGTTACAGTTTTCTAAAACTTCACTTATGTATATATAAATTAGTACTATCATTTCAATTTATAACAGCCCCACTTTTCCATTATGTCAAAATGGGGTGACTTGTTGGGTAAGTGAACACTCTTAAAACAAATATATTAATTCGAGGTTTCCCGGATGGTCAGTGAGTGGTTGCATATGGATTCCAGACTGCATGCATGCCTTATTCCCATGTGTGCTAAAAGGAAGAAAAAAAAAAACAGGGACTGCCCTTTTCCTCACTATTACAGTTGTGCCTTTGACAATTGGTCATCTTATTAACTGCCTGTCTCTAAAATAAGTACTTCTTTCGGATACTTCGCTTCGGAAGCTTCGTATCATCATGTCAAATGTATAATAACATCACTACTATACCCATTTCTTCAATGTACAAAGTAGTAGATCCGAGGTTGTCTCCACTGGCCATGGGGTTTGCTCCCACCTTAGAGGTGTGAGTTTGATTCTTGGGGGTAGATTAACCAGTTAGAAGGTGAAAGTTCATGCGGGTATAGAGCCTTATGGGCACGTCTAGTGCTTCTCCCTCCCAGCTTTTTCTAATTGATTTTCGTGAGTGTTGGTTCCTTGCGGTTGGCCCTAGGTGAATTAGTCTCATCCCGTTTAGCTGTGGGGATACCTCCTAAGTTGTAAAAAAAAATTGTACAAAAGTGCTCGTAAATATGTGAAATATAACTTGGAATCCGCTCTTTTTTATCATTTTCTCATCCAAATGATCATCGTCTCCTGGGCCGATGATTCTTTCATTTTTAATTATTTCTTGTAGTTTTTGTGTATAACAGTATCCAACTCGATTGGAAATCCATGGATCACAGACGCTATCTCCCATGGCCTTGCGCCAGACTCTTTATCCAGAAGGGAGTGATGATTGACTACTTAAGGTCCGTCAAGAAACCTAAACATATGGGTCCGTCATGAAACCTAAACATATGGGTTTTCTACTTACATACACATATTACTACATGTTGGCTGTGTGGACCGAAATTCCGCTATGGTCCAAATGCCAATTCTAACCGCTACTAAATACCGATGCTTTGCATTGTGTTATCGATCAATGCGTTTACACGTCAAAATATGTGAGTACATGTGCCCATAAATTGTTTATGAAAATTTGAGTTCCAATCATGGTTATATAAGCCGTTCAAAAATCATATGGTTATACATATTTTTGTTGCTAAAGTTTTGGACATTTTTTTGAACAGATTTTTGTTAATTTGTTGCTAAAGTGATCAACATATCATTGAGACAAAGCCTTAAAGGTGGTCAAACTTGGAATACACAAAAAGTTGCTAATGAAAGGACAAGTTAGTCATTTCAACAAGAACAAGCTAATATATTCTCTCACTAAAAGAGCTGGAAATTATCTGTCTCCCATTTCATGTTACCTAGAATCTTATTTTCCTTGACTTGGGGATCTGCTTGCTAGCTAGTAAAAATAAGCCACAAACCTCATCTATAAATAGCTCACATCTTCTCAGATAACTCACCATATCATTCCCATCACCATATAGCGATATATCACAACATCCAAAAGCCACATCATAAAGAAGCACAAAGAAAATAAGAGAGAGAGAGAGAGAGAGAGAGAGAGAGAGAGAGAGAGAGAGAGAGAGAGAGAGAGAGAGAGAGAGAGTGTGTGTGTGTGTGTGTGTGTGTATTGATCAAATCTGCAGAGCCAAACAAAGCTTAATGTCGTCATCAGCAACATCATCATCATCTTCATTGACAAAGAAGAAGTATAAGGGAGTGAGAATGAGAAGCTGGGGGTCATGGGTTTCTGAGATTAGGGCACCAAACCAAAAAACAAGAATATGGTTGGGCTCTTACTCCACCCCAGAGGCAGCTGCTAGAGCCTATGATGCTGCTCTCTTGTGCCTCAAGGGCAATTCTGTCAATCTCAACTTCCCTACCTCCTCGCTAAACTTCCATCGCCACCACCACGACTCCACCACCACCACCGCCACTTTGTCCCCGAAGTCCATACAAAGAGTGGCTGCAGCTGCTGCTGCCAGTAGTCATCCTTTCAATGACAACTACAATCCCACCACCTCTCCACCACCACTCTCCTCCTCCTCGGCCTCATCGCCGTCACTTTCTTCTTCTTCTTCCCCATCCGATCATTTTGAGGATGATGTATCATTACTATTGTCATCATCCTTAGATCCATACACGCCTTATGGAACGTATGAATCATCATGGTACTCCTTTGATTCACCAAAGTACTCTCATATGCTCAACGAGGCAATTTTCGGTCCACCGGTGATTGAAGATGTCTACGAGGAAGGCGATATTTGTCTATGGAGCTTTTGCTGATCATCAGGAATTCAGAATTCAGTCAAAATAAAGACAACTGATCAATTAAATCCTAGCTATATGAATAATTTATTCATTCTTTGTATCTTTTACTTGATGGTCTTCAAATTGACTCGAAGACATTCTTATAGTGACCCAGTTTGATTACTACTTGTTAGTGCATGTGAGTTATATATAGGAGATTAATTGAAGTTAAATGGAGAGAGTCATTTTGTGGACTCTCCAATGCTATATATATCTTTTCTATCTTTCCATTAATTGTACCTACGTTATAAATTAAGTTTACACAAAATTGTTTAACATTTCAAACTCTGTGTAGACAAGTTTGAAATGCCAGATTGGGAATAAGTTGCGAGGGACGTGTATACATGAATGCGAGAAAGCATTGAAAGAGTGTTATTCAAAATCAGTAGGTTCAAGGATTCGGACTTTGCCTTCTGGAAGTTACAGATAGAGGACTATCTCTATCAAAATGATCTTTTTTTTTTGATAGGCAACAAAATGATCTTTACAGGCCATTGCCGGGTAAAGACACGAATAACTTTTTGGGTGTATTTTGAATCACAAGTCTAAAAAAGCAAAAATACTGGTAATTCAATTGCCCAATGTGGGGGTACGGTTTCAGGGATCTATATATGCTGTTGGTGGGCTTTGGTTCTGTTGTGATCCCAGTGCAAGGTATGGGACTTGTCCCACATCGGGAGTATGGGCTCTCGGTGGGGCCGGGGTTAATAAGTCCTTGGGCACCCCCCCTCATCAGCTAGCTTTTGGGGGTGAGTTCTACCCGGGGACTTGTTACATTGGTATCAGAGCCAGGTTCCTTCCTGACGAGGCCGCCATGGGATAGTCGGAGGTGCCGAGAGGGGCGACCTGCCGCCGTGGGCGTCGTCTCTAAAGGGGTGGGGTTTGTTGTGATCCCAGTGCAAGGTATGGGACTTGTCCCACATCGGGAGTATGGGCTCTCGGTGGGGGGTTAATAAGTCCTTGGGCACCCTCCCCTCATCAGCTAGCTTTTGGGAGTGAGTTCTACCCGGGGACTTGGTATGGGACTTGTCCCACATCGGGAGTATGGGCTCTCGGTGGGGGGTTAATAAGTCCTTGGGCACCCTCCCCTCATCAGCTAGCTTTTGGGGGTGAGTTCTATCCGGGGACTTGTTACAGGTTCCTTCCTTGGTAGCTCCGCCGCACCTGCAACAAGTTACTAGGGCTAGAACAGCCCAGTAACCCTCCGACGGTCAAGTCAGTACTCAGGTGAAGGATGGTTAGGGTAGAGAAGGACGACGTACCTCTTTAGGTTGGTATCTCTTCCCTTTTATAGACCTCGCTTGACTTGGTCCTCAAGTAAGCGCGTGGAGGATACGCCCGGGTAACCGTCTCGGATGACGTCACATATGACGCACCGGATAAGACGGTTACGGAACACATGGATTGAACTGGCAGCAATAATGGTTCTCGTGTCATAACCGTCTTCACTCACATCATGATGACGTACGAGGCTCGAGGGCTCGGGCACACAAGGATAAACCCTTACTTCCACATTGTTTGGATGTCAAGGATCCCGGTCCCGCCCGGCATACCAAGTGATATGGCGACAGGGTACCGAGACGCTAGCATGTCACATGGGGCCGCACTCCGTATAGGCCAACGGGGCTAATTTGGTCGTGCTCACTGGCACCTGGTTCGGGAATGGTCCGAGCCCCATTTACGGGGCCACTACACCCAAGGTCCAGCGAAAGAATTTCTACTCCTCTTAGTTTGTACTCCTGTATTTTTTTTCCAAAAAATTCTTTACACCTGGCCAAATGGATCTCTTGAAAATCCTTTTTCTTCGTGTTTACACCTAATTTTGGCCAAAATAAGGAAATGATTTTTAACGCCAAACAAAGGGGCTAAGGGTCAGTGTTGAAATTAAAAGAGGCGCTCGCTCAAGCCCGATGCGATTGTTTGCCCATTCTTTATGTAGAGCATGGCCCAGATTCATGGCCAATATTTGGGGAAAGTATGACAAAGCCTGAACCTTTGCCATAAAACTCTACAAAGGTCGTTTAGGCCTAGAAGCAAGGCATCCAGTCCTTGTTTTGGCCACTTTTCTTAGTAGGTCCAAATTAGTTAAAGGCCTGCTCCAGAGTGGCCAGTATCCTGGCAGGCTTGCTCTTAAAAGGCCAGGGGTGAGTCAGGAGGCCTGGGCTGTCACGCTCCAAATCTGGGAGCATGACTGGTCGTGTACCATGAAGCAATCATGGGACACGAAGCCTAATAAAAAGTATTTTTAGCAACTTGAAACAAATAAAGAAAAACTGGATATTTTATTACAATAAAATGCGCGACTCCAAACCAATATTTTTTTTCTTAAGCAAATGACACAATGAACTGCCAAATAATAAAAGTGCGGAAGCTAATAAATAAAAGTGCGGAAGCAGTTTGACACGATAAAAGAAATAAAAATGCAAATGCTTTAGAGGTCCAAACACAAGGTCCTGATAACGCCACAGAGTCCACTACAATGCTCCATGAACTAACCTGAAAAAAATGTGGAATAATCCGTCAGCTGACGAGCTCAGTGAGTAGTTAATCATGCTAAGGGTGATAATTCAAAGTGGCATACTTTTGAACGAACGATAATGAGGGTTCCAAAGAAATGGTTTCAAATAATGAAGATCGATGGTCAAACGAATATTATCAATAAACTAACGAAGTCAATGGCTCAGCAAACAATATCGAAAGATGAATGACTGAATAACGAATTATCACAACAACAATCGAACAATGATAACAACCATTCTGTACCAACAGCCTGCTCAACAATATCGGAACGAGGAACAACAATAATGAGGTAGTCCAAACCAAAGTGGGAACCATAATCACCAATTACCAAATGCCAAATATTTTCTCAGGGCTTCGCCCGTTGGATCCAACACCGTACTTAGAGTCACCACAGGATGGTGCCTGGGACCTTTTCCCTAAGCCGATCCGGAATAGGGTCACAGGGTATTTCACAAGTCTTTTCCCTATCCGTTGAGCACTAGAGTCACAGGGTATTTCACAAGTCTTTTCCCTAGCTGCCAAAGTCACCACGATATCTCACGGGTCTTTTCCTTGGACTTTTACAAATATAAATGTCACGCCCTCGATTTTTAACATAAATTATAAACATTTTTAATAAATAAAACCTTCACTAAAATACCGGAAATACCCAAATGACATACTTTTCCCAGTTTTCAAAGTTAAATTTGAGTTACAATCTTGGTTCGAAACCCCAAGTTATACAAACGCTAAAACAATATTACAATTTTCATTAATCAATTTTTCGAATACTTCTTTAAAAAAAATGCAAACTTGACTCCTCATTTGAACCTCCGAGACACGTGATCAGCAAGCACGGGATGCACGTCATGCCAACTTCCTTGACCTTTACCTGAAAATGATAGGTTGAGCTACACTAGCCCAGTAGAGAAATCTATACTCAAGTTATATGGAAATGAGATGAAATATACACCTGACACGAATGAGACACCCAATTGAACATGAGACACAAGAGGGATCACAAAAAAAGAACTGACGAATTTAGACCTTTCCGTATATCTTAGAGATAACCCTAACCATCCATGCATCAACTAGAAGAAGCATTAGGACTCATATCAATCAAACAAACAACAATTATAGTTCAACCAACAACGTTTCAAATGAATTCCACAAACCATCTCCTCTTTTCATACCATCCACCATGGTGCCTCATTACTTAAAACTTTCCTTTTAGATTTCCAAAACATTTTAAGGAAAACTCAAGACCATCACAGTCAAGCTCCGTTGATTCGAGCTTGAATGCCGGAGTCCGTTGATTTGTGCCCAAATACCGGATCCGTTGATTCGCTCAAGAATACCGGAGGATTTTTAAATAAAATCCTCTTTTCAAAACTCAAATTGCTTTCTTTGATAAAAATCAACCTTTCATTCTCTGTCTCGGCAACCACAATCTCAAGCAATCATGCAATCCAAACATCAATATAGACCTCTAAGGTCAATCAAAATTCTCTTCATCATGCGAGACATTCAACTGTGTTACCACCCCTTGCTTCACATTGAATTCTCTCAACCTGGGTTTCCGCACTACCACACCTTGCGTTGCGGGCCCTCTAGAGTCCCCGCATTTCCACACCTTGCGTTGCAGGACCCTCAATTCAGAATTCACAACTCACGTAAACATAAAAAGCGTTATCAATCCGTATATAAACAAACATCACTTTCCACACTCACAATCGTTCTTACATCATTAACCATGCATACCAACTCATAAGTACACCCCATTATACATTGATAAATAATTTAAGTCCACGTTATTCATCAAAGTCAATCACGACGCCCTACGTCACATATCGAACCCGCAAAGACTCTACGACACACCACCCACTTGGTTCCTAACAGAAAACATATCGAACGAGGACACGAGTCACAATACTACCCATAGGATCACTAGACAAACTCAAGTCTATGCGTAACGTTCACCTCTTACTCCCTTATAGCCCACGGTACTCCAACCACCCTTACGGTATATATTCTCCAACCAACGACACTAATATTATACACTAACGAGTGCTCAGAGACAAGATCGAACAACGAACCATTAGGGCATAAGCAACCCTACTCAAGAGTGACTTAAACATAGTCTAATCATATAGGAAGTCATAACACGGAACGAATATAACCTAGGGAGTAGCCGCAAACATCGACCGACTGACACACCTCTACTCAAATGGTCATAACTTTCTGTGTACAAAGAGTTTAAAGGTGATTTTGGTGGCAAACGAAAGCTAACTTCCAGACCTTCGATTCGATATAAAGTTTGCGTGAAACGGGCATCGGATGAAGGAGTTATGGCCGTTCAAAGTTGGGCTGAAACCCAAAAACGGGAAGAAATTTCCAGATTTGATAGAAGCACAAAACCCAACCTCAAGCACGAAATAAAGCACGATCTAGGTACATAAACATCACACTAACGCATAACGAGAGTAAGAAATCCCTACCACAATGGATTTTGAGCAAAACCCTAAGTAACCCAAGTTTGAAACACCAAGATCTAGCTCCTCCCAAGCTACAATACGAGACCTAGGTCCAAGATTTCCCAAGATCAAGAGAAATAAGTGAGGTTCAACAAGTGATTGAGAGGAGAGAGAGAGAAATCCGAAAATGATGAAGTTCTTACCTCTTTGAACGCAATAACCTTGATTCCGAATGAAATTAGGATGAACAACCCATAGATCTTGAAGATTTTGAGGTGTTTGATGTAGAAATCCAAGAATTTGGGTGAGAGATTGAAGAGAGAAGGTAGAGGGGTGATTTTAGGGCTTGGTTCGTGGCCTTGGAGTGAGAAAATAACATAAGAGGTCTATTTATAGTGGTCCAAGAAGCGTGCTGAAAATCTGCAGAAAACGCAGCATGTACCGGTACGGGTAAAAGCGGTACCGGTTCATGAACCTTCAAACTGTCAAAAATCACAAGTTCTGGATACCATGTACCGGTACGGGGAAAAGCTGTACCGGTTCATGAAGGGCAGAAAAAAGAAAATTTTCCAACGGATACCGAAACGAACCTGACTTGGTACTAACACTTCCAAACATCATTGCAACATCAAAACTAACATTTTACTATCCTACGAGAGTCCGATACACACCCGGATACGTATCTCCGTACACCCCACAACATACGAGCGATTTTACCAACAATACAACTAATTGATGAAATAAACGATTTCTGAAATTAAAACAAATTTGCGAGTCTCTACAATAAACATAATCCATGGTCCCAAACACATAAGAACAACGGCGAACCGGAGTCACCTGACCGACCAAGATTATTCCCCGTGCCGTTGCATAGTCACTATAATATAACGGAGTCAACGAATCGACGACAATAAAAGTAAGGGCTTCGATCAATCACAAATATTCTCAAGTAACCTTGTATGCCAAAGGGTACGTCAATTGTCAACAATTATGAGAACAACGAATAAGAATAATTATCATCGGATCACAACCAATAACGAACTGTCAAGAATCGATAGGCTCAAGAGGATTCCAAAAGAAGGGATCACATATTTAACTACTCACCTCGATCGGAACGATAGGTCACAAAATGTGATGTTCACGTTCTCTGCTAATCCGAATTAAAAGAATACCAATACCAATAATTAATTTGATGAGCCTTACACCAATTACTAGCCTGACGAAAACCAAAATTCTACCCCCGTCCCCGTCACATGCACACACTCACTGCCAAATCTCATACTCCCTCCGTCCCTTTATTACAGTCCAGTATTCCATTTTGGGCTGTCCCTTAATAAGTGTCAATTTTGTAAAGTTAGTGGGTAAAAGTTGGTGAATTATCTATTTTGTCCCTAAAAGTAGATTCCATTTTGAAAAGTTAGTGAGTAAAAGTGTAATGATGATGGGTAAGTAGGGAAAGTGAAGGAAAAAGTTGATGTGAAAGGTATAATGATGATGTCTTCTCAATAAGTTGGAGTTACGAAGCAGGATATTTAAAAAGGGACGAAGGGAGTATACTATAAAATCACACACTCACACCACCGTGCACAAATCTTGACACTTGGTCCCACACCCACCTCACACAAATCACCTCCGCTCCTCCATATATCAATGGCATTAAAAGAAAATAATCAGTGCCAAAAGAATGGGAACCCATTTAACCTCTCAGTAACTCCACTTTTATATACCACCAAATAGCAGTCTAACTTTACTCCAACCCATGTAACGAATGGAAAGAGAAACAGGAATAAAGGGAACAAGAATCGCTTACCCGATTGATCACCAATGAACCGGATCCTTGACTGCATCTCTCTCTCTCTCTCTCTCTCTCTCTCTCTACCGTTCCTCCAAGATCCAGAACCCTAGCTTATATTTCTACGTACGGGTATGTATGGAAAACTAACCCTACTTCTTAAACGTTTCCTCACCCTAATAAACTGTCCACGTTCAAACTTAAAACTTATCTAGTCTAATTACACAATTGACCCAATATTATTATTCTTCTTCCTTTTTTTTTATTAGCAAGAAGTTTGAAAAAGAAAAATGAAAGATTTAATTATTCGTGTCAAAATACTATTTTTTTTTAAACTGAAAAAGTGGGATGTCACATGGGCTCTACATGGATTGAGCTTACGGAGGGTTCACGACAGGCCTTATGCATAATCAGGGCCCTGTAGAGCCCCGTATTTTCAATAATAATAATAATAATAATAATAATAATAATAAATCGTTTAAAAGTTTTATAAATGCTAGAATAAGAAATTTGTGGAGTTTATTTGATTTGTGGTTAATGTGATAGAATTATAAGTGGAAGGGTTGCTAGTGTGATGTGTATATGTGTGGGTATATATATAGGAGTGTGTGGTGTAGAGAAACAAATTCCCAAACACACACACACCCCACGCCTCTTTCTCTCCATCGGCTCCCTCCTCTCTTTCTCACACTCTCACTCAAAAATCTCACTCCAAGTTCAAAACCACCAAGATTCTTCACCAAATCATCATCCTCTTGGGCTCTCGACCTTGGGTCTCGTTGGAGCAAGCTCGGAGAGGAGTATTCTCGGAGGATTTCGAATTTCAAGGCTAGGGCTCGATCAATCTCGTTGGGTTTCGTTCTCCAAGTTGAGGTAGGGAACTCTTACTCTCTCTATATGTTTATGGGTTAGTTGTTGTACCAAAATCGTGCTTCATTTGGTTGGAATCGATGTTTTCCCCATTTTTGGAGTTTTCTGCAGAGCGCCACTGTAAGGTAGTGGTACCAATACCTTGTTTTTGAGGTACCGATACCCTGATTCTTGTTTGCTCTCTAAATTGGTTTGGTACCGATACCTAGTCTTTGAGGTACCGGTACCATGACTCAGAAAAACTGCATTGAACTTTGTTGATCCCTCTTCGATTGTTTTGAACACCGATCACTCCTAACACTCTCCAATCGCATTCTAATCATTTCTAAACCTGATTATTCGTGTTTCAAGGATTTGTTGTTCGTCCCCACTCCTTTGGCTCTCGCTATAACAAAGAGAAGTGTAAAACTAAATGAATATGAAACTTGTGTGTTTGTCTATGCATTTGGGTTGTTACGTGAATATTGTGACATGTTTTATGAATCATATGGATTTGTCTTATGTCATGCTTTACGGTATTGAGGCTTGTAAAATGAAAAACCACGATTTGGAACGATAGAACGGAACGAAGAAAGCCACGGATCCACTAAAAGGTGTGATGCCGGAAATGGGACGCACGGGGTCCCAAATGCCCGGAAGTGCACAAGAAAGTCACGGATCCACCGAATGGTGCGATGCCGGAATGAATTCGGATGCACGGGATCCTAAAATGCCCGGAAAGGAAATTGAGAACACTTGTTATGATGAAAACGGAGAATTTAGAGATTTCTAAGTAATGCGAATTTGAACGGTGTTGATTGTTGAGTTTTATTCTCTTGCCCTTGTTCATGTGGGAAATTTTCTTGTATCTATGTTCGTTTCGGTGCATTGTCTATCTCATATGCATATAGTTTGAGCAAAGATTTCTCTACTGGGTTAGTGTAGCTCAACCTATTATTATTTTCAGGTACATCTCAAGGGCATTGATATGGAGTGCTTGACGTGCATATGATTTCATTCTTTTGAAAGCTGACATTGAAGAAGTTACCTTAGCATCTCGTATAACTTTATTTTGGAAGGTGTAATTGCAACTTTACATTTGTATTTATGAAATTTCTAAACTTATCATCTTTTGTTCAACTATGGAATTTGGGGCCGGTGTGCCATTGTTGTAAACTTTGAGTATGTTTGTACTATTGGATGGACTATGAAAAAGCTTTTGGGGTATTATGAGGTATCTTGACGATGATTTTTCTTTGAAAGGCTATTATTATTATGTTGAAAATCGAGGGCGTGACAGGCCCGATCCCTTGAGGGACCAATCCGAGCCTTTAAGGGCCTCAAAAGTAGAAAAAATAGCTAAGGAGTCTGCTGATTTGCAGAAAGGTCTCGGTCTTTAGTTTTGGGAGCCCCCAATATCTTCCTTTTGGCAAGATTTGGGCCCGAAAAGGTTTATTTGAAGCCTCAAGCAAAGGTGCCAACCGAAATCTTGGAGTAAGAAACAAGAAAAGGATAGTTGGCGTGCATTCATTGGAGGTTTTAGAAGCTGCTCAAGCTGCCCAAGTCCAGAGGTGGCTGCCTATAAATACCAGAACGGAAGGCCTTGGCAAAGGTTCACGACCTCAAGAGCCCATGGCTTATGCAACTACATTTTCATTCCTTTGTTTTACAAACATTGCTTGTACTCACTGCAACGCAATTTAAGTTTTTCATTGTAATCCTTGTACTCAAACTTCGTTAAACCGTTAATGGAGTTCGTTTGATTCAAATTTATACTCGTTTTATCTTTCTTTTCATTTTCTGACAACGGTTAGAAAATCTTAAGTCCTTATATATCTAGCAAGGGCAAACAACGAACCATTTCCAGGCCTTACCTTTAGGCCTGGCACAATTGTCGAAGTAGGAGTTAGATCCAAGCCATCAGGCCTTGATATCAAGTTTGGACCGTCATTTGGTCCTGGCACGCCTGCACCACAAGCCAGCCTGATTTTGCACTTTTTGTGGAAAACCCTTCGTTTATGAGCATAACTAAACGAAGTCATTCCCCGTTTATTATGTGTCGATTCATGCATGCTTGGCTAATTGCACCCAGCTAGTATCATTTTACTTCCATGACTATACTCCCTACGTCTACAGCAGTCAAGGTATAAAATGCTAGGCAAATTCAAACCTAAAGGAAGTTATTATCACCCAGACTGACAACAATATATTCTGATTCAAATCTTAAAAGATATAAGAGATTATTGATTTTTGTATAATTAATTTACAGCAGATACAATCATCCTAAACACACAACTTCTGTAACGTTCGCCGTAAGTTTGGTGGGTTTTCCTTTCAGATGTCATGTACACCAGGCATTGGCAACCACTGATTTTCCTCGTAAAGGAAAGAACTTCCAGCATCAATTTTGAGACTTAGAAAATCATCTACATCCCGAACTACAACACAACGAAAAGAGAACAAGATCATTATCGATTACCATACAATTAAAGAAAACAGAACAATATCATTCACATATCGTGCCATGGTGAATAACATACCACATAAGCCAGACCCGATGAGCATCACTTCTTTGAGCACTTACTACAACAAATCACAGGCTAGCTAGAGAATGAAGCAAGATGATGAATTAGCTGCTGGAAGTAGGAAGGGTAGAGTTCAGTACGGAGACAAAATTGTTCCAACTAAAAACTGTACAAACATAGTCAGATTCCTCGGATAAGAAGATCATTGATCTCCTCCTGTTAGAGTATCCAAAAACTGTAGAAACATATATAGTCAGATTCCTTGGATAAGATCGAAGATCATCGATCTCCTGTTAGAGCATCCGGCCAGTTCTTTTTGCCACCTATTGCTCGGGTTTCTGCCATATATATTTTCCCTGTTTTTGTTGTGTAGGCTTGCTGTGTTCTCTTCACCACTCAAAAAGAATTTTTCATAAAATTCCCCCTAGATTCCTCCTACTTCTAACATTTCTCTCTCTATCTCTCTCCACTTATTACCCTTACTGTTTTTCAAAAAAAATTTCAAAACGCAATCCAAACACAGCATTTATCATGAAAACAATGATGTGATGTATTTTGGTTCGGAGTCTATATGTACATTAGAGACTTTCTCTTCTGTCTATCCATCTTGAAAGTTGAGTTCTTTCCAAATTCTGGATATATTTTTGGCAAAGAGGAAGCCGTTATGCAAGGCAACTGCGAAGCTGAAACAATTCATTTTAGTCCACCATATGCGTCAGACACTTCATCGAACTTCCAATCCTAAACACATGTACGTCACTTGGCATGTCTCACATATGCTTATACTTCATCCAACGAGATACGTTAGGCCACAACACATGTGGAATGGCCAAACACACCCCCACACACATTTTTAAGTTGGGTGCCCCAAATTGTTTTATTAAGACGGTCTGATTTATGAATCATATTCTGGTTTCGTAGGACACATTGGTTATTTCTGTTGCAATGGTATCAGTGTCATGTGTTACGTTTGGAATATGAACACTTCCGGTTGTGTATGAATCCTGGATTTGAATATAATCCAACCATAACACAAAGACACAAACAATCAATAGAATCTAAAATTTCAAGGGGTTGCGACTTGTGGCTTTCCCAGTTATATACTACTCCCTCCGTCCCGATTTGTTTGTCCACTTTTTGACTTTTAATTGTCCCAAAATATTTGTCCATTTGACTTCTAATTGAATCAATTTTCCCTTTTTGCCCTTTCTTTAATAGAATAAAATAACTTTTGTAAAAAAATTAAGGGTAAATGTGGAAAGTTGTATCTTTTTAGGTGTAATAATTGTGTTTCCTAAAAAAGTTGGATTTTTGAGATTGGACAAATAAATTGGGACGGAGGGAGTATAAACTCCAAGATTAAGTAAGAAAATTTAACTCACTGCCATCAGTAGTAAAATTAACATCACCCTGTGTATGAAATGGTCGGTTCCTAGCTTCTTCGCCACGAGAAGAATCTTCAGAGTCGTCAACTTGAACTCCACCGCTCTGATCCGTCGCAACCGGAAGCTCATGCCGACAAACAGGACAAGAGTTGTGGAGCCTCAACCAAGACACAATGCACTCAGAATGGTATATATGCTTACAAGGCATCTCCCTCGCTTCCCCGCCAACTTTAAACTCCTCCTTACAAACAGGGCAACTCGAATCGCTACCCAGATGATCCGCCGTGATTTTTACCGTCGGCATAGAATCTATAGCCGAATCAGGCGCCGGAGGAGGACCTTGTCGGTCGTTCTGAGTCAGTTGCTCGATCAACTCACTAAATCCTGGCCCCACGAAGTAGTCCCGAGGGTTAAGCCTCGGAGGTATTAGCCCTTCCCTTGGCGAATTCCGTCGTCCAACAGGTAAAGGGCCTGATGATGGCCCGAGGATTATCCAGCCGGAACGAGGGCGGGCGAGGATTCCACTCTCTGGTCCCCAGTGATCGTCGTTGTCGTCCACGACCCGGTTTCGCCTCCATGGCCAGCGACGGCCACGGCGGTTACTTGTCAAACCAGCACCAGCAACATCATTACCTGATCTGTCGCCAAACAGGGGATCGAGCACGAGAGAGAGGGCTTCGAGTATTCTGGCTTCAGGGGAGGGATCGAATTGGGTGAAATCGAAGACGGAAAAGGGTCTGGCTATGTCAATCTCGTACATGAATTGTCCGAAGCAGCGGGGACAGATGATTTCGGATGGGTTTTCTGAGGAAATACGGACCGTTCGGTGACAATGGTAGCACCAGTATAGTGGGAAGTTTGAGTTGTTGGCATTGGTTGGCTCGACACGAGGAGGAGGAGAAGGAGGGGGGCTCAAAGACATCGATCGATGATGGGTTGCGTTTTTTTGTATGTTAGAAAAACAGAATACAAAATAGAAGAAGCAATGTCAAATTGGTTCTACTATATAGTACTAGTATACCACAAGTTTTTAGGTAGGCATGTAGATGAATGTGATCGGTAGAAAAAGGATAGCTTTTTGGAGTCGAGAAAAGCGATTCTTTTCTTTCTTCCTTGGAATGGGATGGATAAGTGTGTGAGGTGCCAAGGATTAATTCCATTTCTAATTCACAAGCTTCTGTTAAGTATAAATTTGGAGGGAATGGCAACGGCTAACTTGGCACTTAATCTTGGTACAACTTCACCCAATCACACATCACACCCACACTAATAAGTGTGTGGGCTCTAAGTGTGTGTGGAACTTACACACTTGCGTGCGTGAGTGTGGTTTTAGACTAACTATTTGTTTGGACTAGGCCCGGCAAATCGATCAAATTATATAATAATTAGAATCCAATTTTTTTTTTTAATAAAAGGAAATTTCATTACAAGAAGCCCAAATGCAATACAAAGATTGGGAAAATCTACACACCCCTTAAAAGTGTGTACCATATACACCTATTGCATGTTTCATTCATAACATTTTTAGTGTGTTTCGTAACTTTTGTTCTAGAACTCATAACTTTTCAGCAATACGATTCGTAACATTTTTATTATGATTCATAATTTTGGTGCATCTCATAACTTTTATACTAAAAAATCGCAACTTTTTAGTAATACAATTCGTAATATTTAGGATTCGTAACTTATATACTAAAATCGTAATTTTTTAGTAATATGATTCGTAACATTTTTTCTATGAATTATAACATTTTGGGGGTGAATATGATACACGTACACCCAAATAAGGGGTGTGTATTGTTGCCTTTCCCACAAAGATTTTATCACAAGATAACAAGAGCTACCAAAATCTACATACGAGCATATGCACTAGCATACTCAATGACAAGTACTCTCTCCGTCCCAATTTGTTTGTCCATTTTTAGTATTTCAATTTTTTTAGGAACATAATAATCACAATTATTTTTTTTATTTTTCAATGCACAATTTTTTAAAAACAGAAAGGACAATAATGAAACTTTTATGAGTCACAAATAATTTGGGACGTCAAAAGTCTAAAAAGAAACAAACAAAGTGGGGCAGAGGAAGTACTACGAAAAAGCAGATCAACAACGAGGACGGGTATCATGCCCGTTGAAGATTTAATACTAGAGGATTGATATGTGCGTAAATATGCCTATTTACCCTAACTTAGTCTTGTTATGTCCATTTGATGTGCTACTTGGGATTTTATACTTGTTAATTGCGTTTTAAGACTCAATTGCGTTTCAAGACTCACGGATGATTATTAACATTTTAGCCATTAAATTCAATTTGTAGACCGTAACGCTCTTAGCCGAATGCCATGCATCAAGTGATTGGTCCTTTATTAATTTCCACAATAAAAGAAGAAATTGCATTGAAGGAATGAATTTCGTGGGTGGAAGAAATCAAGGGCAGTGCCATAAAGGAGGACCCACTAATTAC
Organism: Rhododendron griersonianum; assembly: GCA_018127125.1. Taxonomy (NCBI): domain Eukaryota; kingdom Viridiplantae; phylum Streptophyta; class Magnoliopsida; order Ericales; family Ericaceae; genus Rhododendron; species Rhododendron griersonianum. Next base: position 30,541,769 of record CM030793.1, read on the forward strand.
AATTGAGAGAAAAATGATTTGGTGCTGCTATATCCCATATTGAGCTCTCGTGTCACCACTATAAAAGAAAAGGAAAAAGGGTTTTGAAAGGGGGCTGCCATCGAGAGGACTTCTGGAACGAAAAACGGAGAACGAGAGACAGCGCCACTTGACGCTCCCTCGGCTGAAACAGAAAAAAAACGAAGGCTTCGCTGTTTAATCTTTTACTATTATTTCAATGGAGTTTTATATTTGCATGATTATTTGGTTTGAACATCATTTTTGCACCTTTAGACTTATGTAGTTTTCTTCAGAGCTCTTTTCCGTCAAGTTTTTGACGCTTTGTTCAATTACTCGCACGCCGATAACTCGTATTAATTTCAGTTCTTTATTTAAGTTATTTGTTGGTACTTGATTAGTTAATATCCTTTGTTTATTACCTACTCGAAAGCATGTTTCAATCTAAGGTTTCCTTCGTTTCTTATTTGATATTGAGTGAGTAGTCGTAAAGGTAAAATCGCAGGGTGATTAGCACACCGTGGCCAGGTCGGACACGTTCTGCTCCTGTTTTGGAATAATAATGGAAAAGGAATTTTAGGTTATTAAAGTACGTCCGTTAGACGAACCCGGGCATTGTCAGAGCCCATGTAGGCGGGGAATGGGGGACCAAAACTTGTTCTCCGCCGCGCATGGGTAAATGACGACCATAAATGTTCGCATCTTTCGAGGTAACTTTACTTTTCTCTCTAAAGTCAAATGTTTTTAAGAATACCGAATGGAGCAGATAAGTCCGGCCTGGTTGCTAGTGCTATGAGCTCTACGACCGTACCTTCTTTTTAATTATTTGAAAAACCAAACAATTTCCTAGGTTTAGTTAATCTCAACCAATCGACAAGGGGTGGCTACCTAAGAGCCAGTTTAAATAAGTAACAACCCGAGTTTTTGAGTCAGCACATATCACCGTCTCTGTGGATTCGACTCCGGTCTTACCGGATATTGTGTTACGTCGGTCTTAGCTCTACGCTTGGGGCAACCCATTAATTTAGGACTAGGAAATCGTCAAGTAAGGATCTTATAGGAAACCAAGATCAAACCATGAAGTAGGTACAAATGATAGCTAGATTGTACTCAACTCCTTTTATCCCACCATTGGTGAAAGAGAAAAACGATTTAAAAGAGCGTTACCATTTAAATTTCAATAACTCATCCAGAATCCCTTGTGATATATATGATCCTGGCCTTTTCAAAATTGCAAAGCGGATTCGCAATAGTGAGAAGAATTATGATTTGAAATACAAGTACTACAAGAAAGAAAAAGAAATGCTCTTACACTGTATATTGTAATGGAAAATGATTTTGGCACTTCACTTTTTCATGATGCCACTCCAAAAATTGTCTTTTAATGTTCTTGCTATGTATAATTTTTATATTAAAAGACAAATTTTGGAGTGCTGTAATAAAAAAGTAGTCGTTTGTAATATGTTCTCCTCTATGGTGAAGTGAGCCGAAAACATATGTTATCTCCATTTTGTCTTCCGAAAACGGTGGAAAAATTTACGAAATCGATGTACTCTCGCTGTGTACAGTGATGTTAGATCGTTCTAAAATCACATGGATTTTTTTTAATGAGAATACTTAATGAAAAAGTAAAGGAATTTCAGATTTTTGCTAAGCAAATAAATTAAATTAGGGTATTGGATCCATCGCTAGTTTTGTAAGTTGTAAGAGCATCCACAGTGGAATAAGCAAAACAAAAAGTTGTTAAAGTTAGCAATATTTGCTCAAAAAAGTGCTCACATTGGAATAACCAAACTTAACAACATCTTAGCAACTCATCAAATTTTGGCTTTTGAATAATCAAAACTAGCAATCTTTTGCCAATAACAAAATTTAGTGATCTCCATATTTTCTCAATCAAGTACACCCATCATTATACAAAAATCTTATCTCTCTCTCTCAACAATGTTTTCAAAAAATAATTATAAAAAACTATTATTAGTATTCTTTTCAGGAACTTTTTCTATATATAAAAAAAAAAAACCGTCTTTATTTGAATTTTTAAAATTTTTTTTTTTATAAAAACTGTTTCTTCAATTTTTTTATAAAAAAATTGTATTTACACAAAACTGTTTTTTTACACATTTTTTTTTCATAAACTGTTTTTTTATCCAACTTAAACTGTTTTTTTCCTTCTATAAACTGTTTAATAAACTGTTTTTTTTTCAAGAACAAATATATTTTTAATAAAAAATGTTTTTAACATAAACTAGTTTTTCAAATGATTTACGTAAAATGAAGGGGAAAAGTTTGGAAAAAACTCAGGGAAGGAAGAAATGGTCTCATTGATTTTGATTATGAGCAAAAAATAACCAATGTGAGACTTGACATTGCTAACTTTAGCAATCTCTAAATGGATAATCAAAATCTGATGTGGCATGTTTTGATTATTCATTTTTGCTTATTCCACTGCGGATGCTCTAACAAATTAAGAATCTTTCAATTAATGTAACCGCAATATGTTAGCTACAAGCCATAATAATACTGCAAAAATAGTTATGTATTTGAGAGTTAGGCATGGATTATGTATATATAATTGAGAAACTTTAATATATTCCAGGCATAGGAGGGGTGGTTTTTTTGTGACAAAAGTGATAGGTATTGTATTGATAAAGCCCAACGGCACTCACACAACGAAATTCATTACAGATAACTTGGACAAAGCCAAACTAATCATCTAACTGATACAAAACGAGAAAGAACGAGACGATTGATGTCTTTCATCCCCAGCCCAGGCATGGCCTAACGCACCTTCTGCTGAGTGAAAAATTCATATATCCTATAGCAGTCTCAAAAAGAGATACATTGCTAGCCAAGAAAAAAAGACAACCAGAACCCAGACGATCAGATGAACTTCGCCAGAAATGAGCACACTAATGAATTTCTAGCAAACCACTAAAAGATGCATATTAATCTTCTTGAGTCCGAACAGTAAACAAATCGCCCAAAAGCGAATTTTATTACTCTCACAAAGAGAGACAAAACTCTCACAAGGAGAGACAAAACTCCCACATGGAGAGACAAAATTCCTCCAGATCTTGTTCTAAATCCAGCTGCCCAAAAACCGCCGAACGGATCGCAACTCTTACTGCCTCCACCACTACTGCCACAAGGGCTCCGGCGACGGATTACATGCAGACAAACGACTCCGGTGACGGCGGAGCCCGCCGAACAGAGAGGGTCAGATCTGAGGGAGGAGAAAACGAAAAGAAAAAAAAACTATAGGGAAGAGGGGGAAGAAAGAGGAGAGCGGATGGAGGAGGAGGAGCCCGGGGGAGGAGGGAGAGGGACGCCTCCCCCCCCCCCAGGCAGAAAAGTAAGGCGGCTGTGGCTTCTCAAAATCTCCTTAGAGCTCTCAAAACCCTAAGAGAGGCAGCTGTAAAATTTTGTGCTTATAGGAGGGGTGGTGGCATCTCCATTCGGTCCGTTTTTAATTTTTCGGTCATTTTTCGAGAACACTTTGATGATTGGCTCCATTTCAAAATTGGTGTTGATGGTTGAAATTCTTGGCATGTCCTTTTGCTTCTTCTTTCTTTATCGATCCCCTAGCTAGCTTTCTTCCCTCCATTCTCTTTATTTTCTTTTTTGGAGAAGTATTTCTTCTTTGGAGATTTTTTTCCACATAATCCTCTAGAGTGATTTGTATGTTTTTTTTTTTTGAAACTTAATAGAGTCTGTATAGAAAGCTTTTGAAAGACAAGCCTACAAAGCCATTTACAAGTTTGACCACGATTAATGAGAAAAAATGTGGTCCTGTCTATTTTCATTATCGAGGGAGAAATAATCCATGCTTCATGGTATATATTATCTTGTCCAAATTAAGAGAAACAAAACTGTTCCTCTAAGGCTTGAAACTTAGTAGATCTTAAGCTTCTTCAATATTTTTCCTTTTTTTTTTTTTTGCCACAACGATAACATGTAATATTATAGATCAAGAGAATAGAACATCAGGAGAAAACTCAATCCCTAAACAAGGATCAAGAAATCAAAAGGAAGGGACTCTGTCCAAAGACTACACCCAACTCCAACTAAACCCTCAACTCCAAACAGGCGGAGCACAACAGAAAGTAACAGAACCATCCACACAGGGATGAGAGAAGCCCCACAAACGAGGAGAAATCTGGAGACACAAAAAAAAAAAAAACCAAAAGACCAAAAGGAAAAATCAACCCAAATCTAACAGAAAACAAGACATCACTCCACAGAAATGCCGAGCAACATCGGCACTATCTGCAGACGCTCTGCCTCCATCGCCGAAATATGAGAAACGCCAGAGGAGCCGAACCAACTCTGGATCAACATGCCTTGTGTCACGCCCTCGATTTTTAACATAAACAATAATCTATTTTAAATAAAAGTCTCTCGCATACAATAGATAATACCCAAAAGAGTCTTCTGCCTGATTAATTTACAAACAAGTCCCCAAGATTAAAACAAATACAATTTGGCACTCCGGCCCCAAAATTAAACTTAAGTACAAATACGAACAAGTTATTGAATTACAAACGGTTTGGTCAAGAAAATTCGTCACAATGATGATTAACTAACAAACGAAGTTGGCTTCCAAAAAAAGGTCATTCACTTTGAGCACCTGATGCAATGGAAGCAACCGCCCAGCTTTTGAACCTGAAAAGAAGGATTTTGCTGAGCTACATTAGCCCAGTAGAAAATTCTATACTCATGTTATATGAAAATGTGCTGAGGTATGCAACTAGAATGAGTGAGTTTCAATAAACGGATAAGGGATACAAAGGGGACCACAATGACCGACAAACTATGACAACGGAACTTTCACGTCTTAAAGAAGTCCCTAACCACTCGTACATCAAACTAGAAACAACAATAAACCCACATCAATCTAAATAACATACGACAATTTCTCAAGCCATATAAAGACTCCTCAATGAACTTCGCAACCAACTTCCTCATGTCTTACCATTCGATATTGAGCCCCTTTTTATGAGGGAAAAACATTCCTTTTTTTTTATTACCAAAACAATTTCGAGAAAACTCTCGACCTTCACGGGTCAAGCTCCGTTGATTCGAGCTTGAATAGCAGATTCCGTTGATTTGTGCCCAAATACCGGAAACCGTTGATTCGCTCAATAATAGCCGGAGGATTTTCATAAAAATCCTTTTCCAAAACCAAATTCATTCCTTTTCAAAACTTTGAAGAAATCAATCGTTTATTCCCTTTTCAACAGTTACAATCTCAGGCATACCACAGCCCAAACAACAACATGAACTTCCATAATCAATCATAACTTCTTTCATCAGGAGAGACATTCAACTGTGCTACCTCCCCTCGCTTCACATTGAATTCTCTGCACCTGGGTTTCCGCACTTCCACCCCTTGCGTTGCGGGCCCTCTAGAGTCTCCGCATTACCACACCTTGCGTTGCAGGACCCTCAATTCAAAATTCACAACTCACATGCACACGTGCAATACCAATCCATATTCAAAAGATAACGTCTCCCAATTCTCACATGCTATCAATTATTAACATTCAAATGATTTCAAGCTAATAAAACATACTCCATAGTACATAGACACATAGCTTAAGTTCACGTTATCCCTCTAGGTCTGTCACGACACCCTATGCCACGTACCGGACCCACATGACTCCACGATACATCACCGCTTTACCCCTTGTTATCCTTGGTACTCCTATCAACCCCGTGGTATGTTCTCCAACCAACGACCCTAATATTGTACTTAAACGAGTGCTAAAAGACACGATCGAACAACGAGCCAATAGGTCACAAGCATACATACTCAAGAGTGACTTAAACATATTCTAATCATGTAGGGAGTCATAGCATGGAACGAAAACAACTTAGAATAGCCGACAGACATTGGTAGACTGACACACCTCTACTCGAATGGCCAAAACTTTCAGTGTACTAAGAGTTTTAAGGTGATTCCGGCGGCAAACGAAAGCTAACTTCAAGACCTTCGAATTGACACAAAATTTGCATAAAACGGACGCCAAACGAAAAAGTTATGGTCGTCCGAAGTTGGCTGAAGCCTAGAAAACGAGACAGATCCGAGACCTGATTTCTAAAATCCACCATTTATTCAATTCTCAACGGTTTTGGGTGATTCAAGCGGCATTAGAACGGGTTCTAAGTCTACTCTATTTCATATGAAGGAACCAAAATTTATTTCTAAGTTTAGGATGACGAAAATGCCCCATAAACAGGGACCTGTTCTGCAGAAATTCGGGAATGGAAGAAACAATCTCAAACGACGAAACAAGGCACGATCTAGGTACATAAACATCACACAAACGCATAACAAGAGTAAGAAATCCCTACCTCATGGGTTTTGAGCAAAACCCGAACCTTTGACCAAGTCAACCGAGCTCCCACGCGGTCCGATCATGATTTTTCTTGGATATTCGGAAAGCCCGTGCTCCGTATAGCAACTTTAATTCTTGGACTTCGTCCGGAATCACGCTCTAAGGTGTTGAGATCGAAGAGAGAAGTTGAGGGGGAGTTGAGAGAGAGTTTTGAGATCTAATTTCGTGGCCCAAGGGTGTGAGAAATGACATAAATGGGTTTTTTTATAGTGGTCCAAAAAGCGTGCTGAAAAAGTGCAGAAAATAGGCCATGTACCGGTACGGGTAAAAGCTGTACCGGTTCATGAACCTTCAAACTGTCAGAAGACATAACTTCTGGACACCATGTACCGGTACGGAAAAAGCTGTACAGGTTCATGCAGGGCCGAAAAAGGAATTTTATTCCACGGACCCCGAAACAAACCCGACTTGGTACCTGTGTGGCCCGTGATCCTCCGGTCCTCGATCCTTCGTAGGTGGTTTGATGGTGGATTAGCTTTCTTCTCCTAGCCTGCACAAGGAACGCACGACTAAGACCTGGCCGGGGGTTGTCCCGGCAAGGCCCTCCGGCGAGAGGATGAGTGTAGCGCAGAGAGGAAGCAGAAAGCTCTGGAGAGGGAGTAAGTGTGAGTATTGAGTAGCGTGTACCTGTTAGGGTTACCATCTCTAGGTATTTATAGTGCCTTCTGACTTGCCCTCCAAGTACCATCGCGTGCCTTCCACGGGCCAAGTGACATCATAGTGACGTTCGAGAAATAGATCTGATAACCGTTTTCAGGGCTGAGCTGGCACACCCATGTGCGCCCGTGATCATCTTCTGTTGTAACCGCTTCTGCACGTGGCAGGACGCGTGGCTTTACAGCCAGCCGCCGTCGGCTGCATGCCGTGCTCTGAAGGTAGCCGACCGCGGGAACCGCCGAGCATAGCCATGCGTTCAATGAAGGAGGTAACGTCGCCGCGGACTCCGTCGACGGCACAATCCGAGCGCGGGTCTGTCCGCTGCCGAGCCTGAGGCAAACCGGATATACACGACGAGTCATTGTCGGCTTGCCGCGCACGAGGCCTGCGATCGGACCACGGCAGGTCAGGTCCGCGCCATGCGAACAAATCATGTTCGGCCCGCTACAATAGCCCCTCAATTCCTGCCGATGCTGTACGCATGGTAGGGATTGAAGTTGAGCCTTAGGCCGAACTCGTCAAACCGCCGAGCGTACATTTGTTTGATGAAGATAAGTTCCAGCCGAGCCTGAACCGTTTCATCCTCAGGAGTAGTCTCGACCGTCGATGAAGTACTCCAATGGTTGGACGCCAGATGTCACCTTGTGGCTGGGTACGGCAGGCGAGAGGTGGGCTGGCAAGCCCTGCAAACCGTCTTATCAATGACACGTGTCGCGCGCGGAGTGGTCAGTCGTTCGGCGGTGCAATGATGGGCGGGATTTTCGAATTCCCAACCCTAGCCCTATATAAGGGGAGACGCGAGGAGAGAGAAAGCTCTCGTTCTCTCTCTCTCTCCAGACCTCCATTGTCAGAGCTCCAAAGCAACCGTTCGTCTTCCATCTTCGATTTCCAGCAGATCCTGCCACCAGAGCTCGCCACAAATCTAGGTACGTGTTCGATTCTTGCTTCTGTTCTCTTTTCTCTGCAGTTTTCAGGTGATTAATTCTGCCTTTCTGGGTTTTTGGGGCACTTTTTGTTCTGAGTGAACAGTGCACCCTGGAGATGAACGGACTGTTCATCTCCTTCTTCAACCTGTTCTTCCGAGCACGGAGCCTCCACGGGGTTCTGGCCGTTGATGGAATGGGCCGAGCCCCAGCCTCTGTTGTTTGGAAGGTTCCTGGCTGAACACGTTTCGGCCGAGCCTTGAGAATGATGATGGGGTGGGCCAATTAGGGTACCGAGCGTAGTGAGACAACTGTTTTCTGGCCGACAACGAGGTCTCATGTTTTTGTTTTCCACTTTGTTAGGTCTGGCTCCCCCAATCATCGTCATCTCATCCGACTCTGAAAGTTCAGGGGACGATTATGCGAACCTTGTGATCCGAGAGTACTTGGCGTTACACCGAAGCCGACGACAAACTTCTTCCATCGCCTCAAACATGTCAGATTCTGGTGACTCCAACGCCGAGCAAGACTATGAGTACGGTGGTTTCAACACCGAGCCGGAGATAACCTTCTCTACGGAATCCGAAGCCGAACACGAACTTGGGCCGGAGGCTGAATCCAGAATTCGCTCCCAGGCCGGAGCCACGACTTCCTCACTCTCTGCTCCTGCTGAAACCTCGTCCGTGGATAGAGAGTTTGCCGACCTCTTCGAGCGAGGGCAAGTTTGCCCCCACGCCCACTACTTCAGTGGTCGTCCCAACGAGTATGCGGCCTTCTGCCGTACGTACAATATACCAGACGATGTTGTTGTCCACCAGGTGGCTAGCGACAAGATTAGGGATAAGAGACAAGATCGTCCCGAGCACATAACGGTCCCTCTGATGGCCATTTGTGAGGCCGGACTCCGTTTCCCCCTTCATCCATATTTGAGGGAACTGTTGTCTAGGTTCGGTTTAGTTCCTCATTTTTTCTCGATAAATAGTTTTAGGATTGTGATGTCTGTAATTAGGTTGAAGGAACTTCACAACCTTGATTTCACCGTTGCCGACCTTTTCCACACGTACATTATGTCCAGGCATGGGAAGACCAACCGTAGGTATTTATCCACACGTAGTGGTAAGGAACCCTTGATAAATGGACTTCCCGACACTGATAAATGGGCCACCCTGTACGTCGAGGTCAGTGGGAATTATGAGTTCGGCGATCAGGCTGCGAGGATGCATTCTGTGCCGAAGATAACTGACTTCCGAGGTTTCCTTTTCATTCTTATTTCTGCCGGACATGATAAGTCTATTTGAATGAACTCGTCGATATTCTGACAATACATTTTTCTTTTGCAGATCACCGAGCGATCACCAGGACTCAGAACTCTTTGGCCGTAGACAGCCACGTTGAACTCCTAAGGGCTTGTGTCTGCCGCGACGCGCCGACGCTGCTTGGTTACGAGCCCTCGTACAAGGGAAAGTTGACGAAGAGGAAGAAGAAGGATAAGGAGGCAGGGCCGAGCACGAAGGTTAAGGGCGAAAAGTCAGCTGCAGAGGTAGGCGTTGGCGACGAAGTCCCAAATCCGAGCAAGAAGGCTAAACAGCCGAGGGTAAAATTTCCTACTTTTCAGAAGTCAGCCGACTTCTGGTTTCAAGAAAGTCTGCCATCTGACCTTCAAGGCATCCACATCCCACCAATCCGAACATTAATCCCTCATTTTGCCGACGACATGGGGAGAAGAAACGTGGTGAGGATGAATCTCAAGGAAGCAGCTGCTGCCAGCAAGAAGGTAGCCGCTCCTTCTCCCACTGAGAGTCCTGCTAAGAAGCAGAAGGTACATGACTTCTTCCCTGCTAGGCCGCCGACGCCAGTCACGAAGGAGAAGGACCAAACCGAGTCGTCGGCGGCTGGAGGTTCAAAGGTCGTGGAGATGGCAGCAGGTACTGATGGGCGGGTGACCGTCCCAGAGTTTGCACCATCCTTCGCCATGGCCGACGGTAGAGTGGTCACAGTGGATGACAGCGTTAAGGAGGAGCCTGGACTTGCTGTGACCATGCTGCATGGGCTTGCTCTTCCAAAGGATATGGGCAGGATTCCTGGGGAACTCCAGCCGAGCCTAGTTCACACTAGTGCATACCTCGTACAGGTACGTTTTTTGACTTGGTTTTCTTTTCAAAGTTTTTGATGCGTTGCCGAGGCTGATGATTTAGTTTTGTGTGTAGGCTGGGCAAGCTCTACTGCGGGCTTCTCGGCAAGCCGAGATCCTGGCCGCTGAGAGGACTCGTTACCGCGATGAAGCGAAAGCCGAGCGCGAGAAGGCGAAGGCTGCGAAGAACGGATTGAGGTTCGCCAAATCAAGGGTCGCCGAGCTTGAGAAAGAAAGGGATGAGGCCCTTGAAAATGCAAAGACGGCCGAACGCGAGCTCGGGCAGGTTGTCCGTAGAGAGAAGAGGAAGATGAAGGAAGTGGATGAGAAGGCGTTCCAGGCTGGGTACGACAGAGCCGGTGCCGAGTATGTGAGGGAGGCTCGCTCGATGGTCAATGAAGAGCTTGCAAAGAAGCTGCCGATCGCATACCGAACTGGGTACAAGGATGGGGTGAGGGCTGCGTGTGGGGTCATGCAGCTTGAGCCGGACATGAATTTGATGAAGTCGATCCCCGTAGCTGATGTTCCCGAGCTCGTGCTGCCATACACGGAGGAGGAATGTGCTCCACTTCCTCCAGAGGAATTTTCTGAGGGCGATGATGATGTTGAAGATATGACTGTAGCCGATGCTGATGGTGAAAGAGATGGCTCCAGTGGGAAGGGGAGGGACGTGGCTGACAACGCTGAGCAGGCAACCGAGCAAATTGAGAAAAATGATGAAGTGGTCGTTGAAGCCGAGGACGATGCTGCTAGCCTTGCTGAGGCTGCAGCCGAGGGTGATCCGCCTCAACCTTAGAGTTTAAGGTTTATATTGAATTTTGAAGTTTTGTTGGACTGGACGGCTCCAAACTTGGGAGTTTTACCGTGCCAGATGTAATAGTTGTTTGAGGGTCGGCACCGAACGGTTTACTACGCCGTACCTTCCAGTTTAGGATCTTTCAAACACTTGTCTTTATAATGCATGGCTTCTTTCGCAGCGTCTCTATTATTGCCGAGCTTGTCTTGTTGCCTTCATGTCTTCATAGAAATTTTGTAGTCCTTGCATGTTTGTGAATGTGTAGTTGTCCGTAGCCCCCACTTTGGTTTGGGTTCGGCAGAATAGCTGAGAATATTTCATGATTGAAATGGTTAAGTATAGATATTGCAGCCGAGCCCAGACCAAAGTATTATGGCCGTAGGTACTAGGTAGCCGAACATGGATTTGTTGTGGTCAGATTTGACCAATCCTTCGACTTAGTGTAAGAGTGTGAGTTGCCCCCTTGCCTTGTGGATGGGGCTCGGCTCATGAGTCAGCCCCAGGCCATAGCAGAGGGACGTTTGAGAGTAGTGATTGTTTGTGGGTGGTCTGCTCGCCAAATTGCGAGTGTAACCTTTCGGTGGCCGACCATAGTGTCTTGCCAATCCGAGCCGAAGCCTGAGTTCCAAAAAGTGTATTTCAGGCTCGGCGGACCATATGTCCAGTGATTGCTTCTCTGGGCGGTGAGATTGGCCGAAGCAAAGGGCTTTTTAAGGAGCCGTTTGGAGGGTGTGACCGAAGTCATCGTTTGTGTGTGGCATTCTTAGCCGAGAGTGGAATGAATGCATGAAATGTTATAGAAAGACTTTTGAATAAAAAAGATTGTCATTTCATTGATATTTCTACGAAATACAAGGAAAGTAGAAAAAACAGTAACAGTGGGTCGAGGCCCTTCTTTGGAATGAAAAAGGAAAATGTAAAAGAGTTATGCCGATGCTGAAGAAAACAGAAACTCGGTATGCATGAAGTGTTGGCCGAAGGTAGCTGTCTGAGTGGAGCATCACATGTAGGCCTTTCTGAGGTTCTGGGCATTCCACGGGTTGGTGAGCACCTTGCCGTGCATGTCTTCGAGGGTGTAAGCCCCTTCACCAGCAACCTTCACGATACGAAATGGCCCTTCCCAATTAGGCATGAACTTTTTCTTTTTGCTTGCTTGGACAACCTTTCGCCAAACCAAGTCGTCGGGTTTGAACTTCTTGATTCTGACACTTCTGTTGTACCCCTTGGCGACAGTCTGTTGATACTCGGCAAGCTTTAGCCGAGCGTCATCGCGCTTCTCCTCAGCCAAAATTAATTCTTGCTCGAGGGCTTCGTCATTGGATTGAGGATTGAAGTTCTCCGTTCGGAGGGTTGGGAACCTTGATTCCAGTGGGATTACGGCCTCCATGCCGAACGCCATTGAGAACGGTGTTTGGCCTGTAGAACGGCGGGGAGTGGAGCGGTAAGCCCATAAAACCCTGGGGAGTTCCTCTGCCCATTTTCCCCTCTTCGAATTCAATCGTCGTTTTATCCCTGCACACACCGTCTTGTTCGAGGCCTCGGCTTGACCGTTTCCCTGAGGGTAGGCTGGTGTTGAGTTGAAGAATCTGATGCCGAACTCCTCACAGAGACTTGTGAGGCCGTCGCCAACAAACTGAGTGCCGTTGTCCGAGACGATGGCGTAGGGTACGCCGAACCTTGTCACAATGTTCCTCCATACAAATCGTCGGACGTCTGCTTCTGTGATGGTGACCAGGGCCTCGGCTTCGACCCATTTGGAGAAATAATCCGTTGCAGTGATCAAAAATTTGAAGCCCCCAGGTGCTGTTGGGAGTTTCCCGACGATGTCGAGCCCCCATTGTGCGAATGGCCATGGACTTGTGATTGGAGAGAGATTCTGAGCTGGCTGCCTGGGGAGAGGTGAGAAGAGTTGGCATGGTCGGCACCTGCGTACGATTTCCTCGCAGTCTTTCTTCATGTCTTTCCAGAAGTATCCTTGACTCATCGCGCGCTGGCATAACGAACGTCCACCAGAGTGGCAGCTTCCGGAGTGCAGTTCTTCAAGGATCTCGGCAACTTGATTTGGGTGGACGACAAGAAGATAAGGTCCTGAAATGGATTTTCTATAGAGCTGGCCACTCTCAGAGAGCCAGTAGTATGCGGCCTTGTTTCTGATTCGGAAGGCTTCCTTTTTGTCGTCGGGTAAGGTGTCGTTCCTGAGGAAGGCCACGATTTCATCCATCCAACTCGGACCAAGGTTGATGTTGAGTACCTCTGGAGTTGTGTCGAAACTTGGGTTGTCGATGTTGCCAAAATTTATGGTTCGGAACTCAGATGCTTTTGATGCCGAGGCGAGGCCAGCAAGTGCGTCGGCGTGGGCGTTGTGCTCGCGGTTGATCTGCTCGATGTTGAAAGTTTTGAAGCGAGTAATGAGTTCTGCTGCTGTGGCCTGGTACTTCATCATCCGTGGGTCTCTAGCTTCGTAGTCCCCAAGTACTTGATTGACTATAAGTTGAGAATCACAGAATACGGCCAGGTTGTCAACTTTCATTGCGATTGCCGAGCGTAGGCCAGCAAGCAAAGCCTCTTATTCAGCTTCGTTGTTGGTGGCGGGGAAATCGATGCTGATGGCACTTTCGTGAAGAGTTCCGCAGGGAGAGACCAAAACGACTCCGGCACCGGCTCCGTTGTTGTTGGAGGCACCGTCGACTTGCATCCGCCAAGTGTCTCCCTGGAATAGGAGCCACCGGTCCTCTTTTGGTTGGTGTTCGGCAAACTGTTGGTTGGGAGGATTGTGTAGGATCTCCGAGTCTTCCGGTGTGAGTTCAGCAATGAAGTCGGCGAGGACCTGCCCCTTTATTGCTGTCCTCGGTTCAAAACGGATGTCGAAGTTCGCTAGCTCGACCGCCCATTTTGAGACTCTGTTTGAGAGGTCGGCTTTTCGAAATAGGGCTTTGAGAGGGTGCTCGGTCAACACCGTTATGGTGTGCGCCTGAAAGTATGGCAGAAGTTTCCTCGCCGCGGAGACCATGGCGAGTGCAAGTTTTTCCAGTGGAAGGTACCGAGTCTGGGCTGGGAGGAGTGTCTTGCTTGTGAAATACACTGGCATGTCGTCGGCCCCTTCTCGCCGAACAAGTGCTGAGCTAATTGCGTGGCTCGAGACTGAAAGGTAAAGATAGAGATTTTCGTACTCTTTGGGCTTTACCATTAGTGGTGATGAACTCAGGTAATCTTTAAGTTCGGCCAACGCTCTGTCGCAGTCCGGTGTCCACTCAAAACTTCGTCGGCTTTTCCCTTTGAGAGCGTGAAAGAAGGAGTGGCACTTGTCGGATGACTTGCTGATGAAGCGATTGAGAGCCGCTGCCATCCCAGTTAGTCGTTGTACCTCTCTGATTGATCGTGGTGGCCGAAGGTCTGCCACTGCCTTGATTTGGTTGGGGTCGGCCTCGATGCCCCTTCGTGTGACCAAATGGCCAAGGAATTTGCCGGCACTTACGCCGAACGCGCACTTTTCTGGGTTTAAACGGAGTTTGTGGAATTTAAGGATCTCGAAGACCTCGGCAAGCTCCTTCAAATGGTTGTGCTCCTTTTGGCTTTTGACGACGAGGTCGTCAATGTATGCTTCCAGGATGTTGCCTATTTGTGCATAGAGCATCTTGAAGATCGCTCGGTTGAATGTTGCTCCGGAGTTCTTTAGACCGAACGGCATCACCCTATAGCAGAAAATTCCATGTGGAGTTATGAATGCTGTCTTCTCCATGTCGGCCGGGTCCATAGCAATCTGGTGATAGCCACGGTAGGCGTCCATAAAACTAAGCCGAGCATGGCCGGCAGAGTTGCGTCTACGAGCTGGTCGATCTTCGGTAGTGGAAACCAGTCCTTTGGACAGGCGTCGTTAAGATTCGTGTAGTCGACGCAGACTCGCCACTTTCCATTCTTCTTTTTGACGACCACCGTGTTTGACAGCCAGGTTGGGTACTGCACTTCCTGAATGGCGTTGTTGTCTAGAAGCCGGTTGACTTCGTCTATCACGGCGTCGGCGTGCTCTGGTGCCGAACGTCGAGCCCGCTGAATGATTGGTTTGGCGTCCTTTTTGATGTTGAGGGAGTGGCAGATAAAGTTGGGATCTACTCCTGGCATTTCCTCCGGGGTCCATGCAAAAACTTCAAGATTCTGTTTGAGGAATAGGAACATCTCCCCTCGCTCGGCGTCAGAAAGTGAGGAGCCAAGCAAGAAGAAGCGTGATCCGTCCTCGTTGATGGGCATTTTTATCAGCTCCTCCTCCGCTTTGTCCTCGGCTTTTAGACCGACGTCGTCAATGACGGCCATGTCTGGGACTTCAACCCATTGCACTTGTTTTGCCTTTGAGGAGCTGTGGACGGCGGAGACATAGCATTTCTTGGATGCAATTTGGTCCCCTCGCAAGTCCTCTTGTCTGCCTGTTGTACCGATGAAGCGGACAACCTGGTGGTATGTTGACGCGATCGCTTGCATTTCATGGAGCCATGTAAGGCCGAGGATGGCGTTGTATGGGCTCGGCGCGTTGACAACAATGAATTCGACGGTTACAGTCTTTGAGCCGACGACGACCGGTAGAAAGATTCGGCCGATCGGCCATACAGGAGCTCCGCTGAAGCCAATGAGGGGTACCTCGGTGGGTTGCAAAGCCGATTCTGGTAGGTCCAACTTCTTGAAGAGGTCATAGTACATAACCTCAGCTGAACTTCCCTGATCGATGAGTACACGTTTGACGTCATGGACGCCAATTTGGACGGTGACGACGAGTGCATCCGAATGTGGGGTCTGAACGTGTTCAAGATCGCGTTCGGTGAAGCTGATAGTCCATTTTGGTAGGTCTTGTGGTCGGGATCGTTTGGATCCGCAGCCGACGGAGAGTATCTCTTTTGAAGTTGAGGCTTGATCGATGTCGGCTCTGAGCGTGGTCTCGAATGCCTTTGTTACCGGTCCATGGATGACGTGGATCAATGGTCGTTGTTCGTTGGGGTTGGGATTTGTCTGCCGGGCGGGCGTCTTTGCTCGATCAATGTATTGATCGAGATGGCCTTGAGCGGCAAGCTTTTCAAGGAGAGCCTTGTATGGTGCACAAGCAGTCGTGTAGTGGCCGAGCTCGTTATGGTAAGTGCACTTCTTCCTTGGGTTTTGATCCGGTTGGCCGGTGTCAGTCCCGAGCTTGGCCGTCGGCCACTCAAACCACGGTTGTCTCATTATTTCCTTCAGAAAAGACCATATTGGTTCTTTGAAGTGAGTGGTTTCGGCCACGTGGTCGTGCTCCTTTGGCTGACGCTCCTTGCCCTTTTTAATGTTGTGCACTTGCTTCTTCGGCTGCACTTGTTGGGTCGCCGTTTGTACCGGTGGTGCACGGTTGAGGAGAAAGGATTGTTAGAGCTCGGGATTCCCTGTTCGGCTCTGTCTGCATAGAGTTCTTCGAGAGCACAGAATCTTTCCACTACACGCATCAATTCAACCATGCCGTGTGGTGGGCGGATGGCGAGTTCGTCTAAGATCTTGCTCCCGGTTTCCAGGCCGTTCTTGAAGGTGCGTGCGGCCCAGTACTCATCGATTCCAGGGATCTCATTAAACAACTGCCAGTAGCGCTCGGCATATTTTCTGAGAGTTTCCGACGACAGTTTCCTCATTTGGGACAGCGATTCAGGCTCTTTAGCCGTTTTGTTGCTTGTGATGAAGCGAGTGTTGAAGGCGCGTTCAAGGTCGGCCAGGGTCCTTACGGATCCAGCGGGCAATTTGTTGAACCACTGGAGCCCTAGGGAGCCGAGGCTGGACGGGAACGCCTTGCATTTCACCTCATCTTTACTCGTGCAGAGTTCGATGGTTTGTCTGAAATGGATGAGGTGAGTGTAGGCCTCACACGTCGACGGATCGAACTTCGTAAATTTGGGCAGGTGGAAGGTGGGCTCTGGCGGTGTGTTGATTATGTGGGAGGTGAATGGGAGACGCCGAGATCTTTTAGCTGCCGTTCGAATCCGGGGCGCGGCGGTTTGCCGTGCTCGTCCGTCTTCGGTCGCTTTGAATCTCTTTCCTTGGTTTCTCTTGCCGACGTCTTCTCCGCTTCTTTTCGCCGAAGCTTGTCTCGCAGGTCTTTCTCTGTTCGGCGTGGGCCGTTGACAGTTTTGTCGTTGCGGCGTCGGGATTTCCTTTCGTCGTTCGCGCCTTCAACGCATACGTTTTTCCCGTTGCGCCGAGCGTAATGTTCATTGTCATTGTTTTCTGTCAGGATGTTCCCCAGGCGCTCAGAGACATGGGGTCTGGTTCGGGCAGAGTCTCGGCTACGGTGCGAGGCCGTCGTGCGAGAGAACTCTG
This sequence comes from Rhododendron griersonianum, assembly GCA_018127125.1. NCBI lineage: Eukaryota > Viridiplantae > Streptophyta > Magnoliopsida > Ericales > Ericaceae > Rhododendron > Rhododendron griersonianum. Next base: position 30,558,992 of record CM030793.1, read on the forward strand.
CTCGGCCAGTTGAGTACGTGCTGGTGAACGACTCGGTGTCCCTTGTCCTGGTTCCATCGTGATGGCTTCGAGAACGATGCGTCCCAGATACTGTGGGTTGCTTATAGAGGATGATTTCTCTGGCGTCGCCTGGTGTTGGGGTGAAGCCTAGGCGGTCTTTCACTGATCCGCGTTGGCCTCCTTCGTTCTGACGCCCTTGCGGTGGTGGAGGTGGAGGTGGAGGCGGTGTTTGCCCACCTCTACCCCTGTCTCCACCAGATCGAGATGCGGCAGGAGTGGCGTCCTGCTGCAAATGTCGCTTCATTTGGGCCACTTCCGCCCTTAGTGCCGCAAGCTCGTTGTCGCGTTCGTCGTCGCGACGTTGCAGCAGGCGGATATAGGCTGAAGCGACGTCGTCCGAGACCGGTGAGAGCCCGGATCCAGGGGCGAGAGAGAGGGACATGTGCCTCTCGATAGTTGGTGTGGAATTGACGTTTCCACCTGCGTCTTTGGCCCCTGAGACGGTCGCGTCCGCTATATCTCCGCCCATGGTGAGTGATTTGGTTGCTGTCTTACGGAAGAGTGAGGGAAGTTTGGAGGATGAGAGAGCCGCTGAGATCAGAAGGGTTCACGTCGGGTTCACCAATTGTGTGGCCCGTGATCCTCCGGTCCTCGATCCTTCGTAGGTGGTTTGATGGTGGATTAGCTTTCTTCTCCTAGCCTGCACAAGGAACGCACGACTAAGACATGGCCGGGGGTTGTCCCGGCAAGGCCCTCCGGCGAGAGGATGAGTGTAGCGCAGAGAGGAAGCAGAAAGCTCTGGAGAGGGAGTAAGTGTGAGTATTGAGTAGCGTGTACCTGTTAGGGTTACCATCTCTAGGTATTTATAGTGCCTTCTGACTTGCCCTCCAAGTACCATCGCGTGCCTTCCACGGGCCAAGTGACATCATAGTGACGTTCGAGAAATAGATCTGATAACCGTTTTCAGGGCTGAGCTGGCACACCCATGTGCGCCCGTGATCATCTTCTGTTGTAACCGCTTCTGCACGTGGCAGGACGCGTGGCTTTACAGCCAGCCGCCGTCGGCTGCATGCCGTGCTCTGAAGGTAGCCGACCGCGGGAACCGCCGAGCATAGCCATGCGTTCAATGAAGGAGGTAACGTCGCCGCGGACTCCGTCGACGGCACAATCCGAGCGCGGGTCTGTCCGCTGCCGAGCCTGAGGCAAACCGGATATACACGACGAGTCATTGTCGGCTTGCCGCGCACGAGGCCTGCGATCGGACCACGGCAGGTCAGGTCCGCGCCATGCGAACAAATCATGTTCGGCCCGCTACAGTACCAACACTACCAAACATCAATATAACCTCAAACTAACATTATACTATTTTCTGAAAGTCCGATACACACCTGGATACGTATCTCCGTACACTCCCACAACATACGAGCGATTTTACCAGCAATACAATTACTTAACGGAATAAACGATTTTCGAAATTAAAATCAATTTGCGAGTCTCTACACCTTGCACCCTGTTAACGCCAGATCGAGCTCCAAACGGAACCAGAGAACCCAAAAACGTCTGCCTCTACCCCTACCAAAGACCGCCGCAGCCTCACCACTATAGCCATCACCGAACCCATCCACCACCACACGCGTACGTAGTAGGAACTTCGGATCTGGGAAAAAAAGTGAAAAGAACGAGTTTTGAATAACCAGAACAAAGGAGGTAGGAAGAATCTGTGCACAAAAACACCCAAGAAAAAACTCCAAATCAAAAGATTGGGAGAGAAAAACCCCACGGGGGGAGAAATCCCTCCCCTTCGGCCGCCAAAAATGAGTGTAAAACCCATTGGGGAGGAGGGGAAGGAGGGGGTTGCTGTGGCTATTGGGATAACCTAGCAGAGAGAAAAGTTTAGAGGTGGAATGTGTTTTCACGTAGTTTTGCAGGTTTACTATTGATAGATTAATATTTTTCCTTTTCACTACGTTCATTTTGTTCTACATTTAAATTAACCTTCATAATACCTGTCAAGCACAAAACTATATCCAACTTATTTGCAATGGTAATAATCAAAATGTGCCACATCAGAATTTGATTATCCATTTAGTTTATAATCAAACTTAACAACCTCTACCTCCATATTGGTTATTTTTGCATCTTTAACCAAAAAACCCCCCACAATACACAATACACATTTGTCTAATTGTAAACGAGTTTCAATCACACACCCGACCACACCAAATTATTCGTCTCGATGAGACGATTCCAATGTGGGGTGTTTTTGAGTTATTGAGTTTTTTTTTTTTATAACTTTATTGAGTTTTGAGTTTGGTTATTGGTAAAAGTTGTTAAGTTTGGTTATGGAATGAGTGGAATTTGGTTATTTGCTAAAAGACTTCTAACTTTGTTTATTACAATGTGGGGTATTTTTTTAGTATTGTTATTAAATTTGCTTATCTACACCCATTTGCTTATTACAATGAGGAGAAATTGATATACACTTTTCATGTGTAGATCAATATTAGTGCTTATTGACTGAACTAACTTCGAGACATGTTGACAACATAATAGTTGGACAAGGGACTTGTTATTTATTACTAATACCAACTCTTTCAAAAGTGTAATTATTTAATGGTCCAAAGCACCGACACGTGGTGCTCCAGATCACTTCCACCACACATTTAAATGGTATTCATAAACTAAGTTGTGAGTCCCATGAGAATATGTGGCATCGAGTGATCCTGAGCACCATGTGACGATAATCCGGGAGCACTGAATAATTAGATCTTTCGAAATTACTCTTTTCAAAGGAGTAGTACTTCCTCTCCATCCCACCTTAAATATCCTAGGCAAGAATTTCTGCATTTTCACACTTTAATAAAATATATTTCTATATACTATTATTTTTTACACCAAATAAAAGTATTCAATAAGTACTTTAATTTGGTGTAAAAAACAATTTATAAATTTTCTTTTTTTAGAGTTTGAGAATGCTTGAATTCCCGTAGGATACATTTAAAGTGGAATGAAGGGAGTAATTGTTTCACGTAGTTGGGGAAGTAAAAATAGGAATAGTAGAGAAAAACTTTTTATTTATTTATGGCGGAGCTGTGAATATACTTTACGGCACTCAATCGCGCACATCCAAAAGTATTTTGGACGATCCGGATTTTAAAAAAACTATTCGCCTAACTCTTCGTTGGAAGAGTTTTTTTTTTAAATCTGTACCATTAATTATCGAAACGGACGACTGAGATTGCGCAAACCTATTCACAGCTCATGCATGTAGAACAAGTACATTACGTCCTCGATCCCTTACCGCATCAGAATTGGATTACACACAAGAGTTCCAGTCCAACTAGCAGTAGGATATACTATATGGATTTCATATCCTACTACGTACTATATATATATATAACGGACACCATCGATCAGCCCTAATTCTCCACACAGAGTTCCCATCTCTCTACTTCAAATTCATCTCTCTAGTCTAGAGAGATTAATTCACAGCATATAATTAGAAATACGTACTTAGGGCTCCCTCTCGATCTCTCAAACACACGCCTATCAATGGCAAGAGAGCAGCAAAACCAAATACTCAAGGTGCTGGACAACTCCAAAATCCAATGGTACCACGTCAAGGCTGTGGTGATTTCCGGGATGGGGTTCTTCACCGACGCGTACGACCTCTTCTGTATCTCTCTCGTAACCAAACTCCTCGGACGCATCTACTATCACGTCGACGGCTCCCCGAAACCCGGAACTCTCCCACCCAACGCTGCTGCAGCCGTCACCGGTGTCGCCCTTGTCGGAACCCTAGCCGGCCAGCTCTTCTTCGGGTGGCTAGGGGACAAGATGGGAAGGAAAAACGTGTACGGAACCACACTATTGCTCATGTTCGTGTGCTCCATTGCCTCTGGACTCTCCATCGGAAAATCTCCCACCGCTGTCATAGGAACATTGTGCTTTTTCCGGTTTTGGTTAGGGTTTGGGATCGGCGGAGACTACCCGCTCTCAGCCACCATCATGGCGGAGTATGCGAACAAGAAGACGCGCGGTGCTTTTGTGGCGGCGGTTTTTGCCATGCAGGGGTTTGGGATTCTCGCCGGCGGCCTTGTGGCCATGGCCGTGTCGGCTGTGTTCCGGCATGTTTATCACGCGCCAGCGTATTCTGTCGATGCGTTGGGGTCCACCCCGCCGGAAGCGGATTACGTGTGGCGGATTATTCTGATGGTGGGGTCGTTGCCGGCGGTTCTGACGTACTATTACAGGTGTAAGATGCCGGAGACGCCTCGGTACACGGCGTTGGTGGCGAAGAATGGTGAGAAGGCTTGCAGAGACATGTCCAAAGTGCTTGACATTGAAATGGTAAAATCAGAAAAGCTAGAAGAAAACCGAACTGATGGCAAAGCCAACAACACATTCGGGCTGTTCTCAAAACAATTCGTGCGCCGCCACGGCCTCCACCTCCTAGGCACAACCACCACCTGGTTCCTCCTCGACATCGCCTACTACAGCCAGAACCTCTTCCAAAAGGACATCTTCACCTCCGTCGGCTGGCTCCCTCCTGCCAAATCCATGTCCGCCCTCGACGAACTCTTCACCATCTCCAAATCCCAGTTCCTCATCGCCCTCTGCGGCACCGTCCCCGGCTACTGGGTCACCGTCGCCCTCATCGACATAATCGGCCGCTTCACAATCCAACTGATCGGATTCCTCTTCATGACCGTCTTCATGTTCGGCTTAGCGATACCGTACCACCACTGGACTCTGAAGTCCAACAGAATCGGGTTCATGGTAATGTACGCCTTGACATTCTTCTTCGCGAACTTCGGACCCAACACGACAACGTTCGTGGTGCCGGCGGAGATTTTCCCGGCGAGGCTGAGGGCGACGTGCCACGGCTTGTCGGCGGCGGCGGGGAAAGCGGGGGCGATTGTCGGGGCGTTTGGGTTTCTGTACGCGGCGCAGAGTCAGGACAAGGATAAGACGGACGCGGGGTACCCACCTGGGATTGGGATGAGGAATTCTTTGATGGTGCTTGGGGGGATCAGTTTAGTTGGGTTTTTCTGTACGTTCATGGTGCCGGAATCCAAGGGGAAATCACTGGAGGAGATGTCGAGGGAGAATGAAGGGGAAGAAGTTGATGATGAGGAATCTCGGGGGATTGAAATGGTTTAGGTAGTTACTCCATAATTTTGTATGCTCTTTCATTTGGATGTTGTTTTCGGTACTCTGAATGTTTTTATTTGTTTAGGGGAGAATTTTAAATTCACCCCTAAACTTTCATCCAAATGTTTCATATACACTCAAATATTATTGAAGAGTTAATTTCTTTTTTATCCTTTAAACAATTCTTAGTTTTGCTTCTTCATTCAAAACTATGAAAATAATCTATTTCATCCCTCAACTTTTCAATTGCAACTCATCTGGTCAAATAAATAACGACAGTCCAAATCTTGGATGAAAAAAAGTTCATGTGGCCATCAAACAAAAAGATGTACTATCAAGGCCCGTTTTCAAATTCCCCACAAATAATCTGAAATGTTCATTAAATTTAAAATAATTTTTCGAGTAACCTTGTAAAAAATCAGCTTAATCGCATGATTGCAAGTTTTTCATTTAATCTGCTAACTTTTGATTTAAAATTAGGATCCTGAATACTGAATGAAAAGTTAGAAAACCTAGATCAAGAACTTGCGGTCATCTGATTGCTGCTTTTTTTTTTTTAATGGATGAAATTAAAGTAGCAAAAAATTTGAATAGTCTAGGGGATAAAAATGAAAATAACTTTTTATTAAATTTTCATGAAGTACTTAAACTTTGTTGACATTGTTAAATTCGGCATCTATCGTTTCATTAAATTAATACCTTGATATTATATTTGTAATTACGTCAAGTATTACGTTTGTATTTGGGCTGTTGTTTGGGTTCTAACTAGCCGATCTTATTTTGTCATCGGTAAACTACCAAAAATATCCCTGTCATTCAGATTTCTCATTGTCATACCTTTAGAGAACCCTAATCCCTCAAAAGTTTTCAACACCGCGACCCCTCCATCCCTCGAAAATCTTCATCCAGATCGTTCCAAACCTTCATCCAGATCATCGATCCTTCATCTAGATTGTCTTCTCCTGTGGTTATTGTTTCCATTGTTTCAATCGCTGTTTTATTCTTCTTGTTTCCATCGCGTGTGAATTCTTTGTTTTCTACTCTACTCGTATTCTGCTTCTGTCGTATTTTGCTTGGTGTGAATTCTGTATTAATGGTGGCTTAAGGATGTGTGAATTATGCATGTCATCTGTGTATTGTGTTCTCAGATGAAAAAACTGTTGCCTCTGTATGATATGAACACCATTCACACACTTCAACTGCATAATTCACACCTTATAGTGGCGGATTCTAAACTTTTGAGTGTGAATTGTATTTCTGGAGAGTTTGAATTGTGAATTCCAAATTAATGCATCACACGATTCACCGCAAGTGCCTAAACCCTAAACTCCTAAACTACAAGTGTCTAAACCCTAAACCCCTAAACTACAAGTGCCTGAACCCAAAATAAACCCCAGACCTCAAATGAATCTTAGTCCTTCTCAAATGAATCTCAGTCGTTCTTCTTTCAATTTGTGTTTGTGTGATCCCTACACCCTTTTATTTTATTATGGAGAGAGAGGGTGAGCCTACGATTTATGTGGAGGCCAGGGTAAAATTATCTAGTCAAAACTTGGATTCCATGACATTGGTAAAGAAATTTCTACCTTGTGAGTTTTCCTTATTCTTGATACCTTGACCACGCATGATTATATACCCCGGCCCTTTTCTTACAAGAAATTTTTTTGCCATTAATGGTTGTGTTCGGTTCATTTTTCTTTAGTCTTAGTTTTGTTTTTCAATCATTACCCTATATCTTTCTTCAATCATTATCCTATATTTTCAATTATTAATTTCATTTCTCTTTCTATCTCTCTCCAATCATTACCCTATTTCTCCATCTACCCACTATCAAAACTAAACTAAACTACCAACCAAACAAAGCCGTTCTCTTTCCAGCCAATGCTAACTTGGGGTTTCTTGTACTATCAGTGGTCCAGAGTATCTTTTCTATGTATCTTTCTTTCTCGTCTCTTTTCGGATATTTTCGAATTTGTCCTTAAAATAAGAGACATTATTGGATTCTATTTACTGATTACGACCCAACAGTGTATAAATCAGAGCCACAAGCTTAAGTATCAGCACGCCATCTTAGTCCATAATCTGCTTAGGTGAAGTTCCTTAATCACTCCCCACCTTAGAAAACATAAAATAAAGCACACTCCTCTCTCTCTCACTCTCTGTGTGTGCGAAAACCCCAATTAAGCTCCAAATTACAGAGACTGTGTAGACTTAGCTATGGCCATGGTGGTGGATCAAACCGTAGCCGAACTTGAATTATCCGGCTATCGCACCACCACCACCACCACAACGATAGAGGACGAACACGGCTGCAACTGGAACTATTGGTCCCCCATGGTGGACTGGGACGCGATTTCCGGCAGCCATGATGACTTCCACGACCTCGTCGAATCGATGATGGACGACAACGTCGCAGTGCTCCATCACGACCACCACCACCACCATGACGCTGCCGCAATCAACGCCGACATGGTGAGCGAGGGGGTGGAGACGAGTGGCGCCGACGATTTGAAAGGGCTGAGGTTAGTTCACCTCTTGATGGCTGCTGCCGAGGCTCTGACCGGAGCCAACAAGAGCCGCGATCTGGCTCGGGTGATATTGGTTCGGCTCAAGGAGTTGGTGTCCCCAACCAACGGCTCAAACATGGAGCGGCTCGCGGCGCGTTTTACCGAGGCCTTGCTAGGATCGCTAGAAGGCTCCGCCGGTGGGGTGCACAGTAAGCACATGTTAACAAGCAGTACTGATGATTACCATCCGACGGATGCGGTCGCAGCGTTTCAGCTGTTGCAGGACATGTCGCCATATGTCAAGTTCGGACACTTCACGGCCAATCAGGCGATTTTAGAAGCTGTGGCCCACGACAGGCGGGTTCACATAGTTGACTATGATATCATGGAAGGGATCCAATGGGCTTCACTGATGCAAGCTTTGGTGTCAAGGAAGGATGGCCCACCGGCCCCACACCTCAGGATCACGGCCGTGACGAGAGGCAGCGGGAGCGGTCGCCGATCATCCATCGGGACCGTCCAGGAGACCGGTCGCCGCCTGGCTGCGTTTGCCGCGTCCATCGGTCAACCGTTCTCTTTCCATCAATGTCGGTTGGACCTGGAGCACTAGGCTTTTCGGCCGTCGGCTTTGAAGTTGGTTAGAGGGGATCGAGGCTTTGTTGTTCAATTGCATGTTACACCTGCCCCACTTCAATCACCGGGCGCCCGAATCGGTCGCTTCCTTTTTAAACGGAGCCAAGGTCTTGAACCCGAGACTAGTGACCCTGGTGGAGGAGGAGGTGGGACCCACGGGCGACCGCGGTTTTGTGAACCGGTTTATGGACTTGTTGCATCATTATTCGGCACTCTACGACTCGCTCGAGGCCGGATTCCCGATGCAGAGCCGGGCTCGGGCGTTGGTGGAGCGGGTGTTCTTGAGCCAACGAATATCGGGGTCATTGGCTGGCCTATATCGTTCGTGTGGGGAGGAGGATAGCTGCTCATGGGGGGAGTGGTTGGCTATGGAGGGGTTCCGACCACTTAGCGTGAGCTTCGCCAATCATTGTCAAGCAAAGTTGTTGTTGGGGCTATTCAATGATGGATATAGGGTGGAGGAATTAGGTAACAATAGGCTCGTTTTAGGGTGGAAGTCCAGGCGCCTTCTTTCAGCTTCGATTTGGACCAACTCAGACTCTGATTTGTAAAATAGTCACTTTTTTTTCTTCCCCTTTTTATTTGGCGGCAGGATCCTACACAGACCAATTTTGTAGCCCAAGAACAACTTCTTTGAGGTGAATTAAGGTGGAATAGTTGGTGTACAAATGTTTCGCGTTTAGCCCCAAGACTTAGTTCGGTTGGTTTTTTGGGATTTGTGAAATTATGCGGAAGCGTACAATCTACTCCTAGAGGGGGGTGAATAGGAGTTTTGATAAAAAAAATCACCAATTTTCTTGATCTAAAAATTAATATAGATGAATGGGTTGATTATCTCGATTAATCCAAACCAAAAAATCAAGTAGTGCAGTAGAATAAAAATTGAGACAAGATACGCACGATTTACGTGGAAAAACTTAGGGTCCTAAATAACCCTAAGCCAAAACCACGGCCTAACACTACTGATATATTCTATTAATCAAAAAGAAGTACAGATTGCAAAATAGTAAAAACCTTACCCAAGCCTTTACCTATTCTCGCCAATCTCCGATGCTCCCAGAGCTTCTTCAAGATCCAATAGATGCACCACGGACTTCACACCCGATCTCCGGATTCAACCGGCTCCGAATCAATCTCCCAAAGATTTGGCCATAGCAGCAAACGGCGCAAAGAATCACGAACAGTGGATGATTAATGAATGGTTTGATATGAAACGTTTTCTAGACAACCCAAACGGCAAACGAAGATGCAAGTACTAGTTAAACAAAAAAAAAGAAGAACGGAATGCGGGCTGCCAAAAATCCCTAAGTGTCGTGCACCCCTTTCTTTCTTTTTAAAAACAAAAACACTCACCTCTGCCGCAAAACCCCCAAAAAAAAGAAGATGCAAACCCTTTCTGTTCTTTTTTTACCAAAAACTCTCGCTCTCTCTGTATTTTTTGTTTCAAAAAAAAATAACAAGGGTTGCTATCAAAAAAAACTCTTCTCGGGGTCATTTTCCCTATGGTGATCAACACCCTTTTTATACGACAATTTTTTTCCTTAAAACAAGTCTTATAATGACGCACGATATGGAAAGCAAATTTTCGGTCCTTTTTGAAGAAAATTGATTTAGGATATATATATGGAAAACCAATTTTCGGAGAGATAAACGTGCAGAAATAAAATTCCTAATCTTGGAAAAATTATGAATGATGTGTTGTGTAATGCTTTTACCTTTCACGCAATTGGCTCGATTCCGTAGCGGTCAATTTGGCGCAGATAATGGGAGGAGCATCGAGCGAGACACTACCCCTAATTATCCTACCCATTACAATCAAATGAAATCGATATAACAAAAGACATTAATGGAGGTTTTGAACAACCCCGGAAAGTGCCAAAATATCTAACAGTTTGCTCCTCACAAAATTGAACAGGGCTCTAAGATAGGGTCGGGTCGCAAAAAGTATTTTTATTTTAATCCCTTTGTCCCGGCATAGATGGTTTTGCTTTTGTTCGGACTGGGAAATGCATTAAGTTGAGATGCGCATAAGCTGGCTCAAATAACCTTACCGTCCAACCAAACAAAAAAAATTGTTCTTTCGCGGTGTTTGCCTTTGTTTATAAGTTGCATGGATTTTGGAGTTGCTTTTTTCTTTTTTTTTTCAATTTTTTTGTCGGATAGATTTTGAAGTTGTTGTATGGCTCTTCCAGCAACTTTCATCTGATCTATTGAGAACTTTTGTCTGGTCATTTACCACTTTGTTTGTATAACCCGTGAAAGTGTGAGAAGTAATTGAGACTGCAGCCATGGATTTTGACTCCGGGGTGTAGTGGGGTTTTCCCCGGGCAATGAAAATCATACCCGAGCACGTACGAGACGCGTGGCAGGTCGGGGGCATCACGGGAAGATATGTAGAAGTAAGACATGTGGCAGCACGACGGCACCACGAGAGGGTGTGTAAGCCCGGATAGGGTAATGTGACCAATCGGAACACATATAGCTGCTCGACGTGATAGCCAAGCAAAGGAGGGTGTTGACCCTGATGTAGCCGACCTACAAATTAGGACGGTAAGGCCATTCTGGAACATTATATATGGAACTAGTACTAGCCCGTGCCTACGGCACTACGCATCCTGATTGGAAGGGGATGACAGTTGTGTGATTTAGGTAATGGACACTTAATCGGGAAGTGGGAGGATCCACTACAGCCTTTGGATCAAATGAATTTAAGCCGTTCTAACAACTTGTCCCCACACCCTTCTGTTTTATAATAGAGATGGGCTACTTGCATTATGGGAGTAGATCCCACGAATTAAGGGAACATATATTCTGCCATAATGGGCAAGGATTGAGTTTCTATACGGAACGAATTCCATATATATAGAGTAGGATTTCTAATGAGGTAGGGTTTCCAAACGAATAAGGGTACTTGGGTACGGAATGAATTCCATATATATATAGAGTAGGATTCCTAACGAGGTAGGGTTTCCAAACAAATAAGGGTACTTGGGGAACAAGTCACACTTAGTACCTAATGAGAAAGGTACATGATTATTGACTTTATTTTCGCTTTTCCTACAATCGATTAGTGGCGGGTTTGTATTAGAGTGATGGTGGTGGTGTGGCGGTGGTGGTGGAGTGGTGATTGTGGCGGCAATGGTAGAGTGGTGGCGGCGTGGTGATTGTGGGGCGGTGGCGGTGGAATGGTGGCGGGTTTGTGTTAGAGTGATGGTGGTGGTGGAGTGGTGATTGTGGTGGTGGCGTGGTGATTGTGGTGGCGGTGGAGATGGCGGCGTGGTTGTGATTGTGGGGGCGGTGGTGGAGTGGTGGTGAAGTGACGATGGTAGTCATGGTGGTAGTGGAGTGGTGGTGGTGGAGTGAGAGTGGTATTCGTGGTGTGGTGGTGGTTGTAGAGACCCGTAATTTCTGAGAAATATTTAAGAGTTTATTTGATATTGGAAAATTGAGGAAAATATGATTTTGTTAAGTTTATGAGAAATTGAGGTTAATGTGAAATTTGAGGAGTTGATTTGATTTGGGGTTTATATGACGGAGTTGAAATTGGAAGGAGTGCTAGTGTAATTTGGTGAGTGCCCAAGTATATATAGGGTGAGGTGTGTGTGTGTAGAGGATAGGAATCCTCCCTCTTTCTCTCCCTCCCGTCCGTTTCTCTCTCTCCCTCTTCGGCTCTCACTCTCTTTCTTGCTCTCTCACCGAAAAACACCACCAAAAGCTTAAAACCCAAAGAACCCAACCTTCTCTCCACCTTCCACGCATGCTAATGAGTTCGTAGCTTGTCCGGTTTGGCTCGGAGAGGAGTATTTGGGGCGTATTTCAAAGTTCGAGTTCAAGGGTTTGCGTGGCCCGATCTCCTTGCGTGTTTGTTCTCCAACTTCGAGGTAGGGATTCTTGCTCTTGTTATGTGTTTATGAGTTGAATTCATGTGGTAATCGTGCCCTAAATTGTTGGTTGTTGTGTTGTGTTGCTTTTGAGTTTTCTGCACAAAATCGTCGTTCGTAATGTCCCCGTATCGATACAATTGTTTGCGTATCGATACGCTGAGAGGATCTGCATTCCAGTAGCATCAGAAATCTGTCGTAACGTAACCGTATCGATACTCCATCACCGTATCGATACTCCAGACTCAGCCGTATCGATACTCCGATTTCCGTATCGATACTCCAGACTCTGCCGTATCAATACTCCGGGGCTTTCTGGCAGTTTTGCCCAAATTGCTCTTATTTCGACTGTTTGACCTTTTATCACTTCTAACACCCTTTGAACACCTCTAAACCGCTTCTAAACTTAATTGTTCGTACCTTAAGTGATTCATTGATCAATCTATCTCCTTGACTCTCGTTGTGCATGAAGAACGTGTCAGATCCTATGAGTGTGGTACCTATCCATCCTTTGTGTCTTAGAATGAATACGATGAACGATGTAGATGTGTTAGGTGTTATGACTTGACGTGGTGAATGATGGGATAGAACAACGTATCGAGGAGAGGTTAATCGATCATCGTAGGCTAAGGTATGTCGTGGGGTGCATAGTTGGTTGATGGGGGTTTATCTAGTGGTCCGGACAAGAATAGGGTAACTCGTTTGCTCGTGCTCGTTTGATTGATCATCCTAAGTTCCTTTGGTACTCCTAATAGATCCTTGTTTAGAACCTAGCGGGTAGGGTGTCATATAGTCATTTGAGGGTTTGGTACGTGGCGAAGGACCTCATGATAGACCTAGGGAGATGACGTGAACTTAAAATATTTATCAAAGTGCAATGGAACGTGTTTACGAGTTTGTATTACATTGTGTAGTGATGAATGGCTTGGAATGGACATACGGGGTCTTAGATACCCGGAATGAGAAGTAAATGTACGGGGTCTGAGACCCGGAATGAGACATGGATGTACGGGGTCATGGTTACCCGGAATGTATAGTGGGTATACGGGGTCCGAATACCCGGAACGTCTCTCGGTCCACCAATCGGTGAGTCCCTTAATTCGAAAGTACGTAAAGGAGAGCCGTGAATTGAAAGGAATGAATAGAATGATTAATGGATTTAGGTAACGACCATGGAGAGTTGCTTGAGTCTTAATTCCTGGTATGATATCGGCGTTTGATTGTATTCCTTCTTGTTACTCGAGACTTAGTTTCTTAAATATTCTTCTCGGTGCTTTATCAATCTCGTATGCATATAGCTTGAGTATAGAATTTCCTACTGGGCTAGTGTAGCTCAACCTATCATTTTCAGGTACATCTCACGGATTTGACTTGGAGTGCATGGTGTGCGTGCTTGATTTCACATCTTTTGAAAGCCGTCTTTGGGAAGTGGTTCAATCATCTTTTGCTCGCCCTTTTGAAATGATGTAATCGTAAATTTATTTGAACTCTTTTGATTTGGGATATCTTGTAACCTCTAAGTTTACTGTTTTTGTTTAACTATGGAATTTGGGCCGTAGTGCCTATGTTGTAAATTTCTAAACTTGGGGACTTGATTGTAAAATTAAACAAGTGGGAGACTCTTTTGGGTATTATCTATGATATGCGAGGGACTTTTATTGAAAATAGGTTATTTATTTATGTTGAAAATCGAGGGCGTGACAATGGTGATTGTTGCGACGGTGGTGGTGGAGTGGTGGTGGCGGTGGTAGAGTGGTGGTCGTAGTGACGGAGATGGTGGTATAGTGGTGGAGACTATGGTGGTGGTGGTGGTGACAACAATAATAGTGGCGGCGGTGTGGAGGGCAGTGGTGGAAGAGGAAATGGTTGAATGTAAGTTTTCATGAATTCAGCAAATTAGTTTATTTTTTAGGAGGCACTTAATCTTTTAAACAATGTTAAATGTAGTTATCAAATTTACTTAATCACTTATTACTTAATTCATTCAGTATTAAATGTTGAATTTAGATTATCAAACAACCCAAGTCATGGAGAAAGCATTTTAAGAACTAGCTTGTTTTTCTTTTTTGAGATGTAACAACTAGCTTGTTATGTTCCCATGATTAATTTGGTGCATTAAAACATGTGTTATGCATCAAATTACAAGTGATATGAAAATTGGTACCATCCTAACAATCACTCGAATCCTCGACATCTGTGTGCCTTATTGGACAGTTACAAAGGAAGAAATGTAGGTGGTAATACCAATTATTTTTAGATAATTTGATTTAAGTAATTAGTATCAGCAAAACACACGATGAATCCAGGAATATTGAGTTTTTCAATAAACAATCATTTTGATTTTGATTTTGATTTTTTTGTTTTTGTTTTTAATCTAAACAAATTAGTTACAATATCAAACAGTGACGTACAATTAATTTAGGGCAGAGATTCTTTGTGATGCAGCATGAAAGCCCTATCTCACCCTCCTTTTTTAACTTTTTAAAACACCATTGTATTTGTTAATTCGGTGTCAAACGAACGTATCTGTCTTCATGACTCCCAAAGCATAGTGGTAGCCCATGGTATGTTTATATATTCTTCTGAGTAAAGATACATTGTGAGTCTATGACGAGGCGACTAGCAGCTGCATGTGCGGCAACCCTCTCATGAGAAATGAGCAGCAACATTACATTTTTGTTATCTAGCCTCCAACAAGTAAATGAGCAGCAACATTACCCAAAGAGGAACCAGAACAATGAGTAAAACTTTGATAAAATATTATAAGAAGATCTGTAAGTACAAGACAAGTCCAAGCACTACAAGAAATTACATAATTCCCGACTAATTTTTTCGACTAAATATAATTTAATCGGCCATAGTTACATGATTGGCGACTAACTACTATTTAGTCGGCAAACGGTAAAAATATCACCGACTAATTATTTTTTGGTCGCCGAAACACTATTTTTCCCTACCAAAATTAATTATTAGTCGGTAAACATGTGGTGCGAAGGAAGAAATTTCGCGTGCCATGGGGGAAATTTTTGGCCGACTAAAATTAGTCGGTAATTAATATAAATAATTCCGACTAAACTAAAATTAGTCGGTAATTAAAAAAATAATTCCGACTAAACTAAAATTAGTCGGTAATTAATAAAAATAATTCCGACTAGACTAAAATTAGTCGGTGATTTCGTCTTGTTGCCGACTAAAAGTAAAGTTAGTCGGGAAATATCATTTTTTCGAATTTAATAAAATAGAAAATGAAATTACATTTTTCGACCAAATATATTTTAGTCGGATAATATAATGTCCGAATTAAAAAATCAAATACTTCCTAACTAATAAACTTAGTCATATAATATCAACTTTTCCCCCTTATTAAAAATTTCAAAGGAAGAAAATATTTGTTCCAATTACATTGATCACGATGCAACCTTTTCGATCACTACCGCTCATTTTTTTTTCCTTCTTAATCATAAGATTATCGTAAAATTTTGGCTCGATCGGGCCAAGGAAGCCCCTTTATCGTCACAAAAATTCTTAAATGTAAAGAATTTTGTTGTCCGATTAAGTGTCTTTCCATATGCGGTTAACTTCATTCTTGGTACGAATGTTCAAATTCGTATTACGTCAAAGATAGATGATCACACTTAAATGTCTTCAAACGCATTAAATGTCTTTAGATAATGTGGTCGCCAATACCAAATGATCTCCGATTTTAGTGACAATGCTATAATAAGTAAGACGTGAAATCCTAACGGTTCAGATCGATCATTATAAAAAATGACTCGGCAGTTACCTTAACTATATATATGTTTGATGTATTTGATAGTTAACTAAGTCTTATGTTGTATTTGTTGTTGTAGTAGCCACAAGATCGTGAGAACTTATGATGCCTCCACTAGACAATATTTTACAATGTGTGCATATTTTTTATGGACCATCAATGACTTACCTGCATATGCCATAATGTCTGGGGGGTCTACAAAGGGTTATTTAGCTTGTCCCATTTGCAACGAGGACAACTCATCAGTTAGATTAAGGAGTAAGATTGGATATTTGGGTGCTCGTCGCTACCTCCCCGAGCACCATATTTGGCGAAGGAGCAAGCTCTTTAATGGTAAATTTGAGGATAGGACTAGACCTTTGGAGTTGTTGAGCGAAGAAGTATTACAACAAATTAATTTAGGGACATACCCGCCATTTGGAAAACATCCAAACAGGAGCAGGAAAAGAAAAAGGGATGAGTATGAGAACAATTTGAATTGGGGGAAGAAAATCATTTTGTTTGAGCTGCCTTACGCTTCTTTTCTCAATCTCCAACATAATCTCGATCCTATGCACATAGGGAAGAACATATGTGACAATTTGGTGGGGACATCTTTGGGCATAGATGGAAAGAACAAGGATACAGAAAAAGCGCGGAAGGATATGGAGGATCAGGAAATACGAAAGGAGTTGCACCTAAAGAGGCGTGCAAATGGAACATTTGAGAAGCCCCCAGCCATGTACACATTGTCCCCGAAAGAGAGAGAAGGCTTTTGCAATTTCTTAAAATCTATCAAGTACCCTGATGGCTATGCAGCAAACATCTCTAAATGCGTGAACACTCATGGTGGTAAACTATCGGGCCTCAAAAGTCATGATTGTCATGTCCTTTTGCAACGAATTCTCCCGATTGGGATGCGTGGCTATTTGAACAAGGAAATTGGGACTGCGCTGTTTGAGTTTGGTAACTTCTACCAACAGTTGTGCTCAAGAACAGTGAAGCTGAGTGATTTGGATAAACTTCAGGAGAGCATTGTACTTGTACTTTGCAAGCTTGAAAAGATATTCCATCCCGCTTTCTTTGACGTTATGGTACACTTAGCTATTTACTTGCCTCGCGAGGTTAGGCTTGGAGGGCCGGTGCAATATCGATGGATGTACCCGATTGAGAGGTATGGCGAGACCATTCTACTAACTATGTCATTCATTTATAGTCGTATTTATGACACAGTAAAGTGGTATTTTTTTTATAGATTACTTGGAGTTCTGAAACGATTTGTAACCAATAAAGCTCGTCCCGAAGGTTCAATTGTGGAGGCTCACATATCCAAAGAATGTACTGTAACGTCCCGACTTTTCGGAAGCAAAATAAAATAATTTCTTAAGAAAATTTTGCTAAATAAATATAATTTTCCAAAATAAAGGTCTATTACAATCTCAAAATAAATTTACCAATTCAAAATACATTAACTTCAGAGCTGACTCTAGGCTTGATACGAATCCCAAGCATACTCGATCTCTATTCCTGATATTCTTCTTGTGTCGAACTGCACCATCGTTGAATCCTCTCCATTGAATCCTGCGCCCTCTGGCAAATTGATCGCCGAAGCAATCGATTTACCAGGATACAGACGTATCCGTGAGTGATAAATCACCCAGTAGAATAATCCAACCCAACCACCCCTCTTACTTTACAGCTAGCAGGTAACAATATATTATCAATGCAGAAAAGTAAAACAGAAATAGCACACGTAAACTTATTCATTACTATCCAATAGCCTAATAATAAGGGAAAAGCTAGTCATGCACGGACCATAACTAGGGTTTGCCTACCTAAACCACCACATCAAAATCACCACTGGACTCTTATCAGTTCTATCATCACAAAACATCACTGAACCACCTGTCAGGTTTTATCATCAAAATATCGCTGGATCACCTGCCAGGTTTTATCGTCACAAAACATCACTGGGCTTACTTTGCCAGGTTTTATCGTCACAAAACATCACTGGACCACCGCCAGGTTTTATCAACGGAAAACATCTCTGAACTACCCGCCAGGTTTTATTGTCACAAAATATCGCTAGACCTCCGCTAGGTTTTATCATCACAAACATCTCTGGACTACCTCCAGGTTTTATCATCAAAAATTATCACTGGACCACCGCCAGGTTTTACTGTCACAAAATATCGCTGGACCTCCGCTAGGTTTTATCATCACAAAACATCACTGGACCACCGCCAGGTTTTACTGTCACAAACATCTCTGGACTACCCGCCGGTTTTACTGTCACAAAATATCGCTAGACCTCCGCTAGGTTTTATCATCACAAACATCTCTGGACTACCTCCAGGTTTTATCATCAAAATTTATCACTGGACCACCGCCAGGTTTTATCATCAGAAAATATCACTGGACCACCGCCAGGTTTTACTGTCACAAAATATCGCTGGACCTCCGCCAGGTTTTATCAACGCAAAACATCACTGGGCTTACTTTGCCAGGTTTTATCATCAAAATATCACTGGGCTTACTTTGCCAGGTTTTATCATTACTGGACAACCCGCCAGTTTCAAATCACATCACACAATCCGCCTGCAGGCATCTTCTAACATCTCCTCCTCCCAAATAACCATTATCTAATAACGTCTAGACGAAATCCTACTCATAAGTCACCCCATGTCTCTAGGGTCCAATCTAGCATATAAATCAGAAGTTGAAATAATAAACAGACAATCAAAATAATAATTGAAATAAACAATACGCATAAAATCACGTAACCTTTTATGAATGGGCCGTTGCCCTTAGTCTTGTATGATCAATAAGTTATTAATAAAGTAAGGAACTTTTATTAAATAAAAATTTTAAATAAAAGAATATAATCTAGGCTTGTATAAATTTTTAATTAGGAAAACCAATTGATTAATGATCATAATAAACACAATAAATAAATAATAATATTAGAAACAATTAGTATGACCTTTAAAAAGATTCCTATGATTCTATACAGAGGGATTAAGTGTCAAAATCGAATCCGGAGGGTCGTGAGATTAATTTAAAAATAAAAATGATTTTTTTAAAGTTGTCAAAAGTAAAATAAATGGGTAATAAATTATTTAATAAATAAAATATGTTGAGGCTAACAACATATCATCTTTGGGATGTAAAGAATCTAAAAAAAAATAGCACGGGAATTTATAAAATAGTTTAGAAGGTCGTATGGATTTTTCGTTTGTAAAATTTTACACGAAATCAAATAAATAATTAATAAATAGATAATAAAATAAAATAAAAATATGACATTAACAAGGTATGATCTTTGAAGTGTTAGAAGTCTAGGAAAAATAGATCGGGAGTCGAAAACGATGTTCGGGAGGTAGCAAAATGCTTTCGAAACAAAACAGTCCAAACCGCAAGGTTGGACCAGTCAACCTTGCGGCTGAGCCTCCAGCCGCGAACTTGCGACTGGTTCTTGCGGTCCGCACCTTGCGGCCGCAAGGTTCGGGTCAGATTCGAATTTTTTTTTGTTTTCGTCACGGTTTTCGATGCATGGTACCATAAGGGACATTTGGTTAGGCCTAAAAACATTAAATATACATAGAGGAGTGTTTGAAATAGATTATAGTACCTCGAATTGGATCAAATTGATTTAAAAACGAATCTTGAATCTTGGGGAAGAAGACTTCGGGTTCTTTGATCGAGAGACCTTGGGCTCGAATTGGATGATGTTTGGAGATGTTTGGGGTCGTGGGAAGTGATTGGAACGATCAATTTGAGTTTCGGTTGGGTCTTGGTACGAAACCCACTTTTCTTTCTCTTTCTTTCTCTCTCTAGAACTCCATGGATTGGAGCTTCGTTTCCTACGAATTTCCTCTTTCTTCTAGACTGGTGGGGTGTGGGGAATTGCGTGGTGTGCCCTAGGGTCGGAGTTATGAGGATTTTATAAGAGAATTTCGATGAGGGTGATAAGTTCGTATTCGAAAAGGTTTCTAACTCTTGGGTTTTGGGATGGACAGGATATGGACGAAAATACGATCGGGGAAGAGGTAGAGACTGAGTAGGAGAGGGAGAGAGGGGAAAGAGTTTGCATGCATGTAGGAAAAGAAAAATAATAATACATGTATGTAGAAAAAAAAATACATGCATTTATGTATTTTAAAAAAAAAATAGGTAATTGTATTAAGAAAATAATCCTAATAATATTATTATTTAAAAAAAAAATAGGCTCGAAAATCCGGGTCGTTACATGTACAACTTTTTGTTCTATGTATCTCGATGGAATTGAGACAGTGTTTAACCGCGTAGAAAGGAATGATGGTGGTGGTGAACGCACATTGGGGTTAGCAGCATTCAATCAAAATGTTCGTCCCTTCGGTCGAATCCAAAGAGCACCTAATGTACCTGTCAACCAATGAGACATGGCTCATTGGTTTGTCTTATACAATAGCCCTGAAGTCGATCCTTATCGAGAGTACGTATTTACTTAAATGTATTCTAAATTGAGTTGATGTTTAATCATTATTATTAATCTTACATGTTAACTAGGATACATAAGACTTTGCTGGAGGGTGACATAAGACTTTGCTGGAGGGTGACAATACCATTGATATTGCAAAAAGACAACGCAAAGAGTTTCCCCAATGGTTCAAAGGGCACGTAAGGCATAGAACATTGAATTAGTCATGTTTCAGATTAAGCAATGTTTTTTATCTAGTGTAGCGTAATACGAACTTTTTTTAATGTAGATGAATGAATTGCGGAACCAAGGGTCTCCAGAAGCAACTAATGAGTTGTGGTCATTGGCCAATGGACCTGATGCATTAATAGACACATATTCAGGGTGCATTTCTAATGGCGTTCGATTCCATACTATTGAACATGACAATTGACATACAAGTCAGAATAGTGGGGTACTCGTGGAAGGGGAGCATGAACAACAGACAATAGACTTTTACGGCTTTTTAACCAAAGTATGGGAGTTGAGCTATTTATTCAATAATCGAGTTGTTTTGTTTCAGTGTGAATGGTACAATACTGGTAGTAGTAGAACTATACGAGTTGATGCGCATTGCAAAAGCATTGATACAAGGACTCGATGGTATAAAGATGACTCATTCGTATTACCAAGTCAAGTCCAACAAGTATTCTACATTGAAGATACCAAGTTTGGTAAAAATTGGAAAGCAGTAGAACAAATTCAACGTCGAGGAATCTGGAATATCCCAGAGATGGATAGTTTGGAAACCGACAGTGCTCCCAATGAAGTTTTCCAGCAGGACACAACTACTAAGGTTCCAGAAATTGTCGTCGAATTTCCCACTATTACCTCTTTGTGGAGAAATGACATTGAACCTGCAATTATTAGCGAGGATGTGGTTTTACAATCTGAGGGTGTAGATGAAGAAGAAGAAGAAGAAGAAGAAGAAGAAGAAGAAGAAGAAGAAGAAGAAGAAGAAGAAGAAGAAGAAGAAGAAGAAGAAGATTATGATATAGATCCTGACAAAGAACATTAATGTTCCAAGATTTGATGTTTTTGTACTCATGGTGGTAAACTAAGTAGTGTCTTTTGTACTTGTTTATGGTGTGTCTTTTGATCCTGACATAGAGCCAGGTGTGTCTTTTGTACTTGTCTATGGTGTCTAAGGAGTCTAATGTGTATATTCATGCTTAGGGGATGATATAGATGAAAGAATTCTTATTACATTAGTCCATAAGCAACATCAATTTCTACTGCTATCAGTTCTGATTAGTACTGTTCACTTCTGTTATGCTATGGTTGGCTGTGTTCTGTGAAGCTAAGTCAAGTCCCTTGCTGTGTTAATATGGGTTGGTTCACTTCTCAACTGTTCTGTTTGTCACTGCAACTGATCTAATGTGTATATTCATGTTTAGGGGATGATATAGATGAAAGAATTCTTATTACATTAGTCCATAAGCAACATCAATTTTTTTTATCAGCCATAAGCAACATCATTTGGTAAGAAACATTTCGTTATTATTGATTATCTGTCACTTGCTATACATGTCTGATTATAGTTCACTTCTTTTATATCCTTGTTTCTAATGGAGTAGTATTTCACCGTTTGACAGATTGCATCATGGGTCCTGGATCACGAAAGAGTAGCGCATCCTCCAACTCTATCAAATCGCGTGGAATTGCAGAAGCTACAACATCTGTTCGTCCTCCTATTGTGGCATCTACTCCTCCGAGCGTTCCATCTCCTTCTACCGGTACAAGTGTTGCAGGTAAGTACATCTCTCTCTGACAATCCTAAAAGTACATTTACATATGTTCATCCTGCTAGTTTTTAGCTTGGTTTTGCGATCCAGCGATCCAGTAAACTAGGAGTTTTGTGAATTTTTTAAAAATCTGAACATAAGCAGTTATGTCATAGTATTTATTGTGGTCTAGGAAATTGAAAGCACATCATTGTCCCCTTGTTATACACTTAGAAGTTTGACCATGGATGGTCGAAGTAGAAAATGGTCCCTCCATTCCATCCATACTAATTAAGGAACAAAGAAAAAACAAAAAGAATAGGCATTATATGATCATTTGAACATTCTGCTGTGAAGATCCAAGGCCAAAAGGGGCAGTTGAGAGCAAACATAAAAGAAAAGGCATTAAGGTTGTTCTTTGGTATAGTAGTGCGTGTATCTCTCTCTTCTTTTATACTATTCTTGCATATCAATTGCAGGTGCACCTTCAAGACGTGTGCGGGGGCCTACACTTGGGAAAAGAGTTAGAAGGCTGATTGAAGGCAAGGATGGGACAAGGCTCCGACTTTATGTCACACAAGAAATGAGAACTTTTTGCGGGGCAAATGCAACTAAAGTGGCCAACGAATTGGGGTCACAAATTAGGAGGATGTGCCGCCCTACTGCTGATAGTTTTTGCCACTCGTGGAAATTGGTTCATCATGAGGTGAAAAGGGCCATAATACAAGCCGTACGGGTAAGAATGTCAAACTGTGCGTAGTGATTATTTCTAGTGAATAATGAAATATCGTAAGGGATTAATTCCACTTATTATATGCTTCTAGGACAAATTTGAAGTCACCAAAAATGATGTTGAATACACTCCGTTAGTTGAGCAAGTTTTTATGCGCAAAGCCAACTTACTCTACAAAGACTGGAAATGGAGAATGAGTAATCATTATGAAAAGACAAAGGATCATTACGAAAAGACGGAGGAAGATAGCAAAAACCCATATCAGCTTCCTTTTACCGAAGACATAAGCCAGGATGCTTGGAAGTTTATGATTGATCGTATATTCAACGATCCAGATTGGAAGGTTGATAAGATAGTTGTATGAGTTACATTTCCAATTCTACGTTTATATCTAACAAGTTCTTTTTTTCAGCCCCGCAAAATAGCTGGGAAAAAAATAGAAATACTCCACTAGATGGTTTCTCTGTGGCTTCTCGTGGTCATACTTTGGATTCTCGATCATTTGTTGCTGCAATCACCATTGAGGTGAGATTTTTTGTGCATTGTTAAGACCTTTTAAATACCATCTATGCCATGTAATCCAAAATCAAACTGTGTCCCCCCGGAATCATCCTTGTTCTTACCTGCACTGCATCCATGATTACTTATTAAAGTTGTTATACACTGATAGAGAGAAGACTGAAGAGTACTAACCATGTACTGTCACCCAGCTAAGTCTATTTCTTGGAAAAGAATTAGTTAATCTTGCGCTAGTACAGCTTCATTTAGTTAGTTGGTAGCAAAAGAAGATATTTTTTCTGCTAGCTATTAGGTATGCATTTAGTAGGCCCCCTTGATGAAAGATTTTTAATTGTTGATCATTGCATATCAATAGACTCGTCCTTACCTGGCTACCCTATCCTTCTGTTGAAGGATGTTAGTGCAAAACTGAGGTTAGCAGAATAGTGCTTCAAGGGCATTCCATGAGATTCAGATTCTGGGATTGGCTAGGACAAGAAGGGGGATTGCTGGAGAACATTTGACTGCTATGCATGTTATTGATGTTTATAGAACGCGAAGAATTTAGCTTAAAAATTGTTGATCTTATCTGTCAGAACACTGACATGTCAAGAGTTGGAAAAAATTTATGGCCTGTCATTAGTATATGGCTTATACCTTTTAGTAAGTATCATGCATAAATTGCTGCTTAGCACAACCAAGCAAGGGTTGAAGGTGTTTTGGTGGGTTTTTAGTCAGATATTCTTTTCCAGTGACCATATGTTGTTTGAGTTCATTACTGATTGGTTATTATGATTCTAGTTGGCCTGTGAGTGAGCTTGAAAAACAAAGTAAATTATTTCCAAATGACCCAAGTAGTTTGGGGCTTTGGGCGAGGTAGTGAGTTGAGTGTGGTGTTGCTTGGAATTCGGAGATGTAGGTGAAAATAAAAAATGCATTGCTGATCTCTATTGATTTAACTTTAACATTTTCTTGATCATTCCTTTTTGCATGATTTGGAAGACTACTTTATTTTAGAAGAACTCAATAATAAGAGGTTCGGGTTTGAGCAAGTGTTTCTTATTTATGTCAATATAGAAGAAATTTAGGGGTCAAAAGCCCCTATTTGAAAGAAAAAATTTCTTCTTTTGCTGCTCTCAGTAGATTAATGTGCTTTCCAGACTGCAGAGATGCCAGATTAACTAATAGCTGGCAAAAAAAAGAATTAGTCTATTTCTTATCATGCCAGCCATTTGTTTTCTTCTTTTTCTTCAAGATAATTTCACGTATATGTATGTCTATTTCTATTGAGACTCCTCATGGTAGAGGACAGATGGATACTTATTTTGGTAACTATTCAAACTATGGTTATTTGAATATGTTAGGTAGACAAGCCTAATGGAAAGGTGCTAGATTTATGTGAGAGATACCAGGCATCACATACATTGAAAGACGGTGGATGGATCGATCCTCAATGTGCGGAGATACATGTATGCATCTAATATCTGTAGATATTTTGTTTTTTCTTTTTCAATTAGTCTATTCCTTATAATTTTCGTTGTTTCTTTTCTTCTTTTTGCAAACGACAGGCGAGGATGGTGGCCACGCGAGACGAGGCGTCTCAATTAGGATGTCCGCTGACGGACGAAGAACTTTCGAGGATTCATCTTGGGGAAGCAGAGTATTACATAAGGGGATTTGGGGTTGGCCCGAGGCCCTCATCCTTCTCTTCCCAATCCAGCTCCAACTTAGCACAGCAAGAGCTGTAGAAAGTCCAATCTGAGCTGGAGTTACTTCGCGAGGAGCGACGAAGAGAACGGGAGGAGTATGAAAGGCGGTGGGAGGAGGAGCGAAACCTGCGTGACGAGGAGCAAAGACAACGGGAAGAGCAACAAAGGCAAAGAGATGAGGAGCTAAGGCTAAGAGATGAGCAAAGGCAACGTGATTTTGATGAACTCAAAGTCATGATGATAAGGCAAATGCATGGACGAGACAATGTGTGATCGAGGTGATAGTGGAAAATATTCGGTACGTAATTTCCTCTTTGCTATGAATTAATGGGTTAGCTTTTAATGGGTTGCATATCAATTGTCATATTCCTTCCTATTCGATGGTGTTGAGGTTAACGAACTATAGGAGACTGTAGCCTTTGTGCCTCTATGTTAATTTTGTTTTGTGGACATCAGAATGTGGTTATTCTTTGGAGAGGTGTGAAGTCAATATCAAGCTGAGAAACATGAAAATTATGGTTGTACAGTTTTGGGCTTGTTTCTTTTTCTCAGTAGGGTCTGGGTTACTATCATCTTCTAAAAATTCATGACATGCTTTAGGTGGCTCCTCTTCTTGATCACTTCCATATAAGGTAGCGTTGACGCATTAGTTAACCGACCATATTAACTGGTGTCAATCTTCTTCGGTAGGTATTCTAGCCTGTCTGGATGGATATATGAATTTAGTGCACTGATATGCTAATGGAATGAATTCTGTCTTCCACTTATTAAATCCTATATTAGCACTGATATGCTAATGGAAGAGGAACAACTCATTCTTTCTTTTTTTTTATTAGGTGCATTCCTTTTTATGCCCAACTTATTTGCACCCAATTTTCTGAATTCTTCTTGCTATTAAGCTTTATTTATTAAAAAAATAATCCTATTTCCTGTGATAAGATGGTGGAATATTTACTTTGTATGGATATTTAGTGCAGTCATTGAGTTAGGTAATTAGGTTAAGAAAAGTTCCCAGCCGTTGCCCTTTGTGATTGAGATGGGTGATGTCTGTGATGATGAAACTTAATCTAAATCCTCAGCATTTGGATGGATGTAGATGACCGTATTCACCAGGCATTGCAAAAGAAAATTTTGCCAGAGGTAGAATATACATTCTAAGAGGCAGAGCAGAACAATTTTTGAATTAACTTAGTCTTTGCCAACTTTTCATTGAGCATGCCATGTTCACATACTTTGCTCCATTAATCTTTTACAATGGCATTCCTTTTCTTAATACGTTATCTGCAATTTATATTATTGAATATTTTTCCTTGATTAGGTTAGGTTTCTTTTCTTCCCTTGATGTACCCTTGTCAAGTTTGTATCAATATAATGGGTCTCATTATTGTGTTTTGTTCTTTCCACAGATATTGGAGTATCTAGCATCTCGTTAAGGAGTACATATGAAGAAATTGGATTTTTGCCGTGGATTCTACCGTAATTTAGTTTTCTTGCTGTTGAACTTTTCTATTATTTTGCGCTCTAGGGCTTGGATATGATATGTTTGATGCTACATACACTTTTCGTTATTTTGTACTCTGCGAATTCGGATACCGTTTGTTAAGTATTTGGTGAACACCCTTTATTTATGGAAGTTATGAATGAATTGTTCTTGAATTTCATTACTTGATTACAGTAGATTGGTAAATAAATGTTGCTCAATTTAATTTACTGTGAATCACCAAATAAAAAAAATCTAAGCAGATTTTAGAATTAGTTTTAAAATAAAAGATGCCAACTATTTAGTGGCTAATTCTTTTCACATTTACCGACTAAATAATTAGTTGGTAATTTATCAAATATTTTCCGACTAAATAATTAGTCAGTAATTTATCAAATACAAGTGACGGCGAATAGGCTGTGTGAACTCGCTATGACCTACAGGCTATCTACTCACTTTAGTACAATTCTCTCTCTCTCTCTCTGGGTTGAACCCTCGGGGTTCCAAATATTGCTAGTGCACCTATGAGAATTAAAGTACGAGTGACAGTGAATAGGCTGTTCGAACTAAATTTTCGTTTTAAGGAAATTCTACTCAAAGTGAAATGGAACTTAGGAAGACAATTTAGAGTGAACACAACCAGTGAGGTTTAAACTGAAATGCAATACGGACTACAGACACTAGTCATTGAAATGGAGCTTAGGAATAGGAAGACAATTTTCCATTTCACATGAATCAAGGGCAAGATCGAGAGCCTCGGTTGCTTTTGTTAATTTTGGTATGTCGTAGGTCGTCCAATTTGCAATTCAGTCCAAACACATGGGACATTGTGGTTTCGGGAAAAACCACTGAGGAACAAAAATAAACAAAACATATGATTCACTTTCACTGTTATGTGTTGGAATTGATTATCGTGACCCAAAACCATGCTAAAATATAGATTGCGCCAGGTCGCAACTTGTTAACGTATATTACGCCTGCATTTCGTATATAAAGGTATAGTTCATGCAAGTTTCAACTCAACTTTATTTAAAGAGGCAACGCAGCCCTTTGTAACTCCACGATGTTGTTAGTTCAGGTCATCAAAATGGAAGATCTCACAATCTCTCTCTCCTCCCTTGCCTATGATTACCTTTTTGAGTATATCCACAGGGCACATCCATACTTTAGAATATGGAGTCACTGCAAGAAAAGGGAAACAGCAAAGGCATAGAAACATTGTTCAGTAAAGGGAAATTGTTTCATTTAGAACCCAATTTATTACGCGAGAGCAAATATTTTGAAGTTTATTTCGTGTCCTCAAAACATCTCCTTCTTTCTTTCTTTTTGGAGAAATAGCAGATGCAAAATATATGTAGAATCGAAGATAACAAAGATTAAAACATATTGGCTGGAGTTACCTCTAGCTCCTACGGCAAGAGTACAGGCGTCAGTTCACAATTAACATTACAAATATTACCCTCACACATATTCCTACAAATGAAAATAATATCCACCAAAGGTGATTTTCTTTTCTTCTTTTTTTTTGTCAATATCCTCCAAAAGTGATTGCAAAGGCCATTTAGAAGCCTCAAACATCTTTCAGTTGTCATATTTTTATCTCACTAGATTGTGGGCAGCTCGATATTTTTTCTCAGAGAGATTCTAGAAAAGGACACTCTCAACAAATCATTGAATTAGGGTATAACGACATAAGTTTGTTATAATTGACTTTTAGTTTTAGAGCTTTAGGTAGCAGAAATTGTGCTGCTAACTAACCGAGCTGTTGACATCACTTACAGATATCTAACAAGTCCAAGGGCCAATCTCTTACAATAATTTGTGTCCCTTGATGAAAGCGAAATGAAAATAATTTGACCCACACCAGGTGCAGAAGGTGACGATAGAATGTAGATAATCCATAGTCTCATATTCTAATAGACATGGAACACAAACAAAAATCAGACGACCAGAAAATGAAGCACGGATGGGTAAATATACACTGATGCAGTTCTAAAGGCACCTAAATTTCACCAGGACACTTGAGCCCCCACATGAGAGCTAAAATTTTAAATTAATATCTTTACCTCAATGAGGCATAAAAGTTAAATGGGCACATTAGGTAAACATGAATAACATTATATCTTGAATTCTTGACTTAAGGGGGTAGTTCCTATTTTTGGTGAAAGGCCAGATAAGTTAGTTGATAAAAGGATATTAGCTACAGAGATGTAAGAATCTTGCTAGCAGTATGCAGAGGGCTTGAAAAGCAAACTTTTGCAACCATGCCAACTAGGCTTTGGAGGATTATTGTTGGTTATAATACTTGCTCGAAAATTTACCAAACTGTTAAGGGTATTTTGATAACAGGAATCCACTGGTCATCAATCCTCCTAGACTTAGGCTCAAGATCTTAAGACTAAGTTGGATACATATAGTTTTTAGCTATTTGGTAATCCTCCTTTTCCCCCTATTAATAACTAAATGTAATCAATCTTTGCACGTGATATTTGAAACCCGTAAATGTGAAGGGCGAATTTTACTGCCAGTTAAGTTTAAGGTGGGCCAATGGAGGCTGCAAACTGACAACCTCATCCTACATTGTTCTTTATGGGCTCATCCACTACATACAAGCCTCACTTGGATCAGTTGCTTAAAGAGAAGGTGTGACAATGGAGGCTGCAAACTGACAACCTCATCCTACATTGTTCTTTATGGGCTCCTCCATTACATACAAGCCTCACTTGGATCAGTAGTTTAAAGAGAAGGACTGCTACAACCATCTCACCAATGTTGCTTCTCTTACTAAAATGAATTTCCAACACCAGAAATAGTGCAAGACTACGCAAATCAGAATTAGACAAAATTCAGACCATCTAGCTTTATGAGAAACATGTCTGAGGGACTTCATGTTTCTGATGGGCTTCAAATGGGCGTTGATACATGAACATGCTCAAGGAGCTCAAGGTGTTGTTAATGGCTGAGTCATGATAACAACATGTTGTAAAATGTAAGTGCACAATGACTTATATATTGTTTGTGCTCATTTTACCATGATGTCGTTCTGCTTCTATTCATCGTTAATAAGATTTCTGCTTATGACCTTATCTTCGTTTTGATTTTTCTGCCCTATTTCTTTGTACTGATCATGGTAGTTATCTTTTCCATACACGTAATAAATGGCGATCATCTCACAAGTTCCTACGAAATGAGGTTGAAAGAGAGAAAATTGATTTAACATATCTGACCTTGACAGTGATCACAATCGTGGTTGTTCAATGTTCCGACTGCTAACCGATCCTACCCCTGGGTTTAGAGAGTTGTGAATTGCTTTTGCTGCTGCTATGGCAGAGTCTCCTCTCTTAACAACTCCCTCAAGCTCCTCAACCTTCTCTAACAGCAATCTGACAAGAGAGTTGGTTGAATGGACTAACTTGCTTGCAGTTTCCAGAGCAGTGCAAAGCTGGGACACAAAAGGAAGAGGGTCAACAATCCAGTCAAAGTAATAGAACCTTTCCTCAAGAAGAAAAAAATATCTAGACATCATCGGACACCAATAATTGGGAATTTCTAAGAAATAAAAAGCCGTTTAAGTGTTTCTCCAAAATCATACCAAAAGAATAATCATCCACATTCATCACATGGGTGACCACAATGACCAGTGGTGGAAAACTCAATCTACTAACCTCTAGGTTGTGGGTTTGAGTCTGGACAGAGCCATTTTGAGCATCTAAAGCCAGAGGTTAGATATGTGCCCAATTTACCCTCCTAGACACCTATTGATGGGCACTAACTGGCATACCATTTTGCTCATTCCAGGAAGTAGTTTTAGATAACAAGAAACACCAAAGCTGCTAATTAATCAGCTCATACAAAGATCGAGAGCTGACTTGTGATCTGTACCATAGTATATGGTACATAGAAAAGCTCAAGAATCCCATATAGCTGATTAATAATATTCAAAACAGGTCATCATCACCTCAAGTGTTAAAGTTGTCCATGAGTGGTCTGTACCAGCAAGTGCCTCGTTGAGGTGGTCATACTTTTCCTAATGCAAAGTTCAAGGAGTTAGAACCTGTCATGTACAAAAGAATAACAAACATAGTAATCGAAAGTGTATTAAACAAAAGAAGAACAACACATACTACCCGAAACTAGAATTAAAAGAAAACCACAATGTTTAGGAACTCTTTTTTTATGAAAGAAGTAGCAATGCCAGCAGTGCCATAGGAACCAATATGCACCAAACTGTCATTCACAAGTGAACTGTTTACAAGTTGTTGTTGGGATTAAACACGGCCAAGCACCAAGATTCAAACACAAACACAATCACAACCAATGGAAGAACGATGAGAAATAAAATAGGGAGAAACACAAGATTTATGTGGTTTGGTAATAACACACCTACTCCACAGAGAGGATCCCGTTCTTATCTCTCATTTTTGTCACACATGTGCACAAATGGTTTGATTTGAATGATATTGCACGTAAGGCGTCTTTTTAGTTTCAGCTAAATCGTGTGAATAAGGCGGAAGTCACAGTGCGCCATTTTGCTTCACCATGAGCCACTTTGCTTCACCGTGCATCACTTTGCAAAAAGTAAACGTGATCTGATGTTTGGCTGATGCAGCACGCAGAACATTTCACTGACGCACGCCACAACAAGGTGGCAGGTTTTCCCTACTGGTACCACCCAAAATTCAGTACAGGACCTTTTGTCCAGTGGCGAAATGTTTTAAGCAGCTACTGGTTCCCACTCAAAACTTGGTACCGATACCAACCTGGAAAAATCTGCGATTTTTGTACCTGACTGCGTTTTAACTTAGGGGTATTTAGGATCTTTTGTAACACGTTTTTAAGGGGTATGAATAGTTTCTAACCCCATTTTCCTAGGTTATCTTCCATTTTCCCTTTCTCTACCTTCCTCCTCTCCCTAGCTCTCAATCTCTCTTTGAAGGAGCTTTTGATTGCTAGGGTTTTGTGTAGATTTCCTTCATTAATGCTGTAAGTACTCTTGTTCTTTATATAAATCTAGCTTCTTCTTCTTTTTTTTTACATTTTCGTCCCTGTTTATCTTTCTCTCTACGTTTTGCTTATTGTTTACACCCAACATGAGTTAGTAGTCATTAAGGCTCGACCTCGGTCATGGGATGATTAACATCCCATGATTTAGGTGGGTTTGCTCTTCTCTCATGGAATGATCAATGTTTGTTTTAGGATGTGGTAGAGTTCATTTTTGTGTAACAAAACCTAGGATTGTTAACCTCTTTGATTATGTGTAGGCAATGACTCGATATATTGCCACATATAATGTTTGAAGCTATGTCACTCTAAGTGTTTGCCAAAATGTCTTAAAGAACTTCTTCCCGTTGTTAAACACATCTTTAGAAGTAAAATGGTTTTATTGTTAAATCCTCCAGCTGGCGGTGTCTCTCAACCGAGTTATAGATGAGAAGAGTAAACTAACCTAGGTCTTGGATGTTGGCTAAACCCTAGACCTGCCGCCTTTTAATTTAGAGTTCAAACTTCATTTTCTAGCCAAATTTAGGAGGTAGAAAGAGAGAATTCCACCCTCAAATCAAACCCAAAGGTTGGCGGTCCTAACACTAAAACCCTACACAACACAAACCTTCCAGCCTAGCTACATTGGCTCCCTGTTGATTCGACCCCGGTCTTATCGGGTATTATGTTGCAACTGACTTAGCCCTACGCTTGGGGCAACCTCTACTACAACGCACTTAGGTCCAGCAAGCATTTTTGCCGCCGTTGCCGGGGAATCAATTGGTAGCTAATTGGGGGTGCACTTGATAGAATGGTGGCGGCAAATGGGGAATAGTCTCCATGACTATGCAGAAATACTTTTATCCCGATCATGCTTATCCATCTTCTTGCATAGTTGCCCCCACTGCTCATGCCGTCAATGTCTTTAGGATTAAACTAGGCATTTCCAATTTGCTGCCCCACTTCCATGGCATGGATCATGAAAACCCTTATAGGGGTTTCGACTTTCAAGGACAAAGTTGGTACCTTGTGCATCAAGCAGCACAATTAGATCAAACATGACAACAACATTGAGTGTTCAGCGGGTCTTGCATAGTTTGAAGTGGTAGTTTATCAGTTGCCCCTACGTGACTTGGGCAGGCTGAGGGAATCCCTTAGAAATAGTTCTATACTTCTATCAAAACCCAACGCCCATGTAGTCGACAGCCTCGAGAAGAAAGAAAGGGTAGTCTTGAAGAACAAAGGAAGGGTCGAGGCCTTTAGGATCCATTGATTATGCTGCTTCAAACCTGCTGACACCTAAGGGTTTTTCTTCATGAACAACGAACACCGATGAAAGATCAAAGAGTAATGCAAATAACAACCCCACAGGCTCTTACATATGGACATGAAAATATGCCCTCAGAAAATGGGGGAAAATAAGAACAAATTCACCTTTCTAGCTATAGGGTCTGTGAAACTTGCCCCACTATCTATTTTCTGCAATTCATAAGAATCGGCACGATTTTGGATTCGATTTATACAATTCCTACTATTCACCATGCAATTCATTGGTTGGTGACTCAATTCATGGTGATTTGTGATTACTAGAATTGGTCAGTATCGAGTGATGAGTCAATTGAATCGAATCATACGATTTCAATTACCTAGCTTGCCAATTCAACATGTCTCCACAGTTGATCAACTAGCTGACTTCTTTACTGAACCATAGTCAATTGCCTGATTTCATTCTCTTAAGGACAAGCTAATGGTTCGGTCTAAAGCTTGAGGGGCATGAAAGATAATCAAGGGAGATAGCTACAGGTTCACCATAAGAGCACTCAGTCTCTCCACCATTGTATTCTATCCTAGGGTTCATTACAGATATCTGAGAGAATCAGTTAGGACTTATCCATTAGGTAATCAACTTTCGAAAGATCAATGAAAACTCTCTCTCTCTCTCTCTCTCGATGCAGGACAACAAATCAACAACGAAAGCACAAACTGCGTCTTTAAAACCCTCGAAGTTACAGAAGACAAAAATACAAAAGTTACAGGGATATACACAACAAACAGGCATATGTGCAGTATAGATACATCTATATCGAGAGAGAGAGAGAGAGAGAGAGAGAGAGAGAGAGAGATTACCTGGAATAGTTTAGTGAGATCAGAGGGTTGGAGATTGAGATTCAAGTTGGGAAGTGAGGAGGACGAGGGTGTTGATGGTGAGGGAGCGGGTGAAGGCGGGGGGGAGTCGACCTTGAGGTGATTGTAGTTGTCCCCACCATCGCATTCTCCGACATCACTGAGCAGATCACCTATACACAGCAACGGCCCTCCGATTCCCCTCATCTCTCTCCCCCTCTCTCTCCCACTCTCGTGTAAAAGAGGATTTCCCGGGTTGCAGCCAGGTAGTTCTGGCAACGAGGTGGGGTGGGTTTTTGCGCACTAGGTCCGATTTGAAAATTACGGAGTATTACATGGTCCGAATCCGATCCGACCGGGTATTTTTTGGATATTCCTGTTCCCGCTCCAATTGGAGGAACGGATTTATCCGCCCGGCACCGTGAGAAATTTAAAAAAATTGGTAATCTAAAAGCAAAATAGTTATGGATAGTTTATTATAATGGTGAAAATATAAAGTTAAGAATAAGGTTTTTTTAGTATAATGAGATAATAATATTATGGTAAAAATGTTAAATTTTAAGTATAATGATAATTAAATTATAATAAAAATATAATTATATAAATTAATATGTGTCGGCGCGGGTATTTTAGGATGGGTTCGGGGAGGG
This sequence comes from Rhododendron griersonianum, assembly GCA_018127125.1. Classification (NCBI taxonomy): domain Eukaryota; kingdom Viridiplantae; phylum Streptophyta; class Magnoliopsida; order Ericales; family Ericaceae; genus Rhododendron; species Rhododendron griersonianum. The sequence goes on from CM030793.1 coordinate 30,593,314, forward strand.
TTTAGGGGCGGAGTATTTCCACCCCGAACCCGGTCGGGTTTTGAAATTTTAACCCTAACCCTATACCCGAAAATGAGTTGGAAAACTCGCCCCATTCGAGGCGGAGTGGGGCCGATTGTCATCCCTAGTTGCAGCGGGGTGTAAATCTGGCCCGACCCAGCCCGGCTCCTAAATATTCGAGCTCAAGCTACCCGAACCAACGTCATTGGGCTCCCACCAAAACATAGGGCCGGTCGGGGTCTGCCCAGCACTAAAAATGTAGGCTGCCCAGGTTGGGGATCTAACATATTCGGGCTGGGACTTGGGCCGGGCTTGGGTTTGGGCTCGGGCCAGAGCTATTTAGGCCTTTTACTCTTTTCTTTAGGAATTGGTCTCATCCTTCTGTTTTTTTGTTGAGGATGAAGGATGGAACAAGAAGAAATTTTTATTACGGAAAATTAGCCATAAGAGCATTCACAGTGGACTAATTAAAATTGGATAATTAAAAGTTGTCATATCACCTCACCTTTTGATTATCCATTCAAAGGGTTGCTAAGGTTAGCAATGTAGATATCCACAGTGGCATAATTAACATTGAATAATCAAAACTCGTCACATCACATTTTCAACCTATAAAAATCTAAAAATTAACACCATATAAAACAATTTTTTTTAAATAGTTTTCAAACCAATAAAAACAGGTTATTAGAAATAGAAATAATTTATGAAAACTTTTATTTTGAAAAAACACTTTTCCGAAAAAGTTTTAAAAAATAGTTTTTGAAAAAAAAAAAGACAGTTTTAAAAAAATAGTTTTTAATAAAAAATAATTTAACTGTTTTTGCGACAACAAAAAAAACTTTTAAAAATGTTTTTCTTAGAAACATTATTGAGAGAGAGAGAAGGTTTTGGTTATTGGCAAAATGTTGCTAGTTTTGATTATCCAAAGACCAAAATTTGATGAGTTGCTGAAAGGTTGTTAAGTTTGGTTATGTCACTGTAAGCATTTTTTGAGGGAAAATTGCTAACTTTAGCAACCTTATGGTTTTGGTTATTCCACTGTGAATGCTCTAAGGATGGTAAAATAGTTTTTATTTAGAGGAAAGTCGCCAGCAAAATAATTTTTAGTAGAGGTCCTTTAACTTTTTGGGTTTTTTAGCCGTAAGGCCAAAACATGTGTTAGGCACTTTGATTTTAGGGTACACTTTCCTATTATAGTATTTTAGTGGCTTAGGCACTTTCATAGGGTACCTTAAGGTTTTAGGCACTTTCATAGGATATCTTAGGGTTTTAGGCATTTCCATAGAGTACCCTAAGGTTTTAGGCACTTTTATAAGCATATTTTTTCTTATATTTGATTGCAAAAGGTGTTTATTCTTGAGCTATATATATAAGGAATTTTTTGCTAAGTCTCCCAATTCATTAATATAAAGTATTACAATCAACCATGTGCATCTAATACAATTGATAAAAAGACAAATAACACATACAAATTAAATGAAGTTAAACCATTGTATGAGACGCGTGTAGTTTATTACCTTTTTGGGTAAAGTAGGTGACGACCTCTGCCTTGTCATGGCCAGTCGCGCGCCTTAGAATGACGATTTTTGGATAATTGACGTGCAATAAAGATATGGGGATATACACGAAAAATATGATGATTGGATCAAGCACTTTATACACATCGAATGCCGTTGATTCCCGTGGCGCGACCATCGGTGTGATTTCGGTATGGGGACCGTCGGTCCCCATAGCACTACTGGTGTGTGCCAATATGGGGTAGTACATGTGACTTTTTGAGCTACAGTGACAGACCCCGTTTGCCTATAAAAGGAGGGCCTTGGATCCGGATCCTCTGTGAGGATCTCTTTGTGAGCATCTTGTGAGGGTTTTAATGTAGAGTTGCCACCACATCAATGAACACATCTAGGGCCCGATTGGATGCCGTATGTGTTTTGAGTGTATTATTTATGAAGGGGGATAAGATACAAGGGGTGTTAGTTAAGAAGGGAGGGCTCACATTGATGTGATATTTATAAAGGGTGTATTAAAAGTAGATGGTTTGGATGATGTATTAGAGAAGGAGAATAAAATAATAATTGGTTTGGATGAAGGATAAATTGGGTGTATAAAGAAGGGTGTATGATGTAAAAAGCTATCAAATGACTCTTTTGCCCTTGCACAGTATTAAAATTGATAATTCATTAGATTAAATATATTTTTACAAAATCCAATAAAATTAATTACTTTATCACAATTAAGCAATAATAATTTAGTTTACCAATAATTTAATTATTTTAATAATTTTAAAAAAACTAAATTTTGTGTTTTTAAATTGTTTTATTATCTATTTTATTTATTGAATATCTAGTTTTGTACACAACAAAATAGGAGTTAAAAAAAGACAAATAAAAAGGGTCAGATCTTAGTTTTGTACAGAAGAAAATACAAATTAAAATAGGTTTTGTACACAGTTTTCTACCCCCCTCTCGGACTAACCCACCCACCTTCCCCCATGGACGACCGGCAAATTTCGAACGGGCAGATCCACATCGTCAACGGGCAAATTTCGAACGGCAACAGTACGTCTCTCTCTCTCTCTCCTGTAAATGATAACTCCGGCCATAATTTTTTTCCTCTCTCTCTATTTTCCATTTTTTCCGTTTTGTGTGCATGTATGAAGAGGAGATGAAGAGGGGGGGATTAGGGAGGGCAGAAATGGCAAGATTTCACCTGTATTGCCCCGGATTAGTTATGGCTACCTCTGGAGGTGGCCATAAATTAGTACCCTGAGGCCTGTGTTAACGAAGAAGGGGAGAAACGAATACAGGAGCAAAAAATGATACCAAACGGTGAAGCAATTGTCCAATCAGGAGCCAATATGCCCGGATTACCTCATACACCTGACGGATACGGCATCCAATCGAGCCCCTAATGGTTAACAACAGTTTTTCTTTCTCTTTTGTTTTTCTTTTGTTTTTGTGTTAACGGAGAGTAAATGGGAGAAAACCCCAACCGTTACTCTCTCTCTCTCTCTCTCTCTCTCTCTCTCCTATGGGTAAGCCTTCAACTCTGTACGTCCAATTGCCATCAATTACGTCTGATTTCTTCCTTATTTCTAGTGAATTTATGAGTTGTATAGACCCACTTCAATTTCTAGGGCAAATCGTACTTTGTTGCTTGCTGGGAGTTTCTTATTCAAATGAGAAATTGGAAAATCCTTGGAACCCTAAATGCTTTGCTCAAGACTCATAACAAGCTTGAATTTCTTCAGCCACTTCATGGGTTTGTAAGAAAAACCAGTAGCTTAGAAACCCTATCATCTAGATCCATAAATAAGTTGATCTTAGTGTCAGATATCAAGAAAAATTAAAGCAAATCTAATTTTGTCAATTTCAAATTGGATTCCATGGTAAACACATGAATTTGGGAAATAAAAAAAATGAATCTCAGTTTCGGTCAGATTGAGAGGGAGCGAATCATTTTCGCCATGGATGTGGGAAGAAGGGCTGTGCGATGGAGAAGATAACGGATTGGGGTTTTCTCCCGTTTCCTCTGTTACATTTTTATCCTTTAAAATTGCGTCGTTTGGATAGAAAAAGGGGAAAGATTATTATGGACTGTTGGATCTCCTAATTGATGTGGTGGCAGCTCTACATTAAAACCATCACAAGATGCTCACAGAGAAATCCTCATAGAGGATTCGGATTCAAGGGCCTTGCCCCTGTTTTCAGAGAGGAGTTTTATCCTAAGAAAACGCTAGTGGAATTTCTCTGGAGCTTAGAGTCACACAGACATCTCACTAAAGAGGTTAGTTAGAGAGAGAGAACAAGTGAGAGTCATACTTCTCCATCTTCATCTTCTTCTTCAAAAGAGTAAAGAAAGAGTAGTTGAGTCCTTCGAGTTTCTAAGGAAAAGCAAGAGATCAGAAAGCATATTGCCCTTTAGGTGTAGACTTGTTCCAATGAGTGTTTTTTTGGTTGACATCTTACCAATGTCGGATTGAATCTTAGATTGACACATGATTGTTCTTAATGGTTTAGGAATATGATATCGTTTAATCGTAAAGCAATTGACTAAACTTAATTTTCTACAGAGTGACATGCAAATTATCTAATTGGAAAGCAATTGACTAAAGTTAATTTTCTACATAGTGACATGCAAATTTTCTAATCATAAAGCAATTGACTAAACTTAATTTTCTACGGAGTAACACGCAAATTATGCAATGTAAGTAATTTAATTTTCAAATTATCTAATCGGAAAGCAATTGACTAAACTTAATTTTCTATGGGGTAACATGCAATATGCAATGTAAGTAATTTAATTTTCTCTTACAAAAATGAAAGCCAATTAGGTGGATAGGGAATTACATAAAGTGACCTCAACAAACGAAGGAAGAAGGAAAAGGGGGGAAACCACGTCCATCTTCCATATTAATATTCCTCAATTGTGGTAATCTGCAAGAGAAAGTCAGAAAATTAGTAGAACGAAAATGCTATTCTTCATACAGAAGTTGTGGGGACACTGCAAATTTGGAATACCTTGCTGAAGAAAAATGTCACACCGGGGTTTTGTCCACGTCTGGAACAGGAAAGAGGATAAAGGTGGGTAGTTTTTTTTTTTTTTGAAGGGGTAGACAGTTGTGGCGGAGGTAATTTTACAGTCTAGCCCCAACAGTTTTTTCTCACAGTTTTGTATTGCGTTTTTTTTTGGAAGGCATTTATGGAAAAGAAAAATACATGACAGGGTTTTAAAAAAAGGAAACACCAAAGTAGTTCTCTCCCTTTATAGATTAGAATAGATTATAACAAAAATGAGATCCGAACATAATCATGCTATCTCTAGCCACAAGAACATGAGCCTATTGTACCGGTTCCTTCTTAATCTTGTACATACAAACATTACTTAAAATTTTGCACCATGAAAAATATTCGCCAGTAAAGGTTTGAATTAGGGGAGGGAATTACGGACACGATCCGTTAATACGACACGAACATGACACAAAGTTAGAGGATTTGGGTCGACCACTTTTTGACACGAACACGACTACACGAGTATGACACGACCCGTCCACACGATAATTAAATGGGTTAAACACGGATTTGACTTGCGTAACTCGATAAGGACATAGATAACTGTTTAATTTTTCATATTGACACGTTAACCAAAAATGACACGACTCAAACATGACACGACACGATCAATTTTGATTCTTTTGAATTTCCTAATTAGTAGGAGAGTTGATTTTTCAAAATCATGCTTGAGTTATGTATACTATTAGAATCTATTAGAGATTTTTTTTTAAAATCAAAACCAATTGATTATATCTAATTTCTTAATCACTTAGTCACTTGAGTTTCCATGCTAAATAGCCCAAAATTAATTAAAATTTATTTAGGCTTATTGTAATTTTTTCCATTATTTAGGCCTAGTTTTTTAGTTTAAAATTTATATAGCTTTATTCTATAATTATTGGTATTTTTTATTATTATTTTAGCTGAAGATCATACAAAACTATTAAATTTTGAGACTTATATCTAGTTCTGACTTGAGGCATTTTTAAATGTCATGATTTGGACAGTTTTATCTTTTCTATGATTATAATAGTATTGAATATGTCTTCAGTTTTTGTTATTAAATCAAATAAGTAGTTCGTTCAAAACATTGAAAAGTATATAATTCTATGTAAGTATTAAAAAAATTAAAAGGGTCTTAATAGTGTCAACTCGAAATGATACGATTTTAAGCAGGTCAGGTTAGTGTTAAGATATTTGACACGTTTATATTAATAGGTGTTTTCACAAGAACCCAAAAAGACACGAAACACGAAATGACATGCACGACATGAACATGACACGATGCCTACTCCTACTTTGAATGACGTTTGGAAGCCTTTCCCTATTCAGATTGCAAACCAGGATAAATGTAGGGAGGTAATCCCGAACAGGTGCAACTATAGGCCGAACATGTGATGTATGGGGTTCATGTAATGAGAAAAGTAATGTAAAGCGCCGTGCAAAATGGTAGACGGCAATAAGAATCAATGATATGAAGAATCATTGGACCGGATAGTCTGTTCGGCAGTAAAGGACCAAAGACATGAAATGTTGTTGATTGGTATAGTTTGTTCGGCGGTGAAGGACCAAGGACATGAGAAATCATTGATCGGTACAGTCTGTTCGGCTGATGAAAGTGCCGGACAGATAGAGTTATTTGGGAGAATATAACCTTAAGAGATAAGGCAGTGGGAGTATTCTAGAAGATCTAGAAGAACCCAATATCCGGTCAAGATAAGTAAGAAGGTAGTCCTGTTATAGAATGAGTCCCGAAACAAGAAGAGTCCTTATGAGTTGGGGATCTCGGCTGATTGGGCAGGAGGACTCCCGGAAAGGTTAGGTTTCTTGTACGAGACAGGAGACCTGGGCAATAAGGACGCTTGGAAAGCAAGCATGCTCACATCTATAAATACGAGGTAAACCTAGAGATAAAAGGTACGCAATACGTTGCATTATTCAATACTTCCTACTGATAATTAGGGTTTTCTGCTAATACGTGATACTAACTTCGGCATCGAAGGGCCTTTGCCACGAGGGGCCAAGGTGCGCTCACCTTTTCCCTGTTTTGCAGATTAGGGTTCCGACGACGCGTTAGGGTTCAGGCGAGGAGTCACGATTAGCTGTTGCAATCCAGTGCTATTCTAGGTACCATTTGTTTTTCTCCACCTACAATTGGCGCCGTCTGTGGGAAACGAAAGAGTTCCCTTTTGAAATATGACCATGGTGGAAGTAGATCTAGTTACACCACATAATCCGAAGGACCAGTTGGGTGGTGGAGGAGATAAATCACCACCGGGTGCTCCGAAAAAGCCTACTGGCGGGCATGGCAGGAGGACGACAAGTAGAGATCATCCTTTAACCATCCATGATGACTCCAAGAATAAGGAGGGCAGAACGGCTACAGGCTCCACACGAAGGAGCAAATTCCACCATAGGGGAGAATTGGTTGCACATTCCAGGAGTGTGAATAATAATGAAGACGTCCTCGATAAAAAGATGCAAGAAGTCGAGGAGTATGCTCGATTAATCAAAAAACGAGAACACGAGATTCGAGAGTTAGAACGGATCCGAGAACACCCTGAGGACTCTGGACTTTCACGAGGATATTCCAGAGGAAACAGAGGGGCTGTGGAGACGTATAAAGCAGCTCCCTCACATAGAAGGAGCAGGAGTCCTACCCCAAGAAAGAAGAAGGTTTCTTCACGAAGAAGAGGAAGCAGGAGTCCAAGTAGGAGTCCTGGTAGGCGAAGGTATTCTCCACGCAAAAGGAGAAGTAGGAGCCGAAGCTCCTCGCCCGAGGAAAACACTCGCAAACACCATAGGGACAGGTATGAGAGACCTGTTTCCCATTGGAATAGAGCTGGGGCTCAAAAAACCAGGGGAAGCGAAGAGGGGACCATGTCTGCACGAGAAGTAGCGAGGAAAGCCCTAAGTAACTGTTTACACCCGTTTTTGGCACCCAGTCCAAGGCCAACATTGGACGATTATTTGATTAAAGTTTAATCGAATTGGGTCATGGGTTGAAGAGTTATTGGACCAAAATTAGTGGGCCAAGACAAGATTACATGGGCCCAATTAATTCTGGTTTGATTTGGGCTTGAGTTTGAAGGTTCTTGGACCTGTTTACATAAGGATTCGGTTGGCCCATGTTTTAGTCAGGTGGATCAGGTAAGAGTTTGGGCTAGTTAAGTTAAAAAGGCCATTTGATTTATTAAATGGCCCATTATCTAGGTGGCCCATAAAAGGTGGAAGGAAGTTAGAAAGTTGTTACCTGACAAGTAGTTATTTGACCAAGTCAAGCGGCTGATTGCTCCAGAGTGCCCATGGAAGTAGGAAATGGGTTAGTGGGGGTTATTGCCACATGGCCATTTGACAAGTCAAATGGTCCATTATTCTTTGAAACCCACGGGAAAAGGGATGAGGTGGCCCACTATCTCTTGTTAACTGCCCATGATTTACAATCAGCATGTGGGTAACTTCCATTTTCTCCAGTAACTCCCCATGACCCCATGAAGTGGAGAGATCATGGGACACGTGTCACTTCAAGGAGCAAGAGCGGGAAATCCTTGCATGCAAGAACCGTGGAAGCTTGGCCTATAAGTACTAGAAGCAAAGAAGAGAAAAGGGTTCCCACACCAATCAAGCTCAACGCTTAAAAACCAAAGCCTTCCCAGCGAAGCAACTATCTCTATTTTCTCACCTTTACTCAATTACTTCACCAAGTAATTCGAGCTTCGTCTCTCTTGTATCCCAACTTTGTTATTACGCAACATAATAAAGTTATTCATATCTCTATCCATCCCTTACTTTATTATTACGATATAGTAAAGTACTTCTACGTTGTTACTTTCTTTCCTACACGGTTAGGAAATTACTAAGTCCTCACTCGTCGAGGCGAAACCACGGACCTTCACTGCAATCCAGCCCTTAGGTTTGCAGCACTATCGCCCTCTCAGATCTAGAAGTCAGAAAAGGGACGCCCAGTCCTTCACGTTGGACGCGACAAGTCCTGGCACGCCCGCTCAGTCCTTGAGCCATTTCGGAGCTAAACATCTTTTGGCACGCCCGGTGGGACCCTAATCGTCTAAGGGTTTTATTATGGCAAGGAAGCAACAGCAACAACAGTCGGATCCATCCATCCCGGATCCACCACAGAGTCCTGAGGGAGTGGCAATCAACGTGCCAGTACTCCAGGAAGCTGGCCCCGCGGTCAGCACTAAAGATCTTGACGACGCTACTGACAGCGTCAAAAATTATATGTTCATGGCAGGACGCGAGATCTCTCACGACATTACACAGTCAATCTCTCAATCGTTCTCTCAGTCCTTGGAACCTCTGGTCATATCAGTCCAAAAATTAACTGCTACACTTATAGAGAGGCTACCGCCCGCTCCTCAGCAGCAGGGCTTTCCACAGTTTGGTGTTTTTGGCAACGGTCAAGACCAAGCTGGCCTACTAGGGGGACCACCCCCTCCTCAAACATTCTATCATGCTACTTCTTCTAACAGTCCTGCACTCGGGGGGCAAAGGGAGAAGGGAGTCGTGATTGGAGGAGCTCAGACGCCTCCAGCAAATGAAGAACGAAGGTTTGTGTTGGCCGACGATCAGCCCAAACCTGACAAGACGGACAAAAGGCCTCCGCAAGGAGGCCAGGGCTCTGGAAAGGACAAAGGAGCCGCTCACACTCCTCAAACCTCTGAGACTTGGGGGGCAAGTTCAGTCCAGGACCAACAGACACAAGAGGTGCATCTACAACCGCCTCCTGTGCCAAACATGCTCATGGGACGGGACCAAGTCCTGAATTTGCTCCAGGAGCAGTTAGGACCGGGGTTCAGACCTTTGGGAAGACCGATGTACAGAAAGCCTCATACCGAAGAGGTGGACAGAACACCTTTCCCAAAGAGCTACAGAGTTCCAGACCTTCAACGGGGAAAGCATGCATTCAACGGTAGAGCACATTGCCAGGTTTCAAGTCCAATGCGGAGAAGCTGGGGCCATTGATGCTCTGAAGTTGAGGCTTTTTCCCAATTCTCTCACTGGGACAGCCTTCACTTGGTACATCAACCTTCCACCCAACTCCGTGCAGACCTGGGCTCAACTGGAGGAGATGTTCCACCAACAGTTCTACAGGGTAGAACCAGAAGTGACGTTGGCAGACCTGTCATGCTATCGTCAAACCTATCTTGAATCCGTGGAGTCCTATCTCCTACGTTTCAAGACTGCTCGGTTCAAGTGCAAGATAGTCCTTCCAGAAGCCGAATATGTGCGTATAGCACTAAACGGCTTGGGCTTTGAGATGAAGAAGAAGTTCTATGGGACAGAGTTCAGAGATCTGTTTGAATTGTCCTCCAAGGCTTCTCATTACGAAAGGCTCTTGGCGGAGGAGCAGGACAGGAAGACATCATTTAAAGGAACGTACTACCGTGACCCTAACTACGAGGTGGCTGCAGTGGAAGCAGAGGCAGACCCTGACGTGGCCGTAGCAGAGATCATCAACAAGAAGCCATATGTCTGTAAGGCCTTTGTTAAGATGGAGCCCACGAAGCAACCTAACCAGAACAGTCCTAATAGGCTAACCAGGGCCTATACCTTTGACGTGGGAAGGGCTGAGGCTATTTTTGATCAACTCCTTGCTGACAAGCTGCTCAAATTGCCGTTTGGTCACAAGATTCCAACCGTGGAAGATATGAAGGGCAAGGAGTACTGTAAGTATCACAACTCTTGGAGTCATTCAACGAATAACTGCATAGTATTTAGAAATGACATCCAGGATAAGATTGAGCGGGGAGAGTTCAAGTTTCCCGAGAAAGATAAGCAGCCCATGGGGTAGATGGCAATCCATTTCCTTCAGGGCTGAGCACAAACATAGTCTCTGTCGACATGAGAGGCATGCCTAGGACTGCTCCTAGGCAGAAGATAAGCTTGGGAGCCCCTTCCAGAGAAGTTCACAAGTCCAGCCCAGGCAGGTACTGGGATCCTTACTGTGAGGAAAGTGATTTCAGGACTGAGCGGGTCAGAAGGTTTGAAAGGCAGAATTCATGGTGGTCCAGACCTACAGGAGTGAAGAAGCCAGAGAAACCAACCTGCTCGTTGGTTTGTACAGAGTGTGGACATCATGCCAGTCCTAGCAAGCCAGTTCTGAAGAGCGTTATTGTGGGAAGAACTGAAGAGAGATCTGAGGAGCCGCTCAGGCCTGTGGGAAGGAGGATTGCACGAGCATCAGTATTCAACTGAATCCAGCCAGGGTTGGTTGAAGTGGAGGACGAGCTCGACAACCTGAGAATATCTGCTCCGTCCAAAGGGAAACCTAGGGCTGTGAGACCCCCAGCCACTCCTCCAAATGAGTGGCATAGGGTTGAGCATCCCAAGTTTCCTTCTCCCCCTCCACCTTTGTCCAGATCTCAGAAGAGGCGCCGCCAACGGTTCAGGCAGGCGATCAGAAGGGCTGAGGAAGAGACAGATTTGCTGGACGATCCAATGGTCGAAGATGACCCCAAGGGGAAGTTGAAGATAGAAGTCCCAGCACAGGAGCCTGAGGTTGAAATGCCTAAGGCTAGGAGAGTACACAAGCCCTTGGAAAGGACTGTGGAAGAGGCTATTATTGAGCCTCCTCCAAGGACTTTACCCAAGAAGCAAGTTCCTGCGGGAAAGACATACAAAGAGGCCGTTGCCAAGACGCCTCTAAAACAAGCTACTGAATCCAAGAAACAACCACTCTTGGAGAGAACCCTAGAGGAGGCTAGGATTGAGCCTTCTCCAAGACAAGTGACTCTGCTCAAGAAGACAGCCCTCCAACCAAGGAAGCTAGACTCGGGGGGCAAGTCAGGGTTGAATCCACAGGCAAAGGAGTTCAAACCTGGCCAGGGCCCCAATATGCATTGCAACATGGTGGTAATCCTGCCGGCAGAGCTGGAAGCCAAAGACGACGCTCCAATTACCTTGGAGGGAGATTTTGTGGAAATGGGACAGACGGCCAAAATTTTGAACGAGTCCTTCTCTGTAGGACTGAACGGGCCTTCAGTGATTGTGCTGAAGGACGAGACTGGGGGAAGGCCTGAGGATAGGGCAGCCAGCGTAATCTTTGAGAGGCCAAGTCCTGCAATGAACAAACACATCAAGCCCTTGTACATTGCTGGTTGCCTTGATGGAATGCCAGTCAACCGAATTCTGGTGGATAATGGGTCTGCCACCAATCTCATTCCTAGGTTCATGATGTAGAAGCTTGGGAAGACCGATCAAGACCTGGTCTCATGCACTTCAACCTTGACAGATTTCACAGGAAAGGAGACAGCTTGTCAAGGTATTCTCATCATGAATTTAACAGTAGGATCCAAGACATTGACAACACCTTTCTTTGTTGTTGATTCACGCTCTTCCTTCAACGTTCTATTGGGGAGAGATTGGATTCACTCCTGTCAAGCGGTTCCCTCAACCCTTCATCAGTGTCTCATTTTTTGGAATCTAGACGACGTGGAGGTCATATGGGCTGACCGCAGACCTTTCCAGGCCTCTACTAACCATGCAAAGGCCCATCTATACGACGAAGGGGTTGGTCCCATGAAAGTGGCAGGGCTTGACAAGTATGGCCGCCACAGAGTAGCCCCTATACATGGTAACAAATCAGCTGAAGAAGTGAAGGCACTTTTTCAGGAGTTAATCGGTCCTATGATCACGGAATCAAGTAGGCCGATTACAGCTTCCTTTAAACGCCCTTCCCAATGTCAGTAAACCCTTCAGAAGGAGAGAAGAGTGCGGCCCTTCAGGCCACGCTATCGAAGTTTGAAGCCTACTTGCTTGAGAAGAGGCTTATGGGAAGTGAAGAATCAGAAGATGATCATTCGGCCTTTGCGGCCGAAGTGATCAATGAGGATGATAACCTGGTTGAAGATCTGGACGAAATCTGTCTGGAAGACTTTGAAGCAGCTCCAGCCAAGTTAGATGATCTGAGGGCTGACGTGCAAGATCTTTTGGAAGAAGTTAATCTGGGAGACCTAGAGAATCCCAGACCTGTGTATATAAGCCAACTTCTGCCAGAAGATGTCAAAGTAAAGTTCATCAAGCTCTTGAGGGAGTTCAAATCCTGCTTTGCTTGGGATTATGAGGAGCTTCCAGGTCTGTCCAGAGGTCTAGTGGAACACAAGCTGCCTATTCAACCAGGGTTCAGACCTTTCAAACAACCACCAAGGAGGATGTCCAATGAAGTCTATTTGCAAGTCAAGGACGAGATTGAACGCCTCTTTAACGCTGGGTTCATACGTACAGCCAGGTATGTCACTTGGCTCTCTAACATTGTGCCAGTCCTCAAGAAGAATGGCAAGGTCAGAGTATGTGTGGACTTCAGAAACCTCAATTTGGCATCCCCAAAGGACGAGTATCCAATGCCAGTTGCAGATCAGTTGGTAGATGGAGCTTCTGGTCACAAGGTTCTGTCCTTCATGGATGGGCATTCTGGTTACAATCAGATCTTCCTTGATGAGGCCGATACGGCTAAGACTGCTTTTAGGTGTCCTGGAGCCCTAGGGACCTTTGAGTGGGTCGTAATGCCCTTCGGCCTAAAGAATGCAGGTGCCACATTCCAGAGAGCTATGAACGCCATATTTCACGATTTCATTGGCCGTTTCATGGAGATCTACATCGACGACATCGTAGTCAAGTCTCAGTCCTATGACGAACATTTGGATCACTTGAGGAGATCTTTCTTGAGGATGCAACAGTTCGACTTAAAGGTAAATCCTTTGAAGTGTGCCTTCGGAGTTTCCGCAAGCAAATTCCTTGGATTCTTAGTCCATAATAGAGGGATTGAGGTTGACAAGAACAAGGCCAAAGCAATCGTGGAAGCAAAGCCTCCTACCACCAAGAAGGAGTTGCAGAAGCTCTTGGGTTCATTTAACTTCTTGAGGAGGTTCATCTCAAACCTTGCAGGGAAGGTCTAGGTCTTTTCCCAACTTTTGAAGCTGAAGGACCAAGACACTTTTGTATGGGAGGAAAGCCATCAGAAGGCCTTTGATGAGATCAAAGGCTATTTGGCTCAAGCTCCAGTCCTTATGCCACCCATCAAGAACAAACCGTTGAAGCTCTACATCTCAGCAGCTGAAGGCTCTATTGGAGGCCTTTTAGCTCAAGACAACGCTCAAGGAAAGGAACAGGCGGTTTATTATTTGAGTAGGTTGCTGACTCCATGTGAACGGAGATACAGTCCTATTGAAAAGATTTGTCTTGCCTTGTACTTTTCAGCAATAAAGTTGAGGCACTATATGCTGCCCGTTTTGGTTTACATCATGAGTAAAACAGACCTAGTTAAGTATTTACTTTCTCGGCCCATCATGAGAGGCCGAATTGGCAAATGGTCTTTAGCTCTAATGGAATTCAGTTTCCAATACATTCCTCAAAAAGCTGTAAAGGGCCAGGCCTTAGCAGATTTTCTTGCTGATCATCCATGCGTGGATATCGGCGACGAATCTGAGATAGGACTGAGTGCGCTTGAAATATCACCCACTCCTTGGACGTTGCTTTTTGATGGGTCAAGGACTCAGGAGGTCTCAGGCTGTGGGATAATTATTGTTTCTTCCCAAGGCCTGAGGACTGAACTGTCCTTTCAGTTTGATTTCCCATGTACCAATAATCAAGCCGAGTATGAAGCAGTCGTTATAGGCCTTGAGATCCTTAGAGATCTAGAGGCCAGGGAAGTAAGGGTTATTGGGGACTCACTCCTTGTGATCAATCACTTAGCAAGAGCATTCAAATGCTATAGTGAGGAGTTAGCTCCTTATTATATGGCAGCCGTACAGTTAATGCAAGATTTTGACAATGTCACCGTCAAACACGTCTCAAGGAGTAAGAACACTGAGGCCAATAGCTTGGCTCAGGCCTCAACAGGCCTAAAGCTCTCTCCAGGAACGAGTCACAAGATCATCACAGTCCAGAAGAGATTGTTACCTTCTGTTAGGAGAAGGGGTCTAGGACTGGAGGTGTTTACTTCAGACTTCACTGGTGAAGAGTCAGACGATGAACCCGAGAACGATTGGCGTACACCTATCATCTCTGTCCTCAAGAGGCCTTACTTTAGTGCCTCTAGGAAGGTGAGAAGGAGGGCCATCAGTTACATCCTCGTTGGAGATGAATTGTACAAGAAAAGCCTTGAAGATGATTTGCTCTTAAGGTGTCTAGGGCGCCCGAAAGCCATGAAGGTTATGAGTGAGGTCCATGAAGGAGTCTGTGGAGCTCATCAATCAGGAATTAAGATGAGATGGCTAATCAGAAGGTATGGGTACTACTGGCCAACCATTTTGGAGGACTGTATCCGTTTTTTCCAAAGGATGTCAGCCCTGTCAAGCCCATGGCCCAATTCAACATGCTCCTGCAGCTAATTACCATGCTGTGGTCAAACCTTGGCCATTTAGGGGTTGGGCTTTGGACGTCGTTGGAAAAATTTATCCTCCTTCTTCTGAAAATCATACTTACATCTTGGTAGCCACGGACTATTTCACTAAATGGGCAGAGGCAGTGCCATTGAAATTTGTGAATCAACAAGAGGTAATCAAGGTGATCAAGGAGAGAATCATCCATAGGTTTGGGTTGCCTGAACACTTGGTGGCAGATGGGGGTACAATTTTCATGGGTCAACAAGTGGTCAACTTTGCTGCACAGCAAAAGATCATTATGTCCAATTCTACTCCTTATTATGCTCAAGGAAATGGTCAGGCCGAGTCCACCAATAGGACTCTGGTCAATATTATTGAGAAGATGGTGGAGGATAACCCAAGGTCTTAGCATGAGTTACTTTCTGAGGCCTTATGGGCCTACAGAACCTCAAAGAAGGAAGCTACCAATATAACTCCTTATATGTTGGTTTATGGGCATGATCCAGTCCTACCAATGGAGGTTGCAGTAAAATCAGCAATGTTGGCGTATCAACATGGCCTCACTCCTGCAGATTATACTCAGGCCATGCTGATAGAATTGGAGGACTTGGATGAGGTCAGGCTCTCAGCCCTGGACCATATGTTGGTCCAGAAGAGGAGGGTTGCCAGGTCCTATGATAAACGTGTAAGGAAGAAGAGCTTCTCCGAAGGTGATTTGGTTTGGAAGGCTGTTTTTCCTCTAAATGAAAAGAACTCAAGATATGGCAAATGGTCTCCAACGTGGGAAGGACCGTACCAGATCTCCCAAGTCCTTAGAGGTAATGTGTATCTTCTTATGGACTTAAATGGTGGTTTGTTTAAACAGTTAACAAATGGAAAGTATTTGAAGCATCATTATCCTACTATGTGGGAGATGAGAGATGTTGGGGAAAGCCAAGTTGACAAGCCATAGAAGTGTTAACCAGCAAGGCCTGAACAGAGGCCAAGACCTATTTTTGCAAAAAACATAAAGGCCTCGAGTTTAGGCCACCTTTAACAAAGTTCTTAGGCTAAGATAGAGCCTAACAGCTTTTCGAAGAGTTGATAAAGACCAAAGGCCTGTTTGGTTTGCCAAAAACTATACTGTCTTAACTACAAGCCAAGATCTTGAACAAGATCAAGGCATGGGGGGGCATTGTTTACACCCGTTTTTGGCACCCAGTCCAAGGCCAACATTGGACGATTATTTGATTAAAGTTTAATCGAATTGGGTCATGGGTTGAAGAGTTATTGGACCAAAATTAGTGGGCCAAGACAAGATTACATGGGCCCAATTAATTCTGGTTTGATTTGGGCTTGAGTTTGAAGGTTCTTGGACCTGTTTACATAAGGATTCGGTTGGCCCATGTTTTAGTCAGGTGGATCAGGTAAGAGTTTGGGCTAGTTAAGTTAAAAAGGCCATTTGATTTATTAAATGGCCCATTATCTAGGTGGCCCATAAAAGGTGGAAGGAAGTTAGAAAGTTGTTACCTGACAAGTAGTTATTTGACCAAGTCAAGCGGCTGATTGCTCCAGAGTGCCCATGGAAGTAGGAAATGGGTTAGTGGGGGTTATTGCCACATGGCCATTTGACAAGTCAAATGGTCCATTATTCTTTGAAACCCACGGGAAAAGGGATGAGGTGGCCCACTATCTCTTGTTAACTGCCCATGATTTACAATCAGCATGTGGGTAACTTCCATTTTCTCCAGTAACTCCCCATGACCCCATGAAGTGGAGAGATCATGGGACACGTGTCACTTCAAGGAGCAAGAGCGGGAAATCCTTGCATGCAAGAACCGTGGAAGCTTGGCCTATAAGTACTAGAAGCAAAGAAGAGAAAAGGGTTCCCACACCAATCAAGCTCAACGCTTAAAAACCAAAGCCTTCCCAGCGAAGCAACTATCTCTATTTTCTCACCTTTACTCAATTACTTCACCAAGTAATTCGAGCTTCGTCTCTCTTGTATCCCAACTTTGTTATTACGCAACATAATAAAGTTATTCATATCTCTATCCATCCCTTACTTTATTATTACGATATAGTAAAGTACTTCTACGTTGTTACTTTCTTTCCTACACGGTTAGGAAATTACTAAGTCCTCACTCGTCGAGGCGAAACCACGGACCTTCACTGCAATCCAGCCCTTAGGTTTGCAGCACTATCGCCCTCTCAGATCTAGAAGTCAGAAAAGGGACGCCCAGTCCTTCACGTTGGACGCGACAAGTCCTGGCACGCCCGCTCAGTCCTTGAGCCATTTCGGAGCTAAACAGTAACATAGCAGCTTCTCCGTTTGTAAGGAAGCTACAGGACACACGATTACCGAGCAGAGTGAAGCACAGTGCATTCGTTCTCTACGAGACAGATGCGGATCCTGTTGCTCACATACAACATTATCAACAAGCAATGTTTATGCATGATGGGGACGATGCCATCATGTGCAAGATGTTCCCATCTAGCTTGGGCAAGGTTGCTCTGTCTTGGTTCCATAACTTGGAACCACGTTCCATACGTGGATGGACACAGTTGGCAGAGGAATTCACTGCTCGATTTTTGACAAGTAGAAGAGCCCCTAAAACATTCGAAAGTCTCTCCACTATGAAGCAGGGAGAAAGTGAGCCGATTAGAGACTACTCTAAGAAGTATTGGGAAACTTTCAATGAGATTGACAGTTGTAGTGAGGAATATGCAATTGCTACGTTCAAAACTGGCCTACCTGTTCGGGGAGAACTGCACCGGTCATTGAACAAACATCCGGTAGCAACATTGGCAAGGCTAATGGAGCGTATAGAGCAACCTGCCATAATGGAGGATGATATACTCCGAGAGGATGGCAAGGTTGTTGCCGAACAACCTAAGACCCCAGCAAAGAAAGTGGATAGACAAGAGCCCAAGACTTATAGGGAGAGGAAAGAGTACGGGCAGGCTAAGAAAGAGCCATACAAAGAAAAACAGGCACCTCATGATCCCAAGTCCTTCTTTTCAATTACTACGGTTTGGAAGGAACCCATTTATAGGATTCTTTATCGAATAAAGAATCAACCATACTTCAAGTGGCCTCCAAGTCTAGGTGGAGATAAAAATGCAAAACGTGCTACGAATCAGCATTGCAGTTACCATAAGGATTGGGGCCACATGACTGAGGATTGTGAGATGTTCAAGAAACACCTTGATGATTTAGTCTCTCGGGGCTATCTCAAGGAATTCATTCAGGAAGATCCCAAAGATAAAGGGAGAGCCATGGAAATGGATTACGAGCATAATCCTAAAGGAGTAATCCATATGATACATGGATTGGCCACACCTTATACGAGGAATGAGGTGAGGTTACTCCAAATGCAAGCCAAGCACGACCAACATGTTATGCGATTGGGAAATAAGAGAGGGCGAGAGAACGACATATGCAATAAGGGCATAATTTTCACAAATGAAGACTTGGGAGGAATCCAAGTGCCCCATAACGATGCTTTGGTCATAACCCTACGAATAGGGGAATACGACATTGAGAGAATCCTGGTGGACTCAGGGAGTTGCAAAAAGGTATTATACTACGATGCATTTAAAAAGTTAGGATTGGCCTAGGTAGATTTAGAACAGTCAATGACACCCTTGGTTGGGTTTGGTGCAGGGGCAGTTTGGCCCCTTGGCAAAGTAACGTTGCTTGTTCGGGTAGGGCCTGTAATCTTCAGGACTGATTTCTTGGTTGTGGATGTCCCATCCTCCTATAATGAGATTATAGGGAAGACCTGGCTGCATAAGATGAGGGCTGTTTCCTCTACTTATCACCAGATGGTGAAATTCCCTGGATCCAATGGGATCGAACAAATCAAGAGAAATCAGAGGGTAGCACAGCAGTGTTTGATTTCCATTATAAAGAAGGTCCTAAAGGCCCATCAGGTTCATACGGTGGAAGTACCAGATCAACCGACTATCGAGGACGTTGGAAGAAATCCAACAGAAAAAGTGGTTGAAGGCCTAAAGAAAATACAGATTAACGAGACTGATCCTGAAAGGTGTTTTCTAATTGGGGAATCTCTGCCAGCAAAAGAAGAGGCCGAATTGGTGGGTTTCTTAAAAGAACATGTTGATGTGTTCGCCTGGGTACCAGAGGAGATGCCAGGAGTAGGTGCAGATGTGATCTGCCACCACCTAAACGTAGATCCTCAGCATAGGCCTGTCATCCAGAAGAAAAGAAGGGCAGCCGTCCAGAATGTTGATGCTGTTATCGAAGAAGTAGATCGTCTGTTGGAAGCCAAGGCAATACGAGAGGTTTACTATCCGGAGTGGCTGTCCAACACAGTGGTTGTCAAAAAGAAGAACGGAAAGTGGCGTGTTTGTGTAGATTTCACAGACTTAAACAAAGCATGTCCAAAGGACAGCTTCCCTCTTCCCAGGATTGACCAGTTGGTTAATGCAAGTGCTGGATATGAACGGATGAGTTTCCTCGACGCATATCGAGGATATCATCAGATTGCCATGTTTGGGCCTGATCAAGAGAAGACTTTCTTCATTACACCGCGAGAGTTGTACTGTTATAGTGTCATACCTTTCGGGCTAAGGAATGCAGGGGCAACGTATCAGAGACTTGCAACCATCATGTTTAAAAAACTGCTAGGTAAAACTATGGAGATTTACATAGACGACATGGTGGTGAAGAGTAAAACCAGACAGGGACACATCGCGGATTTGAAGGAGGCCTTCAAGATCTTGAGAAAGTACAAACTAAAACTCAACGCCTCGAAGTGTGCATTCGGAGTTGGTTCTGGCAAGTTCCTAGGCCATCTTGTGACCATAAGAGGGATTGAGGCAAATCCCGATCAGATAGCAGCCTTATAAAGGCTACAGAGCCCTAGGACAACAAAAGAGGTCCAAAGGTTAACTGGGATGGCGGCAGCCTTCAATAGATTCATTAGCCGGTCAAGTGACAAATGTAGGCCCTTCTTTCAGCTTTTAAAGAAGAGAGAAGGATATGAATGGGGAGCAGAATGCGAACAGGCATTCTAAGATTTGAAGAAATACTTGGCTGAAGCCCCACTTTTGTCAACTCCAGAATCAGGTGAGTGTCTTGTTTTATATTTAGCAATTTCTGAGCATGCTATAAGTGCAGTTCTGTTAAAGGATAAGGGATCTGAACAAATCCCAGTATATTATGTGAGTAAAACATTGCTAGACGCAGAGACGAGGTATCTGCCTCTTGAGAAGCTGGTCCTTGCATTAAAGACAACTACAAGAAAGTTACCTCATTACTTCCAGAGCTACAAGGTTGTGATCTACACTTAGTTTCCATTAAAATCACTGCTACGAAAGGCAGACTTCTCAGGATGGATCTCAACTTGGTCTGTCGAGTTAAGCCAATACGATATTGACTTCCTACCGCACACTACAATAAAGGGCCAAATGTTGGCTGATTTTGTGGCAAAGTTCTCACCAGCAGTAGCACCCCAGCCCCCTATGAGAAGGGAAGAGGTACCTGGGCTACTCGTGAAACCAAACAAGCAACCAACCGAACAGGACCCACAGGAATGGAAGATATTTGTCGACGGTTCGGCTTGTAACACTGGTTCGGGGGTTGGGATCGTACTTTTTCTCCCCTGAAGGAGTAATGATTGAGTTGTCTGTTCGGTTGGGCTTCATCGCGTCAAATAACGTTGCAGAATATGAGGCTCTCCTGATTGGCCTCAAAAGTGCAAAGATTTTGAAGGTAAAAAGAATCAGAGTGTATTGTGATTCGCAGCTGGTGGTGAATCAGCTGTCCGGGGAGTACGAAGCCCGGAGTGAGAAAATGGCGGCCTACATGGAGGCGACCAAAGACTTGCTCGATACTTTTGAAAAAGTACATATAGAGCAAATAAGTTCTGGAAAGAATTCTCATGCAGATTCTTTGGCTTGGTTGGCTGCAGCTGTTCCAACTGAGTTCAAACGGAAGGTAGCAGTCGACTATCTTACTGAGCCGAGCATTGGAAGAAGTGTGGATTTGGTTTTGGACGTGAACCAGGGACCAAGTTGGATGGATCCGATTGTGGAGTTTTTACGAGATGAAACTCTCCCTTCTGACAAAAAAGAAGCTCATAAGATCAAGACCAAATCTGCAAGGTTTTGGTTGTCCCCAGAAGGAAAGTTGTTTAGGAAATCCTTTACTGGACCCTATTTGCTTTGTGTACACCCAGAAATGGTGCAAAAATTTCTTCACGAGATTCATGAACATGTGGAAGCCATGCTGGAGGTAGGTCTATTGCCCACCGAGCAATCACCCAAGGTTATTGGTGGCTGCATATGCAAGAGGATGCAAAGGTTTATGTAAAGATTTGTGAGAAGTGCCAAAAATTCTCACCAATGATCCGAACACCAGCCGAAGATCTGGTGCCCTTGACTAACCCTTGGCCGTTTGCCCAATGGGGAACGGACATCGTGGGTCCACTCCATAAGGCAACTGGGAATCGAAAGTTCCTATTGGTGGCCACTGATTACTTCACAAAGTGGATTGAGGCAGAACCCTTGGTCAAGATCACTGAACCCATGATAGAAAGGTTTGTGTGGAAGAGTATCATTACTCGTTTTGGGGTCCCCTATTCTTTGATCACAGACAATGGGGTACAGTTCCAAAAGAAATTCAAAGCTTTCTGTTCCTAGTATGGGATAAGGAACTACTATTCAACCCCAACTTACCCTCAGAGTAATGGGTAAGCAGAAATTCAACCCCAGCTTACCCTCAGAGTAATGGGTAAGCAGAAGCTTCCAACAAAACCATTCTTGATGGGATCAAGAAAAGGTTGGATAAGGCAAAAAGAAAGTGGCCTGATGAGTTACCACTGGTGCTGTGGGCACACCGAACAACACCAAGGAGGTCTACGGGAGAGACCCCCTATTCATTAGCATATGGTACAGAGGCAGTTATACCCCTAGAAGTTAGTCTTCCAACCAACAAGACTGCGTTGGTTGAGAGTGGGGGCAATGACAGGGCCCTTGAAATTGAGCTTGACCTTGCCGAGGAAAGGAGGGAAAAGGTCCTGGTCCATCTAGCCTCTTACCAGGAACAACTAATGAAGAGCTACAACAAACATGTTCACCCCCGAGAGTTTGGTATTGGAGACCTTGTACTTCGAAAAGTACTTGGCAATACCAAAGTGGCAAACGAGGGGAAATTGGGGGCTAATTGGGAAGACCCGTATCGAGTAACTGAAATTGTGGGCATTGGGGCCTATAAATTGGTAGACCTGGACGGGAACCCGGTGCCAAGACCCTGGAATGTCCATAATTTGAGAAAATTCTTTGTTTAAAAGACTTCGGTCTACCATTTATTCTGTTTTAGGATCACGTAATTGTGTGGGAATTATGAAGAATATTCCCTTGTTTTTTTATTTCACTAGTTGCAAGGGGTACGCGTAACGCCCCCTTGAGTTCAAGAATTATGAATACAGTCACTTTTTTCTGCAATTCATCACATTTTTAAATTTTTATTTCTTGTTTTGAGCACTTCTGATTCTGTTAAAATACGAATAATGGCCTAGTTTTCCCTTTTGTCGTATTGGGGAGCAGGGAGTTGGTATGAATACCTTCATACGAATATACGTATTAATTGCCTAAGTACGGGAAACTTAGATTAGCTAAGTATGAAAAACTTAGAATAGGTATGAATGCCTTGCAAACGTACGAATACGCGTATTAACTGTCTAAGCACGAGAAACTTAGCGATGGGCATGTATGCCTTGCAACGTACGAATATACGTATTAATTGCCTAAGTACGGGAGACTTAGATTGTACGAGTATGAAAAAACTTGTAATGCATACGCATATATGCACAGATTACTAAGTACGGTAAAACTTAACTTTCTGCTTAACACATATGAATAAATGTTCCCAAAGTATGAAATACTTGGGAACAGACATAACGAAATATGTCTAGAACAGTAGATTGAGTATGAAACACTTAGACAAAAACTGCACCTGGAGAACAATATTGTATACGAAGCATGCACATATAAAGGTATGAGATAGCAAAAACATTTAAAGACAAAAGTATTATGGCCACGAAGGGCCGAGCAAAGTGTTATGCCACAAGGGGCCGAATACCTGTATTATTAACAAGTATGCAAGAACTGACGCCACGCAGGGCTGAAAACTACGGTCACGCAGGACCTGTAACATTGTTTTTAGGAGTTTTTGAGAGCTGTAGGGAACTTACCAAATCAGTCTAGGTTCTGGACATCTGGTTGAGTGTCGCTCGGAACCTCGAACCTCTGTGGTTGCTTCAGTGTTGGTGCCTTCGCCAGTAGCTTGATCCTCCAGGTTAGAGGCTTCTGTTGTAATCTCACGAATGGGAGAACGTTCGGTTGAGGCATTCAGGGGCTCCATTTGTATTTCTTCATCAGCATCTGCAAATTCATCAATCTGCTGCTCGACGTCATCAACAGGGGGCTCTTCAGAATCAATAGAGGCCAGAGCACGGCTGCTCGGTATCTTATTATCTACCCAAAAAGGAGAGTCATTTGGGACCCCAACCTTGGTTAGGCACGCCTCCCAACAAGCAGCCCAAATTTGATCCTGAATGGCTGGCATCTGTTCAACATAACTTGCTGTTGCTGCATCAAAACCCTTCTGGTACCCGTCCTCATGAGCAGCCTTCTTAGTGTTATCCATCTCAGCCAGAGCCTGGTTGAGGCTATCCTTTGCAGTCTCAAGCCGTCCTTTGAAATCATCTACGTCTTATTTGGCTTTGTCTCTCTCTCTTTCCAGCCTTGAGACAGTCTGCATCAGTCTGGTATTTTCATTGAGCAGTCTGATCCTCTCAGACTCTGCTTCCTGGAACTTTTGGCCTAGGGTGACCATCTTTTGGATAAAATGAGAAGTACCAAAGGTGGAGCAAAAAGTTAGAAATTTGCAAAGAAAGTTAACTATGGCTATGAATAAAGCAAGTTACCTTAATTCCACTAACAAGCCCAGTGGACACTAGCCGTTCAGGAGGGGAGGAGGAGTCTTTCTGCATATCCACTAGAAGCAGCAAGCCTTGTGCGAGGGCCAGTGCGGTCTCAGATGAACCCGCACTGTCCCCAATATTGACTGGACGGTCCCCTCTGATGAGTTGAGGGGCCCATGTTTGGGGTGTAACCAGGTACTCGGAGAAGGAGGTTGCTGAATAGAGGTAGCAGCCTGGGTCGCAGCATCCCCAGTATCTTGATTTCTGGGACGTTTGTCCCGATGAGCATCCTCAGCCTCCAACACGGTCTCAGACTCCCGAGGAGACAAACTACTCCTGGTCAAGGTTCCTCTGGGGCGTCGGGGAGGCGGAGGCACATGGCCAGTGGAGGGAGCGCTACCAGAAGAGGCACGTCCTCGGGAGGATACAGTAAGAAGGGAACTCAAATTTAGAGGTTGGCGAGTCATAGTACCTGAGTTTGGAGGAGACGAGGAGTATCCAGAAGAATATGATTGGCTGGTACTTCGTTCGGGAGCCGGCTGTTCGGCTTGTCGTCGTCTAGACCTTCTTAGGACCACACGAGGGAGTGGGATGCCTTCAGGAATTGGAATTTCTCCTGTTTGCTCGGCAATCGTCACCCCAGCATTGGACCTAGAACCTCTGAGTTGGGGAGCTAATGAGGTAGATGCAGCACTGGTACTTGGATTGGCAAGTCTCCTGTCGATAAAACCCTTGTATGCAGGGTTGAAGCCTAAAAGGACGTCAACATCACGGCCCTGACCAGCTGTTGAGGTACCAGGCACTCCCTTGTATTTGAGAACCCTGTTGATATCCGTTGTTCGAACGTAGCTTGGTTCCCTTCTTGGACGCTTGTTAGTGTTAGTTGTTGAAAAGAGCAAACAAAAAATAAAAAAGAAATGCAAAGAGAATGCATAAGAGAAAACACGGTTACAAAAATAAGGAAGCAAATTAGGAGCATACGTGGGTAGCCCCATTCGTGGGGGCAATGGAAGCCCACCACTTGGCCATCTTCCCCCATTGGCTCGAAGGCTCCAGTAACATAGAGGAAGTCCATCTCATGGTCACGAGCAGAATCTGGCAAGTTAAGCACGGAACGCTTTTCTGCTTTTCTGACCTTGAAATAATAGGTGTTGTATTTGGGGTTTAGCATGATGCTATATCACCATTGAATATCCCAAATTCCTAAATTTGTACCCAGGATCTTATTTAGGGCTACAACCCTCATTACCAGTCTAAAGAAGTTGGTGGAAACTTGCATGGGCGTGAGATGGTACCAGTTTAGAACACGACGAAGCAATGGATCAAGGGGGAAACGAACTCCACCCTCAACTATGGCAACAATAGGGATACATGTCCTATCCCAAGAACCTGCGTTCCTAATCGCACCTAAAGGAGCGAGTTCGAGCCCAACATTATCTGGAATATTGTACTCGGCCCTAAATGCCGTCATGGCAGCATGAGTTTCACAAAGTTTCCTGAATTTACTAGGCTTGGGGCCACTATCACCCTCGTCTGCCATGGAAAAACTTAAAATGTACTAAAGCATATCGAAATCTGAAAATGGGTGTGTCTGCAGCCCCAGGAGCAGTGAAATCAGAGAAAGAGATCTCAGAGTGAAGTACGAAAAGAAGAAGGGATGAGAAATCTTATGATGATGAATACGGCGGTTGCTGAAGGCGCAAATTGAAAACTGTAGACAGCGGTGATGGCGGAAGAGGAGGAGGTTTTTTTTCGCCTGGTTTCTAAGAGAGAGAAAGAAGAGATTCGATTTTGGGTAAAAACCCAAAAAAGATCCCTTTTTTGGGTTTTAGAGACGAGAGACGGAGGCGAAACGTCTCCCCTCATGCTGTTACGAGAAAAGTAACGGAAGGTGAGTCTGGAAGGATATTGTTCTGACGCCGTTTGGTTGGAACGTCAGTTTGAATTTAATGCGAAGCGTACAAAATGTGCCATGTGGAGTCATTTCTTCGAGGAAATATAATGACTAAACCGCCAAAACCATCAATGGGTATAAATACTATGTCTACATAGGACCCCAGGAAGTTTGGCCTAAAGTTTGTTTCTAAAGCTTTATTCATTGCCCCCAAGTGGCAACGAGCAAAGTTGGGGAGCAATTGTAGGGAGGTAATCCCGAACAGGTGCAACTATAGGCCGAACACGTGATGTGTGGGGTCCGTGTAATGAGAAAAGTAATGTAAAGCGCCGTGCAAAATGGTAGACGGCAGTAAGAATCAATGATATGAAGAATCATTGGACCGGATAGTCTGTTCGGCAGTAAAGGACCAAAGACATGAGATGTCGTTGATTGGTACAGTTTGTTCGGCGGTGAAGGACCAAAGACGTGAGAAATTGTCACGCCCTCGATTTTGAACATAAATAATAATAACATTTGAGATACAAAACCCTCACAATCGTGTTTACATTACCCCAAAATACATTACAGTTTCCAATTCTTCAAACTGGTCTACAAATACAATCTTCCAAATTACAAAACCATAACAAGCTGTTCACTTTACAAGAATAACAAAGTACTCTTCAAAATAACTTTACTTGATAATGCCCGCATGCACTCCGAACTTTCCATGACCATGACCTGCAATGAACCTGAAATGGTAGGTTGAGCAAACATGTGCCCAGTAGAGAATTCTATGCACAAGCTATATGAAAATGTGACGATTTATGCAATGAGAATGAATGATCTCCACTAACGAACAAGAGATACATAGGGGCACCGTAAAGAACCACAAACTACGACTATGGGATCCTATGCTTCTTAAGACATCCCTAACCATTCGTACGTCATCTCGAGGCAACATTAAGCTCATATCATTCTGAATAACCACGACGGCTTCTCAACCCTTTTATAAACACTTAAAGGAATGCCACGAACAATCTCATTATTCAATGCCATAGCCATCGAGCCTCTTTTCATAAAACGAAAAGATTCCCGTCCGATTTCCAAAATAATTTTGAGAAATACTCTCGACCTCCGCGGGTCGAGCTCCGTTGATTCTCTTGAATACCGGAATCGGTTGATTTGTGCCCAAATACCGGAACCGTTGATTCGCTCAGGAATACCGGAGGATTTTTCATAAAAATCCCTTTTTCAAAACCAAGTTACTTTCTTTTCAAAAACTTTGATGGAATCCATTGTTTATCTTCTCTTTTCAACAGTTACAATATCAAGCAGCTCAAAGCCCAAACAATGACTTAAACTTCAATAAGTCAATTATAACTTCATTCATCATATGAGACATTCAACTGTATTACCACACCTTGCGTTACAGTGAATTCTCTCCACCTGGGTTTCCGCATTACCACACCTTGCGTTGCGGGCCCTCTAGAGTCCTCGCATTACCACACCTTGCGTTGCAGGACCCTCAATTCAACATTCACAACACATTCAACACACATATACATTATCAATTCGAAAGTGGAATAACAACACTTTCCCCGAGTCCCAATCTTCCATTCATCGTCATTCAGTGTATTACAACTTACAACCATGTCTTATCGTACATTAATAAACACCTTAAGTTCATATTATTCCTCTATGTCTATTTCAACGCCCTATATCTCGTATCGAACCCATAACAACTCTACGACACACCACCGGCTAGGTTCTAAGCAACAATCTATAGAACGAGTGCCCAAGGAACCTATGATGATTAATCGAGACAAAGCACAAAGACATGGGTCACCCTATTCTCTTCCGGATCACTAGGCAAACCCCTATCGTTCAACGAAACGCCCCACGTCAAACCTTATGTCCAACGATACATAATAACCTCTCTACAATACGCATTTTCATCCTACCATTCGCCACATCTAGTCTTAGCACCTAAAACACTTATAGTATTCACCACCTCATGTCACAATGACCCTCAAGTACCACCAATCCCATAGATACACTTCGATTGAGTTTTCTCTAGTACGACACTACTCTTCTTCTAACAATGGAAAGCCAACAGGACGAGGATAACTTAAGTAAACCCAAGGGGTTCAGCTAAGCATGCTTGAAATAGGTTGGGAGGTGTCCAAGGGAATTAGAAGTGATCGGGGGTCAAAACAGTGGAGTTCGAAGCAAAACAGTGAAAACTGGAAATAAGCTCACCGTATCGATACGGGCAAAATCCGTATCGATACGGATAGGCTTCGAGGCAGATCAGTGAGAACTGTATCGATACGGATTTTGGGCCGTATCGATACGGATTTTGGGCCGTATCGATACGGGATGCTTTCGAGCGAATTTTCTGCAGATTTTCAAGAATGAAACCCAAACTACAACCAACAATCATAAGCACGATTAAGGTGCAAATTCAACACATAAACATATAACAAGTGCAAGAAATCCCTACCTCGAAGTCGGAGAGCAAACACGCGAAGAGATCGGGCCACGCGAACCCTTGAACTCAAACTTTAAAATACTCCCAAAATACTCCGCTCCGAGCCAAACCGGACGAGCTACGAACTCAAGAGCACGTGAGGAAGATGGAGAGAAGGTTGGGTTCTTTGGGTTTCGACCTTTGGTGGAGGAATGAGGGAGAGAGAGAGAGAGAGAGAGCCGGAGGAGAGGGAGTCGGACGGGAGAGAGAGTGGAGGAGGATTTCTATCCTCTACTCACACACACATCCTATATATACCCCTATATCTCTAAATCACACATACACTCCCTCAAGTCTCTATTCTTTCACTTAAATCTCTAATTCAAATATCCACCAAATAAACCATATTCCCGTAATTATCCGATTAATAAACCTTTCAATAATTAAGATAAAACAAAAATTTTCCGGGTCTCTATAGAAATCATTGATTGGTACAGTTTGTTCTGCTGATGAAAGTGCCGGACAGATAGAGTTATTTGGGAGAACATAACCTTAAGAGATAAGGCAGTGGGAGTATTCCAGAAGAAGAACCCAATATCTGGTCAGTATAAGTAAGAAGGCAGTCCTGTTATAGAATGAGTCCTGAAACAGGAAAAGTCCTTATGAGTTGGGGATCTCGGCTGATTGGGCAGGAGAACTTACGGAAAGGCCAGGTTTCCTGTACGAGGTAGGAGACCTGGGCAATAAGGATGCTTGGAAAGCAAGCATGCTCACATCTATAAATACGAGGTAAACCTAGAAGTAAAAGCTACGCAATACGTTGCATTATTCAATACTTCCTACTGATAATTAGGGTTTTCTGCTAGTACGTGATACTAGCTTCGACATCGGAGGGCCTTTGCCACGAGGGGCAAATGTGCGCTCACCCTTTCCCTGTTTTGCAGATTAGGGTTCCAACGATGCACTAGGGTTCAGGTGAGGAGTCACGATTAGCTGTTGCAATCCAGTGCTGTTCTAGGTACCATTTGTTTTTCTGCACCTACAATTCAAAAAAAAACAAAACATGAGAAGATAAACTTGGTGAAAATTGTCGTGATAACACCAAATGATCAGTTTCATAATAGGCTATATACTAAACGAGCCACCTATACAAACGAGCCGATCTTTTTTGAGCCAAGTCAAGTTTTGGAGTTTTAAGCTTGCCTCTTTTGCTAAAGGAGCCTAAAACTTGAGCATGCACTCGACTCGATCACTAAACGAGTCGAACTGAGCAAAGCCCTAACGAGTCTAAGCCTCGAGCAGCTCGATTTATTTATAGCCCTAGATCCAAGCGGCTTGATTTTATAAAGTCTATCGGGAGAAAGTATATGGATGTATCATTATCCAAAACAAATTTTATTGGTCATTTACTCAACAAAAAAAAATTGAATCATGTGGCGTCCAACTATTTTGTACAGATCGTCTAGAATCTTCATCTACGACATAAGTAATCTTTATCTCCTCTTCGCGGTGAAGGTGTGAGCCCACTTGTAATGTTTAAATAGGCGTGAGAACCTTAATCTACTTCTAGTAGAATGATTATGACTTGTGAGTGAACCAAGGGTAGTGCCACAATGAGATCCTTGCTTTGCCTCAATGAAGAGAACCAAACATTTTCCGTGTGGAAGAACAGCAAACTAAAACCAGATCAAATCCATTAAATTGGATTAATAAGGTTGAATGGCGTACAAGGAAACAAAGGTGGAAATAAACTAGGCTTCGAGAACTTCTCCATTTTCCTAGATCATGGGTTGGTTGAATAAGTCAAACAGCGATTGAGAGACATCAGGGGGTGTTGAAGAAAGTCTTCGGGTTTGTTCGGTTGGGTTTTTGAGTCTTGGACTCTAACTTATTATCTTGCTCCAAAATTCACTCATTACCCATATCTTCAACTATTACTTTCATTTGTATCTTTATCTTTCTCCAATTATTAATCCAATCATTATTCCTATCTCCCTACCCTAATCATTATAAATTCAAATTTAAAATCCAAAATCCCCAAAACGAGCAAGCACTTCGTCTCTTCTGTCGATTGATAAAAAAAAAAAGTCATCATAAGTCCTCACAATTCACAAAGATCTGCCAAGTGTCCCATGTACCTGTCTAGATCCTATAACTTAGGGCCTGACGGATATCAGAAGTATTTTTTCTGGATTATTAGAGGCAAATTTGAGCAATTGAGCAGTTTCACTTTACGAATCTAGAAAAAATAGTTTTTGATATTCGTTGGATCTGATTTTTTACAAGGCTCCCATAAATTATTATTTTAAAATTTATGAATATTTTTTTGTATTTTTATAAGATCCGGAGTGGGCCCTACATGCGTGCAGTAAAAACTTTGTGATGATTTAAGACCTGATCCGTATCATCCAGGTGGCACTTCTTTCTTTTTTCTCTTTTGGCCCCGTTTGATAACAGTGATAGATGAATGATATTTGTAAGGAGATGGGATTATGATTAGGATTGGTAATGAGAATGGATTGATAATGAGTATGTTTGTTTAAGGTGAGATTAGATGATGAGATTATTAATATTATGTTTATTTGAGATGAAATTAGATGATGGGATTGGATTGATAGAAGAAATTAGTAATGAGAAGTGATTGGTAATGAGAAGGGGTTGGGATTGGACTACGAATATCAAGTCCCAAGGGGTATTACTAATACCCCCTATGGGCCAGATTGTTCATCTCATGGGACTACCAATCCGGACCAATTTTGGAAACCAAAAAAAGTATTACTAGTACCATCATCTTAACAATCCAATCCCAACCTTCAATCCGTTTATCAAACGGGGCCTTTATGTACTCCAAGTGTCCCATATCCCCCCCCCCCCCCCGATGTGCAAAATTCTTTGCACAACCGATCGTTACTCGTTTATTGTTGTAATAAATGGTCCAGATTCGCTCACAGAATAAAATACTTTATTTAAAATTTGGATAGTCAGAATTTGATGCACAACACACACAACGGTTGTGTGTAGCATTTTTGTTTTTTTATCTGGTTTATCCGTACTCTGAGGGATTCGGTTGAAATAATAATGCTACTCACACAACGATCCAAACACGACAACTTACACAACCTCTCACATACATGTGGGCTCCACACACTGTGAGAGGTTGTGTTTGGTGCTGTGTTTGAATT
The DNA here is from genome assembly GCA_018127125.1 of Rhododendron griersonianum. Taxonomy (NCBI): domain Eukaryota; kingdom Viridiplantae; phylum Streptophyta; class Magnoliopsida; order Ericales; family Ericaceae; genus Rhododendron; species Rhododendron griersonianum. The sequence continues at coordinate 30,624,674 of CM030793.1, forward strand.
GTTGTATGAATATCATTTTTGCGGTTGAAAAGAGAGGAAGAGAAGTGATTCGGCGTGGTCAAATACCCATTACTTCCATACAACCCTTGACTCAGAACCGTTGACCTTTAACAAAATAATATAACATAAATGCCATGAGCCATCATCATTTGATTGTCGTGCCAATCAATCAATGATTAAACAAATAGTGCACTAATAAAGGGAAAATTTTAAAATACCCCCCAACCATTACACTAAAATTTAATTAGACTCCCAATCTTTTAAAAATTTCAATTTTACTTCCAACGTTATCTTCCGTTAATCAAAACGCCCCCTTCCGTCCGAATGACTAACGGATTTCGTTAAAAACTTCGTTAAATAGCGTCCTGATTGAATTTCGATAATCCAAGCCGCTCAATGTATTCAAAACATGATTTTAAGGGTTCCTCGAAAGAAATCGGCAAAAAAAAAGACCGGGAAGAGCTTCATCTGAACAGTTTTTTATTGAATAGTTTAATAAAAAACTGTTCAGAAGAAGTCATTCCCGATCATTTTTTTTGTTGATTTCTCACAGGTAACCTTAAAATCACGTTTTGAATACATTGAGCGGCTCAGATCATCGAAATTTGATTGGGAAAGGAGAGGTGCGGATCGATCCGGATTTTGTTCAAGTCCGGACGTCCGGATTTTGCTTCGGTCTGCACCTCCCCTTTTCCGATCGAATTTTGATGATCCGAGCCACTCAATGTGATTAGAACGTCATTTTAAACGTACACGTGAGAAATCAACAAAAAAAATGATCGGGAAGAGCTTCATCTAAACAGTTTTTTATTGAACTATTCAATAAAAAACTGTTCAGATGAAGACCTACCCGGTCATTTTTTTTGCTGATTTTTTGCGAGTATTCTTAAAATCACGTTTTGAACACATTGAACGGCTCAGATCATCAAAATTTGATCGGGACAATATTTAACGGAGCCTTTAACGAAATCCGTTAGTCATTCGGACGGAATGGGGCATTTTGATTAACGGAAGATAACGTTGGGAGTAAAATTGAAGTTTTTAAAAGGTTGGGAGTCTAATTGAATTTTGGTGTAAAAGTTGGGGGGTATTTTGAATTTTTCCCACTAATAAATCCCAACATCTCGGCAAAATTAATTTATCATTGCGTGATTTCTTATGCGATGTGATGGCAATCTACTGGCTCGTCATTTTTGGTGTAAACAAAATATAAATAAGCCAAAAAAAAAAAAAAAACTCATAAGGAACACAATGTAAATAAGCAAAAAAAAAATTCACAGGAAACACACTATCTGGGCACAGTTTGGTTCACCATTTTGAGAGTAACTTTTAACTCGGCACAGTTTTCAATAAATTTATCTCTCTATCTCTCTCCACTCATTACCACTCAATTCTCAAAAATAACTTTCTAAAACCTCAACCAAACAAAGTTGTATGAGGTGAATAACATCTTTGACTGCCTCAACACTTTTGAACGAGTACGTCCACCGACAGGCGTGTGAGGCCCACTTCGAGTTCCGCACGGATAATTCGAGCCATTCAAAAATTTAAAAAAAATTTCCAAGTAGGCATCGGCTCAATTTGATATGTATAGATGCTCGATCCAAACTTCCCATTCTTGAAAATCGGAAAATCTAATCTTTCCTTTTTTTCCAGATTTTTCAAGAATGGGAAGCTTGGATTGAACATCTACACATATCAGGTTGAGCCATTCCTCACGTGGGCCCACTCAGAATTTTTTTTAAAATTTTTTTGAACGGCTTGGATCATCCGTGTGAGGCCCGGAGTGGACCCCACACGCCGGTTGGTGGCCAGCCACTGACCTCCACTGTCGGTGGACGTAGTGTTTTCGCTTTTGAACGGATCCGAACAAAATCTGATCCAATTAGCGAAACGAATATAAGCGTGTTCTTTTTGGATGTTTATGGTTATTTTATTTGACAGAGTTTTTTTATGGTGGAAGAGAAAGAAATGTATTAATAAAAATAAGAAAAGTACAATTGTGATGTCACCGTTACGTTACAATAATGAAGACACGCCAGTGACGAACAAAAACTAAACTAAGGCCTAAGGAACAGAATACAACGTACTGATCCGCAAGACACAAAATATACAACTACTATGATATCACAAGAAAATAAAGGCCAACAAGAGGCCTAGAGACATTGGCTACAATCGAAGACCAACAAGAGCCTAATGGACAAAACATAGTGTAGAAAGTGCGTGTTATGTGCATGTGGCCAAAAACAAGTACAAAGGAAATCTAAACCCACTACCACAAATCTTACACTACAGCTGAAAGCTTCTAACAAAACCTAAACTAATGCATCCCAAGACAAGTACAAAGGAAATCTAAACCCACCATCGCAAATCTTACACTACAGCTGAAAACTTCTAACAAAACCTAAACTAATGCATCCCAAGAGAACCCCAACCGAGGTGTGTGGGGCCGATTTAACCTTGGACCTCTTGAACCTTCCCTTCTTGCTGTAGATCCGCAGGGGAACGATGTGGAACGCCGTGTACCTGAAAACCGGAGGGGGATGTTCCTCCGGGTAGAAGCTCCAACGAACAAGTCAGAATATGAGGAGGGAAAAGAAGTTTGGTAAGAAATATACTAGGAGGAAGAAGTGATAGTGTATTTTTTCCGACCCTTGCCCTAGAAGGGATACTCTTCTATTTATAGGCAAAGCTTTGGAGTGCTGGACAAGGTGGAGGTGCACTTCATGCGCGTTGCTACGCTCGGATGACGTCACATGTCAGGTGCATTTAATGAACGTCACCCTTTGAGATTTGCAGGCCCATGTTGGTCGATGTCAGATATGTCACATCTTGTAGAGGCGTCCCATCGGCTATCAGAGAGGCGAACGTGCTTATCATTGATCTTATCAACGAGTTATTCCAAAACGTTCCCCAACAACTTCACCCGAGGGGCTTCCCGAAAGAACAGCTTCCCGAACGATGACACCCAACGGGGTATCCGAGGAAACAAAGGACAAAGCTGTTCTACCGAGCGATTGGATATTTACCGAACAAAGCAAGAATATCATGTTCGGATAACCAGCTGAAGTTCGGTGAGCCACCTCAGTTTTACTTATCGTTCGGTAAACGAACGGGATGATGTGTCAAGACACTTTCTTTCGTGTAGACGAATTGAGACAACTGAATGATGGGTCCACAAGGTTAACCCTTTGAACCTTCTGAACCTTCGGATATTTTCGGCCCACTGCACGAGGTTAGCTGGAGCCACCAATAACAAGAAAATCAAGCCAGACCAGCCCACAACCCCGCAACCGAAGGCAACCAAGCCGCTAACCAGATTGTGCCCATTGAAAATGACGGTTGACACAGATTGGTTAGCCATTAAAACCAATCAAACCGCTGCAAAACCCTGTTCTTCATGGAGCTCCCAGCAAACCTGCAATAAAAAACCTAAAATCCCCCTGTTGGGATTCCACCCAAGTGGGGTGGCGTGCACGAAGCACAAGATCACTCCCCACCTTATTTCTTTACGAGTATTAGGGTTTCCTTGTCTATATATATGCATGTATAGATCGTAGGAAGGGTGTGACTGAAACTATGTGAGGGAGAGGGTGAGGTCGAGTGGGTGAGCCGGTGTGGCTCACCGGAGCGGTGGAGAGCCGGTTGTGGCTCTCCCGGAGAGGTTTTTCCATCTTGTATTATTGTGTAAATAATATTAAGGGAGTTTTTCCTCGTATCGTTGTGTTGTTGAGTGACCCCGGATCCTAACAACTGGTATCAGAGCACAGGAGAGCAAAGGGCGGTCACCGAAAAAAACGTACGATCTCCATTGACACACGGGTTAATCTGTGATCAGAATCAAAGTCGGTTGGAAATCAATTTTGATCATTGGGTTTTGTGTACCTCACTGAGATGAGTCTATAGGAGGTGACGGGATTGAGTTTCGTCACCGGATGAAGGCTCGGGAGCCATTCGATCGCAGTGGGCGGAGGCGACGACGGGCAGAGAGGCTGTTTTGAAAAGCCCGAGGTCGTGGATGATTGAAGACGAGTTTTGAGTACTGAGTTGTGTTCACCTCGAGGAGACAATCACGGATTGGGGTAGCATGTCGCCGGAGGAGCTCGGAGGTGGCGGCAATGGCCGTTCGAATGGCAGAGGCGTGCGACGGAGAGGCGGTTCAAGGGTGGTTCGTACCAGAAGTCGTCGGATACGAGATTTGAGCACGGGGTTGTGTTCGTCTCGTCGAGACGAGATCGGGAGTGGTCGGGAAATCACCGGGCAACGCCGGAGTGAGCCGCACGCGCGGCCAGAAGGAGCGGCGCGTGGAACGCGTCAGATCTACGCGCAAGGGTGTGCTGCACGCACAGGGAAGTGGCTGGCACACGCCAGGCGTGTGTAGTCAATGCCACATGGGCAGTCAACACTGACTAAGGCGGTGAGTCAGCAGCCCAGTCAGCAGCCACGTGGTAGTGCCACGTCAGCAAGAAGGGTCCATTTTAGGTGCCACGTCAGCAGTCTACTGTCCACGTCAGCCGGTCAACGATGACATGGCAGTTCAGTCAGCGGTACAGTGCTGGTCAAGGGTCAACGTTTGGCTGGTCAGCGGTCAACGGGGCCAACAGTTAACTGTCGGTCAACAAGGAATATTCCAGAATGGTTTTTTTGCGATTTCGGAGCCGTTCGGACTCTGTTTTCCGCGAGTGAGTAGTCGATTTTGACTATCTCAACGTTCGGGATCCAACCGTACATTCTATTTTCTAATTGGAGGCTCCTAGGCTAAGGCTAAAGTTTAGTTGAGCTGGAATCGGAAGTTTAGAGACGGTTTGGGTTGTGAGGAGGCTTGGTGTAGCATAGGGATCAGTTCCGGACGGCCATGGGAGGTCGTTATCAGTCGTGGGAGACCTAGTGAGTAAGGATACATTCTTTCGAGTGTTGCATCTCGGTTTGGGGGGTGCTGGAGAGCTCGTTTGGTAATTACACAGGCATTTACTAGGGGCGACATATCGGAGATCAAGGCTTGCTGGGAAAAGCCTGGAGTGGAACAAGGATGGACCGAGTAGCAGGAGAAGACCCGGGAGAGATGACTGAGAGTGGTAGGATGCACTGGGAGTGGCAAATGTGATGAAGACCTATCATCGGGAGTGACAGTGGTGATTCGGGCTGTATGAGGATGATGATGGGCAACCAATACAGGCTTGTGGAGAGTACAGACAGATGGAGCTGATGTTTAGTATGGGACAAGCAGTATGGGTTTTCTGTGACGGTGAACAGGAGAAGCAACAGTTGTAGTGACACACAGGAAGGGCACTAGAGTACGAGGAGTCATGACCTGAGATGTACAGGAGTGTCGGGTATTGAATCAGATTGTGTGTGGAATAGTCTGCAGACGGTGAACAACCGGCTGTTGAGAGATGTTCACGGAAGCTCCGGACAGCGGAATGGAGATGTAGACTAGATAATGCATCGTTGGGATCTCTTCCTTTGTGGATTTTGTGATTGGATTCTCTCCATGGTATGCGGCCGCATGAGAAGGAGAGATGGAGTCACGGATTGCATCCTGGTAAGGATGCGGGCACTTCGGACGGGGGTGCGAGCACCCTATTGAGGGGGTGCTAAATATCGGCGGAGATGTCGGTATTACAGCCGGACAGCGCTCTGGGTTCAGTTACAGAAGATCTAGTCTTGCAGGGAGACACTCGGTCAGGCGTGTACTCCGTGAGGGGGTGTTGAGACGTTTTTGGTAGTGATAACAGGCGCTTGCTAGAGTAGCTGAACAGTTTGACGATTACCCCACTTGGTTGGAAGGGAGTGATTGTTGGGATTCCACCCATGTGGGGTGGTGTGCGCGAAGCACAAGATCATCACTCCCCACTTTATTTCCTTACGAGTATTAGGGTTTCCTTGTCTATATATATGCATGTATAGATCGTATGAAGGGTGTGACTGAAACTATGTGAGGGAGAGGGTGAGGTCGAGTGGGTGAGCCGGTGTGGCTCACCGGAGCGGTGGAGAGCCGGTTGTGGCTCTCCCGGAGAGGTTTTTTCATCTTGTATTATTGTGTAAATAATATTAAGGGAGTTTTTCCTCGTATCGTTGTGTTGTTGAGTGACCCCGGATCCTAACACCCCCTAAATCAAGTATTCAGCCATGCACTTGCTAGGCCCGAATAGAACTGACAAGGAAGGGGAAGATGAGTGGGAGAGTTGAATCTAGTTAGAAGAGAAAGAAAGGAGAAGACCGATTGAAGGGGAAGGGAAAATCGAAAAGGGGGCCGATTGGATTTGTGAAAAAATCTAGCTGAACAAATTGGGGAAGGGGCGATCGAGAAAAGAGGGCCGAACAGCTGGGTTAGTGAGAAAGAAGCGCGTGGCTGGTAATGGGGGCTCCGTGACACCGGAGTAGTAGGATGATGGAGAGAGGCAAGCGCAGAGGCGACGATTAGGCAGCGGATAAACATGGCGGCAACGGAGTATGAACGCACTCACTCTACGTTCTGTGTACGCTAAAAGTGTTTTGGGGACTTTCTTTCTCTAGAACATTATTATTGTAAATTGGTTGTGCAGTACATGTGTCTTGACAGAGTTGAGTTTAGACTAAAGAGTAAAGAACAATCCAAACGCTAATTGGATTTTGTTTTACTTTCCAATTTTAATGGGGCTTTTCAGTTGGCAGTGGTGGAACCAAGATTTCTTTTTTGGGGTGGCATTGCTTTGATGGATGTCCACTTGCATTGTTAAATATATTTTATAAAAATATTGAGAGAAAAGTTAAGTGTAGAGTGAGCACAATACTGATTGTCAAGGTATGTATAAGTTTAAGGACGAAATCAGGCGTCGCGCCCGGGATTCTACCATCTGCGTTTTGCCCCCCCCCCCCAAGATAATTTAAAAAAAAGGTTTGAATTTTAGACAATGAGGGGGTTTCGGAAAAGAAAGGAACCGAGCTTTCTGCAAGCTGCCTACGTATCTCCGGGAAAAGGGGAATCAAGTCCGGCCATAGTTTAGGGCACAAAGGGATTTGGAAAAAAACTCAAAGTTGCATCGGGCTTAGAGTTTAGGTGTGCCAGGTCACCTCTTGAATATCCAAAAGAATAGTTCAAGTATTTTGAAAAGAATTCCGCGAGCCTAAGAGCCCGATTTTAGAAAAGAGTGACTCCGTTTTGCTTTAGGAAAAGGCTTTAGGTCTGCAAGGTCAGAAAAAAAAGAGTTCGCTAATTCATTGTTACGTGTAGAAAAGCCGAAGCACCCTACCTCGCCCTTGCGGTACTAGTTATCTTTAATCGTGCAGTAGAAATGAGTTCTTTTCAAACGAAGATGAAATAAGTCATTATGTAATTTTTCGGATTTTATTCATGCTTATTGGAGAATGACCTTTTTCAAAATAGAAAGGTGGACCGCGCCTAATCGAAAGGCTTCCTACGTATCTCCAGAGCAGGAGAAATCAGGTCCGCGTAGTTCGGTGTCTGAATTTACAAGGGGACGGTGCTCAGCAGACCACTGGGATTAAAAGGACTTACCACAAACTTAGGAAAAACTTATTTAGTCAAGAATGAGTCTTCGATGAAAAGTTGAAAAAAGTCAACCTGGGCCCGAAAAAGTCAACCGAGGCTGGAAGGGGTAAAAAGGTAATTTGGCAATAAAAATGACTCTGAGATTAAAACATTTACTTTGGTAGATATTTGAGAAAAAGTCAACCAAAACTTGAAAAAAGTTGACAAGGGCTCAGAGAGGTAAAAAAGTAATTTGACGACGAAAATAGCTTTACTGGATTGAAACATTATTTGGGTGAAATTTTGAATAAAGTCAATCGGAGCCCGAAAAAAGTCAACAGAGCTCGGGAGGGTAAACGGTGATCGAGAGGTCAAAATAACTTAGTTGGGTTAAGATATGGGAAATTTATACAAATGGTCCTCCTAGTTTAATCCGAGTATCATTTTCGTCCTCCAAGTATCAATTACAATTCTTTTGACCTTCAAGTTTGGTTTTCATACCAAATTGGTCCAATTGATAACTTCTGTCAGCCAAACTGGACGGAAAAAATTAGATTGATGGCATTTTGGACGTTGCAGTTCGTATCAAGTTGGTCCAATTGATAACGTTTGCCCTCAATCTGTTTTTTTCCGTTCAGTTTGGCTAACAGACGTTATCAATTGGACCAACTTGGTACGAAAACCAAACTTGAAGGTCAAAAGAGTTGCAATTGATACTTGGAGGACGAAAATGAGACTCGGATGAAACTAGGAGGACCCTTTCTATAAATTTCCCTTAAGATATTGATTTGGTGAAATTTTGGAAAAAAGTTAACCCAAGGCCCGAAAAAGTCTGCCGGGGCCCGGGAGGGGTAAAAAGATAATTCGAGCGATACAGTTACCGTCGCTGAATTTTAACAGGGTCCAGAAAAAGTCAATCGGGGCTCGAAAAAGGTAAAAAGGTAAACCGGAAGCTAGGGTCTCCTCTGTTAAATTTTATTCATTTTTGTGATTTTTTAGAAAAAGTCAACCTGAAGCCCGAAAAAAGTCAACCAGGACTGGGAGGGTAGAATGGTAAAATGACGATAATAACAACTCTGTTCAGGGAGAGTGGTATTTATCGTCTTATTGAAAAATGTTTTTAGATGCAATCTTGTAAGGGGCAAAATAGTAATTATAACAGCTCCGTTTGGAGAAAAGGATTTTATTTGTCTTTTTTAGATATGGCCCTACAAAGCGGCAAAATGGTAATTAGGGGGTGCCTTCGAGGTCGAATGCTAAGTAGCACGGACACGGATACGAGACACGACAATTCTAAAAAAAATGAAAATACGGACACGGCGAAGGATACGCCACGTGTGTGTGTATATATACACATTGCAAAATGTAAATAATGAACAACTTAACATGGTTAATGTATGAGATTAACATAGTTCAAATAAAAAAAAACAGTACGCAGGTAAGTAGGTGAGACGAGAGACAATCAGTCAGTTACACAGACACGTACATATATATATATATATATGTATGAGTCCCCTTCTAATGAGGACCACCTCATTTTAATAAAATGAGGACCTCCTTTTTCCGATTGAATTTTGATGATCCGAGCCACTCAATGTGTTCAGAACGTGATTAAGGGTACCCGCGTGAAATCAGCAAAAAAAAAGACCGGGAAAGGCTTCATCCGAGTAGTTTTTATTTATTTTTTATCGAACGGTTTAAATAAAAATTGCTCAAATCAAGCCATTTCCGGTCATTTTTTTTGCCGATTTCTCGCGGGTACCCTTAAAATCACGTTCTGAACACATTGAGCGGCTCGGATCATCAAAATTCAATCTGAAAAGGAAAGAAATGGGGTAGTCCTCATTTTAGGTCCTCATTAGAAGATTAGTGTGTATATTTATATATATATATATATATATGCACACACACACTAATATATACACACACACATATACAGAGATGCATAGAGAGACAGATGACAGAGACGAGAAACAGAGGAGAGAGAGAGATAGAGAGAGAGAGAGTGCTCTTTGGCTTGAAACTTTGAAGAGTAATCGGAGATCACACCAATCGAACAGCAAAATATATGTTTTAAAGGCATAATTACAGTTTAACTCAAAAATTTTGAATACTTTCATATTAACCCCCAAAAGTTTTAAAAAATTACATTTTAACCCCTAACCGCACCCCCGTTGTGTCCCCCTTGTCCCCTATCAAAAAATAATATAAAATATTGGACACGTTACGTGGCATGTCCAATACGTATTAAGGCGTGTCCCCGTGTCCAATACGTGGATACGACGCCCTTTAGGAGTGTCGGTGCTTCATAAGCCGGATGAGTAAAAATTGGCACTGTTTTAGTATAGGGTCCACACATCAACTAAAACAATAACCGTAGAAAAATGATTTTAAGACAGATTTTGACTGATCCCACATCGGGCTGCCTACGTATTTTCGATCGAAGGAAAAGTCAGGTCAGGTGTAGTTCCTACGGAGAAAGGTGGGGTAGATTCTAACCGAGCCCACGTCGGGCCTCCTACGTATCTTTGGGTGGAGGAGAAATCAGGTCATGCATAGTTCGTACAAGTTTTTTTTGTCTTTTCTTAATCTGACATCCGCATAGGTAGACCACTGCCAGCTCTAAAGGGTGCGCTCGACTACCATGTAGGAACATGGGTTTCTTCTATTTGATTACCTAGCTATACTCAGCTATAAAGTAAACGACTAAAGTGAAATAGTGAAAGTTGAAAGTTACTTACAAACTCTCGGTAGTGACCTGAGAATTAGAACCGAGGGAGAAAATAAATCTTTAAAATCTAAGCAGAACTTTGACTATGCTGGAGATAAGGTGCTAGCAGAAATCGGGTAGCGTGTTGTAGTATTTCTGAGGATCGGACAATTCCTGGCAAAAATTGAGCAGCGGTTCTGCAGGACTTTGGAAATCGAAAAATTCATAGCAAAAATCGGGCACCGCTTCCGCAAGACTTTGAAAATCTGGAAATTCCTGATAGAAATCGAGTAGCGCTTCCACATGACCTTGGATTCTGAGTAAATCAGACGGAATTTTGGCAGAGCTTCTGCAGGACTACAGAAGTTGGTGAATTTTGGGTGGGATTTGGTTGAACATCCACATATGAATACGTCGGGCAGGATTTGTCTGAATATCTGCAAGACTCGAGGGAGTCAAGGCTGATTGAGCGGGATTCGGTTGAGCATTCGCACCAAATTATTCGTCAATGCTAGCCTGGGTTTGTTAACTAGGGCAGGCCTTCGCCGCGCTACCAAAACTCCGAGAGCTGAAGAAGAAAAAGACAATCTACTAGGATTTCACAACGGTAGAAGAGCTTTTAGAAGTTTCAATGAAAGGTGAAGGGGTGAATTCCTTGGTGATGCAATAGCCCAGGAGGAGGAGTACCACCTTAGGTGTTTCAAGCCTTGGGTGGCTGTGGGGGCGTGATTTACCCTTGAACCTCCTGAACCCTTTCTCGATGCCTGAACCGTAGAAATCTTGACCGGCGACGTTGTGTACCTGCAAACCGGAGGGTGGTGTTCCTCCGGGTAGAGGCTCCGACGATCTAATTAGAACCGGAGGGAGGAAGAAGAAGATGTTTTGGTGAAAGAAATAGTTTTTTGGGAGAGAAAATATCTGACCTCTGCATAGAAGAGGCACTCTGCTATTTATAGGCAGAGGTTTGGAGTGTTGAGCAAGATGGAAGTGTATTGCACGCGCGTTGCTACGCTCGGATGACGTCACGTGCCAGAGGCACTCAAGCAATTCTGCCCTTCGAGACCTGCAGACCCATGTGGACCCACGTGGGCCAATGTCAGATACGTCCCATCGGTTATCAGAGAGGTGAACGTGCTTATCTTTGCTTCTATCAGCAAAGATTTCTAGAATGTTCCATAACCGCCCTAGCCGAGGGACACTTACGAACAGGATCTGCCGAGTATGACACTTACTCGTCGATCCGTACGCCCGAGCCAGGAGGTTACCCATCCGAGTAAGTTGGGCCTATTCCGAACAAGGATGTTACGAGTTCACTCGGCGAGCCAATCTTTCTTCGGCGAACACCCGCAAGACTAACTGACGCTCGGCTGATGACTGGGATGACGTGTTAAGTTTGACTTCCCTTCATACAGACGAACTGAGGCAACTGGACTGTGGGCCCGGAGGGTTATCCCACTGAACCCTTTAAACCTTCGGATATTTTGGCCCACTACAATAGCCCATCAACTCCTGCTTTATACAATCCGAGGAAAGGAGGAGTTGACAGTAGTGGCCGAACAACTCTTCCCTGGTAAATAGGCGCCTTCGTTCGCTTCCCTCAATGCCGAACATTAGCCGCTCGCGCTACCCGAAGCAGACAAGCTCTGAACCCGCATTTAATGCCTTTGTAACCGCTGATTTCAAATGTTACACGTGTCATTAGTTCACTGGGTAATGAAACGGCGCTGTATAACGGCCTCCACGTGTCAACCATCGCATGGAACATCAATCTCCCGCTCCAATCCTGGGGGTCACGTGCCGTTTCGAATTCCCCCTTGGTATAAAAGGGGATGAAGGAGAGAGAAAAATCACTTTTTCTCTCCTTCTCTCAGACGTCTCAACTGCTTCATCGTCAGTTTCCGCCCAAATATCGCCAGAAATCTGAAGTTCTCCACACCAAATCACAGATTTCTCTTGATATTCAGGTATGTTTTGATCTTCTCTGCGTTTCTCTGCATTTTCAGTTGCTTCTTGCATGTTTTTGACCATAAAAGATGGGATTTTCTTTTTATTCTGGCCGTTTTTCTTCTATGCACCGTAGAATAGGTTGAACACGTTCATGTGTTCTTCCGAACGCATGAACACCTTCAACCCGAGTTCTTCCGAACACAAACAAATCTCCGAAGAACATGAACCAAGAATTTTTCCGAACGTAGTTCCGGATAAGTAACCATCTCAATGGATTCCGAAGCATGACCGCGCTCGGAAGCCCATATGACACATAGTTCGGGAATGATGTGCTTGCTCGGTTAAATTAGAACACCTGAATATAGGCACCTTAGGAATAATGACCTTGCTGATCGCTAACGGTCTTGTCCCATGCACCTGTTTTAGGTATGGAGTCATCGCCAACTTTCTCGGGAGAGTCCTATCGCTCGGTGGATTCCGAAGCACCTGATTCTGGTGAGATGGACCCCAAAATTGCCGAAGCAATTAGGGCCGAAGCTCGGAAGTATCGCGTAGGGTCCGGATCGCCGTACGCCGGAATCGAGGGAATCGACTTTCCCTCGAACGTGACGCCTCTTCGGTCAATGGGCCCAGACATCGTCGAAATTAACGACGATGACTCCTCGGAGAAAGCGAGAGAAGACCCTGATGAAGAAGAGGACGCTGACGAGGAAGCAGCTGGCGAGGACGAAGAAGAACAATCCGAAAGGGACACGCCTGCTGCTTCTTCCAGTCGACCGGAGGAGGAAACGATCGCCCTCGGCGAGTCATCTTCCGCAGCTCCGAAGAAGAAAGTAAAGAGGAAGATCGTTCCTCTAGACCCAGACCTAATCCCTGACCGAAGGGGAAGGGACCCATGTCCCTACTGGGATTGTTTCGAGGACCAAAGGGGGATCGAACTCTTTCGGTGGGCCTACTCTATCCCGAACGACGTTGTGCTCACACCAGCGAAAGGACCCCGGATATTATTCAGCGACGAGCATGTCACCGTCCCGTTAATGGCAATTACCGAGGTGGGCTTCGATTCCCGATGCACAAAATTTTAAGACAGATCCTCCACCGCTTCGGTCTTACGCCTTGCCAACTTAGCGTAAACTCCTACCGTATAATCCATTCAATCATCAAGCTTGCCGAGGTAAAGATGTTCCCCCTTGAGTACCACCATATTTTCGAGAATTACATGATGTCGAGAAACATCAGGCGTTCTCGGTATTACTTGTGTTCTCGGAGGAATATGGAAAAAATCATTCCCAAGGGAATGTATGACTCGGAGAAATGGGCCTCGGATTATGTCGAGGTCCGAGGCAACTTCCAATACCCTCCCGAAGAATACGGGCAATTTGAAGTTGCAGCTCATAGGGGCGATCCCTGTAAGTTTTTTTTTTTTTTGCACTACTCTCTACATGCTTCACGTTCGGTTTTTCTTACAGTCTTTTACTTCACTTTTATCATGAATATATCGCTTCTAATTTCCCCATCTGTTTATCTTCGGCAGATACGAGCAAGATCAACAAGGACCTCCTCAGAGTAGCCAGAGGTTGTGGCTTGGCCGAGGCATTGTTAACGATCCCAAGCTCGGAAAGAGACGCGCCTACCATCCTCGGGTACGACCCAACATACGGTGGAAGGATCCGAGGGAAAGCAGCGGATAAAGAATTCGAAGGGAAGAAGGTCAAGCTGCCCAAGGAACTTCTTCCGAGCAAAGAGAAACCGCTCCGAGGGACAATACGCGTGCCAATCACCGAACTTTTCTCCGAGGATGAAACTATGCCTCCCCGAGGAATGAAGGCTGTGCTACAAAAGAGGCTTGATGATCAGCTAAAGCAGCTGGCCGAACAAAAGAAGGACGGCGCTCCCGGCGCTTCGGGCTCGGTTCCGAGCAAGAGCACCAGCACCGCGCCTCAAGCACAAAAGCGACCTTCCCCTTCCACTCACTCAACCGAGGATGCTCCCCCGGTCCCGAAGAGAACCAAATCCCATGCCAACAAAGCAACTGGGGCGGGCATTCCGAGGGCCGGGGAAAAGGACAAGGAGACAGGGAAGAAGGCTGACGAGGGCGAAACGAGGATCTCCTCGGATACTGACGTCCCATGGGCTCCGAGCTTCGCCATTCCAGGTAAGAAACAGATCCTTAAATCTGATAGCCTCCAAGAGGACCCCTCCCTCGCCTTCACACTGCACTCGGGGCTCATGCTCCCGAGGGACATCGTTGCTCCTCAAACGCTGAAAACAGCACTGAGCGACTACTATTTTCATGTTGGAAGAGTAAGTCCAAATTTCCCTTATTTCTTTCCTTTGCGCATTTGTCGTTCCTGCATCTTGCGTAGCTTATATATTTTCTTCGTTTACAGGCGACCCAATCCATCATGAGTGCCCAGTTGCATCTCTCCGAGCATGACAAGCAGACAAAACTGCTGAAACAGAAGCTGGAGCTCGGGCAGATGACATTGGAGGAGCACAAGAAGAGCCTGGACCATTCCGAAGGTGTTCGCCGAGCACAGGAGGTCCAGATTAAAACTTTGAACGACTTGGTGAAAGGCCTTCAAGATGCTGCCGATCGAACGAGGGCCGAGGGCAAAGACGAGGGTTTAGAGGAGGGTCGTGCTCTGGGGAGGAGGGAGATGGAGGAAGAGATGAAGAAGTCGCTCCAGGAGGAGTTTGACAGGGGATATTATCAAGCTGAAGAGGATGCTGCGGACCAGGTCATGGCTATTCAGATTGAGATGAGGGAGAAGCAGCACCAGGTGAGCTTCAAGCTCGGATTTAACATGGGCTTCGACGAGGCTGGCGTCGAGGCTGATGATGAGCGCCGAAGCCTCATCGAATTACCTCCTCTCCCGGCCGAAGAATATGTGGCCGACGAATCGATCGTTGATGAAGCTGTGACTAGTCCAGCCGAGCAAGAGAATGCCGCAGCACCAATCTCGGATTCCACTGATATTCCCCCAGTCACCCCTACTCCCGAGGGATAGAGCTTGTTAATGTTATGTTTTTCCATTATGTTTTTCTAAATTTCATTTGGAACGGTCGGCACCGAACAATTGGTTTTAGCCGAACCGTATGTAATTAACACAGGTAGAGGATGGCCAAAAACGATTTACCATGGCCACTCTTCGGTAACGTTTCCCAGGGATGGCAACGAACGATGTACCACTCGCCTTGTCCTGGCAGTAATGTTTAGAAACGTTTAAGTTTTGGTGCTCGGTGGAAACACTTATGTTACGCAACGATTTATTTCCCAATTTGTCCAAGTATTTTTGCTCAACATATATTGTTTTAGTTTTGGCATGTTTAGCTGCCAACATCTCCCAGGTTTTTCACAAGTAAAATTGCTCGTTCATTACCCGAACGATAGATTCTTAACCGAACGAACGTTAGGAGCTCCGAACGATGGACGCCATCCACTTGGATGAATTTACTTTCAGGGGGTCCGAACGATGGAAGCCACCCCTCTAACTTTGCTTTCATGTAATGTTCACACATAGGATCTTTCAGGGGGTCCGAACGATGGAAGCCACCCATTTAACTTTGCTTTCTTGTAATGTTCACCCATAGGAGCTTTCAGGGGGTCCGAACGATGGAAGCCACCCATTTAACTTTGCTTTCTTGTAATGTTCACCCATAGGAGCCCCCCTGCCTTAGTGGATTACCCGCGTAAAAGCAGGAAGACACGAAGGCAGGAAAGTGGGTGAACCGAGGCTTAGAGAATTTCGCCCAAACCAAACAGCCGAACGAACGTTAGGTGGAAGTGCCAAGTCCCGAAGGGTGTGGGCGAGATAGTATACCCGATCAACCGAGAGTCGTCGTTGAGATGCCCTACAACCAGCCGAGAGTCGCAAAAGACATGAACTGAGTCTGCCTCCAACCGAAGGGCAAGCTTCAAGCCAGCAATGAGAGCTTCATACTCGGCTTCATTGTTCGTGGCAGGCGGGATATCCGATGGAGATCGAACTCTCGTGGACTGTGCCAGCCGGAGAAACAAGGACAATGCCACCCCATGCATATTCGAGGCCCCATCAATCGTCATTTTCCAAGCATCCTCAGAGAATAGCTTCCACTCTTTCCTCGGCCTCTTCGTCCCCATAGTGAACCGTGCCCGACGAGGCTCGGGCGGAGGAGTACTCCATTCAACAAACTCCTTCTCCTTAGTGATCCGAGCCTCCTCCGCAGCTGTTGCCAAAGCGTTTTCTTCGTCTTTCAACCCAGGGGTCAGCTCGGCGAAGAAATCAGCCAACGCTTGGGCCTTGATCGCGGTCCTCGGCTCAAACTGAATATCGTAGTTCGCAAGGTCTTGTGAGAATTTCAAGATTCTGCTGGAGGAGGTAGTTCGCCGAAGAAAGGCCTTGAGAGGAAACTCAGCGAGGACCACAATCCTATGGCATTGGAAGTAAGGCATAAGGCTCGTTTTAGCTGAAACGAGCGCTAATGCCAACTTCTCCATAGGCAGATACCTCGTCTGAGAGTCCGTCATCGTTTTGCTTGAAAAGAATATCGGCAAGTGGTCCAGTCCTTCTTTCCGAACGAGCACAGCACTCGTTGCGTGGTCTGAAACAGCAAGGTAAAGATATAAATCCTCGTCGGGCTCGGGAGTAACGAGGAGCGGAGCATGGGAAAGGTAATCCTTTAAAGACTGCAAAGCCCGCTCACACTCCTCGGTCCACTCAAACCTGCGCCGACTGGACTTTATGGCCTGGAAGAATGGTCTGCAAAGGTCGCTCGACCGCCGAATAAAACGGTTCAACGCTGCAACCATTCCTGTTAATCGCTGGACCTCTTTGATCGTAGTTGGAGCTCGGAGGTTTTGCACGGCAGTAAGTTGAGTCGGATCAGCTTCTATCCCTCGGCGGCTCACCATGTATCCGAGGAACTTGCCCGAGCCTACTCCGAACGCACATTTCTCAGCGTTGAGGCGAAGCCGGTATTCCTTGAGGATGTCAAAAATTTCCCCAAGATCCCGAAGATGGTCCACGCCGAACCTGCTCTTGCACACCAAGTCGTCAATGTATGCTTCCAGAGTCTTGCCGAGCTTCAGAAGGAACATATTCGTGATTGTTCGTTGGAAGGTGGCCCCGGCATTCTTCAATCCGAAGGGAACGACGTTGGAACAGAACGTCCCTCGGGGAGAGATGAACGCCGTCTTCTCTTGATCATCCTTGGCCAGAGCGATCTGATGGTATCCCCTGTATGCGTCCATGAAACTTAAACGCTCATGGCCAGCTGTCGCATCTACCATCTGCTCAATCCGAGGAAGGGGGAATCGATCCATTGGGCAAGCGTCGTTAAGGTTGGTGTAATCGACACAGACCCTGAGCTTCCCATTCTTCTTTGGGACAACGACTGGGTTAGCAAGCCAGGTTGGATATAATACTTCCCGAATAGCTCCAGCTGCCAGCAGTTGATCTACCTCGGCCATGACTGCTTCCACATGTGAAGCCGCCGAACGACGAACCTTCTGTACGACGGGGCGTCTGTTTGGATCCACGTTTAATGAGTGGGAAGCAAAAGACGGATCCACCCCGGGCATTTCCTGAGGAGTCCAAGCAAATACTTCTATGTTCGCTTTAAGGAAGTTGAACATGTCCATACGCTCGGATTCACTCAAGGAACTGCCGACGAGGAAGTACCTGCTACCATCTTCGGTGATCGGCATTCGTATAAGTTCTTCGGTGGACCTTTGTTCGGCGGGCAACCCCACTTCTTCAGGCTCCGGAACATCGGCCCTGTCGACGCATTGAACCTCCAAGAAATTCCGCTCGTTAGTCACTGTACTGACATAACACTTCTTTGATTGGATTTGGTCCCCCCGAAGGCTCTCCTGCCTTCCATTCCAGCCGATAATCTTCATAACCTGGTGGAGGGTAGAGGCGACCGCCTTCATTCCGTGTAGCCAGGTTCGACCGAGGATGATGTTGTAAGGGCTAGGAGAACTAACCACTACAAATTCGACATCAATCACTCGGGAGCCGGCTCGCACAGGAAGAGTGATCAATCCCTGAGGCCACACAGGTGCTCCGGTGAAGCTTACGAGGGGCGTGCTGGCCGTCCGAAGCTGGTCTGGCTTTAGACCGAGACTTTTGAAAGTTGAGTAGAACATCACTTCGGCCGAGCTGCCCTGATCTATAAGCACTCGCTGGACGGTCGAAGCGCTTACCTTGACCGAGACAACAAGGGCGTCGGCATGTGGCGTTTGAACCCCTTGCAAATCGTCAGACGTAAAGGTTATCGGGCCATCCTGATTAGGATCAACCCACTTCCTCTTCGGTGAGACTCCAACATTACAGACGGCCAAGGCGGCAACAGCTTTGTCGATTTCAGAGTAGAGCTCGGCTGCTCGTCCTTCGGAGACGATGCCTTGTATAACCCCAACAAGATTTCCAACTGGTGGAGGCGGAGGAGGGGGCAATGGATTCCGCCGAAGGTCAATCCATTGATTGAGATGCCCTGCGGCCGCAAGTTCCTCCAGGTGACGCTTGAAAGGTTGGCATTGGGTGGTGTAATGGCCTCGCTCCTTGTGGTACGAGCACATCCCAGGGCCGTTGCCTGCTGTTCCCAAAAATCCTGTCGGCCAAACGAAGAACGGCCTCTGCCCGATAATACTTAGCAATTTGTAGATTGGTTCGGTGAAGGCAGTTCGCTCGGCGACATACTCCTCCGGCCTTGGCTCCCTCTTCGTCTGCTGCCACTGAGCTTGTTGCTGCGGATGTTGGGGGGTTTGTTTCGACTGTTCGGTTTACTGGACCCCGCTCCATTCTGACCCGATTGCCCTTGCCGAACGTTAGCCACTTGCTTCTTTGCAGCTATTGTCTTCGACGTTTCCGTCCCCTTCGGCACATTACGCTCGGCCACCGCTTCCTCGTGTACGCAATCCTTCTCAATAATCAGCATAAGTTCCCCCATTGTCTTCGGTGGGTTTCGGGACAAATCTCTGAACATTGCCGAGGTTGGATCCAATCCGTTCATAAATGACTCGGCCGCCACGCTCTGATCACAGTCGGGAATGAGGTTGTACACTTCCCAGTATCGCTCGGTGTATAACCGAAGGGTTTCGCCTGGTGTCCTCTTCATATTTACCAGCATTGAGAGCGTCTTCGGCTGGATGTTGCTCGTTACGAACCGCTTGGTGAACTCTAACTCCAGTTCGTTGAAACATTTAATGGACTTCGGCTTGAGCTGGTTATACCACAACATTATAGGCTCACTTAAAGTAAGAGGAAATATCTTACACATAAGCGCGTCGGTGAAATTGTGGAGGCTCATCGTTTGTCGGAATCGGCAAACGAACGCGATTGCGTCCTCTTTGGCCTCGTAACGCTTGAGCTTCGGCAAGACAAATCGATCCGGAGGGCGCTCCTGTTGTATGGCGTCGATGAAGGGTGATGCCTTAGCTTTACCGAGCTTGGAGTTATCGACCAGCTCCGGGGTGCTCGGTACGATCGGCAGAGGAGCCTCAATGTGGCCGGTCCGGTTTTCCCGAGGTTCCCTTTGGTAATGTCGCTGCCGCTTATTCTGTTCTCGCTGCTGATGCCTAACGTCTTCCGAACGTTCCAGTTGCTCGGTCCTCGGATCCTCGAGATGAGTTTGCCGAGGATTGGAGTTTTCGCCAACCGGCTGGTATACCGTTGGCATCCCTGTAAACTGGTCGTACAGGACAATGGTGTTATCCTGCCTCTGTCGTTCCCCACTCTCCGCTCGGCGGTGGCTAGACGAGCCAGTTGGGCACCTTCCACCCGGATAATGTTGCGTGCGAGACCTTGATTGCTCGGATTTCCCGGGCCGTTCAAGGGTTCGAGCATGCCGAGGCGAATCATTAAGGTCCAAGGGCCTCTTTCCATCTGCATGGTCTCGATGCCGCCGAGAGGCAACATGTGTTCTCCCCGAAGGCCCTGCTCTGCGCGTCCCCGCCGTGGAACTTGTTGCCGAGGAACGCGTGCTTTCGTTACGGACTATGCTCTCTAACCGATGGCGAGAAGCCGTAGGTTGGACTCTAGGAGCATGTTCGAGCCGATCGAAAACGGTACGTCGCTCAGCAGGCGCACTCTCTGAGGTGTGCTCCAGGCGCGACTTCCTACTGCGCTTGTGAGGTTTCTTCGGTCGACTGGGTTCGGCAGGGTGGCCATGCACCGGAGTAGTGGCCACACCTCCGTCCCGTTCTTCTAGACGTTGCTGGAGGAGTGCAATGACTGCGGCTTGACGCTTTTGCTCCGCCAGAGCAATCTCAAGTTCGGTTGGGGGATAAGAGAGTTGCCGAGCAACTGGCAAGGTTGTTCTTGTGGTTTGGCTGGGATCAGCGTTTATCGAACCAAACCCAGCTAAACCGAGGGTGAAGTTCTCCGGGCCAGGAGGGGGAAGGCGTTGAGTCATAATCAGAATGGTCGGTGGTGCACGGTGGAGAGAAGAGGAGGTCTAAGATGGATCACTGCCCATGCTAGGGAAAAGATCTTGTCCCCAGCAGAGTCGCCAATTGTGGGGGCGTGATTTACCCTTGAACCTCCTGAACCCTTTCTCGATGCCTGAACCGTAGAAATCTTGACCGGCGACGTTGTGTACCTGCAAACCGGAGGGTGGTGTTCCTCCGGGTAGAGGCTCCGACGATCTAATTAGAACCGGAGGGAGGAAGAAGAAGATGTTTTGGTGAAAGAAATAGTTTTTTGGGAGAGAGAATATCTGACCTCTGCATAGAAGAGGCACTCTGCTATTTATAGGCAGAGGTTTGGAGTGTTGAGCAAGATGGAAGTGTATTGCACGCGCGTTGCTACGCTCGGATGACGTCACGTGCCAGAGGCACTCAAGCAATTCTGCCCTTCGAGACCTGCAGACCCATGTGGACCCACGTGGGCCAATGTCAGATACGTCCCATCGGTTATCAGAGAGGTGAACGTGCTTATCTTTGCTTCTATCAGCAAAGATTTCTAGAATGTTCCATAACCGCCCTAGCCGAGGGACACTTACGAACAGGATCTGCCGAGTATGACACTTACTCGTCGATCCGTACGCCCGAGCCAGGAGGTTACCCATCCGAGTAAGTTGGGCCTATTCCGAACAAGGATGTTACGAGTTCACTCGGCGAGCCAATCTTTCTTCGGCGAACACCCGCAAGACTAACTGACGCTCGGCTGATGACTGGGATGACGTGTTAAGTTTGACTTTCCTTCATACAGACGAACTGAGGCAACTGGACTGTGGGCCCGGAGGGTTATCCCACTGAACCCTTTAAACCTTCGGATATTTTGGCCCACTACAGTGGCAAAGTCGTAATTATTTACCCGTGGGATTTGGCGTCGGGCCCGCTTGTGTTCGATACGACACATGGCCTGTGTTTTTTTAGCCGTCTGAGACTGTTTAGGCCTTCGAACGGGCCTTCGTTCCATTTTGGGCCATTATCGTTTTGCTTATAATTTTCCGTAGGAAACTCCGTTTCAGCCTGTTCTTTTTTCAGAAGTCTTATTTTTTCCTCTATTTTATGGGTCTGTAATTATTTCGGTATTATTACTTTACGCTTTCTAGGGTTAGAGTTGCTACCTATATATTCGGTTATTCGCTTTAGGGCTGGGGTTGTTGATTATTGAATATTAAATAGAGTCTAGAGAGAGTTCTCTAAACCATCGTATTTGTGATTGTCCTTGTCGCATCATTCTTCAATTTCTTATATGCTTCCCTGCATCACTTGGAGTGAAAATGAGGGTATTTATAGGAAAATGGGTGGGGGGGGGGGGGGGGGGCATAGTAGTGCCCAAGTTTGGGTGATGTGGTTGATTTTCAGCCAAGTGCTTGGGCCCTGGACCGGTTGGTGCAATAGTGCACCGCTTCGCGTGTGCGCGAGCAGGAAATTCTGATATAAATCTGATCGGGGTGATCTCCTTAGGATTTTTAGGCGCTCCAGACGTTGTGGCGACTTTCGTTTTTCAAGATTGCATCTAGATTGACGGGAAAAGTGATCGTATAGTTCTCGTTCGTCTTCTGGCAACACATGCGATCGGAAGACCAAACGAACTCCAAACGATCTGAAATTTTGCAGGGAGCTCTTTAAACATGAGAATGGATTTTAGAACAGTTTGATTGAGATATCTTGGTCCCGAGATTCGGGAACAACAACTTGACTTTTTTGGAAAGTTCGGTATGCGCAGAAATACCAAACGAGCTCTGTTTCGCACTAAACTTGTCTGGAAGCCTTGGAATACATTAATATCACCATATTTGATGTTTGATGTGTTCTGGAGATGATTATTCCCGATCAAGATCTCCAGGGCTCAAATCCAGTGTTTTACCGGTAGCCGATAAAAGATTGGTGACGATTCAATGGTGAAACGTCATCGGATTGTGACGAGACTTGACAATCAATCTTAGAACGATAAAATAAGCACATCTGACAGTGCCGATCTTGATTTGGATGTCTTGAAGTTTATATTAGCTTTTCAACCCAAATTAGGATTATCGGGACTAACTTTTTGACTGTCGATCAAGGAGGGGACTCTTCTAGTCTAAGACTAGGTACTTTGCCACGTGCAAGGCACGTGTGCTCTGCCCGTTGAATTGATCGGTTTGAAATCAAGCTCAAATCAAGAGCCACAAACTATACACCTTTGATTTACCACAACCAGTACCCAAATTCCTTCTTATAAATTTCCCCTCGCTCTTAACGAACATGCACCACAAATTACTTAATAAAAAAGAAAACGTACATAAGAAAGTAAATTATCTGATCAACCATACACTACCACAAAATCAAATGGAAGAATGAGCACTCTCAGAACTAAGATGCTACGATGTAATAGATTTCCAATTATGTAATACCAGAGAGAGAGTCGTATTGGAAATATGGACGATTGCAGTGTTTCTTGTTATCAATGGGAACTCAACTAAATTGTCCCTGAATTGCTAATTGACAAATGATAACCATCTTTGCTATCATGTATCAAACGTCATGAGATCATCTGAAGTCACCATGGTAGCACTAACACAACATTCTCATTTACTGGTCCAACAAAGGGGTAGAGTTGCCTCTAGGACAAGATTGGATAAGTGTTCACATATATATGAGCCCACAAGGGGAAAAGAGAAAACACTAAAAACTTGCCTCAAGCACAACATCTGGATTAATGTCTGAAAGGGTTTGAACAGCAGCATCAGTCTTCGTCATGCCAACCTGAAAAAGCAAATCACATTGCTACCAGTTAATAGAAGTAGATGCTTTTCTTATGAAATTTATTCAAAAACATCATTTCAAGATCCTAAAGGTCTTATGGTAAGTCTCTGGTCCACAAATGAGGGTAGAGTTGCATTAGGTTACTTCAGGAAAATGGGCTCTTGAACTTATTAAACAACCAAAGAGAACTGCTGCAAGGATATTAAGCATATTGTATGCAGAATTGGAATTAAAGAAAAACAGATTAGATAATGGCAAAGAAAACCTGCTCTGGACGAAAGAATAACCTATTCATGTTTGCCAACTCCACTTTGTCATAATCATACAGTAAAAGACGGCCTATCCCACACCTTGTTAGCATCTCCGCTGCAACACTGCCAACTCCTCCTATGCCCTGTAGTATAATTATAGTAAATGCATTACACTTATCAAAGTCATTAATGTAATAGCTGAAGCTGCTCAATCTGAGCACAGTAACTCAATGCAATTCAGAAGATAAGGGGAAGTCCTAACCTACAAATGCTTCAAAAAGGCATATTGGAGTCCAAAAACACTATCCAAAGAGGGTAGTCCAGGAAATATTTTTGCCCCCAATCTAAGAGCGTATATGGAAAATCTTATCTCGATTATGTCAAATGGAATGTCTTTGTAAGTTCCACACGGGGTTTGCATAGAGCCAGAGGACGTTCGGTGAAGGAAATAGAAATTCAAATAACTACATATGCGACCTATTTTTGTGAGCTCCTATATCTAGATGCTTCAATTGAAAAATCTGTTAAAGTAGAAAAATTGAAAAAGCAAGCGTGCAATAGAAGCATGATGAAGTCATACAAAAGGAGGCAAATGGTACTCATTACCTATAATATTATCCACGGAGTTAAAATATTCTGAATATACTCATGACCAACATGTGCACGACCAGGGGTTAAAAAAATGCACATAGCCTTTTGGAAGGGCACTGGGGGAAGAGGGAACAAGATAGAGAAGCTAACTCTAGCGCAAGAAAAAGACTATAGAAATGGATTAATACATACAACTATGGCAACTGAGAATTCCCGTATTCTTTCATAATTCTCCACAATACCCATCCTCTGAAGTGCCATCAGCCTACTGTAAGGATTGCTATCCACCACCTCAACACTCATATCCTGCCACCACCAGAGACATGCATTCTCAGCTAAGATCACGATTAAAAACTAAGTGAAAACACTCAAGAGAGACACGGACCTTAACTTTCGAATGCCGGGCAGGTGCACACTTCGCAAGGTCAGTGAGATGCTCCACTCGCAATTGCATCTAAACATAAAGCAGAACCAATGACATGATTGACTTAAATATTGGGTAAGCAGCGAAGGCAAAATATTAAAAACGATGTTTTCTAAAAATCTACATGAAAAATTCTGCTCGATTAAGATAGATCGTACCTACACATATTCTCCATCGAAAGTTCATATTACTTGGGGGTAAATACAAGACTTGAATCCAGGTAGATAACCCACCTACATGCAACATAAGAACATTCACCAAAAATCAATGACTAAGATACCCAGCCAAACAATACATAAAATGAATAAGACTTTCGGAGTCCTATAAATCAATTAATGTCAAACCTATTGAATCGTAACTCATCTACACAAAGAAAAACAATGCAATTTGAAAATCAAAAACAGTATCAACTTACCTGGGAATATTGGGGACCAAATCAAGTGTTTTTTCCACTTTTAGGATTACGAAGCTTGGTTATTTACTGTACAGAAAAATCAAAAAATAAGCCAAAACTCATTAATTCTTCCAAGACCAAGGAAACAGCTCATAAAACATATTCCTACGCCCAATTTACTGTATTTATAGAAAAATAAGCACAAGGCCCATGAATTGTAACAAAACCCATTTGAGATACGACATTTAGGGTTGATTGAGAGTTTCAGTCATCAATAGGCTAGGGTTTTGAACATCAGTAGTTACAGTGGAAGTCGATTTAGGGTTTTGAGGTCTGCATGGAGGACGATTTAGGGTTTTGATGTATGGAGGGAAGTCGATTTAAGGTTTTCAGATATTGATGGATATCGATTTAAGATCGCGAGAAAGAGGCAGGGTCTAAGGGCGAGGGACAGATGGGATCACCATCTTCACTGGGGGAGAGAGAGAGAGATACACCTGCTGGTGGTGCCGCTGATGGAGAAGAGAGGCAGTGCGGTGGTGCAGTGTCGTGGTAGTGGGTCGGAGGGGCAGAGAGGGAGTGTACAGAAAAAGGGGAGAGAGGAAGGCCAGATAGGGATCATCGATATGGAGAGAGAGAGAGAGAGAGCGCGAGCGGCGGAGGAAAAATCGCCGAGAGAGAAGGGGGGGGGGGGGGGGGGGGGGTTATTACGTGAGGGAGAGGTGGAGGATTACATGTGGTTGCCTGTGATCCACACACCTGGGCATAAGGCAACAAGACGAAATTATCATAATGGGCAACCAACTAACAGTGCAAGCCCAGCAATCAAAGGGCACAATTGTCCAAATTGGCCAAAGTTGCCAAGCGAAATCCACCCAAACCTATTCTTCTTTAATAGAGGTAGGAAATGGCATGCCTCATCAATAGGCTATGCACATGCAGATGTTATGGGGGTAATTACCATATCAGATGACCATTTGACTCTTAGCGAGAAAACCTGGCAAAAAACAAACACTTTTTTAAAGCGTTCAAATGTCTAAATAACACTCAATACAAAAAATAATATCTAGGTGTTCTGAACAAATAAAAAAATAATACATTATAAATATTAAAATTTGGAAAAACCCCCAAACAACACAGGGGCCTTAGCCCCCTTAGCCCCCCATATGCCCTCACGTCCGTTATTGAATAAGTTGACTAGACACACTGAGATTTCAATTTTTTTTTTTTAACAAAATAAGATATTATAAGATTAAAACGACATTCATAACACGGTCTAACAAAATTAAAATGGGAGACGGATTTTGCTCTCTTAAATGGTAATTTCACACTATTGTCTAAATTACATTTTTGGTATTTTGGTCCAAAAATACCCACTATTCAAGACAAATCGTTATAACCTTGGGCCTTAACTTTGTTATCTAAATCGTATTTATGGTACAGTGAAAATAAGTGATACTATTTTGACATTAATTTGAAGATAAACGGAACTCACGCCAAGTTTACACTATCCCTTTGGCGGGCTAGTCCATATTCGCCCGATTTTAATTGGGTCTGTTTGATCGACGGTAAAATTAGTTTTCCAACAAGTTACAAAGGCTACAAAGAGAAGAGACAAGCACAAGTTTGAAAACAGAGCGGCTCTCAGGTGACATCGTCGAGAACCGCCCGCATAGATAATCATTGGGTTGCCGCTTTCAATTTTGGCCCGAGCTGTAAGATTATAACCCATCAGAAGTAAGTATTTTCTCACGCGAATAATTAGTTGTTCGATCATAACATGTGTAACTTTATTTTTTCCCTTTCTGTTGCAATGTTTTTCGTCCACTTTTTTACAATGTTTATTTGTGTTTTACCATGTAAAATTTGCACCCAAATCTAATAAGAATGAAGAGATAACAACAAAAAATACGGCGCCAAAAAGTCGTTTAGCATATCCTTACTTCGATCGTAAGGCCAAATGTACCCTTACTTGGATCGTAGTCATTATTCTTGCTTTCTTTCTTGCAGTGTCTCTCCAAGTGCAATTTTGTTCACACTTCTTAAAAGGGGGCGAACTTTATCCTCTATCTTATTGGTTGAAATGGTGTAGATTCCGTGCAATACACATTTTGGTAAGCATGACATCACTTTGTAGTGGGATCCACACCATTTCAATCAATAGAAAGGAGGGTAATGTTCACCCTCTTAAACGGAGGGTGAACAAAACTCAACTCGTGTCTCTCCACCTGTTTTTGTGCACACAAGTTGTTCGATTGTTTCCCCAATAAAGTTTATTGTTGGCCTCGATATTACTAACGATATTAATTTCCTTTTCTTGGGTTATCTAGGGGAGGCCCATTTGATAGAGTATTGCTAGTGGTTGTGTGAAATATTGAATTCAAGATGTCGAAGTTGTTTATTCGAAATGCTGTAGTTGTGCAAGGTACTGCAATTATTTTCGATTAGATAAATCCATTCCCAGGTCATACCTGCACTAAATTCCACATATTCAAAAACTCCAGTTAATGGCATCCTCAAGTATACACTTTTCCTCCCTAGGGCCACAACTCCGTGTCAACTCTATGTGTGTAGAGAGAGAGAGAGAGAGTCCCATAGTCAACGGAATGGGGAGAGAGAGAGAGAGAGAGAGAGACAGAGTCCCATAGTCAACGGAATGGGGATGTAGAGTAGAGAAAGAAATGGAGAAAGCCAGAGCAGACCATTTCCATTTCCTTCTTTCTCTAGCTGATATGGGTTCCTTCCCATTCATCTTCTCAATCTTGTCATCTTTTTGTGTTATTGTTTCTTGTTCTACTCCATCATCAAATGTTGTATTATATCCAAATTACACTGCTTCAGGTCTCCATTTCATCGATGGTTCCGTTGGCTTCTTAACCTCCCCTAACGGAACGTTCAGAGCAGCTATCTCAAGTCCAGGCGGCCAAGGAGGTTCAGGAACCAACTACTATTTGTGCATCCGTCACGTGCCTTCCAATACCATCACCTGGTCTGCTAATCGTGACGCACCCATTTCTACTACAGGAACCATGACTCTTTCTGTAACTGGTATTGTCGTTGCGGATGATGACGGCAGTTTAATATGGTCGACTCCTCCGTTAAATTCTTCGGTTTGGTCGCTACAGTTAACTGAGGCCGGGGATCTTATGCTGCTCGATCAATCTGATGCTATTCTTTGGGAGAGTTTCAATTATCCAACGGATACAATCGTGATGGGGCAGAAATTGCCCGTAGGGGGATTTCTGTCCAGCGCGGTATCAAGTAGTGACTTGTCAGTTGGCAGTTACTCGCTTTCAATAACTGCCTCTGATGCTTTACTACAGTGGAAGAATTTGACTTACTGGAAACTGTCTATGAATACCGTGGCTTACTCAATCTCGAGTTATCCGGTGGTGCAGTACATGGCGGTCAACCAAACGGGTCTTTATTTGTTCAGTAATAATGGTTCTGTAGTCGTATTCCAGGTGAACTTATCTATATCAGATTTTGGGATTGCCAAGTTAGATTATTCCGGCCAGTTCAGTGTTAGAAGCTTTTCTGGTACTAATTTCAGGACTGTATTTGCGGGGCCAGATGATATATGCCAAATCCCGTTCATATGCGGAACGCTTAGTTTGTGTAGTGACGGTTCTGATAATCTGGCATGCTCGTGTTCATCCAACTTCCATTTCATTTCACAGAATCCAAATATTTGTGCGCCAAGTGAAGCTTCTTATTCCTTGTCAAATTCTTGTAATTCAACTGATAACATCAATATGAGTAAGTCCTCATTTTCATATTTGAGCCTTGGCTATGGTATTGACTATTTTGCTAATGATTTCACGGGCCCTGTGAAGTCCGGTGTAAACTTGTCTGTCTGTGAAGATCTCTGCTCAAGCGAGTGTTCTTGCTTGGGAATTTTCTATGACAACTCATCGGATTCATGTTATGTCCTTCAAAACCAGCTGGGATCAGTTGTGTCTAGTAGTAGTAATGATCGCTTGGGTTTTGTTAAAGCAATAGTTGGGCCTTCGCCTGCTAATTTTGCTGCTAATAGTGGTGGTCAACCACTTGGGTTTCCCATAGTTGCTCTAGTGTTGTTGCCTTTTATGTTCTTCCTTATAGCTACTCTGGGATTCTTCTTGTGGAGAAGATCAAGAAGCTCTAAAACTGGAAAGTTAAATCTCAACAGTCAAACCGTTCCTTCTTCGGAGGAGTTGGATGCCTTCTCCATCCCAGGATTACCTGTAAGATTTGGATATGAAGAGCTCGAGGCAGCTACTGATAAGTTCAAGACTATGATAGGGTCAGGTGGGTTTGGTACAGTGTACAAGGGTACACTCCCCGATAAATCACTTGTGGCAGTGAAAAAGATCACTAATTTTGGTATTCAAGGGAAGAAGGATTTTTGCACTGAGATAGCGATCATTGGAAATGTTCACCACATCAATTTGGTTAAGTTGAGAGGGTTTTGTGCTCAGGGGAGAGAAAGACTGTTGGTTTATGAGTATATGAACCGTGGGTCTTTAGACCACACCCTCTTTGGGAATGGACCAGTCTTAGAATGGAAAGAAAGGGTTGAAATAGCACTTGGAACGGCGCGTGGACTTGCGTATTTGCACAGTGGGTGCCAGCAGAAGATCATCCATTGTGATGTCAAGCCTGAGAACATACTCCTTCACGACCATTTCCAGGCCAAAATCTCTGATTTCGGGCTGTCTAAACTTTTGAGCTCCGAACAGTCTGGCTTATTCACGACAATGAGAGGAACTCGTGGATATCTTGCTCCTGAATGGCTAACTGGCTCTGCAATCTCTGACAAAACTGACGTTTACAGTTTTGGAATGGTTCTGCTTGAAATTGTGAGTGGAAGAAAAAACTGCTCTCTACAAACGAGAAGCGAATGTATGGAGGATGAAAGTATTGGTGGTGGGTCCTCGTCATCTTCTTCACGACAAGGACTTGTTTATTTCCCCATGTTTGCCTTGGAGATGCATGAGCAAGGAAGGTACTTGGAACTTGCAGACCCCAAGCTCGAGGGGAGAGTCACTAGCGAAGATGTGGAGAAGTTGGTGCGCGTGGCTTTATGTTGTGCGCATGAGGACCCAACGCTTAGGCCAAATATGGTTAGTGTTGTTAGCATGTTGGAAGGTGAGATCCCTTTGGGTGAGCCGAAGTTGGAGTCTTTGAACTTTTTGCGATTTTATGGGCGTCGATTTGCTGAGGCTTCTATGATAGAAGAGAATAATGGGCAAGATGATTTGATGTTTCCACGGTTGAATGCTTCTTCTGGTAGTTCAAGGAGTAGCTTGCTTCTTAACTTCTCTTACATATCATCACAGCAAGTCTCAGGGCCAAGATAGTACCTAATGACTGAGCTTTAATTGTAAAATTATTTATGTGCTTTACTGTGAATAAATTGTTTTGTGGTCAAATAGACGCAATTGTAGTTTCCGTATTTGCTATTCAGTCTTTCTAATCTTCAAATGTAATGGCCTTTGACAGAGCTCAATGGAGAAAAAAGATTGATGTAAGTTCTTGGCCATATAACATATGCATTTTGGTGTCCATTCAGCTAGAGTTGTCCTTGTTTATTAAAGTGAATTTGATGTTCTTGTCCATCGATACATTCCAAACTCTTCGTTCTTCATTTCTTTGTTTTATTTTAGTTGTTCCTCCACATCTAGTCCTTTTATCTTGTCCTCAGTCTCCTGCAAATCTATAAGGAAGAATTTAAAGCCATTTTCTCCATGGAAAAGGATAAAAAAATGAAACGACTAAATAAAAATACACCAAAAAAAGGAGGAAACATACTGTGCTATGACATGTGATTGTTTAAGAACCATGATCAAAAGATACCATTTCATAAAACACTTTAGCCAAACTGGAAGCTAAATGTTTCTGTTGCTAGTGATTTTGCTGACTTTTCTTCCAGGTTTCTCTATCTCCTTCTCTGCTGAAAGTCGGATTAATTGCTGGAAGTTAATGTTAGTTTTGATTCCTTTGGATTAAGTACAGAGTTTGAATTTTATTTTGACCGCCAAGAATGAGATTTCAGTATTGAGAGAGCAATATATCGGGCCTCATTGGAGATTATTTCCCAATACAATCAATCTTTCACCACTGCGCTAGAAACAATTATAAAGCCTTTTCAAATAAATATCTGGAACTGTATAAAATCCTGGAAATGCATTTGCAAGTTAAACTTATCTCAAGTGGCCTAAAGAAAATTTTGAGGTTTGGTAATGTCAATAATCAATTCCCACTTTTCCAATGCCGAAGCACAGCTGCATGGAATGTTGTTTATTGTGGAGTCTTGTTGAATTTGCGGTAATGGTGCTTACCAGATGTTTTGGCTGAATATTTGACAAGGTTTTTTTCCATCGAATAGCTCCGGAATTGGTTCAATCATTGCTTCATGTGGAGGCTCCACAAACACAGTTCTTTTCTTGTTCCCCAAACTCCTTTGAAGAATGTTCTTGTACTTACTGTTGCTTAGTACCTGGAAAAAAAGTTTCTTGTAAGTTATAATACTGAGTAATTGAACCCCTTCTCAGTTTTGAGTTATTGGAACTTGGCATTGCTTGGGGGTTGCCAGGCCCGGCCCTGATATTCTCGAGGCCCTAGGCGAGTTCTAAAAATGGGACCTCTCATTTTTTCCTATAATAGTTTTACAATATGACCAAAAAGAGCCATGTAGCTCACTGGCACACATCTTGGATTGTTCCTTGGTCTCCAAGGTCAGGGGTTCAAATTCCGTTAAAATCATTTTCAAAACAATATTTTGCACAAGTTTAAAAAACGTTCGTGTAAAAATTTGAAAGGGGTAGGACTCGAACACATGACCTCACAATTAAAGCACAAAGACTTACCACTTCACTAGGCTCACTTGGTTGTGTGAAACTTGACAAACATAATATTTATTAGAATTCCTATATTTGGGGGCCCTATAATTGGGCCAAAAAGGTGAGGCCCTAGGCGGCCGCCTGGTGGGCCTATGCCTAGGGCCGGCCCTGGGGGTTGCACCTCTAGACCACTAAAGACAGTGATTGAGATCAGCTAACTTATTCTGTTTTTTATTTTATTTTTGTTATAGATGTGTCGTTTGCATATGCATAGTCCTGAATGTAAGTCAGATTTGAGAAACATTGTATGAGAAATGTGATGCATAATTCAGAACTTCCTCAGAAATCAGAATACAATTCTCCTAAAAAATGTCAAAAAGATCTGGTGTTTTAAGACCCACATTTGCCTAGGTGAACTGAATACACAGTTCGCAATATAATGTTTGCTATCATGATAGAGTTAAGCATGTTCGCAGCTTCAAAATGCTGATAGTTGTAGTATATATAGACTTTAGATCCTTTCAAATCTAAATAATTTTACCATAGTTCCTTCAACTTCTAAATGATTTCTCCACCTCTTCCTTGCAAAATTTCTATGTCTGCTATTGTGAACTCACATGTTGTAGACAAGTGAATAGATTGACTATGATCTACAACTATTTATTACTATTGATACAAAACAAGTTCGTACCTTAACTACGTAACCTGTTCTAGTAAAATGTTCTTCCAGTTTTGTCGCCTAATGCCATTCAGAGGATGCTGCTAGGATAATCTTCCTTCTCATCCTTATTGATGCCACTCCAAGTATGTTTTTTTTCCCTCCTTGTCTGTCTCTATTTTGCTTGATTGTTTATTAACTTTCTTTTTTATTTCCAGCCTTCCAGGTAAGCAAGGGGAAGACGGACTATTGTTACCTCAACTTGATCACCGACGTAGATGAAAAGTGCTTTTGACAAGTAATTGACAACAACTGAGTTACCGTCCATCCAAACTTGAAGGCCTGGAACATTATTTGGGACAAGCTCAGGCTGTGGACAAGTCAGTCCATTTATTCACCACCCAAACAAGACCTTAATGCCTTCGCTTCCAAACCTAGTCCCTCCGAGAGCAGCTCCATTAGCTTATTTGTTACTTCCAGTAGTTTCACATTGTATTCCTCTCACTACCCTGTGTTATGTGATTTCATATGACCCCCACTATTCGTTTACAAGTTGTCCTACTAGGCAGGGACGGGCTCACGAATAGGTCTATCCTTTTTTATGGTGTGAGTACTAAATGAAAGTTAGATTGTACTGTGCTATAATAAAGTTAATTTTTTAGCCTACAAAATATCTGTAAGACTTTGTTGGGTGGAAGTTGTTGGACTGTGGGATGCGATGAGGAAGTTGCGATCTTAAGCTGAGGAGATTGTGAAAGTCCTTCCTAGTCCCCCATTGGCTATAAATGGGATTGTAGGGTAGTATATAAGGTAATATCCACTAACTACTTAAAATGTGAGATCTATAACTTTTGAGCCTTGTTGTTAGCCTATAAGTTAGCAGATCAACTAGCACCCCAATTGTTACATGAACAAATATGTGGGACTCAGAATTGGTACTGAATTGAATGAGCATTAGCTGTTGGAATGATATATGGCTTGGTGAGGGATAAAGATGAGAAGGTTGGTCAAGTAATCAGGAGAAGAATTGTACAAGGATTCTAGAGTTTTGAGTTTATAAGGGTGTTGTTTGCTTGGGAACCGGAACAAGTGGCTAGAGTGATGGCATTTTGCAAATCCAAACCTTAGACTTGAATGTGTTGGGGTGCTTAGTTATATTTTGAATGAAATTGGACAAGAGAAGTAGGTTGTAAAGAAAGGAAGGGATGGTTGATGCAAATAGTACAAAGGAGTCAAGGTTTTGAGCTTTCATTCATACATGGAAAAGTACACCAATGCTCTATTTATAGAGCTACTCTACCAACCCTTTTCTTCTAGAAAAGTCTAGTTAAGCACATGTGCTTAATTACATGAAAGATCTCTTATCTTCTAGAATTTTCTAATTCTATCATGTGCATAAATACACACTTCTTATTATTTTAAACTTAGATACTTATTCTACACTATTCTAGAAGATTACAAATTACATTTTCTAACACTCCTCCTTAATTTGTAATCTTCATGATCTCTTGAAACTGAACGAATTTTTCTGATGCTGCTGATTTGGTCATGATGTCTGCTAGCTGCTCTTTGGTGTTGACGAACTCAAGCTGGATTTCTCCTTTCTACACCAAGTCTCTGATAAAGTGATGTCGAAGCTCGATATGTTTTGTCCTTTCATGAAAAACTGGATTTTTGCTCATTGCTATGGCTGACATATTGTCGCAGTAGATAATTGTAGGACCTTCCTCTTTATGCTCCATATCAGACAGAATCCTTCTCAGCCATACTGCTTCACAAGTTGCATCTGTAGCTGCCATATATTCTGCTTCTGCTGATGATAGAGCAATTGTCCTTTGCTTTTTAGAACTCCAAGAAATTATTTTAGATCCCAAACAAAATACATAGCCAGACGTGCTCTTTCGATCGTCGATTGATCCAGCCCAATCACTATCGGTGTAGCCAATAAGCTTGTTGTTTTTCTCCTTTGTATACTTGATGCCAAGTTTCTTTGTTCCTTGAAGATAACGAAGAATTAGTTTGCTGCTACATAGTGTAGCTTGCTCGGCTCATGCATAAATCTAGAAATGAGATTCACAGAGTACACGATATCTGGCCTTGTATGAGTGAGATAATTTAGGGAACCGACCAATTTTCGATATGCCGTAATATCAACCTTCTCTGCTCCATCATTTAACTGCAACTTTTCATTTAAAGAGAGTGGAGTGCAAACTGGTTTACAGTTGTTCATGTGGAATTTCTTTAATAAATCGTCAAGATATTTTTCTTGAGAGATAAAAATGAGAAAATATCTCATAAGGCCTAGTTCCGTCATCTCATACTCCTTCATCATAGCTTTTTTAAATTCTTCGAGCATTGTTGTATTGGTGCCTGTGTAGATTAAATCATCAACATAAAGGCAAACAATGAGAAAATCTTACGTACCTCCTTTTTTTGACATATAAGGATGGTTCACTTTGGCTTCTTTCAAATCCACTTTGACAGAAATACTTGTCAATATTGCTATTCCAAGCTAGCGGAGCTTGCTTCAAGCCATAAAAGGGCCTTCCCAAGTCGATACACCTTGCCTTCTTTTTCTTTGATTGTCTAGCCTTGTGGTTGCTTCACATAAACCTCTTCTTCTAGTTCACCATTGAGAAATGTGGATTTAATAAAGTAAAAAAAATGACTTTTAACATGAAACTTGATTCTGGAATGTACCCGCACAGAAAAGTAACAAGCAGACTAAACAGAACAACACAAGAAGGAATATATACAAGAAATGAAATAACGCGGAGTAATACGCTACACCGTGCGGTGTCGTAAAACGCCGCACGATGTCGCGTATCCAGTGCGAAAACTGTTTTTTGTGCTTTTTGAATATAAAGCTCGTTTGAGACCCAAACTCGGTATAGAAAGACCGAGAAGGGCCTCGATCGGCTCCCCTCAAAGCTAAATGTGGTTTAGCTCAAGGAAACTTGATTTATACCTTTTAATTGAAGCTTGGATGTGCTTGAAGATGGAGAGTGGAGGTTGATTTGGATTGAGTTTTGAGAGACTTGTGAGTAAAATGAGTGTAGAGAGAGAGAGGAATCAATTTGAGATTGATTTTGTAATAAACTAGCTTATGGGTTGATGTAGAGAGAGAAAGAGGTATGTATAGTGGTGATGGGTGTAAGGAGTTGTAGAGAGAGAATCAAGGGGGTCTTTTTAGAGAGAGAGAGAGTGAGAGTCTAGAAAATGACAGAGTAACTTTACTTGGAGTTGAAGGGGTACTTCTCAACTAGAGGGGGGGTGTATTTATAGGCAAAAAGATATTTGGAGTGCACCCAAAGGATTAAAAAAATGTGAAAAATATGTTCTGGCCAATCTGCTGACGCGCATGGGAATCTGTCAAATGCTCCTCCTGAAAGCCGTGCGGTGGAGTGATTTTTGAATTTTTCTGAAATGCTGTGCGGTATTCCGAGACAGCACAGCGCACCAAACTTCGCGGGGGCGCCCCGGACACTCCCGAACTCGGATTTGGGCGCGGTTCAAAGCGTTGGAAAGCTTGTGGAGTCCTCTTTCTAACCCAATTGGTTTCACTCAAAGGTATTTTATATATTGAAATGTGTGCCCATTTTACCCTCAGTGTGTCATGAAAAAAGTTATTTTTGACAAAGCAAATGCATCTTTCTCTTTTGCAATTGAACCGAGAGCCACCCTATATGTTTAAAATGAAATTTTCTTGAGGTTAGGGAAGGAGTAAGAAATGAGCAACAATCCAAGCCTTGAAGGTATATTTTTCCTTATTTCATCATCGGGGAAACTTAAAGATTATTCGGAGACCCAGATTGGGGTGTCTACACTTTCTTGTTGGATTGAGATCATCCGATGATGAGCTCTCTGGACTGGTCTATGGGCTTTGATTTGGACTTGGGTCTGGAGTCAAAGTTTCTTGCTCATGTCCTGCATCATCAGGCTCAAAAAACTTTGGCTCTTGGAAGGAATTGTCCTCCCACTTCCACGCAGCTGTTTCATCAAATATCACATCTCGAGAAACCATGAATTTATTTGTGTTTGGATTATAGAGACGATAACCCTTGGACTCGTCACTATATACGATGAAAATATATTTCTCCATTTTTTCGTCAAATTTTTCCCTTTTTTCTGAGGGAACTAATGCATATGCAATGCATCCGAAAATCTTTAGAAAATTTACCTGTGGTTTCTCTTTGTTCCACGCCTCATATGGTGTTTTGTTTCGAACCGCCCTAGTGGGAGAACGGTTGAGGATGAAAATAGCAGTATTGACAGCTTCGGCCCAGAATGTATTAGGAAGCCCTTTTCCTTTGAGCATGCTCCGTGCCATCTCTGCAATTGTCCGGTTCTTCCGTTCTACCACTCCATTTTGTTGAGGTGTTTTTCGGATTGTAAGTTGCCTCTTGATTCCTTTTTCCTTGCAATAGTCTATGAATGTAGTGTAGATGAATTCGCCACCACGATCTGTCCGAAGTGTCTTTATTTGTCTTCCGCTTTGTCTCTCCACCAAGGCTTGAAATTTGAGGAATACAGAGAAAGCTTCTGATTTTTTGTCAAGGATGTATAGCCACATCATCCTTGTATAGTCATCAACAAAGAGGAGAAAATATCTTTTTCCACCAAGAGATGGTGTTCTGGTAGGGCCAAAAATATCAGAATGCACCAATTCCAAAGGCGCTTTTGCTCTCCAAGCGAACTTTGAAAATGG
The DNA here is from genome assembly GCA_018127125.1 of Rhododendron griersonianum. Classification (NCBI taxonomy): domain Eukaryota; kingdom Viridiplantae; phylum Streptophyta; class Magnoliopsida; order Ericales; family Ericaceae; genus Rhododendron; species Rhododendron griersonianum. The sequence goes on from CM030793.1 coordinate 30,661,834, forward strand.
GAGTCTATGCATTTTTCCATATATACATCCCTCACAAACTTTATCAATTTTATCAATATTTGGTTGCCCTTTCACCATATTTTTCTCCTTTAGCAATCTCATGCCCTTGTAATTTAAGTGGCCATATCTTAGATGCCACAAATATGAGTCATCAATTTTTTCTCCTTTAAGGGCAAAATTTTCATTAAGTGGCATTATTAATGGAAAAACTTTATTTGGAGTCATTTTGACTTTTGCCACTTTAAAATTTTTCTTTTTGTCAATGATGGTGCACTCATCATTATCAAAGTTAAGTGCATAACCTTTTTGCAGTAGTTGCCCCACGCTTAATAAGTTTTGAGTAAGCCCAGGAACATAAAGGACATCTGAAATTAATTTTTTGTTACCTCCCTTTGTGTAGACAGCAATAACTCCTTTTCTTTTCACATTTTGCAGCTTCCCATCTCCCAGCTTTACTTGTGAAGAGATTTTATCATCAAGCTGCACGAACTTTTCACGATCGCCTGTCATATGATTACTGCATCCACTATCCAGATACCAAATGTTATTTGACTGTTGTTGAGCATTCATGCAAGAGAATAGGTGTTCAGCTTCATTTTCTTCTGAAAAATTAGCTTTATTTTTTTCTTGATTGAACCAGCAATCTCGATCAGAATGATTAGAAACCTTGCATCTCTTGCATTTAAATCTGCAATCTTTGGATGCATGATTAGATTTTTTGCAAATAATGCAAGAAGAGTTAGAGTTACCGACATTAGGATTCCTCTGATTGTCGTATCCTTTTCCTTTGTTCCGGGCTTGAAATGCATTTTGGCCTCCACGTCTATTTCCGTTCATGCCTCCTCCTCGAGATGAGCCATTCTCTTGACCTTCTTGGATTTTTCCTCCAAAATTGATTTTGCTTTGAAATGCTTGCTCCAAGGTTTTGAACTTTCATTCATACATGGAAAAGTACACCAGAGCTGCTTCACCAACCCTTTTCTTCTAGAAAAATCTAGTTTAGCACATGTGCTTAATTACATGAAAGATCTCTTATCTTCTAGAATTTTCTAATTCTATCATGTGCATAAATACAAATAACTTCTACACACTTCTTATTATTTTAAACTTAGATACTTATTCTACACTATTCTAGAAGATTACAAATTACATTTTCCAACAGAATGAAGCTGATTGGGTCATCATTTGGAAGGTGGCTAAATATGGTAAGTTTTTGGTTAATCACTATAACTTCCTCAAGGAGTCTACTTGTGCTTTTAAGCACACAATACAAAATGGAATATTGCTTGTGGCAAAGTTTTGTCCCTTTTGGAGCTCAATTATGGGTTGGCTTGCTTGGTTGGGCGGAAATAAGTTTGGGGAACTGTTATTGAGGTAACCTTATCATAACCTTGATATTCAATTTTTAATGTGTCCCATGCTTCTTTTGAAGTTTTAGCACCCATAATTCTTGGAAAGATAGATTTGCTTACCCCACGTTGAATGTTGAGGAGAGCCAAAGCATCTCTATTCTTGTTCTCCTTGAACTTCTTCTTCCTTACTTCTGTCCAAGTTGCTTCTTCTTCGGCATTTGCCGGTGCCTCGTATCCGCTTTCAACAAGATCCCACAATTCTTGTGAGACAAATAAAGTTTGTATTTGGATGCTCCAATAGTCATAGTTCTCCCCCTCAAATATCGGAATGAGATTTTGTGTATAGTTGAAAGTGGAAGAGTTGGTCTCCATGGTGGATGAAAGAAGGACAAGGATGGATCGGTTACTGCTCTGATACCAAAATTGTTGGGGTGGTTAGTTATATTTTGAATGAAATTAGACAAGGGAAGTGGGTTTTAAAGAAAGGAAGAGATGGTTGATGCAAATAGTACAAAAGAGTCAAGGTTTTGAGCTTTCATTCATACATGGAAAAGTACACCAGAGCTGCTTCACCAACCCTTTTCTTCTAGAAAAATCTAGTTTAGCACATGTGCTTAATTACATGAAAGATCTCTTATCTTCTAGAATTTTCTAATTCTATCATGTGCATAAATACAAATAACTTCTACACACTTCTTATTATTTTAAACTTAGATACTTATTCTACACTATTCTAGAAGATTACAAATTACATTTTCCAACAGAATGAAGCTGATTGGGTCATCATTTGGAAGGTGGCTAAATATGGTAAGTTTTTGGTTAATCACAAGGAGTCTACTTGTGCTTTTAAGCACACAATACAAAATGGAATATTGCTTGTGGCAAAGTTTTGTCCCTTTTGGAGCTCAATTATGGGTTGGCTTGCTTGGTTGGGCGGAAATAAGTTTGGGGAACTGTTATTGAGGAGGGGTATTATTGAAGCTCCAAATGCCATGCGTAAGATATGTGGAGATTTTCATGAATCTGCACAATGTGTTACTGCATTGCCAGAGTGTTCGGATGATGTGGTCTTCTTTGATTTACTGGTGGGGATTGGTGTGGGTGGCTCTAGATCGTCAACTAGAAGTGCGCTTTCTAGTGGAATGGATGGGAAATTTAGGAGAAGGGCTAATGAGAACGGAAAACTAATCTGGCATGCTATGTCTGCTACTATCATTTGGTCAAATATGGAAGGCAAGGAGTGAACATTTCTTTCAAGGGGTGGATATTGACTTGGAGGATTTGGCCAATAATACCAAACAAAATCGGGCTTGGTGGGTAAAAGCAAACCAGACATTGCCCCTACAAACTATTCAACATGGTGTCGAACATACAAAGAATCAATGACAGTGGGAGATATATGCAGCATTAAAGAGAAGAACTTGGGAAGAAGACTCTTTGATTTGGCACACTGATGGCTCTTGGGATGTTGGGGATTTAGAAGCGCTGCAACTAGTGGGTCTTATAATGTGGCCTAAATGTTTTGGTGGATTTTATGATTGGGAATTGTAAGATTAATTAATTAACTACTATTTTACAGTTTTGTCACTGGTTTTTTTCGCCACAAAGAGAGTTTTGGTTTTCGCTGTTATGTTGCTATCTATTAGAACTGGAACTGGAACTAGAAGTCTAGAACAAACACTGCTGAGGTTTCGGTTCTGTTTCTGGTTCAAAGCTGTGTGCTAAAACATTTGTTGGGAGTGGTGTTGTTCTCCTTTATGGAAATGGTTTTGCTTCTACTATTTATGATATTGCTATCTGCTCCTGGTATTGCCCCTCTTCCTTTAAAGAATGAATTTAAGGGTGTCATAGGTGGAGATTTTATAGGGATTGTTGTTGGTAGCAGAGACGGAGTTAGGATTTTACTCTAGTAGTGGCGAAATGTATACTAAAAAAATAACAAGATGCATTACAATATGAATGTCGATCGACTCTAGGAAAAATTAAAATAACATAATAAAAACTATAGTAAATAATGTTTGTCATTTGTACATAGAGTACGAAAAAAGACGAACTTTAATTTAATCTATTTACTAAAGTGAGGCATCTTGAATTGTGCTCGACGCTCTTTATGTCATTAAAAACATTGATGATAAAATCTAGTTTTGGAATATTTTTTTGGGTCTCCCTTATTGAAAAAAAAAAATTAGAGGATTAAAGACTAGTATATAGCAAAAAAATAATGAAAAAAATTTAGTGGTGACGGGTCTATATAAGCTGGGGATATTTTTTTTTATACATATAATTGCACTTTCTAAAATTCTTGTCGTGACAACCGCTACCACTAGACCCCTTGGCTCCATCCTTGGTTGGTAGTCTTGCTTGTGGGTTGATCTTAGCGGTAGCACATTATCTTGAGAGGGGGCCTGTTTTTATCTTTCTTCCCCTTGTAACTTTCAGTTTTTTGCATCTGTTTCTCTGTATTGTTTGAATTATAATTGGCTTCTTGCCAACTTGTTTTGGTCTTCTAGGGTAGCATATGATTTTCAGAGTTTGTGGGTGCCAACCTAGCTGGAATTCGTGCCCCATGTTATGATGCTGTCATACCCCATGTCTATTTAATCTTTGCATTCTTCGTTTTAAAGGTTAATAAATTCTTTTTCGATGATAAAAAAAATTAGGGAGAAAAGACTCTTGGTCAGCTTACGTGCACATAGATTAATCATAGGGGGCTAATCCTGCTGCTTTTTTTAAGGATACCCATTCAATTCATTCAAACAAGCCACGATATCTACAAAAAAATCACCTTGATATAAATCAAGCTATATAGTAGCTACTGATAACCACTCAAAAACAGAGATACAAAAAAACAGTCAGACCCTAAGCAGGAGCCATTACCCATTCACGTCGTAATCTTGAACAACAAACGTGAAGCTAGTATCGAGACACTGGGCGCCACGGGATGGTGGAGCTCCATATCAAAGACAATATCAAACTTGTGGAAATCAAATAGCACTTGGCGATGGAGAAATGGACGACAACAAATCTGATCGGAGAACTAGACCTTGCCATCAAACAGCACACGGTGATGGAGAAATGGAAAGGTAGGGAAGGGGGAGAGGGGAGAGAAAGAGAAGAGGGAGAGAGAAAAAGAGGGAAGAGGGAGACAGCGCCCCCTTCCCGCCACCCAAGACGGGGAGGGGGTTAGATGAAGATGTGCGGTGGCGGCGGCGGCTAGGGTTAGGTTCTAGAGGGGGAGAGAGAGATAGAGTATAGGTCACGATTCGGCATCTTGAATTCAATACTTGACTCTTATCAAATAGGCCTCCACTAGAAAACCCAATCAAAGAAAATTAATACCCATCTCTCATTCATAAAAACGAGGCCAACAATAAACTCTATTTGGGGCAAAAACAGATGGAGAGGCACTACGAGAAAGAAAGGAAACTAATGACTACGATCCAAGGAAGGGTACCTTTGACCTTATGATCGAAGTAAGGCCCACACGAATTTTTGGCATGGTAATTTTTTTCTGTTGGTTTCTCTTAATTCCCTATACTAGATTTAGGTTAAATTTTTACGGTCCTCTCGATTAGAGAGGAATAAGATAAATATATAGATTTAAATAAAGTAGAAAAAGTTCATATAAGGAAAAAGTTTGTAAAACAATAGAATTGAAAATATCGCGACAAAAAGTCGGCTAGGGTTCAGGGGCCTAAAACCCAAATTAACAAGTTACGATAAAAATTGCAGAGTACAACACTTGTACACTTGCAGGGCTCAACTTTCAAACTTGTACTCGTCTTCTCTTTGTAGTCTTTGTTAAGGGAATTGAATTATTAAAAAATTGGTCTAAGGTCCACTATAGCATGTTTGTAACCCACCAAATCCACTTCTCAAGTTTGTAACCCACTAGGTCCACTCATATAAGGGCCTTGTTTGGCTTAGACAAAAAAAATGTATTTTTATTCTTTTTCATTTTTTGTGTTGCCAAACTGGGCCCTTGTCAAGCCAGAAAGGAATTAATACAAGACAAAAATGCCCTTGCCGGTTTTTTTTTCATTTTTAAAAATTTTGATAGCTCTCCCTCTCTTTATATTCCAGATCTCACCCGCTCTGCTGTTGCACAGATAACATTATATGTTCAGGTCTGTTAGGCCGCTGCGCGGACCAAATTATATAAGGTTATATATGGTTATGGTTTATTATTCTTTTATAGGGTTATATGGTTATAACGAGTAAGGAACAATATGGTTATATATTCAGATCATATATAACGTTATATGTTCATGCATATACATGTTCAAGTTTTAACAAGTAACAATTATTGAAACCATTACATCCGCCAATCAAAACATGTGTTCAAAATAAATAAAAAATGGATTCAGAGTATGCTATTGTTCAACTACATAGTTATAAATTTGATCAATAGATCTACAAAATGGATTCAGAGTCTTCTGAATAGCAATATGAAAACACGACAAAGAAATTACACCAAAAGACTTTAACCAAATTAAAATTCTAAATCTAATGTTCTTGGCTGTCTTGTCAGGATCAACGATCCTAATGTGCCTCTTCAACTTCATCAGGTACCTTTGGTAGAAGGATTTGATGTGGAGGGCTCTTCTGAGGTTGGAGTTCATCCTGAATTCCATTATCACGGTGTCATTGTGGTGATACTCCAATTTGCAATAAATTGGATTAGGCACTTCATGAAGCCATACTCCTATTTCTTTTGGATTCGTCATTTCTGCACATTTAAGAAAAAAGTTAAACAGATGGAAACATAGAGCTTTATATGTTAAAAAAAGATTCAAGAATTCGTATATTACCATATATGTTTCATGATATCAGTTGTCAAACGAAAACCTAAACGTTATATGTCTAATAGACCTGAATATATAACCATATAATCATATTAAAGCAGTCCACATGTAACCATAGGATGACATGATACTAGGTACAGAATTGGATATATAACCATATATATTCACAAAATAAAATGACAACTAGAACAAAATGATATATGTAAACAACCAAAAGGAGAATATATAATGTCATAACGTTACAATGTTATATGTTATAACCTAATGTTATATTTTTACATTTGAACTCATAAATATATATATGTATGTATCATGTATGAGTACAGACCTAAACATATAACCATATATGTTACTCAACAGCAGTTTAACAAAAGTACAAAAAACATTCCAAAGCCAGCAAAAAACCAGTTAACCCTACTCCGTTGTCCATTACCTATATTGAATTGGTCCGCGCAGCGGCCTCATTGACTGACTTCTATAACATGTAGAGAACAAATTTGGACATATAACCATATCTAACATTATATGGTTATAGACCTGAATATATATGGTTATATATTCACATAACAAAATGACAACCGAACAAAATGATAAAATACCATACATCTTCACAGAACAAAATGACATTTTATAAACAACCAACAGGAGAATATATAACGTCATATAATGTTACGCAATAACATATAACATTACAATGTTATAACCTAATGTTATATGTTTACATCCGGGGGTGTGGGGGCGAAAACGATATTTTCAAGAACTTGAGGTGTAATTTCGGCCATAGAACCCGACCTAATTATATTGCAATCGGTATGTAATTAGGGTTATATGTTAAAGACTCAAATGTAAACATATAGTATCATACGTTCTTCCATTGTAACCATATGATGACATGATACAAGGTACAGAATTGGATATATAACCATATATATTCACAGAATAAAATGACAGCCCAAACAAAATGATATATGTAAACAACCAAAAGTAAAAAAACATTCCAAAGCCAGCAAAAACCTGTTAACCCTACTCCGTTGTCCATTACCTATACTGAATTGGTCCGCGCAGCGGCCTCATTGAATGGCTTCTATAACATGTAGAGAACAAATTTGGACATATAACCATATATAACATTATATGATTCCATAAGTTCATCCAAGACCCTACCACCTAAACCGCATCCACCACCAAATCGCCGCCACCGCCACCCCTGTACCTCCGAAAGCACAACGAACCACCCAACACCGCTAGGCTCCCGGAGAGACCAAGGGCCCTCCGACCGGAGGCGGAAAGAACCGCCACACCCTCCCACACCGGGGAGGGCGGAGGAAGCGAGGCTGAGAAGAAAACAGAGGGAAAAGGGGAAACGATCAGAGGGAGGAGGGAAAGGTAGAGAGGGAGGGAGGAGGGAAGAGAGGAGGAAGAGGGCGGCCCGGGGGAGGAGGGAAGGGCTACAAGGTTATATTAGTATTTTCGTAGGCTAGTGGACTTAGTGGGTTATGAAACTGCTATAGTGGACTTATGGAAAATTCTCTCTTGAATTATTGACTATAACTAGGAATAATTTGGAAGCGGCTAGCCCGTCTTGATTTTGAACGCTACTACACCGGATTATGAATCTCGTTTTAAATTTATAATATCTTATTTAAGCATTTTCTTGTAAAAAAAATTCAGATAACTCATCAAGCTGTTTGAATGTTTCTTATAACTATGGGAAAGTTTAAGTAACATTGAAAAATAGGTAGCAGATATTATTTTATGATAGTTATCAGTATATCCATTTTAAGCAATCTCTAAACATGTCGTGCCAATCCGGTAGCAGATTTTATTTGTTTTTATTTTTTTAATAACACATTTAGGTTTGATTTTCAAATATGATTTAATTTTATTTCTGGTGTAGGTTCATCTGGATCATAACCACCAAAAAATGAGAAAAACAAATGTTCTAGAATTTAAAAAGGTCCAATAAAAACAAATTAATATAACTTATTACAGTGGGGGAGAAAAATTTCGTGCACTTGTTCTTCGTGTTGACTTTCTATGCCACCAAATGGTCCAATAAATAAGTAGTTGGAGTTCATCATTGAATGCTTAAGTTTTTATAACCCCTTGGTGGGGCTAAAATATTCGTTAGGGCTCGTAATACCAATGGGACTTCAACTTTGGCCCTGACAATGGTGCACCATCCACTTCAGTGGGATTTCCTGCAAATGGTTATGTGGTGCTGTCACGACCTGGATTTTTTTAACATAAAATAAATAATACGTTTTAAATGAAAGAGCTTCGCTTGCCTTCGTATTTCCAAAATAATGTCCTACCTGTTTAATTACAGACAAGTCCCCAATTCAAAAGGAAATATACTTTGGCATTACAGCCCAAATTAGCTTAGATACAGTTGTAAGTCTAGCCAAAAGATATTTCAAGGGTTATCAGTTACAAAGCCATCTTGACCAAAGCTAAACTATCACAAGATGAAAAAGTAACTAAGTGAGATAAGCTTCCAAAATCTGTCCACGATCCAAGCATGCAACACATGAGGCTAAAGTCCGGCGTTGACACCTGAAAAGAAGGATTTTGTTGAGCTACAAAGCCCAGTAGGAAAATCTTAACCAAAATTATATGTACGCATGTCGATTGATGCAACAGAAAGAAGGTATGGAAACAAAGCTCAGTACCCAAGATCAATCGATCCACAATCTAAAGCTCGACTTCGACTACGTGCATCAATCACGAGACTCAACAATTAAACATCCCAACTCAACTCACCAAACCAAACTCCCACCATCGGTATTTCCACCCCTTGCGTTACCGTACACCACAACGAGGGTTACCGCGTTACCACCCCTTGCGTCACAGTGATCCCTAAAACACCGGGTTACCGTATTACCACCCCTTGAGTACGAAACCCTTGTGTGTCACCGTGTTACCTCCCTTTGCGCACGGGACTCCCTAAACCACCATCCGACCTCAAACGACCCAATTCTCAACTAACATGCAAGCTATGATTTCCGTAGATCACATTCTTAAACGTAATATCATATAACATGCCAATACTATCACAAGTGCATCACAAACGATCACGTATACCAATTATCAACCAATAAGCAATTTAACAACGTTTAACCATGTAGTTCCATGTTCAATTTGTGTCAACGGAAGACCAACGGGCAAGGAAAGCATCGAAAAGTCGCAAGGAGCCAAAGGAACGAGCTTGAGATCAATTAGGAGGTGTTTCAAGGGGTTTAGAAGTGATCGGGAGTCAAAATAATCAACAAATGATCAACAGGAGCAAAACCTGGAGTTAAGCTCCCCGTATCGATACGGAACAGGCTGTCCAAAAGATAAGCATATGGTATCGATACAGCGCGTAATCTGTATCGATACAACGGGGTTTCGAAGGGCGATTTCTGCAGATTTTCAGAACTTGATCAACAACCAAAACGCAACGATTCAAGGCTCGATTCTACACCCAAACAACAAGTAAACATATAAAAGAAGTCAAGAAGTTCCTACCTCAAGACAAAGGACAAGATTCTCGGATTATTGGACAAGCCCTAGACTTTCGAACTTTGAAACTTCAATTCGAACTCAACCCAAGGATTTTCGAGCTTGTGAATGCGATTGCAAGGCTTGAATGTAGTTGTTTCTCGAAGATTTTTGGGTGTGAGGTGGAGTTTTGAGTGTGAGAGGAGGAGAGAGAGAGAGAGAGATCGGTGGAGGGAGTGGAGAGCCGGTGGAGAGGAGAGAGGAAAGGGAGATGAAATTATCTCCTACTCCTCACCCACCCCTATTTATACTCACAAATCATAAAATCACACATTTAACCCTCAAACTTCTATTTTATCACTTAAGTCCTCAAATCAATTATTCACCGATAAAACCATATTTTCTCAATTAGGCATTTAATCGATATTTCTTAATAAATGTCCATTTTGTAAAATTAGTGGGTAAAAGTTGGTGAATTGTCTATTTTGTCCCTAAAAGTAGATTCCATTTTGAAAAGTTAGTGAGTAAAAGTGTAATGATGATGGGTAAGTAGGGAAAGTGGAGGAAAAAGTTGATGTGAAATGTATAATGATGATGTCTTTTTAATAAGTTGGAGTTACGAAGTAGGACATTTAAAAAGGGACGGAGGGAGTACCAAACAAGAAATCAATAATCATAGAGTTTAAACTTAGAACTCACCTTAGTTAATTCGGAAACAAATGCGGATACTTCTCCTTCACTTCGTCTTCCCTTTCCCACGTCGATTCCTCTCTTCCGAGATGACTCCTTAAGACTCGCACTAATGGAATGGTTTTACCCCTCAAGACTTGCTCGCGCGAATCTAGGATACGTATCGGCTCTTCCTCATACGAAGCATCGGCTTCTAACTCAAGTTCGGACCATTCTAGAACGTGTGACGGATCTGGCTCGTACTTCCGTAACATTGATACGTGGAAAACATCGTGAACGCCCGACAATCTTGGCGGTAACGCCAATCGATACGCGACTTCTCCGATCCTCTCGATAATATCAAACGGCCCGATAAAACGTGGCGATAACTTGCCCCTTTGCCCAAAGCGAGGTAGTCCCCGACGCGGCGACACGTTAAGAAACACGTGGTCTCCCACTTCAAAAGTTAACGGTCAGCGACGACGATCGGCATAACTCTTGTGCCTACTTTGTGCGGTTATTAACCGTTGGCGAATCAATTTGACTTGCTCGGTGGTTCTCCTTTGTGCCTCAAGAAGACGTTGACGAATTGCTCTCATGCTTTCGGAAGTTTCTTGAACTAATTCCGGCCCAACCAAAGTAGCCTCGCCCAACTCGGTCTAGCAAACAGGTGATCGACACGGTCTTCCATACAAAGCTTCATACGGTGCCATCTCGATACTAGATTGGTAACTATTGTTGTACGCGAATTCGACTAACGGCAAATGATCCTCCCAACTACCCCGAAAGTCCATAACGCAAGCCCGAAGCATATCTTCTAGTATTTGGATCGTTCTCTCGGATTGCCCATCCGTTTGAGGATGATACGCGGTGCTAAATAAGAGATTAGTACCAAGAGCGGCCTGCAAGCTTTGCCAAAAACGCGCGGTAAACCTTGGATCTCGATCCGATACAATAGAGATGGGAATTCCATGAAGACGTATAATCTCACGAATGTAAAGACGACTAAGCGACTCAATCGAATCCGTAACTCACTAACTTGTATCGGTAAGAAATGCGCGGACTTAGTCAATCGATCGACTATCACCCAAATGGCATCGTGCCCCCTCGGCGATCTTGGTAATCCGGTAACGAAATCCATTGTCACATTTTCCCACTTCCACTCGGCCACAGGTAATGGTTGCAATTCCCCCGCGGGTCGTTGATGCTCGGCTTTGACTTGTTGACACGTGAGACATTTGGACACGAAGATAACGACATCTCTCTTCATTCCCGGCCACCAAAATTGTCTACGCAAGTCGTGATACATTTTCGTTCCTCCCGGATGCACGGCTAATGGTGAGTGATGGAATTCTCTCAAAATTTCCTCCCGACACGAAATGGGTACGAACAACTTTTCTTGGTATCGTAAACTTTGATCGGCGTGAATCATACATCCCTCTCGAGCATTGCCACTAAGAAACTTGGTACGAAATTCTCCCGCTTCCTTGTCACGTTGTTGGGCCTCGATGACTCGGGTCGACAAGGTCGATTGAACGGTTAAGTTACAAAAAGTGACTCCATCCCGAACTTCCTCAAAATGTAACGCATACGAGCCTAATTCGTTCATCGTTTTCCACTCACGGACGGCCAAACTCGCAAGTTGGGTCGATTTCCTACTTAGCGCGTCTGCTACCACATTCGCCTTTCCCGGATGATACTGTAACTCGAAGTCGTAGTCCTCTAAATGTTCCATCCATCGGCGTTGTCGCAAATTGAGCTCCTTTTGAGAAAACAAGTATTTTAGACTCTTGTGATCGGAAAAGACTTCAAACTTCTCACCGTAGAGATAATGACGCCAACTCTTCAATGCAAAAACGACGGCCGCAAGTTCTAAGTCATGGGTAGGGTAGTTTCGCTCATGAGTCTTCAATTGACGCGAACCATATGCTACAACACGCCCCAATTGCATCAACACGCACCCCAATCCCTCTTTCGAAGCGTCACAATAAACGGAATAACCAATTCCTCGTTCGGGTACAACCAAAACTGGCGCGGTAGTCAATCTCTTCTTCAATTCTTGAAAGGCCATCTCACATGCGTCATTCCAAACGAAACGAGCTCCTTTGCGAGTCAATTTGGTCAATGGAGCCGCTAGGCGAGAAAAATCTAGTACAAACCGACGGTAGTATCCGGCCAAGCCCAGGAAACTACGAATCTCGAATACATTCTTCGGTCGTTGCCAACTCATCACGGACTCTACTTTCCCCGGATCAACGGACACCCCACCATTCGAAATGACGTGACCTAAAAACTTAACTTCGGATAACCAAAACTCACACTTACTAAGCTTGGCATACAAACGGTGTTCTCTCAAAAGTTCAAGGACGATGGAAAGGTGAGATTGATGCTCCTCCTCCGAAGGCGAATAGATAAGGATATCGTCCACGAAGACTACCACAAAACGATTGAGATACGCACGAAAGATACGGTTCATCAAGTCCATGAAAGTCGCCGGTGCATTCGTCAAGCCAAAAGGCATAACAATAAACTCGTAGTGGCCATACCGAGTACGAAAAGCGGTTTGAGGAATATCTTCTCTCCGAACTCTCAACTGGTGATAACCGGACCTTAAGTCAATCTTAGAGAAACAAGTGGCACCTCGAAGTTGGTCGAATAGATCGTCGATTCTAGGCATTGGGTACTTATTCTTTATGGTTACGCGGTTCAACTTACGATAATCGATACAAAGGCGAAGAGAACCATCTTTCTTTTGAGCGAACAAGGCCGGTGCTCCCCACGGTGAAGTACTCGGGCGAATAAACCCCAAACTCTCCAATTCTTGTAATTGAATCTTCAATTCTCTCAACTCGGCGGGCGCAAAACGGTAAGGAGGTATGGAAATTGGGGCGGTACCAGGAAGTAAGTCAAAAGTGAACTCGACTTCTCTCTCAGGTGGTAAACCAGGTAACTCTGTTGGAAACACGTCCGGAAAGTCACAAACGACAAGAGGAAACTCCCCACGCGCGGATACGCCCTCATCTAAGGTCAAACTTGCTAGCACGGCATACATCGACTTATGTTCCCGAGATTCACACAGGTACGGTTCTATCGGTTCCCGACGTTCCCCGAAAAACTCAAAACAGGAACCTCCAGGAGGACAAATACGGACCCGACGCTTGAAGCAATCTATAGTTGCGTGAAATGTGGACAACCAATCCATTCCCAAAATAAGGTCGAACCCCGACATATTCAGCACGATGAAATCAAAAGTAAAACAACGATCCCGTATAGTGAGCTCACAATCCCGGCAAATACGATCTAACGGCGATCTACCTCCTATAGGTGTGTCAACAAACAACGGAGGATTGATACTCTCGATTTCCAATTCCAATGCGCAAGCAAAAGATGTAGCAATAAATGAATGAGAAGCTCCAGAATCAAATAGTACTTTAGCAAAAGAATTGAACACAAGAAATGTACCCCTCACTACTGACGTCTCTGGGGCCTGAGAAATAACAGGAGGCGGAATGGCTGACGTAATGGCAAAAGCTCTCCCCTGAGTAGTTTGACTCTGGACATGTCCACCCCGATGACCGGAACCCTGTGTTGGCGTGGACGAACTAGCTCCTCTCTCGACCTGTGATCCCTGAACCGAAGTGGTCTGACGAAAATGAGGCTGCTGCTGCCTCTGAGTACCCCGAAACGATTGCCGCCCAAAACTCCATCCACCCCTCGACTGCTGCACTGACCCTGACTCGCTGCGAGCCCCGTCCCCACGCGAACAATTCCTAGCAAAGTGACCCGACTTCCCGCAAGTAAAACAGGTACCCAAAATACGCGGACACTGAGCTCGAATATGCCCCGCCTGATCCCTTTGCCTTTTCCTCCCTTGATTACCGAAACTCCCCGATGATGAACTTATACCCCCCCACAGGTTGTCTCGGTTCCCAAGTTGTTGGATTTCTAGGTGCCTCTCGCGGTGTCTCAATGCTCCGTGCACACTCCACGACCTCAGAGAATTTCCCTTTACGTTGTGCCACCACAAACTTCTTCACAGCATCGCTCAAACCCCTTTCGAATCACCTACACTTCCTCTCCTCGGTTGACACCATCTCCGGCGCAAAACGAGACAAAGATTGGAACTTCACGGCATATTCTGACACGGTCATATCCCCTTGCTCTAACTTCTCGAATTCATTCCTCAATTGATCACGACTCGTTTCCGGAAAATACTGCTCCTCAAAAAGCACCTCAAACTCCGCCCAAGTCAAATTCTCAATGTCTGGCTCATCTACTTGAGCCGCGGCCCTCGCCGCCCTCCTTGCGTCTTTCCTTGACTCCAAGACCGACTCCCACCATTCGCCGGCTTCTCCAACCAATTGAATGGCCACAATTCCCACTCTAATATTATCCTCGGTGATGTTAAGAGCTCTAAAGAGCTTCCGGATTTGGGTTAACCAATGGTCGGCTACCAAAGGGTCACTAATGGTTCCATCAAACGTCGGAGGGTTCCTACGGCTAAACTCCCGCATTACTATCATAGCCCTATCCTCAACGTTCTCTCTCGGAGCTTGGTTCAAAAGGTTTACAGCCGTAAGTGCCGCAACAAGGTCCCTAGCAAACTGAGTCTGATTCGGAAGCACGCCTGCACCTCGACCGGCCCTAGCCCCCGGATTCCCTCCAGGATTCTCCCCATGCTGACTAACCTCGTCCTCGGGAGGTACCCCACGGCCACGACCACGGCCACCCCGGTTTCCACCCCTACCTCGTCGCACACGCGTTCTCGGAGGCATCTTACTACAATTATAAGAAAGAGAGGGTTCATCAATCACAACATCGTTCACTAAGGTCAAAGCCTCCAATTATCCCAACACGGGTTGAAAACAACTCTACTGTATTAAAAAGCTATGCCACGTAAGCCAAGTAATAACAATGCACACAAGCACACAAGTGTTATGAAAATATCGTGACATTTTGAACCCATGAGACTAGAAGTCTCCCCACGGTCTCTAGGTATTCTAAACCTAGACGCTCTTATACCAATTTGTCACGACCTGGATTTTTTTAACATAAAATAAATAATACATTTTAAATGAAAGAGCTTCGCTTGCCTTCGTATTTCCAAAATAATGTCCCACCTGTTTAATTACAGACAAGTCCCCAATTCAAAAGGAAATATACTTTGGCATCACAGCCCAAATTAGCTTAGATACAGTTGTAAGTCTAGCCAAAAGATATTTCAAGGGTTATCAGTTACAAAGCCATCTTGACCAAAGCTAAACTATCACAAGATGAAAAAGTAACTAAGTGAGATAAGCTTCCAAAATCTGTCCACGATCCAAGCATGCAACACATGAGGCTAAAGTCCGGCGTTGGCACCTGAAAAGAAGGATTTTGTTGAGCTACAAAGCCCAGTAGGAAAATCTTAACCAAAATTATATGTACGCATGTCGATTGATGCAACAGAAAGAAGGTATGGAAACAAAGCTCAGTACTCAAGATCAATCGATCCACAATCTAAACCTCGACTTCGACTACGTGCATCAATCACGAGACTCAACAATTAAACATCCCAACTCAACTCACCAAACCAAACTCCCACCATCGGTATTTCCACCCCTTGCATTACCGTACACCACAACGAGGGTTACCGTGTTACCACCCCTTGCGTCACAGTGATCCCTAAAACACCGGGTTACCGTATTACCACCCCTTGAGTACGAAACCCTTGTGTGTCACCGTGTTACCTCCCCTTGCGCACGGGACTCCCTAAACCACAATCCGACCTCAAACGACCCAATTCTCAACTAACATGCAAGCTATGATTTCCGTAGATCACATTCTTAAACGTAATATCATATAACATGCCAATACTATCACAAGTGCATCACAAACGATCACGTATACCAATTATCAACCAATAAGCAATTTAACAACGTTTAACCATGTAGTTCCATGTTCAATTTGTGTCAACGGAAGACCAACGGGCAAGGAAAGCATCGAAAAGTCGCAAGGAGCCAAAGGAACGAGCTTGAGATCAATTAGGAGGTGTTTCAAGGGGTTTAGAAGTGATCGGGAGTCAAAATAATCAACAAATGATCAACAGGAGCAAAACCTGGAGTTAAGCTCCCCGTATCAATACGGGAAAAATCCGTATCGATACGGAACAGGCTGTCCAAAAGATAAGCATATGGTATCGATACAACGCGTAATCTGTATCGATACAACGGGGTTTCGAAGGGCGATTTCTGCAGATTTTCTGAACTTGATCAACAACCAAAACGCAACGATTCAAGGCTCGATTCTACACCCAAACAACAAGTAAACATATAAAAGAAGTCAAGAAGTTCCTACCTCGAGACAAAGGACAAGATTCTCGGATTATTGGACAAGCCCTAGACTTTCGAACTTTGAAACTTCAATTCGAACTCAACCCAAGGATTTTCGAGCTTGTGAATGCGATTGCAAGGCTTGAATGTAGTTGTTTCTCGAAGATTTTTGGGTGTGAGGTGGAGTTTTGAGTGTGAGAGGAGGAGAGAGAGAGAGAGAGAGATCGGTGGAGGGAGTGGAGAGCCGGTGGAGAGGAGAGAGGAAAGGGAGATGAAATTATCTCCTACTCCTCACCCACCCCTATTTATACTCACAAATCATAAAATCACACATTTAACCCTCAAACTTCTATTTTATCACTTAAGTCCTCAAATCAATTATTCACCGATAAAACCATATTTTCTCAATTAGGCATTTAATTGATATTTCAAACATTAAAATTATTCGGGTCTCTACAGGTGCTAAATGCAACATTCCATTAATTACCAATTTATAGATCAACCTATATATATATATCTCCGTGTCCATCTTTGGTAACATTAATAGGGCGGCTTTTTGCAATTTCGTCAAAACTTTTAAATTTTGGATGCAATTTTTTTTTTGAAAAGCATGCATTTTTTTTTTGTTCTGCAAAAAGGGTGGGAGGGAGTGACTAACGTTAGCAATCCCCCTTGGGCGTGACCATAGAGGCTCTCTACCCGCCAGTAAAATGTTTGGGTCGAGCCATAGTTATTGTCCGTGAGGACATGCCGTCACCACAGCAGCACTTAGGTACAAGATGGCATAAGCACCAATATCAAACCATTGGAACCGAGAAAAGTCGAACAAAATCCAAAACCAATATACTGAAAATAAGGAAAATAAGTTTCTTTTTTGTTGACAATTTCTATAAGGAGAAACTGATATTTCTTTATGTACAAAAGTTCTTAAGAACAAAATGCTTAACAGCTAAATTCGCCTTCATTTGTGTACAAAGTTTCTTAAGAACAAAGTTCTTAACAGCTATATGGCCAACTATATACGTAGCTAATATCATGCGAATTGACTTTATTTCGAAAAAATAAAGCTAGAGTATGTCAATGGTGCTTAAACAAATTTAATTTGGCCTCAAGAAAGAAAATTTAATTTTAGGTTTCATTTTACAGTTCATGCCACTACTAGACATAAATGGAGAATCTCAAAAGTCAAATCATATTAAATTGGACCGGTTCCACTCACAAATCAGTTGACCCAACATTTCACACAAGTTTTGCGTAGGACTCCCACGCATATGATCGGAGCTGTTCAATTTATTTAAAACATGTTTTTAAGAGCTCCTATAAAAAATCACTTATTCTGATATCAGTAAGTGCTTGATCGGTTCATTTAGTTGATTCCAGTCAAATTTTGCAGGATAAAATTGAATGAACCGATCAATCTATTATCGATATCCGAATGAGTTGATTTTTCTCAAGAACTATTAAAAACATGTTTTAAACAAATTGAACGGCTCCGATTATTTGTGTGGAACTCCGATTAATTTTGTGTCAAATATTTTGTAAGCGGAACCGACAATCTGATAAGTATATTACTGTTTTTTCCCTTTCGGCATGTTGTTAAGCCCAAAAGTTATAATTTGATGATTAATCTTGCTCAAGTTGCACCTGTTATTTTTTTAATTACTTTATATAAACCGATGCCCAATGCAGATGCCATCTATGCATATCACTAGAGAGATAAACAGAAATTATGAGTTTGACAAATTTGCAATTATCAAACTTTTGTGCCAGTGGCAATGTCAAACCGTTGACATGCTAATAATATGAAGCTTAACTCACTGACCTCAACCACCAAGCTTAACTCACTGGCTTAACTCACTGGGCTTGTAACACCCCGATTTTTGGAAATGTTAATTTAATATTTTTTAAATATTTATTAAATAAAAAGGAATATAAAGTCATTACAAAATAAATCCTCCTTAAATTCAAATTATATAATAGATAGGGGAGGACACTACAGTAAATCTTCTTCTTGCGCCGTTTTTCTTCCTCAATAAGTCTTTGATCCGCACTGTACTCGTCCAGCTACCCTAAAAATGTCTTGAAAAGCAGAGCAAATCCCTAAGTACGAGGCTTTGTTCACCAAGCTAACCTGTTGAGGTTGGTTGCTCAGTAGGAGTATTGGCACTCCACCAAAGCTCCATGCTGTAGTCTGACTGAAGGCCTCGTTGACATCGAGGCAGCTATTTAGCTTTGCTATGCCATCAAAAACAAACATTTTAGGCATCAACCTTGATATCCCTCTCTCACTCAGTTTGCTTCTTAACATTGTTTATGAGGATATAAGGTCCCTCCTGCCTTCAAATGTGCCTATACAATGTTTTGTATCAAATATTTTGTAAGCGGAACCGGCAATCCGATAAGTATATTACTGTTTTTTTCCCTTTCGGCATGTTGTTAAGCCCAAAAGTTATAATTTGATGATTAAATCTTACTCAAGTTGCACCTGTTATTTCTTTAATTACTTTATATAAACCGATGCCCAATGCAGATGCCATCTATGCACATATCACTAGAGAGATAAACAGAAATTATGAGTTGACAATTTTGCAATTATCAAACTTTTGTGCCAATGGCAATGTCAAACCGTTGACAAGCTTATAATATGAAGCTTAACTCACTGGCCTCAACCACCAAGCTTGTAACACCCCGTTTTTGGAAACGTTAATTTAATAATTTTTAAACATTTATTAAATAAAAGGAATAAAATAGATAAGCTTGTTTAATAAACATTTATTAAACAAAATAAATCCTCCTTAAATTCAAATTCAAATTATATAATAGATAGGGGAGGACACTAAGGTAAATCTTCTTCTTGCACCGTTTTTCTTCCTCAATAAGTCTTTGATCCGCACCGTTTTTCTTCCTCAATAAGTCTTTGATCCGCACCGTACTCGTCCATCTAATAGTATTTCCCCTGTACGTCTCCTAATTCTAGCATAAGATGATAAGGCCACAAAAAGTAGCACCATGAGCAATTTAGTCCAATTGCTAACTCTTACCCCTATGTCCTATACTCTAACAAAAATAACATGTAACATTTTATCTTTTCACAAAAATTAAACATCACAGAACTGAAGTGTCAATGTCTTTTCAGAGTTATCGTAATCACAGCATATTATAAACAGTGTCATCATTTTCCATTTGTTGAATTCGCTTTCCATTCCACCAAGGTGTACTATGACCTCATAGTGCTCTATTGTAATAGAGTGCTGCTATGGGTACATACAAAATGTACATACAATGTACATATAGATTTTGTGAGGCTCAAATCGGGTCTCACAAAGATGATCCAAACCGTCCATTATTTTTAAAACATATTTTTATGGAGCCCTGTAAAAAATCAGCTCAACCCGATATCGGTAAGGATTTTTTCTGAATTTGTGGGGGCGACGAATAGTTTTCGCCCCCACAAATTCAGAAAAAATCCTTACCGATATCGGGTTGAGCTGATTTTTTACAGAGCTCCATAAAAATATGTTTTAAAAATAATGGGCGGTTCGAATCATCTTTGTGGGACCCGATTTGAGCCCCACAAAATCCATATGTACATTGTATGTACATTTTGTATGTACCCTTAGCATTTTTGATTGTAATACATGAATTGTGCGTGAGTCTGAAATTTTTATTGTCTAGCATACTGAAACATAAAGCCTATATCAGAACTTTTTCACTTTTCTTTTCTATCAAAAAATTTCCATCGATCGAAAGTGATATATTCCAGGCTTAGTGCTTCCGCCTATTCGTTAGCTGTCAGCTGTTCACCACTCCTCCCTTCTTGCCTATTGAAGAATATTAACAGTAGCCAAATACTCCCTCCCTCCGTCCCTTCTTTTTTTTTTTTGGGACTTTTTAGATATTCGTGCAGTTTTTGAAACTTTTATATATCCCAATTTATAATATTTTTCATAATTTTAAAAACTTTGTATTATAGATTTAATTGAGAACTATCAAACAAGATTCATATTGCATATTTTTGGAAATTCATATTGGAAGATATAAGAGTTTAAAGAATAACATGAATATCGAAAAAGTCCAAAGAAAATGAGACAGGGAGGGTAAAACATTTTTGTCAAACCAAACAAAATTAGGCAATTGCTTACATCTCATGACCCTAGACAAGTTATGATTCAAAAAGATGCCTTTGCCACCAAATTATGTTGACCTTTACAAACCTCGAACTATGATAATGTTAAAAAACCCATCAAGTTTGGGCAAGTCAACTCATCAATGCACATGCATATATTAATAAAAAAATGGTTACGCATGTGCATTATGATTGGTCAATTATGGCCGTCCAAAAAAATGATTGGTCAATTATGGATCGACGATTTAGAAAGGCGTGTGCAGGAAGAGATTGGCAAGGCCTAGAAATTGACTTGGCTAATTTTTTTTTATAGATGGGGGACATATGAGAAATTTATAGAAATAGTCCTCTTAGTTTTACCCCAGTCTCATTTTCGTCCTTCAAGTATTAATTGCAACTCTTTTGACCTTCAAGTTTGTTTTCGTATCAAGTTGGTCCAAATGGTAATATCTGTCAGCCAAATTAGACAGAAAATATCAAATTGATGACAGCTTGGACATTGCAGTTCGTACCAAGTTGGTCTAATTGATGACTTCTTCCCTCAATTTGATTTTTTTTGTCAAGTTTAGCTGACAAAAGTTATCAATTGGACCAATTTGGTACGAAAACTAAACTTGAAGGTCAAAAGAGGTGTAAATGATATAAAAAATTGGTGGGAGGTCCACTGTAGCATGTTTGTAACCCACTAAGTCCACTAATCAAATCTCTAACCCACTAAGTCCACTAATAGGTATTTGGTAAGGTATGAAGTCCACTTCATTTAAAAGATAAATAATCCCTGACAGATTTACCCTTCCATTCAAATCCCATCCATTTAGCTCATTATCTCTCCATTATCCCTTCTAATTTTGTCCTTATCCATTCAATCACGGGTATCTCTCTCTCTCTCGTCTCTCTCTATTTGAAATCACGTCAATCACGTTGTTGTACTTATATAACGTTATATAACAGTCGAAGATTCTCCTTTTCTGATACACTATATATAACGTTATTGTACATATATAACGTTATATATTCTCCTTTTTAAGAGTTAAGCCGCTGCGCGGACCAATAAATATAAGGTTGTCTATGGTTATATATGATTATGATTATATGTTTATGCATATATATGATCAAGTTTTAACAAGTATTATGTTGGATCAGTTTTGTATCTAACGTTATTGTACTGATATAACGTTGTCTAACATTGTATATTCTTTTTTAGAGTTACATCTTGATCTCAACTGCTTTGTTGAATTTTTTTTGAGTTTCGCTGCACAAAAACTCTCATATAACATTATATTTTTACTTTATTGAATTGGTCCGCGCAGCAGCCTCAATGACTTGTTTCTACTAACAATAATACACAAAAAAAAACGTAATACATGTGACAAAAAATAATCATATAACCTTATAACGTTATACATGAGATTTTGTCCTTTCTAACTCTAAAAAAATAAAAAGAGGAGATCTCGTAACTTCTTTCCCTTCGTCGCCGTCGCCTTCTTCACAGTCGACTTCACAGGTAACTAAATACTCTTCACCCCTTGAACAACTGCACAAATAACAGCCGTTAACAAAATTAGTATATAACCAACATTGATATAACCATATATACTATCGAATCCCTAACTTAATTCAACCATACCATAACATTATATGTTCAGGTCTGTTAGGCCGCTGCGCGGACCAATTCATATAAGGTTATATATGATTATGGTTTATTATTCTTTTATAGGGTTATATGGTTATAACGAGTAAGGAACAATATGGTTATATGGTTATATTTTTTAGATCATACATAACCTTATATGTTTTTTTGTTCTGCTTCTTATTTATGCAACCATACATCTTCACAGAACAAAATGACATTTTATAAACAACCAACAGGAGAATATATAACGTTATATAATTTGTTCTGCTTCTTATTTATGCAACCATACATCTTCACAGAACAAAATGACATTTTATAAACAACCAACAGGAGAATATATAACATTATATAATGTTACACAATAACATATGAATGACATTACAATGTTATATGTTTACATCCGGGCCATAGAACCCGACCTAGTTATATATATATAGGGCAGGAGCCCCCACGGCAGAAAACGATATTTTCAAGAACTTGGGGTGTAATTTCAGCCATAGAACCCGACCTAATTATATTGCAGTCGGTATGTAACTAGGGTTATATATATATAACCACATATAACCTTATATGAATTGGTCCGCGCAGCGGCCTAACAGATCTGAGTATATAACCATATATGTACCTAACATCAACTAACGAAAGTACAAAAAATAAAACCCTAACAGATCTTAACGTTATATACAACGTAACTCCAAACAGAGAATATATAATGTTATATAACGTTAGAGCATGAATCTGATCCAGTTTTAACATGGAACTCTCATATGTACAATAACTTCTAAAAAATCAACAACGACAACAAATTAAAAATCAGATTTTATAACAACATCAAAATCAACATCAGCAGATCAATAGAGAGAGACGAGAGAGAGAGATTTATTTCTTTCGTTCTTCATATTCGGAACGAACTGTACCTTGGGCTAGGTCGACGATCGACGACGAAGAAAGTCTGGGACGTGGGTTGATCTCTGCTGTTCGTCGGTAGATCTCGATGTTGAAGTGACGACGGCAATCGTGGGCTTCACGACGGCGACAGAGACGACGCTGGTATTTGAGCGCTCGAGGACGGCGGAGAAGGGCAGACGAGGACGAAGAACACTGATCCAGTGGTCTACACGAACCGTCTTGGGTTGGGTTTTTGCCGAGTTTTGTTCTTCTGGATCTTCTGGAAAAGGGGGGAGGGGGGGTAGGGGGGAGGGGGGGAGGGGGGATGAGTTTTATAATGGGAACAGACAGAGGAAAAACAGGAATGGAGGAAAAAAGGGAGAAAAAAACGGGAATGGAGAAAAAAAGGGAGAAAAAAACGGGATACAAGATTTTTTGAAAGCAGGGGTATATTAGACTAATCAGAATTATTATATCTTTACAAATAAGTTAGTGGACTTAGTGGGTTATAGAATTTAGAAGTGGACTTAGTGGGTTTGGAAAGTGGTACAGTGGACCTGGGAAAAATTCTCCCTAAATGATACTTGGAGGACGAAAATGAGACTCGGATGAAATTAGGAGGACCATTTGTATAAATTTCCCGGGAAATATTTGAACACTTGGAAAGAATAAAACATGTGTATGAGAAAGAGGGTGAATTTCATTGGCCACTTGGTTTTGGAGGCAAAGATAGTTGTGAACAAATAGGGGTGAATGATTTTTGCACTCTATTTTTTCATAAATGCACTTGAAATGTTGTTTTTAGTGTTTTTACACAAATAAAAAGATCTAGACGATGATATTTGCAGTGCACTTATGAAAATATAGAGTGCGAAAATCAATTTCCCTAATAAAAAGTAGAGAAAAATATGTGGAAGTTCTTCTCTTACTAATTTTTGTGCCCTATGGCAGTATGCCAGTAAGATAATGTTTCTGTTTCCGAAAAAACAAGGCAATAAATAGTTAGTCTTTTGACCAGTCTTCTATGAAATCAATGCTTGTTTCATGTTATAGTATTTTTATACTTAAAAAAACTTACAAACAAATATATTGCAAAAGAAGTTTACTCAGATTGTTGCTTGGGAACCTGTGGGTGGAATGGGGGATGCTGTTGTAGTGTGGCGATCTGCCCGTTTATCTCGGAAATCGACGGCTCGGATCTTAATCGAGCAATGGATGGCTAAGATTTATATGTGCTCAGACTCAATCCAAGTTGTTTGTGCCGAGATAAATGGCCGAATCGACCACTCTACACAGTATAGTGTGGAAGCACAGTATAGTGTGGGAGGTGCTCCACATCATCGCCATTTCCCTATGGGTGTATATATCTTCCAAAACTGCCAAATTAAATAAAAAAATCTTTCTGCACTGTGTTTATATGCAGTATTTAGTGCAACGATTATAGATTATATGCACATTAATTATATGTAAGGGTAATACCCAAACTGGGGTTCCGGGAACCTCACGCTTACCCGTATGTCCGCTCCCGGTACTACCGATCAAGGAGTTCCAATGAGTTTGATCTAGCATTTAAAATCGATTCTTTTCAAGATGACAATGGTTCGATCAGGAACTTAATGATATCCGATCTAATTGATTTTTGATACACTTTTCCACTCGACGAGCTCTATAAAATAAGTCGGAGTGAGACCGAAGAGGACCATGCTCGCAAGGGACAGCCCGGTGCTGCATGCCCTTTTGAGGGGCAGCATCAACCCCAGATCCGTGTATAAGATACTGCAATTATTACCGATTAGATAAATCCATTCTCACTTCATACCGGCTTTAAATTCCACATATTTCCAAAACTCCAGTTAATGGCATCCCCGAATCTGCACTGTTTTCCCCCTTGGACCAGAGAGAGAGAGAGAGAGAGAGAAGAGAGAGAGTGTCCATTACCCCAAAAAAAAAAAAGTCAGTCCCCTAGTCAACGGAATGGGGATTTAGAGTGGCGAAAGAAATGGAGAAAGCCAGACCAGACCGATAGACCATTTCCATCTCCTTCCTTCTCTAGCTAGCTGATATGGATTCCTTTCCATTCATCTTCTCAATCTTATTATCGTTTTGTGCTATTGTATCTTGTTCTACTCCATCGACAAATTTTATATTATATCCAACTTTCACTGCTTCAGGTATCCATTTCATCGATGGTTCCCTTGGCTTCTTAACCTCCCCTAACGGAACGTTCAGAGCAGCTATCTCAAGTCCAGGGAGTCAAAGAACCAACTACTATTTGTACATCGTTCACGTGCTTTCCAATACCATCACCTGGTCTGCTAATCGTGACGCACCTGTTTCTAGTACAGGAACCATGACTCTTTCTGTGACTGGAATTGTAATCACAGATCAAGACAGCAGCTTAAAATGGTCCACTCCTCCGTTAAATTCTTCGGTCTCATCTCTACAGCTAACTGAGACTGGGAATCTTGTGTTACTCGATCAATATAATGCTACTCTTTGGGAAAGTTTTCACTATCCAACGGATACAATTGTGATGGGGCAAAAATTGCCCGTAGGGGTATTCCTATCCAGCGCGGTATCAAGTAGTGACTTGTCAGTTGGCGGTTACTGGCTTTCAATAACTGCCTCTGATGCTTTACTGCAGTGGCAGAATATGACTTACTGGAAGCTATCGATGGGTGCCGCAGCTTACACAACCTCGAGTTACCCGGTGGAGTACATGGCGATGAACCAAACGGGTCTTTATTTGTACGGTAATAATGGTTCTACCGTCGTAATGCAGGTGAACGTATCAGTATCAAAGTTCGGGATTGCCAAATTGGATTATTCCGGCCAGTTCAGTGTCAGTAACTTTTCTGGTACTAAGTTCAACACGGTATTCGCGGGGCCAGATGATAAATGCCAAATCCCGTTCATATGCGGAACCCTTGGCCTGTGTAGTGACAATGTTGATAATCACATATGTTCGTGCCCATCCAACTTCCATCCTAGTTCACAGAGCCAAAATCAAACTGTTTGTGTGCCAAGTGACGGTTCTTATTCGTTGTCAAATTCGTGTAATTCAACTGATACCAGCAATACGGGTAACTCCTTGTTTTCATATTTGAGCCTTGGCTCTGGTATCGACTACTTTGCTAATGATTTCACGAGCCCTGTGAAGTACAGTGTAAACTTGTCTGCCTGTGAAGATCTCTGCTCAACAGACTGTTCCTGCTTGGGAATTTTCTATGACAACTCATCAAATTCTTGTTATATGCTTCAAAACCAGTTGGGATCAGTTATGTCAACCGCCAGTAGCAAAGATGATCGCTTGGGTTTTGTTAAAACAATAGTCGGGCCTTCGCCTGTTAATCAAGCAGTTGGGTTTCCCAAAGTTGCTCTAGTGTTGTTGCCTTTTATTGGGTTCTTCTTTTTAGCTGCTCTTGGATTCTTCTTGTGGAGAAGATATACAAGCTCTAAAACTGAGAACTTAAATCTCAACAGTCAGGCCATTCCTTTTTCTGATGACTTGGATGCCTTCTCCATCCCAGGATTACCTATAAGATTTGGGTATGCAGAACTCGAGGCGGCAACTGATCAGTTCAAGAATATTATTGGGTCAGGTGGGTTTGGTGCAGTGTACAAGGGTACACCCCGATAAATCACATGTGGCAGTGAAAATGATCACTAATTTTGGTGTTCAAGGGAAGAAGGATTTTTGCACTGAGATAGCCATCATCGGAAATATTCACCACGTCAATTTGGTTCGGTTGAGAGGGTTTTGTGCTGAGGGGAGAGAGAGGCTTCTGGTTTATGAGTATATGAACCGTGGATCCTTAGAGTGCACCCTCTTCGGGAATGGACCAGTCTTAGAATGGAAAGTAAGAGTTCAAATAGCACTTGGAACGGCACGTGGACTTGCGTATTTGCATAGTGGGTGCCAGCAGAAGATCATCCATTGTGATATCAAGCCTGAGAACATACTCCTCCACGACCATTTCCAGGCCAAAATCTCCGATTTCGGGCTGTCTAAACTTCTGAGCTCTGAACAATCTGGTTTATTCACGACAATGAGAGGAACTCGTGGATATCTTGCTCCTGAATGGCTTACTGGCTCTGCGATCTCTGACAAGGCTGACGTTTACAGTTTTGGAATGGTTTTACTGGAAATTCTGAGTGGAAGGAAAAACTTCTCTTTCCAAAGGCAAAGCGAATGTATGAAGGATGAAGGTGGTGGTGGGTACTCATCATCTTCTTCTTCTTCAGGACATGGAACTGTTTATTTCCCCATTTTCGCTTTAGAGATGCATGAACAAGGAAGGTACTTGGAACTTGCGGACCCCAGGCTCGAGGGGAGAGTAACTGGTGAAGATGTGGAGAAGTTGGTGCGTGTAGCTCTATGTTGTGCGCATGAGGACCCGACGCTTAGGCCAAATATGGTTAGTGTTGTTAGCATGTTGGAAGGTGATATCCCTTCAGGTCAGCCGAAGTTGGAGTCGTTGAACTTTTTGCGATTTTATGGGCGTCGATTTGCTGAGGCCGCTTGTACGATAGAAGAGAATAACGGGCAAGCGGATGTTATATTTCCACAATGGAGTGCTTCTTTTACTAGTTCAAGGAGTAGCTTGCCTCTTAACTCCTCTCGGATATCATCGTAGCAAATTAATGTCAGGACCTAGAGAGTATCGAATGACTAAGCTTTGTAAAATTATTTATGCATTTTACTGTGTATAAATAGTTTTACCGGCAAATAATCGTCATTGTCGTTTCCGTATTTGCTTTTGAGTATACATGTTCTTCAATGTCATTACACTTTGTTTTTGTGTCGTGTGTAAAGACATTGTTTACCTGATTGCATGTAATGTTTCTATCTAGACTTTGTTGTTTTACTCTTTACTTGGGAATTTCATAGTATACTCTATCTCGGTCGTCGTCGGAAGGCAAGGAAGGACGGAAACCCACTTCCACTATATTATCATGATAGCAATAACCCATTAAGGTAGATGATTCATACGTACACAAGGTGGTTTTGATGTGCTACGACTGCTTATTGGGTGCTATAAATATTATAAATATTATTCAAGTCCCGAAGTACTACTCCCTCCGTCCCTTTATTACAGTCCAGTATTCCATTTTGGGCTGTCCCTTAATAAGTGTCCATTTTATAAAGTTAGTGGGTAAAAGTTGTTGAATTGTCTATTTTATCCCTAAAGTAGATTCCATTTTGAAAAGTTAGTGAGTAAAAGTGTAATGATGATGGGTAAGTAGGAAAAGTGGAGGAAAAAGTTGATGTGAAAGATATAATGATGATGTCTTTTTAATAAGTTGGAATTACGATGCAGGAGAGTATGTATTTTTGGTGTGTTTTTGTTGGTACAATCCAAAGTACTAAGTATCATTTGATTATTTGTCAGCAAAACATAGAAGTTGAAATTACATATATTGCATGTCGTCGAAAATCAGAACTCTGTAAGAATGAGTTAAAATCAGGTGAAATTCCACGAAAACCTCCTAATGTTTAAAATCGTTCATACAGCCTTCCATCTATATGAAATGAAAAATTGGCTGACTCTATTAATAGAATCAGGAGAAAATGACGATTCTACCTCTTAAAAATTGCCCACAATGACCCCCTCATTTATAAAAATCGCCAACGCTAACACCCTCATCTATAAAAATGGACCACACTGACCGAATACACTCTTCTTTCCTCTTTGTTCTCCCTTTCTCTTTCTCTTCCATCATCTACCCACCACCCCTACATCTTGGTTGTAGAGGGAACTAATTAACTAATTGAACCCCTCTTTCATCCATCGTTTGTACATACACACCATCATTCTCTTTCTCCATCTCTCCGATCTCGCCAATGCCTATTCCCCACTTACCTCTCTCTCTCTCTCTCTCTTTCTCTCTCTAGGTACAACCTCTTCTCAAATCTCAATTATATTAAAGGGTCGACTATGAATTGAAAAATAGATTTGAGCGATTGCTTCTCTTCGTCCCTTGTCCTAAAACTTCTTCACAGCCAATCCCAAAGCAACACCAACACCATTTGATCTCATTCCAATCAAGCATGCTGATTTGAGCTGAAAACTCAATTAAAAAACTTGCTTTGTTTTATTGGCGAATGATGTCAATACTGTATTTGGTTGCTCCTAAAGTGTTTGAAAGATTATTTTAATTTGTTAAGGGATTGTAGAAATAGAGAACTTGGCTTGATTTGGCGGGGGGTGACCGGGGGGGTTGTATGTACATATTGAACAAGGGTATTTTCATCCAATTTGAACAATTTTCATTAATACTTAATGGTCTTTTGACAAAAGGGTGCAGATTAGTTAATGGTTATAGATGAGGGAGTCTGTATGGGCAATTTGCAACAAACATGCATGGAAGTGGGGGTCTCCGTGGAATTTCACTTTAAAATCACCCATCAAATAAGTACGTGCGAAGAATGAAGCCTTTTCATTTGTAGCAAAGAACTATATATGCGTTGGTATTCATCCAAATTTAGGGTCCCTTGACAGAAGGAAAGTATGTGATTGAGTAGACAATTTCATGGCCAAACGAATCTTTGAAAGCATAGTTTGATAGGTTTACTTAGGGCTGCACATAAGGGTATTTTCATGTACATATTGAACAAGGGTATTTTCGTCCAATTTGTAACAATTTTCACTAATACTTAATGGTCTTTTGACAAAAGGGTGCAGATTAGTTAATGGTTATAGATGAGGGAGTCTGTATGGACAATTTGCAAGAAACATGCATGGATGTGAGGGTCTCCGTGGAATTTCACTTTAAAATCACCCATCAAATAAGTACGTGTGAAGAATGAAACCTTTTCATTTGTAGCAAAGAACTATATAGGCGCTGGTATTCATCCAGATTTAGGGTCCCTTGACAGAAGGAAAGTATGTGATTGAGTAGACAATTTCATGGCCAAACGAATCTTTGAAAGCATAGTTTGATTAGTTTACTTAAGGCTGCACAGAAGGGTATTTTCATGTACATATTGAACAAGGGTATTTTCATCCAATTTGTAACAATTTTCATTAATACTAAATGGTCTTTTGACAAAAGGGTGCAGATTAGTTAATGGTTATAGATAAGGGAGTTTGTATGGGCAATTTGCAAGAAACATGCATGGATGTGGGGGTCTCCGTGGAATTTCACTTTAAAATCACACATCAAATAAGTACGTGCGAAGAATGAAACCTTTTCATTTGTAGCAAAGAACTATATATGCGCTGGTATTCATCCAGATTTAGGGTCTCCCTGACAGAAGGAAAGTATGTGATTGAGTAGACAATTTCATGGCCAAACGAATGTTTGAAAGTATTGTTTGTTAGGTTTACTTAGGGCTGCAGAGAAGGGTTACATATTGAACAAAAGTATTTTCATTCAATTTGTAACAATTTTCATTAATACTTAATGGTCTTTTGACAAAAGGGTGCAGAATAGTTAATTGTTATAGATGAGGGAGTCTGTATGGGCAATTTGCAAGAAACATGCATGGATGTGGGGGTCTCCGTGGAATTTCACTTTAAAATCACCCATCAAATTTGTATGTGCGAAGAATGAAACCTTTTCATTTGTAGCAAAGAACTATATATGCACTGGTATTCATCCAGATTTAGGGTCTCCCTGGCAGAACGAAAGTATGTGATTGTGTAGACAATTTCATGGCCAAATGAATCTTTGAAAGCATAGTTTGATAGGTTTACTTAGGGCAGCATAGAAATTAGGCGAATCACGAAATTGGTCCGAACAGAATCTATCCGTATGTTTTTGTTCTGGATCCATGTATTAATTGTCCAGGGATTCAAAATTTGAAAACCGTGTGATATGGTTCGGTCCACAAATTCTCATATTTACATTTTTTTGAGCTCAAGGACACGCGCCCTCACCCATAGCCGGTGAAAATTCACTAATAACAAATTCTCATATTTACATTTTTTGATCCGTATGTTTTTGGTCTGGAACAGGTGTACTGCATGATTACTAAAATACCTTTCTGCAAAACTAGTGAAAGTTCACTAATAATTGAAAATTCATTATTTAGTACAAAACATTAAAAATCAGCCAATTGTCAACTCCGGCAGCCCTCACCCCTAGCCGGTGACCCCCAAAGTTAGAAATTTTACCAATAATAGGAAGTTCTAATGATGTACTGAAAATTCAAAAAATCAACCAACTACCAACTCCGACAACCCCCAGGCCCTAACACCGGCCGGCGATCCTAAAAGTTAATTTGGGAGACTTAGCCATGAGATTACAAATCGACGGATTTGGCCGCCTTCCAAGGTTGCACCTCCTAACCTCACTAACCTTTTAGCTTCTTCTTTTTTATCAGCATAACCTTTTAGCTTTTCTTTGAAAGTTAGTGAGAACACACTAATTTTTTGGCTAAGATCTAGCTGTACAAAAATTAGAGAAATTAGTGTACATTCACTAACTAGTATATGCTTATGATGGAATCTCTAACGACCTGTGTAGTGTATGTGGGGCCCACCCCTATTGTGAGTGTGTGTGGTTCTAAACTCATTGAATTGCATTACTCATTCCTCTCTCTCAGCCGAATAAATGGGGAATGGGGTGGGTTTGGTTTTTTTTGCAAGGGATGAGATGATGGAGTGTGGGAAAGTGTGAGATGTGAGGGTTAGTAATCTATCAATATCCTGTGCAAATGTGTATAAGTTTTTAAAGCCTCCAAGCCCACATCCTGTGCATTGAACGGGTACAACGCTTGGGGGAGTGAATGAATGTGTTGTCGAAGTTTTGGTGGAGCAAGAGGGGTGGCATGGAAGCCTAAATTAAGGGAAGGGATGGATGGGTGGAGTGTTGGATTGGAATTGGTTAGGGTAGTTTAGTTAAGATTTTTAGATTAGGATTTCTAGTTACGTATCAATTAGGTTAAAACTAAAATAAATTATTCTATCTAATGAAAAATATAGGAGTAACCTTATAAATTTTATTCGAAAAAATTTATGGTCAAAATTCAGTGTGTGTAAGGTCCATCCCTTTTGTGAGTGTGTGTGTAAGTGTTTGTGTGTGGTTGTAGCATTGTTGAAAACAATTAATCTCCCGCCACCTCCCTCCACTACTCCATATATTAATCCCCCGAAATTCTAATCACAAGGAAGATTTGCGGGGAACCACGCAAGAAAAAACGCATTTAGGCCCATTCCGGATCCCACAAAAATCTAAAAAAATATCCATAAATTTTTGAATATTATTTTAGGGAACCAACTATACTAATGCATTTCTAAATGGAAGCCACTGTGCATGCTTAGTAGTAATGTTCATGTTAATGGAAAGTCTGTTGCTTGTTTTATCTATGGGAGATTTAGTAGGAGGTCCACTGTAAGAATTTCCTAAAGTCTCGGGTCCACACTATCATTTCATAACATATACAGTCCACACTGTAATTTTATAACATAGCATAAGACAAAAATACCCCTGTTTTTACTCTGTAGTAGAGACGTTCCCAATATCCAAACCTAAACCCTACTGTTACGTTCCCAAACCGATCGATCGGAGAAGACGTTTCTCCTCCGACTCCTGACATCGGAGAAGCTCAACGGAGAAGACACGACTACTCCAACCTCTCTTTAGTTAGCTAAGGAAAGTAGCAAACACCTACTCCTCCTAGGGTTCTTCTATCTGCTGCTCTGGTCCTATTCCTAGGGTTTTCTCTCTCCGGCGTTTGGAAATCCTGATCGTCCGACAGCTCGCTGGTGCCTTCCAAGCACGAAGAGGGAAGGAAGAAGGAAGCCCCCGACTCTGAAATCACATACATTGTTCATTGGAGAGGAATACATTCAGTAGTATTGTTTGTTTGTGTTTGTTCGTGACTCCCCATTACTCAGCTGAAATTTAACTTAAATACAGGTATCTGAAATGAGAGAATTACTACTTTGTTTGTTTCGAATCATTGGCTACCAATCCTTTCTTTGGTCCTAGGGTTTTCTCAAACACCTGCCCCTAGGGTTCTATCTGTCCAATTTTTTGATTCCTTACTCTGGTTCTAGGGTTTTCTCTCTCCGGTGCATGAAATCCAGATTGTTAGACGATTGACAGCCCTGCTGAATTCCACATTTTGCGAACTCTTGCAAGCCCTGCTGCATTGATAGTCACAATGAGGATGAAAAGTACGTATAACAGCTTTAAATTCAGTTTTCAATTTCTTTTATCTGTAAGCCCCTCCATCCAATTGCATCGTAAAACTATGCTTGTATATTCCTTATTTTGTATGTCTCCAATAGCAGTTTCTCTGTTAAGTTGGTTTTTTTTTTGCTCATTGCACTTCGTATTTGTAGTTCAACCTCATTTCTAATCCAGTGAATCAGATACTTCCAGACGAATGTGATATTTTTGTGTTCTTGTGTTTTCTTCTTTTCAGTACATGGTTCTTGTGTATATGTGGGTTTGTTTCATATGTGTTTATTGCATGGATCTTGAGTCTCTCTTTGTGTCGATTCTTGGGATAAAGATTCGATTATGCAAGTGTATGTGTTTTGCCATTTGGGACGCGAGGACAGGAATTCTGGAGACAGAAGAAGATCCACAGCCTTGTTTATTACGTGTTTGTTATTTTTCTTCTCTAGTACTTTTGTGAATTGTGTGACGTCCGTAGGGGTTGATTAGAGTATTGTATGTCTTTCTTTTACTGTATCTCCCTGTTTGTGTATAGATGTGCCTCCGTTTGAAATTTGGTTATATGCCCGATGTGTATCTTTGCTATGATTTTCAAGTGGACAAAACAGAGTTTTTAAGGGAATTTTTGACTGATTGTTGTGTTTTCTCTGTCTGGTTTGACTACTAGTGTATGTATTTTGCCATTTGGGACGCGAGGACAGGAATTCTGGAGACAGAAGAAGATCCACAGCCTTGTTTATTGGGTGTTTGTTATTTTTCTTCTTTAGTACTTTTGTGAATTGTGTGACGTCCATAGGGGTTGATTAGAGTATTGTATGTCTTTCTTTTACTGTATCTCCCTGTTTGTGTATAGATGTGCCTCCGTTTGAAATTTGGTTATATGCCGGATGTGTCTCTTCGCTATGATTTTCAAGTGGACAAAATAGAGTTTTTAAGGGAATTTTCGACTGATTGCTGTGTTTTCTCTGTCCGGTTTGACTACTAGTGGTGAGTTTGTGTATTTGTGCACTTTGAAATCATGGTGATTGTGATATGTAACTGGTTTTTATTCCGCATTTTAGTACCAGATTAGTACATGGCAAGATACTATTACATATAACTGGAGTATGCGGACCGAATTTTGTTTGTATTTCTCTATTTCTTCAATGATTATTTCCAAACAAAGAACCAATCATGAGTATTCAAATAGGCGGGGTTACCAGTTTAACTCCCATAAGCCTATTGTTGGGAAAGTTGTTGCATGGCTGTATAAGTGCTGATCTGGAAAAGAGGAATGAAGTTAGGCTTATGGTTTTATTGTCGTCATGATAATCCAAGTTGCATGGTTTTGATATTTAGTCAGCAACTATAGAACTTTAGTTCCAGTTAGTGTTGAGCAAAATAATGTGTAGATGTAGGAAATTGTAGTGCCTTGTTTCTCTTGAAGTGCTCGTATATACATGCTTCTTTCTCTTGTTATTGGGATTGCCTGCTCTCTAAGTTTTGTTTTGTCATTGAACAGCTGATTGTGAGTGCTCGACTTATGTGTCTACTGTATGCTACAAGATTGCCAAGAAAATTGTAAACTGTAAAGAATCACTACAACAAAATTTGGTTTTGGCGACGCACAATAGTATGTTGGCAAAGGCTTATTTGCGTCGGCAAAGGGTTTTGGCGACGCAAGTCCTTGCGTCGGCATGTCGTCGGCGTTGCTATGTCGGCAATAGTATTTGCCGACACGAACACCTTCGTCGCCAAAAGGCAATAGATTTGGCGACATGCCTTGCGTCGGCAAAAGTATGGTTGATATGGGAAACGTATTACACCTTTGCCGACGTGTTTTGCGTCGCCGAAAGGTTACTTGATGAAAAAAATACAATTTTCTTGCTCCTCCTGGGTTTCGAACCCGGGTCATCCAACTACACAAGCCTTTGCACGCAAGGCTCCAACCAACTGCACTACACACACTTTTCGTTATATATTCGGAATATCTAATATATATAGTATATATTTAACATTAAAATAACAATTAAAGTTGAATCAAACGTGATTTTGAACCTTTAAACTAGGGTTGTGCACGGGTCGAGCGGGTCGGTTTTGGCCCGAAACCCGAACCCAACCCGACCATGTCGGGTAACAATATTTTAGGCCCGCAGACTGAACCGAACAGGGGTAAGAACCGTCCACGAGTCCGATTCTTTACGTCGGGTCGGGTTTAGCCTTTGGATTAGTCGGATTGGGTCGGGTCCGACCCCACGGGTAAAGAACGCACCAACCCGGACCCCGAACCGAAAATTGATTTTTAACAGAAATTGAACCCGCACCCGTTCGAACCACATGTTCGACCCCGCCCGAAACCCTTCGAGTCGGGTCGGGTCGGGTTGGTCCGATAGACCCAAAAATTTACAAGAATGATTAGCACGTACAAGACCTTGGTTCAGAAATAAATAAATTCAATGTATATCTTTTAAAGGTAGTGGTCAGCTATTTTTTTAAATGATCGATCTAAACCTTTGGGATTTAACATCTTATCAATTATATCATTCTCGCCAAAATTGGTCATAATCAGATGTCAGCAACTATATGATCATAACACATTTGGTGGTTCCCGAGGCATTAAAGTCCTACAGTGTACAACTTGAGGGCCTCTTGAACTATTTTTTTAAATCGGAACCGTCTATCTTATAAATAAGAAGGATTAAACCATTTCTGCCAAGAATGAAGTAAATCTCTTATCATTACATACTTGATCGGATGTAAAATATCATTCTAATAATGAATCTGCATCCCGATGAAGGGGCTTTCATAACCTAATAGACCTAAAAATTTACGAGAATGATTAAAATACTAACCACAACAAAATGAACGATATCGATCGTCGTGATTGTGCTGCAGTCATCTGGCTACTGTACATTAGACTATAGCATAAGACATTGGTTTAGAAATAAGTAAATTGAATGTATAGATTCTAATGGTATGTAGTTCCTGGCTCATTTTTTCGAATGATCAATCTACACCATTAGGATTTAATGTCTTATCAATTATATCATTCTTGTCAAAATCGGTGATAACTGATCTCGGAAACTACATGATCGTAACATATTCGGTAGGCATTATTCAAGTACACAGGACTTGTTTTTATGATTTCGATCTTCTGTTGTCCACAAGAGATGGGAAAATAACTATTTGTAGAACCACTACCCTCTTGTTTGGACCAACATTTTCATGGTATAAACATCCTGCCAGATAAAGTGAATGCCATTGCCATGCATTGACATTTATTGTTTCCAACTTCCATGCATTGAAATTTATAATAGCTTGATATGGGAAGTTGTTTGTGCCAAGAAGGAGGGTCTGCTTTGTTTCAATACTTTGCTTTATTAGTTTTACAATCGTGTGAATGCCCGTTTTGTTTTTTCCTAATTTTGTGTGTCCTTTTAAACCTATGCAGTGCTGGCAAATAGACTTGAACATGGATTTCAGGAAAGCTCAAATAATGAGACTCAAACACCAACACCAGTGACTCTTCCAAAAACTGAGGTGAATGAGGAAATAGTTGCACCGATTACGGTTAGAGCAAGAGGGTGTACACAAAGCCAGTATGATCTTAGAGAGAGAGTAGCAACAAAAACGCAAGAATCCCGATCACAACCAAAGGATGGGAAAAAGAAAAGAAAAATGGATAGGCAAGAGCCCGAAGAACAAACAGAGATAGATGAAGAACATACACAAGCAGAACAAACACAACCAACAGGCTCTAATCGGTGTAATTTGCAGTCTATATGTAGACTACTCAAGGATACTAAATTGAGTGACCGACATATAGCATCCCTCAAGAAAACGCCCTTTTGGTTGTTGTTTGAAGCTGTTATGAATAGCAAGTTGTTGAGTGATAATTGTAGGAAGTATGATGAAGTCGTTCTAAAAATTATCCAGTCATATGAAGAAGAGAGTAGAAGTTTTATAGTGGGTGATAGGCAGTTGAAGCTGACAAAGGAGCATGTGAAGCTCATTTTTGGTATTTCTTGTGGAGAAGTTGAGATGGTGGAAGCAAATGTAAAGAAAGAAAGTGTTGCATTAGCCAAGAGGCTTGAAATGAAAGAGGCAAGGTTATCAGCACCAGTCATGAAGCAAAAGATTAAGGAACTGATAAGTAGTGAGAAGGAACAGGATGTGGAGGATGTTGTGAGATTACTATGTCTTTACCTTTGTGTAACCCTATTTTTCTCCAACCAAGGAGCTACAGTGAACTGGTCATATATACAACACATGGAAGATCTTGAAAGAGTGAAGGAATATGACTGGGCAGAAGCTATCAGAAAGTACCTACTTATGTCAGTTCACAACAATCACAAAGAGCTCAGAGGACTTAGAGGATCTACTGTGCTATTACTGGTAATGAACACATATCTCTACACAAATTCTTTGATTTAAAATCATGTTACTTGTGTTATTGATTTTGGAATTTTTTTCTTGCAGTATTGGCTTTGCGAGCACACAAAACTTGTAGAAGTAAAAAATCAGAATGCAGTTCCAAGAGTCGTCAAGTGGAAAATTTCAGACCTTCGGAAAAGCCTCAAGGATTTTGAGCAATTGAGTCAACTTCCGGGTGATAAAGTAATAATGTCTCTTCTTCTTTTTTCTATTGATGTTTGAGGCTGTATCTTTTCTTGTGTTGTTTTTGCTTTGTGGTTTTTGAATATTGAGTTTGTGCTTTTGATTTTGGGAATTGCTATGGAGTATGCACCTCTAGCCTAGAAATGATCGAAACCATACTTATCAGTAGAAATTTATTGGTTCTGTCTGTTTCGGCAAAAATTTAATGAATCTTCTATTTCTATTTCTATGTCATAGATTGGAATGCAGTTCTGTACTCCCTTTTGTTACGAACTTGAGCTCCTTTTACATGTAATTTGTCTAGTTAAAGAAACATTGATATACTTAATTTGTATTCTAAAGATTGTTGACTGTTGTATTTTCTGTTTGAGTAGGTAAATCATACTGAGGTACAAGAAACGGCTGAAGAAAGAAAGATCTTTGATGAAATTTCTGGAGATCACGGGGATGAACAAGGTCAAGTTTCTAAAGATCACTGGGGTGAACAAAGAGAAGCAAAGGTAACAGAGGTTGAACCAACGACTGGGGTTGTGCATGGTGGAGAGCAAGTTGGAGTTTGTGGGGAGGAAGAGGAGAAAAGGGTGGAGTCCAAGTTTCAAAAGATGACGGGGTGAAAAGGATGATGAAGCAGAAAAAGTACAGGGACTAGATGACTTCAACAGTCCAATCTGTAGATCATATGAAACGGATTCAGGATCAACATTGGTGCTGAATACATTGGGTCAAATGTCATCACCGAACACAACACCTAGTGCATCCTTGAATACGATTTGTGGAACAATAGAGGAGCAAGGAAAAAAGGACGCAAATGCTCTTATTGATGAAATGAAGAACAAGATTGAGAAGTTGGAGATAGAAAAGCAGAATTTAGAGATTGAGATCATCAAAATTCAAGACCAGAATGAGAAAGCTCTACAATCTCGAAATGAAGAAAATGGAATGTTGAAGCAGAGAATCCAAACCCTTGAAAAACATGCTACTGCACTACAAAAAAAGAACGACAAGTTACAAAATGGAAACAAGCTGTTACTGAAAGAAAAGGAGGACTTGGAGGTGAAAGTTAAGGACTTAGATGCGAAAGTTGAAGATTTTGAAATCCATCAGTTAACCCAAGCATATCCTATGGAAACTGAGAGAGAAGTGCATCAAGTGTCGCAGCACGCAACATTTGAGAAAATCGCAAGCCTAGAGAAAGAGAAGAATGACATGGAGGACGAATTGGCATGTATGACAGTTCACGAAATCACACAAGAAGCAGCAAAGGAAAAGATGAAGCTGAAGAAGTCTAAGGAACAATGCTCTCCGTGGTCAATGTTTAAAAGAGTCATAGCAAGGGATGATAGAAAGCAGAACTACTTTGAGGACTACGTTTATGGACAAGCGAAGAGAAAGAGTCCACAAGTAAATCCAATCGATGTAGACAACAGTCCGGACTATGAGCAACAACAAAAGGGGAAGAAGAAAATGCTGAAGAAGTTGAAGGTTAATACTGAAATAGATACTATCGATGTAGACGAGTCTCAGGAGTATGAGCAACGAGAAAAGGCAAAAAGAAGAAGTTGAAGAATTTGAAGGTTAAGGGTCAAGTGGCAAAACTGATTTGTCCTGAAACTTGGAAGAAAATCGAACAACTTTGGAAGACAGGAGAACCTGGGTAAGATATGCTCTCAACTATATCCATTAGTTATAAAGTTTATGATTGTTAACAGAATTTTAAAACCAATTTGCAATATGCAGTACTATAGTAATGAAATCACCACAGGACGTCATCTATGTTGAACTTCTTGACATAGAAAACCTCTTGTTCAACGATCCAATATCAAATCAGGTAATTCCCATACTATCTAATTGTGTTTTAAATGATTCAATATCAATATCAAACCTGCTGTTTGTAGACTGCAATTGTAAGACTGTATTCAAACAGAACTTAGAGAGCTAATCATGTTTTCACTGGTACAAAACAGTGTGTAGATGCATACGCGTTGCTCCTCATGCGCCAACACCTTGAAACACAACCGGCATTTAATTTGAATACTCAACCACTGTAGACACCCCAATTTGGCCTAACGATTATTTCAAGTCCCACCTTGGGACAATCCCGATGATGAAACGGATACAGTTTCCTTGAGGACCTTAGGACTTTCGGTGAGAACTTTGAACCACTTAGAGGAACCAATTCAGATCCATACAGCCTTTCAGACAGAAATACAGAAGCCTAGGAGAATCCATCTGACGGCCGTAACATCGATCTAACGGCCATGACATCAATTCCTCACCCGAGCAACCTGTTGCCAGCAAAATCTCCCTGAGAGATCAATTCCTCGGCCGCAAGATCTATCCTTCGGCCGAGATATCCATTCCACGGCCGCGACATCCTTTGCTCAGCCGCCAGATCGACCTTTTTCCAGACTCTGGAACGTTCGGTCTGATCCAACTACACTACCTTCCCGATGCGTTCGGGCTACGCTCAGAGATTACGACGTAGAGTTAGAGATGCATTGCAATTGCAATTGCCATCTCATGATTGGCCGGAGTGAGTCATCCCTATGCCTATATAAAGTAGCCTTTGGGCTCCGAAATAAACACAGAAATTGATAGATCTACACACTCAATCAAGCCACGAAACTCTGTCCAAATACTCTCTCAATCCCATACTCCAAAAGCCCTAACCTTCCGAAGGTAGCCGTCAATCCGGCGATCAAACCCCGAAGTTCAAACCCTAACTCTAGGGTTCTCGATCAAGCAATCAATCAATCACGCCCAATCCAAGGCAATCAAGCAACTGAGGGATCAAGGTGGTGAGGCCCAACGGCCTCTGGTTTGTCTTATTTACCGTATTTTTGACTAACCGTAGCATTTTGATTATCCGTTAATCTTCTGTCTGGTGTGAGGAAGAACACTGACCGGGGCCTCGATCCCTGCTGGTACATCAAACCAGGAGGATCCCTCGCCGTGACATCCATTCACCGGCCGAGTAATCGATCTCCTGGGACAGTTTATTTGCTTTCTCTGCTTTCTAATGCATGCTTATTTATCGCACTGGCTCACCTTACTTACTGTTTAAAGGAATAAATAAACAGACTATGTTTTAGAATTAAACAAAGCATCTACACGTCTTATGTTGAACGATTATGGGCCAGTCTCACGACTGGGCAAAGAGGGGTGCCTAACACCTTCCCCTTATTGTACTTTTGGCTCCCGTATCCAGAATCTCTATCTATTTTCCCAGTTTTAATAAACTGGGTGGCGACTCTATTTGATGATAACCGTTATCATATGGCGATGTTCCTAGCCATGGGAATGTCCATGATTTTGGTTTATGAAACGAGCAGCCAATCGAGCAAACAAACGTGATCAATCTGTATGGTGATGCCCCGTTTGGGAGGTGTCTACAACCACCGAAGTCATACATCTTCGTTAGCTACTTCATGGTAAGAAACTAGCACTAACTTGTATTATTCATACACAAGTTAACTTTGATTTGTTCAAAATAAAAATAAAAAAATTTGATTTGTTTTTGTCTATAAATAGGACATAATTGAGAACAAAAAGCAAGAGCAACTGAGGAGGACGCTTCACAATCTAATGCGACAAGCTGCATCGGCAAGATTCTTGCTCTTTCCAATACTAACTTCTTTCCACTGGATGTTGCTCGTGCTTGACAAAGACAATGGAAAGTGGAAGTTGTATAACCCTCTGTTGCTCAAATATGGAAAAAACAATAAATACTGCATTATAACAGAGAAATTGGTAAGCTGGCCTGGATGATGTGGTATTTTATATATGTAGTTTTGTCAAAGCTCTTACATTATTTGTTTCCTTCTCCACAGAGAATAACCGTTGCAGCATACATCAATGCGGACAAAAAACAAGCAGCCAAAATGGTTATGAGTGATACAGTGGAGGTACAGAAGGACTCACCGCAAGAAGAACCTGGAAGGTAAGTACTGTAAGGTTTTTGTAATAGTCTTTGTCACCTATGGTGTACTTTCTCTGGTCCTTACTATCTTGTGCTTTATAGTAATCAACGTGCTTCATAGTAAATATTATTGAAGAATTGGACTTATTTTTTCCTAGTTAATAGGTGACACCATTTTTTCTTGCAGTGTTGACTGTGGCATTATTGTAATGTCAATCATGAGGAAGTACATCGAGAATGAAAATCCAACCAGTGCAATAACAAGACAGGATTGTAGGCAGTTCAGGGCAGACCTTATAGACTTATTCATCAAGCAAGAAGTCTTATAAAACACATGGATTTCACCATGTGGAGGTACTTCCTAATCTGTTCAATAATAAATCTTAGATGTTTGCACATTATAAAATCATGGTTGCTTGTGTTTCCTTATGGATTAAACTGAAAAACATGGGTTTGTAAGCTTGTGCTGAAACCACTGTCTGTTCTCGTCCATTACACCATTCTTTAAAGCTGATGTTTTGGTTATGATTCAAGTTCCCATCTAGTGTTGACCAAATTTCTTCTCTTTGATGCCATCATATCATACTTTAAACTGATTCTGTTTAGTCCATTTGGTTGCCGAAAATGGTGGATTTGTATTTGTTGTTCTCTGGTACTTTCAGTTGATTGATTGTTTTTTGGTTCATGCTTAGCTCAATTTGATTTTTTTGGTGTCTGATTCTGCATATGGGTTTGTAAGTTTGTTTTGAAAACATTGTTTGTTTGTGTTGTTGGCAAGTTTAGAATATTGTCCACTCTTTAAAGCACCAGCCTTTGACTATGGTTCTTGTCCCCGTCTGGTTTTCATCTCATTTCCCTTCTGTTGGTTTTGCTGAATGGTGGAAGGTGGTTCTTTTTTACCCACGTGAGAAGGGTATACGTGGTAGTCAAGAATAGGCTGGAACTAGACCGTTAGAGATAGGCAGATTTTTCCACAACTAGGTTTCCTATTTGATCCGTTTTAGCACCCAAGTTTTCGAACATTTGGCAGATTTAGGCGTCAAGTTGGTGGATTAGATTAACTTCTATAGTTGTGACTCAATATGTTTGGCAAATCATCTTTCCTTTTCTTTTTATGCATGTTATGACTCCAAGAAAAAACAGGACACCTCCAGTAAATACTTGCCCAACCTCATGTATCAAGTTGGCCCAACCCGCTGTCAAGTACCTAGTTTCGGCATGGCGACAAAATTCCTCCAAAGGTTCTTCTCTTTCAACAACAGTGACAGCACCACTAGAACTACCAACTTCTACTCCACTACTAATACTTCCAAGTGTTCCTCCACTACTAATACTTCCAACTGTTTGTCCACTACAAGATTTAATCTCCTCAACCGTAGCATATATTCTATCAGTAGTAGGATACAAATACAACATATTATCAAAAGATTATTCATTGTCAAGCTTACAATCACTCCCATCCAACACATAAAACAATGAGAAACTGCCAATGCATAAGTTGTCCCACCTATCACAAATCTTTCTTAAAACATGCTCCAACCGAATGCCACCAGATATCCTCACAACAAGAACCTGCGATACATACCTACACAGCAACATTTTGGTTGTATCCATCACAAAAAAAAAAAACACACCTGCAATAATATTTGTTTTATATAATCAGTCAATTTGTACACTATTTATACTCATAATATACAAACATATTTCATATACGGGCTGGTGTGTGTTTAATAATAATTTACAGTCTAAATACAAAAAGTGACCATGTCCAAAATCCTTAAAGTTGCAGTGTGAATTCTTAAATTTGCAGTCTAGTTTTTTTTCGAAAGTGCGTAAACCCTAGGTGCTTAAATTTGCAGTCTATATTCTCCTTGGCGTTAGTGATCATCTAATATAAACTCTGTCAACATTGAAAGCACAAAACCAACATTCATCTCAAAGGTACAATAAAACTTACATTATAATCAAAGGCATAAAACAAACATTATAACACAAGGTGTGCATTTAATATTTTACAGTCTAAATGTAAAAAATCCTTAAAGTTGCAGTGTGAATTCTCCAATTTGTAGTCTAATTTTTTTTCAAAAGTGAGTAAGCCCTAGGTGCTTAAATTCGCAGTCTATATTCTCCTTGGCGTTTGTGATCATCTAATATAAACTCAGTCAACATTGAAAGCACAAACCAAACATTCAACTCAAAGGTACGATAAAACTTACATTATCATCAAAGGCATAAAACAAACATTATCATCAAAGTCACAATTGAACATTTAATTATCATCAAATCAAACATTGTCATCAAAACCTTTTCTGGAATCGATTAGAACAAATTAGAACAAAAAGAAATCATCACAAAACGAACCTTTTCTCAGATTGATTTAGTTCGAGCTCGGATCAACGGAGAAAAGGATCCTGTGTTATGATCTAGATTGCACGAAAGAGCTTGCACAAACTGGTGAGAAATCCTGATCGCGAGCTCTTTCTCTCTCTCGCGATCTCTCGCTCTCTCCCCGTCTCTAGTAATCGTCAGTTAGTACTCCTGTATATAACGTACAGTTTGAAGTTTATTAAAGAAGGGGTAATTTTGTCCCAAGAAAAAATGAAACTG
This sequence comes from Rhododendron griersonianum, assembly GCA_018127125.1. Lineage (NCBI taxonomy): Eukaryota > Viridiplantae > Streptophyta > Magnoliopsida > Ericales > Ericaceae > Rhododendron > Rhododendron griersonianum. The sequence continues at coordinate 30,706,357 of CM030793.1, forward strand.
GACCCGAGGTGTTTAAAAATAGAATGGACTGGACTAGAAGTGTTGTGGAAAAGTGAGATGGACTGGGCCTGTTATAAATTGGTATAATGGGCCTTACAATAATTCTTTATTTATCTATTTACTCCCTCCGTTTCATATTGAGAGTCCACTATGAAAACTCGTGTCATTTTTCAAATAAAAAAAATCAACTACTTCTGTGTATAATTTTTTGAATTTTTTTGCACCAAATTAAAGTACTATCGAGATCTTTAATATGGTGCAAAAAAATTTGAAAAATGATGCACGAAAGTAGTTGATTTTTTTATTTGAAAAATGGTAAGGGAGAGAGAGTGGGACTCTCAATATGGAACGGAGGGAGTATTTGTTACAATGTTTGTCATTTAGTATATCTACAAATATTGTGATTGTACTGTGCTAGAATGGACTTAGGTTCACGGGGTGGTTTACAAATAGTGATTTTGGTAGGCGATGTTAAGTAAATGAAAAAATGGTAAAGTGTTGGAGGTGCGAGGTTGTGGATTGTGATTTGGGCCATGGCTATGGCAAGGCTTACCAATTGGGCCCTATGTTAAAATGGGTTACCTATGGGGCCCTGTGATGAGAAATGTTGTGGCGCTAATGTATGATACGTCATAAAAAAGTTCTCTCCTCTGTTCAAGAAGGAATAGGTCCCATGAGACGGTTAAAGTAAGTGAGACACTAATGTATGAAACGTTATGGGAAAGTTCTCTTCTCTGTTCAAGAAGGAATAGGTCCCATGAGACGGTTATAGTTAGTGAGGGATAATAGATGTGCGTCCATAATGTACGATATGTGTCACGCCCTCGATTTTGAACCTAATTATTAATTAATTTTCATAAATAAAATCCTCGCAATATCGTACATTACTTCCACAAAAGGTTTTTCATTCTCCTTTTTACTAAATCATACACAGACCAAAATATTACAATACAGAGACTCCAGCCCCAAATTCTACCAGGAACGGATTAGTGAAAAAGTTAAGTCTATTACAGTTCTTCAAATGTCAATGAAAAATGATAATAAAGTTACAATTACATCTTTCAGAAATATGGTTTATAATGGTGATAAAATGACTCCTTCAACCTAGCTTTCAAAGAATGTCTGAACACGCACGAAGCACACCATGCTACAGCCTTTCGTTCGTACCTGAAAATGAAGGGTTGAGCACACACTCGCCTAGTAAGAAAATCTCCAATAACCCTACATGCATATGAGATGATGCATACCAAAAATAATTTGAGTGAATCAACAAGGTACAATATCATTTAAAGTGTAAGAAAGGATGTCCGGCTTCATTGTTGAATCTATGTCAATATCTACTCACCATCACCCACACACCCACACACTAACACTCAGATTTTCACATTTCTTCCCCGCTATGCGACACTAAGCTACTTATGTCTATTTAAGAAGACCTGAACTTCACATTAGAATAACCAATGACAGAGGCACCAACCACTTTATTGAGTACGTAGAATACCAAAGGTTTGACGATTAAAGGAGTTCATCAGTTTCCATTTTCTTTTCTAATTTCAACAAATGCTAGGGTAACCACGGCCTCTCCCGGGTCTTTTCCCATCTCAATACCCATTATACATAAATGGTTTCGATTACACGATATTAACTATAAGGGAGTTGACAGACAAACAACCACAAGAATAATGACCATACCCGTCCGCTCATTCACATTACCTCAACAAACTTATCAATTTTTCATATTTATAGATCAAAGCCACAATGCCCAAAGACACATGAAAGACCAAGTATTCACAATCAATATACCATCAAGCGGAGTATAAGCCCACTAAGTATCACAAATATACCATAAAGACCCATCTCACGAACCGAACTAAGACAATTTCACTCTCCCATAAAAAAAAGATTACAACCATGAGGTCCCAAACCACAACTATCATGTTAGGAAAAAAAGAAGGACTGGATTTCTATTAGGAAGGCCCAATGTAAATTCAAATCAAGGTTATCAATTCTCATCCCACACTCCAGTGGTACGAACTACAAATGTCCCTATTATATCGTTCGAACCGGTAGCGCAATGAAGGGGTTTGATCTAGAGGTGTCGAGAGTGCATTGGAAAGGAACGAAGGATGTTCGGGACGACAAAGAACCGAGAGGCAAGCAAACTGCCCAGAAAGGGGCCAGGTATCGATACCCCACACATGGGTATCGATACCCCAGGTTCTGAAATCCGAGATTCTACTCTGGTATCGATATCTCGCATCATGGTATCGATACCACGACCGGAAGAACAACATTCTTGCAAGTTTTGGGCAGATTTTGAACCGATTGATGGGGCGAACGACCAAATACCCAACTAAGGTCAACTACGACTCTTTCTCGTTTATTCATCACCAAGCTTCAACATCAAACCCTGTAAGGTCCAAATTATGTGGTCTCTTTTATTTGGCAATTCAATTGACAAAACACATTTTCTTTTGTATTCCATTCTTTATCGAGTTGTAATTTCTTTTTATATTTTTTAAGCCAGCGAGTCTGTATAAGATTAGAGTGGAAGGAATCTTGTTATGTAATTGAGAGTGAGCGTATCAGGCGGATAAAATAGGGAAGATTTGTTTATGTGAGGGAAGAAACCGCTACAAATGGAAAGATAGAGCAAGGCGGATCATTGGCTGGGTGACTGGCAAAATCACGAGATTAACTTTCCAATTGATCGTGCAATTTAGCCTTTCAATTTTCGTTATAAAAAAGATTGCAGGACTTCTTATAATGGGTCTCTAAAAAAGTGGTGAAGATATTGAGAGAAAGGAAAACAGGAGGGTTGCCCTTTTTGACATCATACAGCCGTATGAAATAATTGAAGGAAAAATAACCATTGTTGAGACGCCACTTTTGAGGGACAGAAATTGGAAGTGGTTCGGTACTTTGAGTCTTGGAGTACAATGAGATCTTCGATCATTGATATACTATGACAACTCCAAGAAGTTTACACATCTTTGATTCAACTATTTGAATCATCTTCTGGTGGATTTCTGGAAGTATTTCGGAAGGCTTGTGGATTCAAGGCAGCGGCGGTCAAGCACTGGGTGTGGTGAACGTGGATTCGGCAAGTAGGTCTTAGGCTCGGTTGTGAGGATTCAAATCGTAGGTAAGATTACTTGTAACTGCACAATGTTTATAGTGCTTGATTCCTTCCCGTGGTTTTTTTCCGTTTAGGGTTTTCCACGTATATCTTGGTGTTCTATTGTTTATTACTTTCTGGTGATAGATTGGGTTGCTATATTGATTGTGGGTTGATATTGAAAAATTCGGAACATAGCAAATATTTATATACTTAGGCGATCTAGGATTTTTCAAACCCCTCTATCATATCACAAATTCAATACCAACGAAAAACACCAAATCACATCTAGATTCAACCCTTATTCAAAGACAGGAAATTTAAGGAAGATTAAACACGTAATCAACACATAGACATGTAGAGAGAGAGGAGAAATCCCTACCTCGTGAGTTTTGAGCAAAACCTGTTCGTTTAACCAAGCCAACCAAAATCCCAACGTGATCTGATCGTGATTTTTCTTGGATAGATAGATAGCTCTCGCTCCGTAGAGCAACTTTAATTCTTGGACTTCGTCTGAATTCGTACTTTATGGTGATGAATTTGAAGAGAGAAGTTGAGGGAGAGGTGAGAGAGAGAGGGAGAGAGAGAGAAATGTGTTTGTAGCCTGGAAAAGAAAAGAAATATAGGTGGGGGAAAATTATCCCCTACACACACTTGCACTTATACACCCATGCACCCCTACACACACCTACACTTATACACCCATGCATATTACACTTGCATCCCGAACTTCTAAATTCTAGCACATTCGACATCCGAACTCATTCTCCATTTTATATCACAACTCATGCCTTCATAAAACATAAAGAATTATGGGAATAAAATACGGGTCTCGACAATATGTCATGGGAGGATTCGATCCCCCTTATTATGGTCTTAAGTGAATATGCTAAGTACTCCCTCCGTCCCATAAAGTTTGGCATTTTTAGGAATGCGTGCCATTTTTAAATGGCATATATCTTTCAATCCATAATGTTTTAGGCGATTTTTTAAACTTTGTTTAATAGAACAAATTAAAATCTATCAAATAAGATCCATATTGCTTATAAAAAACATTACGGATTAAAATATATAGTTAATTTTTTCATAGGGCCGGAATAGTAAAAGTGCCAAACTTTATGGGACGGAGGGAGTAAAAAATTTAGGTGCGCTCACTTAGAACCCTGATGCAGGACATGCAAGAGGAAGGATGAACCCATGTGACAGTTGTAATTAGTGGATGTGGGAGGAAATGATCTTGTGGAAAGGATCCTTAAAATTCATGTAAGATAATGGCTAGTAAAGAATTGGATGATGTGTTATCCTTCTGCTCTTATTACTGTTATTGAATGCTATATGGTTTTTGTCTTATTATTTAAGAAATTATGTTGAAATTTTTTTTAATAACATGTCCGAAAATCGGGACGTTACATAATCGGAATGGCATTCACTAATGTTTTGGCTTTGCTTTGAAATTTAGTGAATGTACACTAAAGTTAGTAAGCACACACTAAAATTTTGAGTATGCTCAAGCTGTTTTTGGGAATGCATGAAAGTTAGTGTGCATTCACTAACCTTCAGCACATCATCTAAGCCTCCATTTCTGACCATGGAGCCACCGGAGTCCGTCCAAATAACTTTCGAATTAGCTGAAAATATTATTCTCCGGTGGGATACAATTTCGTCGGAACAACCTAGAGACCGAACGATCATCGACGGCAACGATTGCCACGAGATCCATCAGTACCTCAACGCCATTGATGAGATTCAACTCTCTCTCGAATCAGCGTTGTTGATCGAATCCGACCACCACACCAAGGCCAAGACTGCCATCTGGATTGCCATGGCTCAGCTCGAAGATAGGTTCCGTAATCTACTCACGTCCCACACCTCCCCCATCGAAACCGATTGCCTCTTCAATCCAAACTCCTCTTTAAAAAAACACTCGATTTAGTGAATTTCTTTGCGATTCTAAGAACACCGGTGATGGACATTTCAGCGCAAAGAGGGAGAGGGGAGTGGGGGGCGGGCTTAACTCACGTTTTTTTTGTGTGACTAAATTAACTCACGTTTTGAAGCAGGCAAAACTCACGTTTGAAGCCTCATGGGTGTTTTTGTCAAAAAAAGATTGTGTATAAAAAAGCGAAGGACCTTTTCTAAAATGAAAATAACTACTGTCCTTAAACTCGATCAAAACAATTTTATTGTATTTATGGTAATATGGTCAATTATCCCTTTTATGGGAAGTGCTAGTGTTGTTTCTATTTTTTTATTGAGTTGTTGGTTAAAGTACCTGACTTTGCATACATGTGTAGAGTCCTAATCTACGAAACCAATCAAAAGTATTGCATATGCTAATTCTGTAGGGTTCACGGAATCAATACATTTTTGGGAAATAATGGAGTTAGTTTATGGTGGGACCCACAAAATTCCACCAATCACAGGGAGGGTAATGTCACCATCTTTAATAAAAAGTCCCGGTGATTTGTTCTTTTGCCGTTTATAAGGGCCGAATCGGCGGTTTCTTGTCGGTCATCTCCGGGAGCTTTTCACTCGTTGGGCTCGCCGCAGTGCGGGCCGCTGATTTGTTTCCTTCTAGTTGTGGTGGGTGCTAGCTGGGTGGAGGTGGTTGACGGTTGGGTTGCCGTGGTTGGTGTAAAGCTGTTAGGGGGTTAGGTTTAGGTTTTAGGGCTTTCTTGGGATTGGGCTTTGCCAATTTGATGTATTGTTTAGGTGATGGGCTTGGCCCTAGGATGTTTGTTGGGTTTTGTCACATAGGCTGTTTTGGTTTTCATCCAACCTTTGGTTGGATTCCCCTTCTCTCTCCCCCTACTTGTTTTGGTCTTGATGCTACTAAAGGTACTGATACGAGAAATAACAAAGGCCGGGTGTGACGATGATGGTGAAAACTATCTACCATCCAATTGTGAAGGGTCTCAAGCGAATAAGGTAATGTTTTTAGTATGAGGGTATACTATTTGACAATTGTTCTTGTATTTGTCCATTCCCCTTCACTTTTTTATTTACGGATAACTCATTTTGATTCTGAAAGCATGCATTGCTTCTTTTTTTCTTTTTTCTTTTTTTAAATGTGTGAGACTTGGCCCTTCAAAATGGTTGGTCTCAATGGGGGGCTTGTCTGGTTAACTAAATTTGGGTATTCAATTTCATTTGGACCACATGTTCTGGTCATGATGCTACTAAAACAAATATTTTTGGGGTACATTATGTTTGATGGTGGTTTTGATTTTTGAAGACATATTTTGATGCTGCTATGCTTATGCGATCCGTTTTTGAGCAATTCTTATTCTTAGATTGTGAATTAGGTTTTGATTTCCTCATGAGATTTAAAGTGTACTTGTAGCTTGTTCTTGTGGCGCTTGAATCGCTTAAAATCATTGAGAACTTAATTTACTATGAATTTTCTAAGTTTGGTCTGATTTTGGACAATCTGTTCTCAGACAGCTTTGCACAACTTTGGTATCCGTTTGTTTTCTCATCCTTAGAGCTTGTTCTTTTGGCGTTAAAATCACTTGAAAACGTTAAGAATTCAATTTATGGTGAATTTTTAAAAACTAATCTGCATCCTGATAGTCTATTCTTGGACAGACTTGTATAGCTGTAGTATTTGTTAGTTTTCCCATACTTAAAAAGTTCAAATTGGACTTCTATTGCTTTATGACTCTTGAACTACATCTTGTTGCGAAACTTTTGAGACTAGAATCACTTAAAAATGTTGAAAGCTCAATTTATTGTGATTTTTCGACATTGTGCTGTTCTTAAATGTTTCATGCTTATGAACAGTCGCTCGTTCGGTTGGTTGTGATAAATCTATTTGAGTTTTGGTTTTCAATCTTTTCCTGCAAATACTTTCGTAAGTTTTCTAACTTCGAGCCCTGGATTTACCCCTTTTGGGTCCCAAGTGAATTAGTTATGGATCAACTCATAGCCATTCCATGGCCTGATTGATATATATTTTTGCTCGTTAAACTATGTATGCATCCAAATGAGGTAGTATCTATTTTTGTTTGGTAAGACTATCTACAAAGTTTGTATCGCACACATTGCTTCTTTTTCTATTTCAGGTTAGAAGTACAGGTCTAGGAAAGAAGAAACGTCCTTCTAATGCTCAACTTTTGAGAAAATCGCAAAGAACTCAATAAGTGAGTTGTTGAGCCCTCCAGATCCAACCTCATACTATCCTAGCTGAAGGCATGGCTGCGGTGGCTTGGCTGCGGTGGCTGTTTAACGTACTCAACTCCCCACATCACCTACCAAACAAATCAACCCGTTTGGCAGCCCACATACAGTTGTGGGCAGTGTGGGTGAGAAATATTATTAGGATTTATTTCTTCTACGTATACTTTTTATACCATGCACATTATTATGAGGGAGAAAAGTTTCTTTTGTTTTTCCCATGAGTTCATTCTCCAATTGCGTGGAGCTAAAATTTTGAAAATGGTTCATGTGCATTGTTCATGTATTTTTCAAACTTCATTTGTTCATGTCAAAATGGTTCATGTGCAGTTGGTTCAGATTTCTTTTCTTATTTTTTAGTGCGTAGGGATCAACAATGAAGTTTAGAATCCTCCATGTTGATTAAGTAATGCAATTTGAACTATGGTCTTAGTAGCGTCCTTGTCAGTTGCAGGTAAGAAACACGTAAGAGGTCCAAGGGGGAAAATGTAGATAAGATTAGGAAAATTCTTGGTCATCCAATCCTCGTCGATATTAATCTTGAAATTCTGTCGATAGAGGGGGAGTATTGCAACTTCTGTGGCTTGTGCTATCGGGTTGTGTAGACACTCCAATTTGGCCTAACGATTATTTCAAGTCCCACATTGGGCACCATCCCGATGATGAAATGGATACAGTGATTGCTGATTGACTTCTTGTGAACCCATGGACTTATGGTAAGAACTTTGAGCCACTTAGAGGACCCAATCCAGAGCCAAATAGCCTTTCAGACAAAATACAGAATCCTAGGAGAATCCATCTGTCGGCCGTAACATTGATCTCACGGCCTTAACATCATTTCTTCACCCAAGCAACCTGTTGCCTGAAAATCTCCCTGAGAGAACCAATCACTCGGCCGCAAGATCTATCCTTCGGCCGCAACATCCATTCCTCGGTCGCCAGATCCATTGCTTGGCCGCCAGATCCATTGCTTGGCCGCTAGATCATCCTTTTTCTAAGTTCTGGAATGTTCTGTCATACGTTTGATCCGATCACAAAACCCTAGCAGCCAAATCCCGATGCGTTCGGGCTACGTTAGAGGATTGCCATGAAGAGTTAGAATCATTCTCTAACTCCAATTTTAATCGTGCATTTCGATTGGATGAAGTGTGTCATCCCTTTGCCTATATAAAGGAGCCTTTGGCTCCGAAATTGATATACTTTTCACACCCTCTCAAGCCACGAAACTCTGTCAATATACACTCTCAAACCTCCTCTACAAAAGCCCTAACCTCCCGAAGGCAGCCGCCAATCCGATGATCAAACCCTAACCCTAGGGTTCTCAAGAAGCAATCAGTCAATCCCATTCAATCCAAAGCAATCAAGCAACTGAGGGATCAAGGTGGTGAGGCCCAACGGCCTCCGGTTTGATTTATTTTCTGTCCATAAACTTTAGTCGTAGCGTTTTAGTTATCTGCTAACTTCCCAGTCTGGTGTGAGGAAGAACATCTACCGGGGCTTTGATCCCTTGGCCGGTACATAAAACCAGGAAGATCTCTCGGCCGTGACATCCATTCACCGGCCGCGAGATCTATCTCCCTGGGACTTGATTGTTTTATTCAGCTTTCTGATGCATGCTTTCAATTACAGTCTCGGCTCACCCTTAATTGCTTAAAGGCTAAAAACAGACTACGTGTTAGAATTAAATAAAGCATGTATATGTCTTATGTCGAATAACTATGGGCCAGTCTCACGACTGGGCAAAGAGGGGTGCCTAACACCTTCCCCTTATTGTACTTTTGGCTCCCGTACCCAGAATCTCTATCTATTTTCCTAGTTTTAATAAACTGGGTGGCGACTCTGTTTTGATGATAACCGCTATCGTGTGACGATGTTCCTAGCCATGGGAATGTCCATGATCTTGGTTTACGAAGCAAGCAACCAAAACGAGCAAACAACGATCAATCTGTATGGCGATGCCCCGCTTTGGGAGGTGTCTATAGGTTGAATATTTGAGATCATGCACGAGTCCGAGACATTGGGTGGGGAGACATTGATTTTGGGATCAGGGAGTCTATCATTCTGCGAGTTGGGGTAATTAATAATTTTGTGGTAGTTGTTCAATGCATTTTCTATTTAAATCACAACCTCCAAGATAAATTATTTTTTATTGCAGCAAATGTTTGGCCTAGGTGACTACAAGAACGATATTTTCATTGTCATTGACATCAAATGTAAAGCTTTTACATGCGGACTGGAAGTGCGACTTGTACAATCACTACAAGGATCTCAAGAAGAAGGTGTCCAACATCAAAAGCCGTGCATTATATCCTTGTAACCCAAATGATTGGATATTCATGATTAAGAATGTGTGGGAGACCAAAGAATGGTAGGTACCTTTTCTCCTGCTATTTTGCCTTGAAGCTATTGCTACTACTCAACTACTGCTATTGTTTATGGAATGTCTTGTTGCTGGATTCAAATGTATCATGGTCTGGTACTTCTTGTATGCGTTTTTAGTGTCAGTTGATTATGGTAATGGTTGCTTTTACTATTATGGTATCTTTTCTTTTGATGTTTATTTGTCTAGTATTCATGGCACTCCCTTTCATTTTATACATGTAGATGACTTATTACTTGGTCGGGTTGATTAGTGTATGTGTTTTTATGCATTAGTACTAAAGTCTCTTTTTGTTGCTTTGGAGCATGTTAGAGCAAGTTTGTTCTTGTGTCAAACGTTATCGATAGATTTTGGCATCAAGAATGACAAATTTCTCTCCATTTCATGTGTCATATTTAATGCTAAATTTAACAATGTCATTCTTGGTACCAAATTGGTGATCGTGAAACTTGTCACATCACCTCCAAACTAGAAAATGGTATTGCAAAGCAAGAAGCAATCGCGGTTATATCCAAATAACATTGCATTGAACATTATTCTTTGTTCTTTGATTGTTGATCACAAATAAACAAGATTGGAAGTTACCCTTACGTTTTTGTAGATGAAGTCTGACAGAGGGAAGTATGCATGGTCCTTCTTGAAATTCAATCATACTAGCGGCTCACAATCATTTGCTGCAGGGAAAATTTCAAAAACCCCCCCAACCTTTATATCAAAATTCAATTAGACTCCTAACCTTTTAAAAACTTCAATTTTACTCCCAACGTTATCTTCCGTTAATCAAAACGCCCCCTTCCGTCTGAATGACTAACGGATTTCGTTAAAAGCTCCGTTAAATAGCGTCCCGATCGAATTTCGATGATCCGAGCCGCTCAATGTGTTCAAAACGTGATTTTAAGGGTACAGAGAGAAATTGACAAAAAAAAATGACCAGGAAAGGCTTCATCTGAACAGTTTTTTTATTGAATAGTTCAATAAAAAACTGTTCAGATAAAACCCTTCCCGATCATTTTTTTTGTTTATTTCTCGTGAGTAACCTTAAAATCACGTTTTGAACATATTGAGCTGCTCGGATCATCGAAATTCGATTGGGAAAGGGGAGGTGCGGATCGATCCGGATTTTGTTCAAGTCCGGACGTCCGGATTTTGCTTCGGTTTGCACCTCCCCTTTTCCGATCGAATTTCGATGATCCGAGCCGCTCAATGTGATTAGAACGTGATTTTAAGGGTACCCGCAAGAAATCAACAAAAAAAATGATTGGGAAGGGCTTCATCTGAACAGTTTTTTATTGAACTATTCAATAAAAAACTGTTCAGATGAAGCCCTACCCGGTCATTTTTTTTGTTGATTTCTTGTGGGTACCCTTAAAATCACGTTAGTTCAATAAAAAAACTGTTCAGATGAAGCCCTTCCCAATCATTTTTTTTGCTGATTTCTTGCGGGTACCCTTAAAATCACGTTCTCATCACATTGAACGACTCGGATCTCAAAATTCGATCGGGACGATATTTAACGGAGCCTTTAACGAAATCCGTTAGTCATTCGGACGGAAGGGGGCATTTTGATTAACAGAAGATAATGTTGGGAGTAAAATTGAAGTTTTTAAAAGGTTGGGAGTCTAATTGAATTTTGGTGTAAAGGTTGGGGGGTATTTTGAATTTTTCCCATTGCTGCATGAGCATCCATGTTTGTAAGTATTGGTTTAGGGATTTGCATTTTATAAACATTCCAACTTCTTCTAGAATGATTGAACATGAAAATGAAACTTCAGGTTAAAACAAACAAGAGAAAGCAGCCTTTCCCAGAGAGCTTCAAGGAGACACACATATGCCATTGGCAGGGAAATGTTTGGATAAACGATGGGGCAAAGAAATGTCATGTAAGTATGAAGATATCAATCTCAATAAATCTGCTCGTTGCTCGAACTTGTTGTGTGTAACAACTCCGATTTTCAGTAAATAAAAATCTCGTTGTAATATTTGTTTTATTGAAATTCCTATTAGATTCCCTGTTAAACTCCGAATAATCCGTCATAATTAGATTCGATATTTATAAAATAGATTTCCGTCACCAAGTGACTCGGTCATTCTTTTAAAACCTAGCGTGCTTATTAAACGCCAATATGTTCCATAATATCGTATTTAAGTATTGAAATTTTATTTACTTTTGACTAGAAATCCAACTAGACTAACTAGAATTAGCTTTTAACTAGTTAGTTAGCCTAACCTAAGTACCATTTGACTTAGTTACCTTTTCCTAGCAATTTGGAACCATTGGTCAATAGAAACAATCATGACATGCCAAAAGTAGAACACATGGCCTAAGGTAATCATTACTTTTATGGCAAGTTACTTTCTAGGAAAGTAACTTTTCACCTTTAATCATTTCATCCTTTTAGCCTTTCCTTTTTCTTTCTATATATAGACTTATATATATATATATGTACTTAACCAAGTAGGAGAGAGAGAGAGAGGCCGAGAGAGAGAAGGGAGAGAGAGTGAGTGTGTGCTTGTGTCTTGGCCACTCATGCAAGCAAGATCTCACTTTAGCCAACCAAAGTACAACCCTTTTATGACTTCTTTTGTTCTTTTTGCAAGCCAACCAAATCTAGCCTACCAAAGTACAATCTAGCCTTGCCACTTGTCCCTCCTTTTATGACTAACCCCTTATGATAACCTAAGACCTAACCTAAAAATGGAAGCCATGCTTGGCATGCTTAAAGCATGATTTGACAAGGCAATGGGAGAGAGGGAGAGGGGGGATTTTTGGCCAAGGAGGGGGAGAGAGAGAGAGTGAGCTGAGAGGGAGAGAGAGAGTGTGAGGTGTGTGCTTGTGTATTGAACACCTCACCAAGCTACAAGCTTAGCCTTAAGCCTAAAAGCCATGTGTCATTTCTAGTCTTTCCAAAGCCAATGATTAGATCCTATCCTTCAAGCCAACCATTTTTGACAAGACAAGACCATGAACCTTCCATAATAACCTAGGATTCTAGCCTTAAGCCTAAAAAGTTGGAGATAACAAGCCTTGGCATGCTTGCATGCTTGAAATGACAAGCCATGGAGCAAAATCCAAAGGACAAGAGAGAGAGAGAGAGGGTCGGCCAAAGAGAGGGAGGGGGGAGCCAAACTTTTGCTATAAATAGCACCCCATTCTCACCATTCAACTCACACCTCCATCCTTCAACTTCTCTCTCTAGAAAGCATAATGTTCTTGTTTGTTCTTTGCTTGTTCTTGAATGTTCTTCCTTGATCTTGAAGAGCAACCACCAAACCACCTCCAAAACCACCCTTAGATCTTTAAAGTAGTCTAGACTAGTTCGCAAAGTTGTTTCTAGGAAGAGAACATCCATCTCTCTTCCTTTCGAAGCAATCCGGAGCCGTTACGCCACCGATCCACTAAAACCGACGACCAATCCCTTAGATCGACCTACCGCCAAGAAGAACGGTAGATTTCCATATCTACTTTCCTTAAATATAGTTAGAAATATGTATACTTTTGAAACGTAGCATTATCTTTATACGCTTGATGAAAAAATGATACCTTACTTATTGTCCAAATGCATGATGATTAACAAACTTTATCCTCAATAAACATATGCTGTTTTGAACTTCCTTAAAAGAAAGAAAGAACGACTTTTTAAAAGATAGGAAATTATCGCTTAGTTTAAATCATAAGGATGGTGATGAGCTTGTTGTATGATTGCTTGACTACTTGTTGTTGATAAAGCATAAGTGGTTTACCACTCCAAAGGTGTTCGTCCATGTGGCACTATGCTTTAGTTTGTGTGTTAAATGTTCGAGTATGATTAGAATGAGCATGCTAAGTAATATAGAGTTGAATGATCTTGTTAGTTAAAATTCCAAGAAGTCAATACGTCCTGCCACGGAGTCTATGCATGAATACGAGACACGAAAACGAGAAAGTAGAAACATGACACCTAGGGTGTGTTAAACAAGGTGTGTTTTGAAACCGCAATGTGGCCGGACTTGCCCATTGTGTGGTGTGGGATTTTGGAAACCACAACGTGGCCGGACTTGCCCGTTGGTTGGTGTGTGTGTGTGCCAATGGGAACCCGGTGCGGCGGAACCATTGTGAGGATACTCGGGAACCTGGAACGGCGGAACCGAGGTTGGGTGTGTGGCTTGGTTATCCGCGGAGAGGAGCCAATGCAAAGTTTTGTGTGCCAATGGAAACTCGGTGCGGCGGAACCATTGTGAGGATACTCGGGAATCCGGAACGGCGGAACCGAGGTTGGGTGTGTAAAAATGATTTTCGAAATGTTAATTGGGTAAAAGAGAAGTGAAATTGGTGACACGGTCTACGAAACCCTGCGTAGGAGAAACTCTGATAACACGGACACTTACGATAACTAAAGAATATGGATATGTTATTGTTAAGTACGTATGACTTATACTGTGTTGATATCATTATCTGTATGACTGCATTGTATGTAAGTTAAGGGTTAGTGGGTATGGATTTCTCTATTGAGCGTTATGGCTCACGGTGTTACCTTTGGTGACCCTGACATATTATATTGGTGGTGACGCCGGTATAATGTGTCAGACCTCATAGACGAACAGGGGGAACTCTACACTTTGGAAGCCTTTGGAGCCGAGGAACTGGCAAGAATGGTGTCACGCCCTCGATTTTTAAACATAAATAAATAACCATTTCAATAAAAGTCCTCGCATTAAGTAAATAATATCCCAAAAGAGAGTTCCCACCTGTTTAATTATACGCCAAGTCTCCAAGTTTCAAAATATACAACATTGGCACTCCGGCCCAAGTTAAACTTCGATTCAAGTACAAGTATTAAGAACGTTACAACTTTAAGCAAAAGATCGTTCAAAAACAAATTTTGTTACAAGGCCATCTCAAACCCAAAAGTAAACTAAATACAAAGATGGATGAGTAACAAAGTCAAGTAAGCCTCCAAAAGTCTCCACGTCTCAGGTTCAAGGCATGCACGCTACTGACCGGCGTTTAAACCTGAAAAGAAGGATTTTGTTGAGCTACTAGAGCCCAGTAGGAAATTCTCTACAGATTCTATATGCAATAAGATTGATAAGCATGAATGTGGCACACTGAATTTCATGACAAGGTCCTACAACGCAAGTCAATACTATTTCAAGTGACGTACCAATTCTCACACACACACATCCTCCAACCCATCTCCACCCCTTGCGAGTTGTGTTTCCACCCCTTGCGTCACAATATAATCCACCCCTTGCGATTCTTGTGTTCCCACCCCTTGCGTCACAATATACTTCACATTCATCTCACAACAACGACTCCATTATCACCACAATCAAGACCGGTGCCTTAACCACATTTAACGCATACGGACATTATCAAATATGTTACAACAAGCTCATAAACCATAACAATCAAGACTATTGTGCCCATTTTCAATGGAATATGCAATCACCAAGCCACATTCACTCAATTCAACAATAAGTAGCATTCAAACACCCAAAACATGCTTAATCAACTTAGAACATGTAGAGAATGAGAGAAATCCCTACCGAAGTGGGTTTTGAGCAAAACCCTAGGTCTATCGAGAGCCAAACACTTGAATCCTTCAAAAACAAGCCTCACCCGAGCTTGGGTACAAGATCTAGAGTGAATAAAGTCCACAAACACGAAGAACAAACAAAGATCAACCAATAATCGAGAGGAGAGAGAGAAAAACGTGGGTAAGCCTCTAGGAGTGAGAACAAGTACATAGAACTCACCCTTGGTTCACCAAATGCAAGAATCTTGTGATTTTGAGGAAGAAAACCCTTGGATCTTGAAGATTTGAACTTGAAATCAAGGGTCTTGGGTGAGATTGGAGTTGGGTAGGTGAGAGGAGGTGTTTCCAAGTGTTTTTCGTGGGTTTGGAGTGAGAAATGCCAAAAAGGAGGTATTTATAGTGGTCCAAAAGCGTGCTTGAAAAAGTGCAGAAAAAGAAGCATGTACCGGTACGGGGAAAATGCGTACCGGTTCATGAACCTTCGAAGAGTCAAAAAGCACAACTTCTGGACACCATGTACCGGTACGGGTAAAATGCGTACCGGTTCATGAAGGGCAGAAAAAAGAATTTTTTTCACGGACACCGAAACAAACCCGACTTGGTACCAACACTTCCAAACATCAATACAACATCAAAACTAACATTTTACCATCCTCCGAGAGTCCGATACACATCCGGATACGTATCTCCGTACACCCCCACAACATACGAGCGATTTTACTAACAATATATATACTTAACGGAATAAATGATTTCCGAAATTAAAACAAGTTTGCGAGTCTCTACAATCTATCCTCCTTAAAGAAATTTCGTCCCGAAATTTACAATTCAAGTCAAACATACTTATGCATCAAGTAGTCTTGCCTATACCACAACACATATCATGAAACGATCAAATCAACACTCACACAACCAAAGTTCGAGATTTACATTGATTCAACTTGAAAATAGGTGCGGATACTTCTCCCTAACCTCGTCTTCCCTCTCCCATGTCGACTCTTCCTTCCCGAGATGACTCCATAGGACTCGCACTAACGGAATAGTCTTGCCCCTCAATACTTGGTCACGCGAATCTAGGATACGTATCGGTTCCTCCTCATAAGACGCATCAGCTTCCAACTCTAATTCGGACCACTCTAAGACATGAGACGGATCTGGTTCGTACTTTCGCAACATTGATACATGAAATACGTCGTGAACCCCCGATAACCTCGGTGGCAAGGCCAGTCGATAGGCAACTTCTCCAATCTTCTCGATAATGTCAAACGGTCCGATGAAACGCGGTGAAAGCTTCCCTTTTTGCCCAAAACGAGATAGTCCCCGACGTGGCGATACCTTAAGAAACACGTGATCCCCCACTTCGAAAGATAACAGTCGGCGACGGCGATCAGCGTAACTCTTTTGCCTACTTTGCGCGGTTAACAATCGTTGACGAATCACTTTGACTTGCTTGGTGGTTCTCTTTTGTGCTTCAAGAAGACGTAGGCGAATCGCTCTCATGCTTTCGGAAGTCTCTTGAATCAATTCCGGCCCGACCAATGTAGCCTCGCCCAACTCGGTCCAACAAACAGGTGATCGACACGGTCTCCCATACAAAGCCTCATACGGTGCCATCTCGATACTAGATTGGTAACTATTATTGTAAGCTAATTCGACTAACGGTAGGTGATCTTCCCAACTACCTCGAAAATCCATAACGCAAGCCCGGAGCATATCTTCCAAAATTTGGATCGTTCTCTCGGATTGCCCATCCGTTTGAGGATGATACGCGGTGCTAAATAAAAGATTGGTGCCAAGAGCGGCCTGCAGACTTTGCCAAAAGCGCGCGGTAAACCTTGGATCTCGATCCGACACGATAGAAACGGGAATCCCATGAAGGCGGATAATCTCACGGATATACAAACGGCTAAGCGTCTCAATCGAATCCGAAACCTGAATAGGTAAGAAATGCGCTGACTTGGTCAATCGATCAACCATCACCCATATGGCATCATGCCCCCTCGGCGACCTTGGTAAACCGGTAACGAAATCCATAGTCACGTTCTCCCACTTCCATTCGGCCACTGGCAATGGTTGCAACTCCCCGGCGGGTCGTTGATGTTCGGCTTTGACTTGCTGGCACGTAAGGCATTTGGATACGAAAACGACGACGTCCCTCTTCATTCCCGGCCACCAAAATTGTCTACGCAAGTCATGGTACATTTTCGTTCCCCCCGGATGCACGGCTAAAGGCGAATGGTGAAATTCTCGCAAGATTTCCTCCCGACACGAAATGGGTACGAGCAATTTTCCTTGGTATCGCAAACCTTGATCGGCATGAATCATCCACCCCTCTCGAGCGTTTCCGCTAAGAAACTTGGTGCGAAACTCTCCCGCTTCTTCATCTTGTTGTTGGGCCTCAATTACTCGAGTCGACAAGGTTGATTGAACGGTTAAGTTACATAAGGTGATTCCCTCTCGAATCTCCTCAAAATGCAAAGCATACGAACCTAAGTCGTTCATCGTTTTCCACTCATGGATAGCTAAACTAGCAAGATGCGTCGATTTTCTACTCAATGCGTCCGCTACAACGTTCGCCTTTCCCGGGTGGTATTGTAACTCAAAGTCGTAGTCTTCCAGGTGTTCCATCCAACGGCGTTGACGTAGATTGAGTTCCTTTTGAGAAAACAAATACTTAAGACTCTTATGATCAGAAAAATACCTCGAATCTTTCACCGTAAAGATAATGACGCCAACTCTTTAACGCAAAAACGACGGCCGCAAGTTCTAAATCATGGGTAGGGTAATTCCGCTCGTGAGTCTTCAATTGCCGCGATCCGTACGCTACCACTCGCCCCAACTGCATCAATACGCACCCTAACCCTTCTTTCGAAGCATCACAGTACACTGAATAACCGACTCCCCGTTCAGGCACAACCAAAACTGGCGCGGTAGTCAACCTCCTCTTCAATTCTTCAAAGGCCTTCTCACACGCGTCGTTCCAAATAAAACGAGTTCCCTTACGAGTCAACTTCGTCATCGGAGCCGCTAAACGGGAGAAATCGAGAACGAAACGACGATAGTACCCGGCCAAGCCCAAGAAGCTACGGATTTCAAAAACACTCTTCGGTCGTTGCCAATTCATCACGGACTCTATCTTTCCCGGATCAACGGACACCCCATCCTTCGATACGACGTGACCCAAAAACTTAACCTCGGACAACCAAAATTCACACTTGCTAAGTTTGGCGTACAGTTGGTTCTCTCTCAAGAGTTCAAGAACGATAGAAAGATGAGATTGGTGTTCCTCCTCCGAAGGTGAGTAGATAAGGATATCGTCTACAAAAACGACCACGAAACGATCAAGATAGGCACGAAAGATGCGGTTCATTAAGTCCATAAACATTGCCGGTGCGTTCGTCAACCCAAAAGGCATAACAACGAATTCGTAGTGGCCATAACGAGTACGAAATGCGGTCTTAGGAATGTCTTCCCTTCGAACCCTCAATTGGTGGTAACCGGACCTCAGATCAATCTTAGAAAAACAAGTCGCGCCTCGAAGTTGGTCAAATAAATCGTCAATTCTAGGCATAGGGTACTTATTCTTAATAGTGACACGGTTCAACTTACGATAATCGATGCACAAACGAAGCGACCCATCTTTCTTCTGAGCGAATAAGGCCGGTGCTCCCCATGGTGACGTACTCGGACGAATAAACCCCAAACCTTCCAACTCTTGCAACTGCGTCTTCAATTCTCTCAACTCAGCGGGCGCGAAACGATAAGGAGGTACAGAAATGGGAGCAGTACCAGGAAGCAAGTCAATAGAGAATTCGATTTCCCTTTCGGGTGGCAAACCAGGTAACTCCTTCGGAAATACGTCTGGAAAGTCACAAACAACAAGGGGTAACTCCCCACGCGCGGATACGTCCTCATCTAAGGCCAAACTTGCTAATAACGCATACATCGACTCACATTCCCGAGACCCACACAAATACGGTTCTAACGGTTCCCGACGCTCCCCGAAAAACTCGAAACAAGGACCCTCAGGCGGACAGATACGGACCCGACGCTTGAAACAATCAATGGTTGCATGAAATGTAGATAACCAATCCATTCCCAATATGAGATCGAAACTCGACATATTCAACACAATGAAGTCAAAAGTGAAACGACGATCTTGGATGATAAGTTCGCAATCCCGACAAATACGATCTAATGGCGACCTACCTCCTATAGGCGTCTCAACGAACAACGGAGGACTAATACTCTCAAATTCCAACTCCAAAGCACAAGCAAAAGATGCAGCAATGAACGAATGTGATGCTCCAGAATCAAATAATACTCTAGCAAAGGAATTAAACAATAGAAATGTACCCCTTACGACCGAAGCCTCTGGGGTCTGAGAAGTGATAGGAGGTGGTGGCGGAATGGCTGAAGTGATAGCAAAAGCCCTTCCCTGAGTCATCTGACCCTGAACGTGTCCACCCCGCTGACCAGAACCCCGAGTAGGTGCTGACGAACTCGCCCCTCTCTCAGCCTGAGATCCCTGAGCTGACGTGGTCTGACGGAAGTGAGACTGTTGCTGCCTCTGATTACCCCGAAATGATTGCCGACCTGAACTCTGACCACCCCTCGGTTGCTGCACCGAACCCGATTCGCTTCGTGTCCCTTCCCCAAGCGGACAATTCCTAGCAAAGTGACCGGCCTTCCCACAAGTAAAACACGTACCCAATAACCGCGGACACTGAGCTCGGATGTGCCCCGCTAGACCACACTCGTGACACACAATCGGAGGCCTATTCGAATTTCCCCGGGTCCCAAACGACGAAGAAGATTGAGGTCTAAAGTTTAACGGACCCTGCGAAGCCGAAAATTGATCTCGTTGCCTCTTCCTCCCCTGACTACCAAAACTCCCCGAAGAAGAGCTCACGCCTCCAACCGGTTGCCTTGGTTCCCAAGCCTTCGGATTTCTCGGCGCTTCCCTCGGAGTCTCAATACTCCTCGCACACTCCACAACCTCAGAAAACTTCCCCTTGCGTTGTGCCACCACAAACTTCTTCACAGTCTCGTGTAAACCCCTCTCGAACCGCCTACATTTTCTTTCTTCAATTGCCACCAATTCCGGCGCAAAACGGGATAAGGACTGGAACTTTAAAGCGTATTCCGACACGGTCATATTTCCCTGTTCTAACTTCTCAAACTCCTCCCTCAATTGGTCACGGCTAGTTTGTGGAAAATATTGCTCCTCGAAGAGTATTTCGAACTCGACCCAAGTTAAGCTCTCCACATCCGGCTCATTTGCTTGAGCCGCGGTCCTCGCCGCCCTCCTCGCATCCTTTCTCGATTCTAGGACTGACTCCCACCACTCATTTGCTTCCCCGGTAAGTTGTACGGCCACGATGTTTACCCGTAAGTCATCCTCTGTAATCCCAAGAGCCCTAAAAAGCTTTCGAATCTGAGCTAGCCAGTGATCAGCCACAAGAGGGTCACTACTCGACCCGTCGAACGTTGGTGGATTCCTACGGCTAAATTCCCTCATAGCCGACAAAGCACGACTATCGGCACCTTCCCTCGGTGCGGGGTTTAGAAGGTTAGCAGCCGCAAGAGCCGCAACAAAGTCCCTAGCAAAAGGGTTTTGAACTATCGGTTCTTCCTCTCCTCGACCACCTCCGGCCCCTTCCCCCAAATTCCCACTTGGATTCTCAGCATGATGACTAACCTCATCCTCAACCGGTTCCCTCCGGCCACGACCACGGCCACCCCTACGGCCACGACCACGGCCACCCCGACCCTCGGCCTCACCCGCTCTAGCATGCATTCTCGGAGGCATCTAGCTACAAGGCATAAAAAGAGGAACTCATCAACAACAACATCACTTAATGAAGTTAAAAAC
Source organism: Rhododendron griersonianum (assembly GCA_018127125.1). NCBI lineage: Eukaryota > Viridiplantae > Streptophyta > Magnoliopsida > Ericales > Ericaceae > Rhododendron > Rhododendron griersonianum. The sequence continues at coordinate 30,727,422 of CM030793.1, forward strand.
CCCCAACTACCCCAACAAGAGCCAAATCAACTCAACACCATCCTATCATGTTTAAAATGCAATGCCACGTAAGCCAAGTAACGATCAATGCAAATAAACACCTCTATGTTATGCAAATGGCGTGACTTTTGAACCCATGAGACTAGAAGTCTCCCCACGGTCTCAAAGTATTCAAACCTGGCTCTGATACCAATTTGTCACGCCCTCGATTTTTAAACATAAATAAATAACCATTTCAATAAAAGTCCTCGCATTAAGTAAATAATATCCCAAAAGAGAGTTCCCACCTGTTTAATTATACGCCAAGTCTCCAAGTTTCAAAATATACAACATTGGCACTCCGGCCCAAGTTAAACTTCGATTCAAGTACAAGTATTAAGAACGTTACAACTTTAAGCAAAAGATCGTTCAAAAACAAATTTTGTTACAAGGCCATCTCAAACCCAAAAGTAAACTAAATACAAAGATGGATGAGTAACAAAGTCAAGTAAGCCTCCAAAAAAGTCTCCACGTCTCAGGTTCAAGGCATGCACGCTACTGACCGGCGTTTAAACCTGAAAAGAAGGATTTTGTTGAGCTACTAGAGCCCAGTAGGAAATTCTCTACAGATTCTATATGCAATAAGATTGATAAGCATGAATGTGGCACACTGAATTTCATGACAAGGTCCTACAACGCAAGTCAATACTATTTCAAGTGACGTACCAATTCTCACACACACACATCCTCCAACCCATCTCCACCCCTTGCGAGTTGTGTTTCCACCCCTTGCGTCACAATATAATCCACCCCTTGCGATTCTTGTGTTCCCACCCCTTGCGTCACAATATACTTCACATTCATCTCACAACAACGACTCCATTATCACCACAATCAAGACCGGTGCCTTAACCACATTTAACGCATACGGACATTATCAAATATGTTACAACAAGCTCATAAACCATAACAATCAAGACTATTGTGCCCATTTTCAATGGAATATGCAATCACCAAGCCACATTCACTCAATTCAACAATAAGTAGCATTCAAACACCCAAAACATGCTTAATCAACTTAGAACATGTAGAGAATGAGAGAAATCCCTACCGAAATGGGTTTTGAGCAAAACCCTAGGTCTATCGAGAGCCAAACACTTGAATCCTTCAAAAACAAGCCTCACCCGAGCTTGGGTACAAGATCTAGAGTGAATAAAGTCCACAAACACGAAGAACAAACAAAGATCAACCAATAATCGAGAGGAGAGAGAGAAAAACGTGGGTAAGCCTCTAGGAGTGAGAACAAGTACATAGAACTCACCCTTGGTTCACCAAATGCAAGAATCTTGTGATTTTGAGGAAGAAAACCCTTGGATCTTGAAGATTTGAACTTGAAATCAAGGGTCTTGGGTGAGATTGGAGTTGGGTAGGTGAGAGGAGGTGTTTCCAAGTGTTTTTCGTGGGTTTGGAGTGAGAAATGCCAAAAAGGAGGTATTTATAGTGGTCCAAAAAGCGTGCTGAAAAAGTGCAGAAAAAGGAGCATGTACCGGTACGGGGAAAATGCGTACCGGTTCATGAACCTTCGAAGAGTCAAAAAGCACAACTTCTGGACACCATGTACCGGTACGGGTAAAATGCGTACCGGTTCATGAAGGGCAGAAAAAAGAATTTTTTTCACGGACACCGAAACAAACCCCACTTGGTACCAACACTTCCAAACATCAATACAACATCAAAACTAACATTTTACCATCCTCCGAGAGTCCGATACACATCCGGATACGTATCTCCGTACACCCCCACAACATACGAGCGATTTTACTAACAATATATATACTTAACGGAATAAATGATTTCCGAAATTAAAACAAGTTTGCGAGTCTCTACAAATGGAGGAACAAGAAGAGTAGTCAATAGGAACCCTAGTACCTGCCCTTATTGAATAAAAGTACTTTTGCAAGGTTTATGATGTAATAATGAGTTTGACTCTATTTATCTTTCAATAAAAATTATCCCTTTAACGTACCCGAAATTGGGGGCGTTACATTGTGACTCTTACTTTGGGCATGGAGCCTTTGGCAATTAGTTTAGTCTGCCTTTAATGTCTTATTTGCTGCAATTGAGTTCATCCTGGCACTTCTAAGCCACATGCTTACTTGGTTAAAATATGACACAGGAAGAGATTGTTAGAATCACTTTTGAGCAGTTGCAACCCAATTTCACAAATTCCCTATCAGAAGAACAGGTTTTCGTTAAGGCGCTTGGGAAGAGATCAGGCTACTTGAAAGGATATGAAATTTGCAAGAACACTAAATCAAATGCAATATCATCCCAACCAATACAAAATCCGGAGGTGATTGCTCTTTGTAGGCGCGGTCAAAATTATTGACATGTCATCAGGAAAGACCTTTTGACCAACCAATGGACCATGGACACGTGGCCGCTAGGTCCACGCGGAAAGTCAACCTTAGCCAAAACACCTTTTGAAGAAGACGTTTGACTGACCAGTGGAAAGGAAACACGTAGCACATTAAAATGGACGCCCGCGGAACTGACCCGCGGAAGAGAAGACCCCGCGGGACCCCCCAGCGGGCCCCGCCAGGGAGAACTGAAAGATGTACCGGAATTGGTACGGGAGTTACAAGAAGACCCCGGGATCCTATTCGGGCCTAAAAGGCAGGCCCGGAAGGGATCCCGCGGAAGGCAAACGATCGCCGCGGGTCGCGACCTCGCTCTTGCGGGAATTGGGGAAGCTCTTGTGGCTTGGTGGCTTGGGATGGAGGTAGCGTCGCGGAAGCGCGGGTCCCCCCCGCGGAAGTCCTCCGCGGGAGGACGAGTATTCCGCGATCTGGAGGTACGGGAGGGACACGTGTTGGGGTCTTATAGGAGCGCCGTCCTGGACCTGACCTAGGCCCATGTGCCCTATAAATACCCCCGACATTCCCAATGATTGCCAGAGGCTGACTTTTCTGAGGAGAGAGAGAGAGAGAGCACTGATTCTGAGGAAGGAGAACATTCTTCCCCGGAGAGAATGTCACACCCTCGATTTTCAACATAAATATAGAGAATAATCATAAATAAACCTCGCAATACTCCATACGATACCCCAAAAAGAGTTTAATAATATCATTCCGCAATTCCACATTATCCACCAAGAGTTTCCAAAATAGTACAACTTCGGCTCCATGGCCCAAATTAACAAAAGTAAAAGTATCGATAGAGTCAAGGAATTACATCATTTCATAATCAAGGATTTACAAATAGAGTTACAAATACATCTTTCAAAAAGAAATTATAAAGATGACTCGGTAACTCCACAATGTTAGCTTTCAAAATAATTCTCACATCCAAGCAATCCAAACATGCAGCTATTGTCCCAAGTTAGCACCTGAAAAGAAAGAAGGTCTGAGCTACACTAGCCCAGTAGAAAGCTCTAATCTAGCAATATATGCATATGAAATGTAGGAAAGAAAATAAGATGATCAAAGGCAACAAGGTCCAACGGACGAACAACAATAGCGATTTCAACCCAACCTTTCAATTTCAAAACCAATCATGCGTCTCAACGTGTAACTTTTGAAAACACCAAGTGTCAACATGTGTCTCGTACAAGTGTCATGAGCCGTAGCTCCTGCCGGGCCAGTTAAAGGACCCCGATGTCCTCTGCCAGGCACCATGCCCATGGGTGGTCCTGAAATATCTATTATGAGCATATAGCTCCTGCCGGGCCAATTAAAGGACCCCGATGTCCTCTGCCAGGCACTCACCCGTCGATGAGTCCTGAATGTTCTCGTCGTATCCGGAAAGTATCAAAATTCATTTCACCACTTTGGAAGTTTCGTTCAAAATACAACTTTGATTCATAAAGAGTATTCGGGAAAAAATGTCATGTTTAATGTGCTTTTAAATTTATAAACATGTTTGACGATATCACGTGGCATGGGTGGTCAAATTCAGGGCATTAGAATAATGTTTAAACATAGACTAGGAGTAATTGGAAGATAATGGGGTGGGAACCAGAATTGACAAAACATGTTAATCGATAATGAAGGGATGAAGGTATCGATAACCTTATGGTCGGGGTAAAATAATTCATGGCGTTATCGATAACAAAAAAAAGGTATCGATAACGTTGGGGTTAAAATAATTCCAGTCGCAAGGGTAGCGATAACAATGACCAAAGGTATCGATAACAATAGAATTTCTGGGTTTTTGGACAAAGTGTTATCGATAACAATGAAAATGTTATCGATAACAATGGCTTTCGAGCAGATTTTTGACAGACAGAGATGGGTTTCTCAGCCACCACAACAACAACAACAACAATCACGATCAATAACAAGACTCAAGCTTTAGGAAACAAGCCATAAACATATTTTGATAGTTAGAACCTCCTACCTCAAAATCAAAGAACGAATTTGGAAGATTTCTCAAGCCCTAGCTCCAATCTTTGAGTTCGAACGAAATACGCCTCCACCGAGCTCAAACCCAAGCAATACGAACTGAAATACGCGGAGGAGTGAAGGATTGATGGAGGTTTTGTGAAGGTTTTGGGTGAAATTAGGTGAGAGTGAGAGAATGGGAGAGAGTCGAGAGAGAGAGGAGTCGGGAGAGTGAGAGACCGATTGGTGGAGAGAGTGGGAAATAATTTCCCTGCCTCTCACCCCACACACATATATGCACACATCACACAATCCTCCCTCAAGAAAAGAACTCTAACACAATAACCCCAAGTTCTCAATTTCAAATCAATCTCATCCTTCTTATTTCCTTGTAAAACCTTTTTAAACCCATTTTCGAATTTACGGGTCTTTACAGAGAAGGTGACCTCACTCTTTTAATCCCAGAAGAGGGCAGACGTCATTCCCCCCCACGGAGAACAAAGGAGACACGTTGCCTTTGTCCTTTCCGTACCTCTTGCTCCAGCCCTCACCTCACGAGATCATTCCTCTTTTCCCTTGGTACTAATTATCGACCAATCGCACCTCTCAAGCTCACTTTTGTACACGTAAGCGACCCCAAAGAACCCGCTTTCACCCACACTCTTCAACAAAAAAAAATGTCTATGAAAAAGTCATGGCTGATCAAGCTAAAATGTTCCAAAATATGTTAATGATGGTGGTAATGAAACCTGGAATAGATCCAGCTTGCATTCCGGGGTTAGTTTCATGCAGTGAAAATGAAGAGGAGGGCACATTAGTTGGAGAGCAAGATGACAAAGGCTTTTTTTTTTTTAAGAGCGCAAGATGACGAAACTGGTCATTAAGATGGTCGTATGGTTATTGTGCTTAATTCAAATACTTAGAGTTTTTAGATATTATTTTTGACACTATGGTGCTGGTGATTTATTTGCTAAAATCTCAATACATTAGCATATACTGAGAATAGTTTTTGGATGCACTAGGCATTGAGATTAGTTTTTGGATGCATGTTGGATGTTTGGATTTTCAATATTTTTATGACCGGTTTGATACATATAGGATTTGAAATGGATGTATGTGAAGTTTGATGGAATATTTTGGCATTAATTTTGGATGGGATGAACATACAAATAGATTGCAGAAAATTAGGAATGAAAAATATAGATTTATAACCCCCAAAAAAAAAAAACACTTTCGCCGACACAATAGAATGTCGGGAAATTCATCATCGGATTTATAAAAATAAAAAAAACACTTTCACCAATACATTAGTACGTTGGCAAAACTAAAGTTTCAACGACAACTGTCTTCAGTAGGTGAAAGTTTATAATATAAAACTATTATTCGCCGATGCAATTTCATGTCGGCAAAAGTGTGTTAAAATCTCATTTACAACTACCTTTCACGGACGAGATACAATTGGCGATGCAAGTTGCATCGCCAAAAGCAATGCTTTTTGCCGACGGGCTATGTTTTGAGTCGGCAATTCACTTTTCCAAGATATTTATGCCGACAGAGCAACGACACAGTAACTTGTGCCGGCAAAATCTTTCCCTTATGCAATTATACTTTTGCCGATGCATACTATTGCCGATGCATAGGCAAAACTACATTTTCTTTTAGTGAGACAATTTCGATTTTGTCAAGACATTCCCGGGAAGCTAAGAAGAGCTTTCAACTGATACTTTGGAAGAAATATTTCAACTTTGGGAGTCTTGCATGAGGCTAAATACGAGGGCTGAATTTATGATTCCGTTGCATTTATGTGAAGGTCTTGCCACCAAACTATATGTTGAGTGGTGGAAAAAATCATCGAGTAACTTTTGCAAAGATAAACTTACGTGTGCAAAGCCGAATTCATCTCCCGTTGCTCCAAAAGAGAAAAATGTCATCACAATACGTACTGTGAAGTCAAAGTTGGCTACAGAAGTTACTCCACCTCTTTCAAAATTTAAAGAGAAGCAAGTGACAAAAGCAGTAACCGAGGAAAGCAAGAAGGTTGTAGCAGTCAAGCCAAAAACTCCTTTGAGTATTCCAACTTCTAAACCAAAGCCTATTACTACCAAGGCTTTAGAATCAATAGGAGAAAACAAGAAGAGGACTGTCGTAGTTCTTTCACAAGAAAGTAGTTCCGATAAAGGTGAGCTCTATTCGAAGTGTTTGAAAAAGAAAGCGATAGATTTTAATTCGCGATTGAAAGAGAAAGTGATAGTTTCTGATTAAGTGAAATTGGACTTTAATGTGGATGGCATCCTTGATGATTTGCCATACACTTCAAACCATCCAGAGGTATTGGGCAACCGGAGCTTAACCTTTGTCTTCTTTTGTTCTTTATTTAGTTTAACTTCATAGAAATTTGGAATTTGCTATTAGATTTTTAAATCCTTGATTATTTCCTTCTACAAGTGGGAAACCAGTTCGCTTCAGATGATTATGAAGGTTCTATCGATGGTCCAGATTCTTTTGATTTGGTAGTACAACAATGACAGAATGATGTATCTGGGGCAATCCATCTTCCATCCACTTCCAAGCCTCCTATGTTACGCCGAGCGGCGCCCTCGACTGTTACCGCATTTGATACAGGGAATATGATCCATTGTGCTCGTCGTTCAGCTGCTAAGATACTTGATAGCAACATTAAGAGTGTCTTGAGAGAGACTCTTATTGAGAAGCTAACATCTTTAAGACCAAAACTGCAAGTGATTTATGATGAGTTTTCGAAGCATCAAGTGGATTATTCTCCACTCTAAACCGAGATAGAGAAATATGTATGAAATACCACCAATTATATTTCCATGAAGTCAGATTTTGCTAACGGGATGACTTTAGAGGCGAAGGCGCAACGATTGGCAGATTTTGATCAACGTCTCACCGATGCTTTAGCCCTCGACGCTCATGGTGAAAAATTCTGCTACTAATTAAATGGTAGTGGCACCAAAAGAGGTCAGCTAATGAAAGAGCTAGAGTTGTTGAACTTGAAGGAGAAGAAGCTCAAAGAATCAATTGAAGGGATTGATGCAGAAAGAGCTCAGAAGCAGCATGTTGTCTCAACTTTGCAAGTAGAGTAGGCTATTGTAGAAGCAGCCAAAATGAAAGAGTCGGCGGACATGGAAGTGGTGAAGTTTGAGCTGGACAAGATCCAAAATTTGGCTTGGCTAGATTAGTGCTAATTCTGCTTTACTTTACCATATTTTCTTTTACTTAGGCTTGTTTAGTTTACTGGATGGATATTCCAATTTTTTTTACAAACTATGCCTTTGCGCTAATGATGTTTAGTAGTATATGACAATCACTTTATCTTATCTAAATAAAGTTTTTTGTCGTACTTTTAGCCGTTCACAATTTATTCTCTTGCAGGCCAAGAGTAGGATGACTTTGGTTGAATGTTTTTTTTTTTTTTTGATGTATTGACTAAACTCAAGAAAAAGGCTCAAGTTGCCTACATATCCTTGGAAGGGATCAAGTCAAAACGTAGTTCAAGGTAAGATGAATCATTTTTTTTGGGTCATACACAGTTTAGCTCATGCAGGGTAGAAGCATCATGCAGTTTAGGCTCATGCGATTAGGAATATGCTTGCTCTTCAAGGGTTGTAGTGCTTCAAGAATTTGTCATTTATGGGGCCAACTCTTAAGCCATCTTTAGCGACCAATTTGTAGGCGTCACTTGAGTAAACTTCTTGCACAACGAATTTGTCCATCCCACTTGGAAGTGAACTTGCTGCCAATTTTATGAGTGGTATTGATGCGTTTTCTTACAGCAAGAACCAAGTCCCCTTTTTGAAAAGAACGAAAGAGAACCTTTTTGTTGAATGATTTCAACATGCGGGTTTGATAACGTTCAAGACTTTGTTGTGCCTCAAGCCTCTTTTCATCAAGTGCTTCTAGTTCTTCAAGGCCCAAGTGAGCGTTGTCTTCATGAGTGAGACCTTATTGAATGGCAATCCTTAGAGATGGAATTTGAGGATTGAGTGGCAAAATAGCTTCCACGTCGTACATTAGCGGATATGTAGTGGCTTGTGTAGGTGTTTTATACGTGGTTCGATATGCCCAAAGAGCTTCTTCCATTCTCTCAAGCCAGTCCCTCTTTGTTTTGGCAACCTCTTTCTTCAATAGGTTCCTAAGAGTATTATTGAATGCTTATGCAACACCATTTTTAGGTGGGTTGTACATAGTAGAGGTATGCTGCTTGAAGCCAAATTTTTGACAAAGTCTGGTCATGGCAGTGTTGTAGAAGGACTTTTCGTTGTCTATGATAATACAACGCGGTACATATTTAAAGATAAGGTTAGTATGGATGAAGTTAACGACATTTTCCTTATCCACCTCTTTCAATGGGATGGCCTCCACCCATTTGGAGAAGTAGTCTGTTGCAGTCAAGATGTACAAGTGACTATTAGAAGATTTCGGTAAGTGCCCCACGACATCCAGCCCCCATGCATCAAAAGGCCATGAAGCAATAGTTGGATGAAGCAGTTCTAGCAGCTGATGTATAAAGTTGGCGTGGATTTGACAAGAATGACATCTCTTGGCGCACTCCATGCAACCCTTGACAATGATCAGCTAGTAGTAGCCCATTCTTTTGATTCAGAAATGAAGTTTGGGGCCAAATTGATGAGCACCGCATATTCCAGAATGAGCTTCTTTTAGAGCTTGCTTTGCCTCATTTTCTCCAAGGCAACGGTGGAATAACCCTTCAAAAGATAGGCGGTATAGCATGTCTTTGTAGTAAATGAATCGAGGGGCTCGATGCTTCACATCTGCTTTTCTTTGTGGATCATCAGGCAGTTTCCCATGTTGTAGATAATCGATAAGGGGTTGGCGCCAAGCATCTATTTTAATTTCCTATATTGAGATGACGTTCACTTCCCTTTCACCACTGTCTTCATTTTCAAAGATGGCGGTATGACCCAACTTTGGCATATCGGAACGTGCGTCTCTTGGTCACGGAAAGCAAGCATAGAAGTTAGCTTTGCAAGTACGTCTGCCTGCCTGTGAATGAGTAGTTACATGCTCTAGAGTGACACCACCAAGCCATGCGATCAAGCGACGTGCGTAGTTATTGAAAGGCATGAGTTCAGGCTTCCTCACTTCATAGATGTCGAGGAGTTGGTAGATGATCAATATTGAAGCTCCATATACCTTGAGTTGCAAAAGCTTTACTTCAACGGCCATCTCCAGTCCGAGAATGAGTGCTTGGTACTCAGCCTCGTTATTTGAACAATTTTGTGTGAGGGTGAAAGCATTAAGGCAAGACATCTTCTTCCGGGGAAACAAATACTACGCCAGTGCCGACACCACTTCAATGAGACGCACCATTAAAGTACATTGTCCATTGGGGCCGAACTTCCACTACCATGACATCCTTATCTGGCAATTCTTCATATAACTCCCATTCGGATGGTATAGGATGGTCTGCCAAGAAGTCGGCCAGAGCTTGCCCCCTTAACGACTTTTTGAGGTACATGGATGATCTCGTATTGTTGAAAGAGAAGTGACCATCTTGCCAAATCGATCAGAGAGGACTAGCTTTGTTATGACGTATTTGATTAGGTTAGCCTTGGAGATGAGATGCACAGTGTAAGCTTGAAAATAGTGACGCATTGTCAATTGCGAATACTAAAGGTAGGCACATCTTTTCAATTACAGAATAGTTCAATTCATGGGGCAACATCATTCGGCTCAAGTAGTGCAAGGCGCCTTCTTTCTCTTCATCATTCTCTTGGGCAAGCAAGGCTCCCACTGAACGCTCTTGGATTGTAATATACAAGATTAACAATCATCCAGATTTAAGGCCGGTGAGAACATGAGGTCTCATCAAATATGATTTAATGCTCTTGAAAGCATTGTTGCATGCTTCATCCCACTCAAAATGAGTCCCTTTCTTCATGAGGCAGTTGAATGGTTGACATTGCCTAGTCAAATTTGATATGAAACGACGGAGCTAAGCCAATCATCCTTAAAGACTTTTCAACTCGTGAATATTCCGAGGTTCAGGCATTTTCAAAATAGCATCAATTTTAGCTTGTTCAATCTCTATGCTGCGGTGGCACACGATAAACCCAAGAAACTTTCCAGATGTAACCCCAAAAGCACACTTCAAGGGATTCATCCTCAGTTGGTGTTTTCATAGTCGCTCGAACACTTGCCTCTAATCATGAAGATGGTTGGCTTGTGTCTTTGTTTTCACGACTAAATCATCGACGTAACATTCAACATTTCTATGAAGCACATCGTTAAAAATCTTTTGTATCCCCCTTCGGTATGTGGCACCCACATTCTTCAAGCCAAAAGGCACAACTTTGTAGCAGTAGATGTCTTTGGTGCACAAAAAACTGTGAGCTCTTCATCTCACAAAGCCATGTGAATTTGATTGTATCCAGATGAACCATCAATGAATGATAGGACTTGATCATGTCCAGTAGTGGCATCGATCATGAGCTCGGGTATAGGGGTGGAAAGTTGTCTTTTGGACAAACGTTGCTCAAATTGCGAAAGTCGGCACAAACTCGGATTTGCCCATTTTTCTTCTTCACTGAGACGATGCTTGAAATCCAAGTGGAGTACTTGACTTCTCGAATGAAACCAGCTTTGGTGAGTTTATTAACCTCTGCTTCTATTTTGGGGACCAAATCTGGTCGAAAGTGTCTTTGAGATTACTTGATAGGTTAGACGTCGTGCTTCACTGCTAGATGATGGACTACGACTCTCGGGTCTAATCCAGGCATTTCTTTATAACTCCGAAGACATCCCTATACTCGCGTAGAAGCTCAATGTAGGCAATTTCTTCTTCAGGGGTGAGCAAAGCGCTGATGTAAGTCGGCCATGGGTCATCTTTAGTCCCTAGATTGATCTCTTTTAGATTGTCAACAGTGGACCTTACTCCTTCTTCTAACTCTGGTGGAGCATCTTCTTCAACTTGAATTTCATTACAAGTTGTCGTCATATGGAAGGAGGAAGTGAGGGACTCTTCATGGAGGCAACGATCCAGTTCCTTAGAAGGCACTTTAGTCAGCACCATAGTTTGTCACTTTACTCTTAGCAATGCATCATCAGCTGCCATGATGAGAGTAGTATGGCATTACATGTGAGAGGGTATTTACTCTTCAATTTCTTGTCGTATTCTAACAAAAGAGCAGTCCTCTGTTTTGAAGCCTTCTCGATGACACTGCTTGAAACACCCAATCGACTATGCACAGACTTCTGGGGAGCTATTGTTGAAGATACCTCATTTGGTAGACTGAATCTACTATGGATAGACTTGCACAAGATAGAAGGCGTATGGCTTTCACTTGGCGGCTCTAATCGGCTTTGAATGAATTTTCTTGTGCTAGACGATGACACAACTTCCCTTTGGGCCATCAATCTGTCAAAGACTGACACTTGTGATTTTGGAGCACTCAAACAATCAAAGACAGATGTCTTTAATGACGTTGACGAAGTACCTTCTTCTGCTGCTATGGAGTTGTTGTTGGACTTCCTTATGAAGATATGAGTTGGAGCAGTTGTAGTGTATCCAAGGCCTGCTTGAGAATCCTTTTGATGGTATATCTCTTCTGCTTGAGCGTTTTTTGAGTTAAGTACAGGCCATGTATCTTTTCGCTAGTTATTTTAGGCAAGAGTTTTCCTAGAGTTGTAGGATCTTTGGGACTATGTCCAGTCTTTGTGAGCAGCTTGTAGGCATTGGGTCAAAACTGTTTGTCTGCTGCGAAGGCAAGTAGTCAAGTTCCACTACAGGGCCATGTGTTGCTCGAACGAATCCTTTTAAGGGTGGAGCAACCTTCGCTTTGTTAAGGTTAGCAACTAGGAGTGTTAATCCATTCAAGGCCGACTCTTCATTTTGTTCACTTTTGGTACATAGCGAAGTAGCAGTGTTCCGTTCTTCTTTGATGCACCATCCACATGATGTTTGCCACCTTGATTATTTTCTTCCTTCGCCTTAGTAAGAACGTTGGTTTTACTAATTTGAAGGTTGTTGGCCTCGGAGTGTTTGTAGCTTAATGAAGAGGCACTTGACAATTCTGTCAACACCATGTTTGCTAAGTAGAATTTGGCATCAACAAAATGGGATTCAGCTTCGCTAAAGAGTTTGTCATCGGCTACCACCTTTTGTATAACTCCATCTCTGCACTAATTCTATCAACACTATATTCCCTTGTTCTTTTGAAAAATAGTTAGAGAAGAACTGTTTTTCCCTTACTCTGTGGAAGTATTATAGGAATATAATACTAACATAGAGCAGAAATAAGTCAGAGAAGAATTTCAACATATTTTTTTTACTTTTTTTTATGGGAATTTATTTTTGTACTCTATTTTTATAAGTGCACTTCAAAAATTATCTTCTAGTGTTTTGTTATGTGTAATTGTAGACACCCCAATCCGAACCTTGAAGAGTCTTTATCCACCCCGATGATGAAATAAAGGAAACGGTGCCTTAACGAGCTTGAATGAGGGATTCCCTTAGGCCCAAACCAACTCCTAGCCCAAATAAGCCAAAAGCCCAGAGAAAGCCCAAAAGCTCTGGACTGAACCCGTAATGCCGCACGTGACACCTCTACACCGCACGGCATATCAAAAGTCATTACACCGCACGCGATCATGAGGTTAGCCGCACGGCATTTCGGGTAAAGTTCTGACTGGCTCAGAAAGCTGTCGGCCACGCCTATTTGAGCCACAGCTGCAAAACGGCTCAGCCGAAAACACACTTCTGGCCCACCCAGAAAATGCCCCCAACATTTGAAATTCAAAATCCAAATCCATAGCTCTTGCCTATAAATACACCCCTCCACTCAAGAGAAAGGGGCCCTTGATCACCATTATACCCTTTCTCTCTCTTCTTGCTTTCATACATATTTTCCACTTCTAAGTCTTGAGAATGTTGCTTTCAAAAGACATTCTCTAGGCCTTTTGCTCCATTTTTCTCCTCACCATTAAAGTTAGTCCCTTACTAACTTTGAGACCCCAACTACCCAATACACCCATCTACTACACACATCCATACTCCGCTTTTCTTTACCAACCTTGCCGACGTCCATCCACCATCATCAATCTTCATTCGAGCTCAAGATCAAAGGTAAAAACCAAGTTTCCTTGGGCTAGGCTCTGCCCTGGCCCTGAGGGGACCTTTCTATCGTCAGGCTTAACCCCTTTTGGTTAAGATCTGGCCTAAAAATCATTTTTACAAAGCAAAACAAGCCCTCTGTGCTGGGTAAGCTACGCCGCGCGGCGCTTTGAAGCGTCGCACGGCATAGTAGACTCACACGTGCGGCATTTCAGTTAACTGCTGTTTTCTTGTTCAAACTGTTTGGATCATGATCGTCTTCACTGGATCCGTTCCTATCTATCATTGGTAGCTGCGGAATGAAACCATATCGACAAGCCATGTTTTATTATCACAAATGAACTTTCATAACCATTCTGAATAAACGAATGCATTTAAAAGAGTATTCCTACTTATGGCTTGAAGGAATGGTACAGTTCTGAGATGATCTGATGGCTGTGACCTTTCTGAAATTTTAAAAGTAACACCGTGCGTCATACTGAGTATACCGCACGAGGCTTTGAAAACCACTGACAGCCTGAGGACAAGATCGGAACGACGCACGGCATATCATATGGCCGAGCGTCGTATAGTGTTATGCCGTGCGTCAGAGGATGGTGATCCAGACAACTTGTTTACAAGCTTTCCTTATTTATATCTTCGTCGCATCATCTTTCATCATTTCTGTACAGTAAGCACCACTCGCACGACAACGTGATATACTTCATCTTGTTCCCCTTTCCCGTATGTGTTTTCGAGGTTTTCCAAACGGTATTAAATCCCCCATTTAAAATGTTTAGTAGAGACCGATTTTTACCGGGCGAGCGGGGTGCTTTTTCAACAAAACCTTCCCCGCTCGTAACGTGGCTCCCGGATCTAAAATCTCAACGTTTTCGCTAGACCAAAAGCCTTTCTTTTCAAAACAAACTCTCGGTTTCTCGGATCATCCATCTCAAAAATCCGGGTGGCGACTCTTCGAACGCACCGGGGCGCGGGAGCCTACCGTGGCGACTCTGCTGGGGATTTTTTATTCAATACTTTACTTGAGCTTTTTTTTAAAAAAAAAAAAGAGAAAGAAAAGGAGTATTGAATAATCAAGAGGGCCAAACTTGAAAGGCATTTTACTTGGGGGTCTTAATGCAATTTGGAAAACTTAACTTTCTTTTACACTATGCACCGCACAAGCCTCGTTAGCGTGTCTCGGCAATCTTGCCTGGTTTACCGATGACAAGCTCTCCCGGGACGCCTAGCAACCCTCGACTACGATGGGCCATCGTACTGTTCGACCATTGTCTTGCAATACACTTGACATGGGGTAGTACATCTCTGCTCTAGTCCGGGGAACCCTTCTGAGACCAAAACCGGCCTTCTGCACTTGTACTTAGCCATAGAACTTTCCCAACTAGGACAGGAACCCGTGGTTAGGACCTATGTGTTATATTATGCTTGTGAGCATTTATTTTCTGTACATACATATCATTCATGCATTTTGTGGGCTAGAGGATGGGGCTTCTATAGAATTCCTAAGATTACTCCGGTCGGTCTAGGAGACCTTAAATCCATGGAGGATGCGATACCTCTGGTGTTTGCCGTGCTCGAACGGCTCCCTTGACTTGGGGACTAACCTTGAGGATATACGTATCTGGATTCTGATGGTCACATTGCTCTGTCTCGGATGGTCAAGGTAAGGAGATTGGCTCTGGTTCCGAAGCGATCGGAATTTAACCTGCCTGACAGTACCTACCCGGGCCATCAGAAATCTTCTGTACGAATGCCTCAAGTGAGACCCAAGTCATGGTAGGTCTTAGGATTTAGGAGGAGTGTAGAAGGTAGGATGGACACTCGGGATGGGTTCTGAGTTGCTCCCTTTTGCCTTGTTGCCAGCTCAGAAACATTGGTCACCTGCGAAAAGAAGAGGCTATACCCAATTGGTTCCGTCCGTCCCGAAGGCTGGTTCGCATAGGCACCCTAGAAGGAACCCAACTGTTTGAGGTCCATATAGAACAAGAGGGACAATCGTCACTAGAAGCTTCACCGAGACCAGCAATACAAGAATCTCTAGCCTAAATATTATCCGAAGGTCCCTTGTCAATGGCTGACCAAGGAAACGGGGTAGAAGAGCTTAGGCAGAACATGGCCACTATGGACACCCAGTTTAGACAATCCCTCGCCGGTGTGGACGCACAACTGAAAACCTCGGTTGCGTCCATGAAAAATGACATGAATATGATGATGGAAACCATGCAGGAAATCTGTGACAAACTCTTAATTAAGCCTGACCCACCTAAGATTGAGACACTGGCCAGTGAGACACTGGCAATGGATCCCAATTTAGCCGCCCTTATGGCTAAAATTGGTAAGTTGGAGGAATCTGTGCAAGAAAGTAAGCGATTCGGAAGAGGAGAAATTGACATGAACAAGTTATGCTTATTCCCCAATGCTAAGTTACCGGAAAAATTCAAGGGTGTGGATTTCGAAAAGTTTGACGATACCGGAGATCCAAAGGCGCACCTTCATAGGTATGTCGGTTCTCTTACCATGAGAGGAATCGAAAAGGAGGCCATGGCCCAGTTATTCCATGAGTCTCTATCAGGTCCAGCCCTTCAGTGCTTCCTTACTCTTGAACCTATAAGAAAAGGACTTAGGAAGACATTGGGACAGCATTTGTGGCTCAATCTGATTTCAACGTCGATTTAAAGATGACCACAAGAGAATTGGAAAGTACCAAGATGGGTGAAAAGGAGAGCTTCGCTGATTTCGTAAAACGTTGGAGAGCCAAAGCCGCACAAATGCAGAATAAACCGGATCTGAAGGAACAAATACGGATCATCACCAAGAACCTGCCAAGCTCTTTTGCCCCATACATGGTCCTCTCCTAGGCTGCCCCAAATTTTGAAACTTTTTATGACTCGGGTTTGGCTGTAGAGGAGGCCCTACGAGATGGTACGTTAGAAAAGAAGGAGTCGGGGTCAAAATCCAAGAGAGCATACTCAGGGAACAGCAATGTCCTCTTCGGGAATACTAATCAGGCTGGAACTTCATCCACCAAGCCGGCAGAAGTGAACCAAATTTCTGAAAAACCGAAATCCCAAAGCCGAGTCTTCACCCAGTTCAGCACTCCTAGGTCCGCCTTACTTAAAAAACTTACAGAAGTAGGAGTGTTGAAACCTCTCTTACCCCCGCAAACTATTCCACCAAACCTGAACCAAAATGTCTACTGTGATTTCCACCAAATGCCCGGCCATACCATTGACAATTGCATCCGCCTCCGTCATGAGATCCAGAATCTCATTGATAACAAAGTCATTGATACCCCTCCTTCAGACAAACCAAACACCATGACAAATCCCTTGCCACAACATAACACCCCATTCCATATTAACCAAATTACCCAAACCAAAAGCCAAACTGTCCAAGACTTTGATCCTACCCCTTTCATCATCCCTGATACCGAACCAAAGCCTGATGTGGAAATTCCCGAAGGGATTGCTCTCTGCTTCCTTTGGGAATGGGGAGATTTGATTGCTGATTGGGAATAATTCGAGGCCACCAACTTTCAAGGAGACGTAAACCCGTTCTTTGAACCTGGATGGGAAATTAACTGGCAAAATATTTACGCTGATCCTCTAGATGGGTTTTCTTTGTACATAATGTTCGAAAACCAAAACGTGAACTGTCAAGGGATGCCCGAAAGGGAATGGAACCCAATCCCGGATGAATACCAACTCATGGCCTGGAATGACCCTCTGGACACATTCTCTCTACCCATGCTATTTGCGGAAGAATACCAACCCCAGATGACAGCCTACAATTGGCCCGAACTTGCTCCATTTCAACCGAATCCCTCTTACCTCCATAGCCTCATCATCAACGATCCATACAACAATGTAGGCCTTACCCCGTATCCGGAACCGCCAGAACCAGAAGAAAATGTGGCTAGTAATGAGTTTGACCCAATGGATTACCTGGCAGATGAAGCTAAATCGGAGTCATCTGTCACTTTCCCGCAGGATGCGGATGTCGCCATGATGAATTTGTGGGAAGATGAACCAGGAGCCAAAACAAATCCATGGGTAAATACAAAGATAATTAACATAAAGGTGGGAAATGAAGAATGGACTATAAACAAAGCGGTGGCAGAAGCTGAGAAATGGAAGCCCGAGGATCTGTGGGAAGATTTGGTTATTGCTGACCTGGCTGCCAACCTTCAAGATACCACTATTGGAAACAAACGCAAGGCCCTCGCTGATTTGTGGGATGAGGAGTCTAAGTACCGACAGATTGGTCAATTGACCAGGAGTGGTCGAATCTATCAACCTTCTAATCTTCAAACCGGAGAACCCTCCAACCCTCCAGCTCCACTGACCAAAGAACCTTCTAACCCTTTCGTCACCTCAATCAAAGATACTTTCCAACCCTTTGCCCCACCAGCTAAGGAGCCTTCTCACCCTGAGAAAAACCCCGAAGGAATGATCAAACGCCAACTTGAGCAAACTCAAGCCAAAATGTCTGTTTGGGATGTGCTCGTTTACTCCGCCCGCCATCGTAAAGGACTCATTCAAGCCCTCTCACCTAAAAGTTCCTTCCACCATAACCCCCGATGAACTCGTAGCACTCATCAAAACCATCCCCATCAAACATGCCATTACCTTCACTGATCGAGATTTACCTGCTGAAAGAACTGATCACAATCGGCCACTCCATGTCCCTCTGAAATGCCACGGAAAATAGGTACCAATAATCCTGATTGATAATGGGTCAGCAATCAATGTTTGTCCACTTCATGTTGCCTATTGCCTGGGGTACAAAAATAATGATTTCTCTCCATCAGAAGTCAAAGTCCGGGCATATGACAATACTCGTCGGGATGTAGTTGGAACCCTCATGCTTCCTATGACTTTTGGACTTTATCAAACGGAGGTGGAGTTTCATGTAATGAACATTCCTGCCTCTTTCAATCTACTGTTGGGTAGACCTTGGCTGCATCGACCTGACATCATGGCTGTTCCTTTAACACTCCATCAGAAAATTAGACTGGGACTTGAGACTGGGATGCTCACCATTCAAGGTGACTCTGGGATTCATGCTCCTGTTGAAGACAATGCCCCATTCCTGGAAATACAACACGGAGAGGAGGACATTTCTTTAGGCGGCTTCTCGCTTGACACCTCTAATTCTATTTTCACCGTCAAGATCGATGACGACTTCGTCATCAGTAATGTCGCCATAAAGATAATGAAAAATATGTCCTACATGCCAGGTTTGGGGTTGGGAAAGAATCTCCAGGGGTCTGCACAGTTTGAAGAACAAGGAACCTTAACCCGCATAACTGGCTTGGGATATCATCCTTCTGGGGACAGGAAAGAGAAGAAGGGGGATAGATTGGAGGACTATTTCGTCAAAGAAGAGGCAAAACAGATTTACCAAGGGCAACCGGAACCATTCTAGAATAAAGAAACCAACACCTTTCTGCCAGGGTTTGAGATATTTGCTAATGATGTCTGGCCGGAGAGTGATGAAGAATTAGAGGTAGTGATCAAACAGAAAACGACAGATGATTGGGTTGAGGTCTTTGCTATGGGCAGTCTAGCAAACTTATTTGGGGAGGACAAACTAATGGGTATAGCCGCGGAAGCAGAATTGCAGATGTTGGGGCAGGAGGCTCCCGAAGACCCGACTTCGCTCATTATGGATGCTGCTGGAGATTACAAGAACTGGACTTTCATACCAAGCGCAACCTATCATGAGTCTGAGTCTGAATCTGAGTCTCTAAAGTCTTCCGAGTCTTCTGAATCTGTTGAGTCTGAGTTGGTGCCTCTCGGCCCAGCTCCTCAGAGTCTGTACTTTGAATTCGAGTCTACCCGTGTGTATGGTGCCTCTGAGGCCTCCGTTAATGATGAAA
Organism: Rhododendron griersonianum; assembly: GCA_018127125.1. Classification (NCBI taxonomy): domain Eukaryota; kingdom Viridiplantae; phylum Streptophyta; class Magnoliopsida; order Ericales; family Ericaceae; genus Rhododendron; species Rhododendron griersonianum. The sequence goes on from CM030793.1 coordinate 30,746,761, forward strand.
TAAACGAATCTGGTTCCGCTTACTTCCCTGACTTTGAAATAAATTATGTCGACCCTGACGATGAAGAGACCGACTTCGATGGGGAAGTCCCTAAAAGAAATTCGGTCCCTAATTGAAAGGGAAGATGAAAGGCATGCTCAGCCTGTAAAAGAAGAGGTTGTTTCAATAAATTTGAGGGATGAAGGGAATCCCCGAGTAGTTCAGATCGGTTCCGCACTATCAGAAGAAGAGCGCCAGGCTCTTATAAATTTGCTAAAAGAATTCGAAGATGTTTTTGCATGGTCGCATGCTAATATGCCCGGAATCGATACTGAAATCGTAGAACTCCAGATTCCCCTTTATCCTGATGCAAAACCGATAAAACAAAAGCTGAGACGCATGAGGCCCGACTGGGTGCTTAAAATAAAAGAGGAGGTAACCAAACAAATTAATGCTGGGTTCCTAATGGTAACTAAGTATCCCCAATGGGTCGCAAACATTGTTCCTGTTCCGAAGAAGGATGGCAAAATCAGGGTCTGTGTGGACTTCAGGGACTTAAACAAAGCTAGCCCCAAGGATGACTTCCCTTTGCCACATATTGATGTGCTAGTTGACAACACCGCGGGACACGCTTTGCTTTCTTTCATGGATGGTTTTTCAGGGTATAACCAGATTCTCATGGCCCCAGAAGACCGAGAGAAAACCACGTTCGTCACCGAATGGGGAATCTACTACTATCGGGTCATGCCTTTTGGGTTGAAGAACGCCGGTTCCACCTATCAGCGAGCTGCTACAACCTTGTTGCATGACATGATTCATAAAGAAGTGGAGGTTTACGTTGATGACATGATTGTTAAGGCAAAGGAACGAGAAGGCCACCTACCCGCGCTCAGAAAGTTCTTCGAAAGAATAAGGAGATACAGGATGCGCCTTAATCCGGCTAAATGTACGTTTGGGGTCACTACAGGGAAAATGCTTGGGTTCATGATTACCACTCGTGGCATCGAAGTCGATCCATTGAAAATTAAGGCCATTTTGGAAATACAACCACCGCGGACAGAGAAAGATGTAAGGAGTTTCCTTGGCAAAGTACAGTTCATAAGCAGATTCATTGCAAAATTGACTTCAACATGTGAGCCCATATTCCGCCTGCTCAAAAAGGGAATACCATTTGTATGGGACGACAGATGTCAGCAAGCTTTCGAAGCCATCAAAGCCTATCTACAGAATCCGCCAGTTTTGATGCCACCTGTACCAGGAAAACCTTTGATCCTTTACTTGTCAATCACCCCGTCTTCAATGGGGTGCATGTTGGCACAGGAAGGAGACATGGGGTTGAAAGGGATGTTTACTACCTCAGTAAAAAGATGGTCGGATCTGAAGAACGCTATACTCCACTAGAAAAGACATGTTGGGCACTCGTTTGGGCTTCCAGAAAGTTAAGACATTACATGCTGGCCTATTCGGTAAAGCTGATATCTCGAATGGATCCCCTGAAGTACTTGTTCGAGAAACCAGCACTCACAGGGAGGATGGCACGATGGCTGTTGATGCTAGCAGAATTCGAATTAAAGTATGTCACCAGAAAGTCAGTAAAGGGAAGAGCTGTCGCTGAGTTCTTGGCCGACTGCCCAATCGAGGGAGGGGAAGATGCTGAATTCAAGTTCCCTGATGAAGACATAATGACCATGGCCGAAAATGTGTGGCGGTTGTATTTTGATGGAGCGGCTAACCAGAAAGGGTTTAGGATCGGTGTGCTATTGATTTCACCGGATGGGTCGCATATCCCACTTGCATTCAAGCTTAACTTCGAGGTCACCAACAATCAGGCGGAATACGAAGCTTGTATTGTAGGCATGGAAGCAGCCATTGAAATTGGCATAGAAAAATTGGAAGTTGTGGGAGACTCAAACTTGGTTATCTCTCAAGCGAACGGTGATTGGAAGGTCAAGGAAGAAAAGTTAAAGCCATACCATCAGGATCTCGAAGATCTCATTCCCCATTTCAGTAAAGTAATTTTCACTCATGTCCCGAGACTCAGAAATCAATTCGCAGATGCCTTGGCGACGTTGGCTTCCATGATTGAAATCCCCGTCAGTGTAAGGTTAAGACCAATTGTGATCGAGCAAAGAGATACCCCAGTGTACCAGCATGTCATGATCATCAACGAGCCCGATGATGGTCACCCTTGGTTTTATGATATATGGAGATTCGTGGAAAGGGGGGAGTATCCCGCTGAGGCTGGTAAGAAAGACAGAATTGCTCTTCGAAGAATGGCAACTCAATACATCATCTGTGGAGGAAATCTATACCGAAGATCTCACTGTGGCACTCTCAAGCTGTGTATTCATGGTGAGGAAACAAAAAGAGTAATGGAGGAAATCCACGAGGGCGTATGCGGTCCTCATATGAATGGTATGATGCTTGCCAAAAAGATTTTGAGACAGGGCTACTTTTGGTCCACCATGGAGACAGAATGTGTGGAATACGTGCGACGGTGTCATAAGTGCCAAATCCATGCCAACCTCATGCACGTTCCACCGCATGAGCTGCAGCAAACGACCTCGCCATGGCCTTTCTCGACATGGGGTATTGATGTCATTGGAAGGATTGTGATAGCAGCCTCCAATGGCCATAAGTTCATCCTAGTGGCTATTGATTACTTCACGAAGTGGGTGGAAGCCGCCTCGAATGCAACTCTGACCGCAGTTCAAGTCGCGCACTTTATCAAGCAAAACGTCATCTATCGATACGGGGTTCCGCAGGCATTCGTGTCTGATAACGGAGTTCATTTCAAAGGTCGAGCCAAAGAAGTCTTGGATGAGTTCCAGATCCAAGTACATAAATCAACAACCTATCGACGCAGACTAATGGGGCCATAGAAGTAGCCAACAAAACAATCAAAACCATTCTGGAAAAGACCATTCAATCTGCGAGAGATTGGCACGAACAACTATCGTTGGCATTATGGGGATATCACACGTCCGTACGTACACCAACGGGGGCGACTCCGTACTCTTTGGTTTACGGTATGGAAGCTGTACTTCCCATAGAGTTAGAGGTTCCATCCCTTCGAACTATGATCGAATGTAATGTCCAAGAGGCAGACTAGCTGAGCAACCGATTTGAAGAACTTATGTTGTTCGACGAGCGCCGTTTGAGGGCACTTTATCATATTCAAGGATATCAAAGGAGAATTGCGCGCACATTCAGCAAAAAGGTAAGGCCCAGGGACTTAGCGGAAGGTGACATGGTTTTGAAGGAAATCCGGGCACCAGTCTACGATCCACGAGGAAAGTTCCGACCAAAGTGGTCTGGGCCTTACATCATCAAGACCATCCTGTCCGGAGGAGCTACGCAACTTATTGACTTGGACGGAAACGAATTCTCAACTCTGGTCAACCTGAATCAACTCAAGCACTACTACCCCTAAGAGAAGCTCGCTGGGCTGAAAACTGCAAGGGCGGGCAATTCCAGGAAAAAGTTAGAGCAAAAGCCTGCTAGGATGAAAACCCGCAAGGGCATCTTAAGCAAAAGTTAAGGCATACAATAAACGAGCTCGCTAGGCCGAAAACCCGAAAAGGCGGTACTAGGCAAAAATTAGAGCGCAAAAGGAGAGTGTCAAAACTAGAGCGAACCCTATCCTTGAACTACGTTATGACCTGATTCCTTCACCAAAAAGGATACGTAGGCAGTCTCACTATGAGGCTCGGTCACAATCAATCAAAACAAAATCCAAGTTGACAGAATCCAGAAAGGCGGAATCAGAGAGGGGGAGACCCTCTGTAACTCACTTTAGTAAAATAACTGTTTCTAGTACATAAAGCTGAGCATGATTTTCGAAAATAAAAGTGCAATACAATAAAAGAGGGTCTATGATTCATTCAAAGGTCAGGGTAGTAGGATCGAGTCAGTTTCCTTGGGCCCCAGCTCTTGCAGCAATGTCCCTCCTGAGCCACTTCCTATAGCTTCCACGCACCGCCACGGATGGGTAAGGGTGAGCATCTGTCACCTCACGAGTCCTCCAGAATCGTTGGTAGTTACAGAGAACCGAATGATGGAAAAAGGGTAGAACTACATCCACCAAGACCTCTGCAGGAGCCTCCTGCCTCAGGCTAAGCTGACGCTGAATCCGATAAGGGATGTAGAAAGTGAAAGCCTCCAAACCAGCAAGAACCACCCACTGAGGGCCCATATAGTGCACAGTCATAGGGGAAAGATCAAGCCACGAGCATCTCTAAGAAATAGTCTCAGCACGCTGACGTTTGAAGAAGTTGACCCACTCGGAAGCTCGCCTGTCTGCAAATTCAAAGCACCTAGAAGACAATAACCTAGCTTCATACACCAAGTTGCCAGGAGGGAGAGTCAGCACATTCACCTTATCACAAAGCCAAATCTGCCAAAAAGAGAGAAAACAAGTCAGAAACCATAGAAAGCCAAGCCAAACGATAATGAGAGAAAAGCTCGAAAAAAGGAAAGATGAGTGGAAAACCAACCTGTAAGAGGAGAGGACTGCCTCCAAAAGTCTCGGTCTCTCCAGAACGAACCTTGTCCAAACCCATCAATGTCTCAACCAATACCATTGGGATCACATCCTTCCGAGCTTCAATCTGCACAGCAATGCTGACCAACGCCGAGCTAGCATGTCCAGTGGAAGGAACCAAGAAGTAGGCAGCAAGAAAGCACATGCAAAGAGCAATCATGCGTCGAGTGTGGTAGGTTGTGTCCGCTAGGTCACCAAGAGGAGAGAACATCTCAATGAGGCGCATCACGTTGAGGTGACCGTTGCTAACCAAGTAACGAGCGACACCGTCATTCAACCCTAGGGAGGCAGCAAGAACCTTGGAGATATTCTCTCACACAGGAGGGACAATGACCTCTCCAGAGCCGAAGCCGCCAAGATAGGCGCAGAACTCTTCTATCGTAGGGCAAAGTTCTTGTTCACCAAAGCAAAATACGTGTACCTCTGGGTCCCAGAGGCTTGTGGCCGCCCTCAAAAGTTCGGGACGGAGACGAATGTTGCGGAGGTACCTCATGGAGTAAAGACATGAACCCGAAAGTTAAGCCAATCGACCCCCTCCATAGAAACCAACCATGGGCATAGTGAACCGGTGAGAGAAAGAGCCATTGAGAGGAAGGGAAGGCCTAAGGAAGGTGAAAGACTAAGAGAGATATGGTTAGTTCAAGGCCCAAGGCCTGAATTTATAGGAAGAGTGGAGGGGACAACTTCAACTTTCAAAAAAGCCTCGGGTTCCAAAAGTGTAAATTTTCCATGAGTCTTGCATGGGGAAAAGCTTGGTCATGCCCTAAAAGATCAAAGCAGACATGCACTGGCTCGGAAATGCCATTGAATAAGTCAAACTTCAACCATCGTGCAATCTGTCTTGGGAAGCAGCAAATGGCAAGCTGTCAGGAAAAAAGTACCGCACGGCGTATTAAAGTAACGCGCGGTATACCAAACCCGAGGAAACACCACGGCATAACATGGATATGCCGCGGGATTATATGGAACCCCGCACAGCACTTTGAAGCCACGCACGGCATAATAAGTCTGCATTTCTGCAGATTTTGACAGCAGGGGTTAGGAATCAATTCAAGGTACTTTCAGGCATCACCAACCCCCAAAACACACCTCAATGGGTATTTGGGACTTCGGGGAGGTTCCGCTTCGAGTCAACTCTCAAAATTCGAGGTCGTGACACCGAAAAGTCGATAAAATTCGTTTCTTAAGCCGTGTCAAGGCATCGAAATCCGTTTCAAGTCGTTCCAAGTTGATCTTTTGAGTCCCACAGGTCATAATGGTCAAAAGTGACCTGGTCCAAGTTCCGGTTCGTGGTCAAAGCCAAGATTTGAGAATGCCACCTTTTAAAATCAACATTTTCTTGCTTTTCAAGCGGTTTTCAAACGCGGGGTCAAGATTTCTAGCCACGTGTCAAGTCTTAAAGGTCGCTATTATCATGTGTGGTCTTATGAGAGTTGGTAATAAGGGCATTCATGTAAATTCTTGTGTTTAGCGTTAATTCTTCAGAGTTATGCGCTTTCTTTGATTTCTATTTCATCGTTAACATACCATTTACTATAAATCTCGAGTCCATGATTAGTTGTGCACTCTGATTAATGTTACAAATGACGACAAAAGGAATTGAATGGCGTAAACATTGAAAGAACAAATTTTCCTGTATATAATCTCCAAAGCATCCATAAGTTGAAGTACAAGAAGGCGTGCAAGCCCAAGGCTCAAAAGTCCTATCTACTGAGGGTAAACAGGCACCCTTCCAAAAAGAAGCACGCAGGCTCCAATAAAAGGCAAAAGCAAAAACAAACAAAAGAGGGAGCTCAACTCTCATCCTCGTCCTCCTCCTCGTCCTCCTCGGAGACCTCCTCCGCCTGGGAGCTAGCCACCTCCTGAGTACCTGTCGCCCCGGGCACAATACCCCTTGAGGTGTCCCCCAGGTCAACGTCTGTGGGCTCATCACTCTCGTCGAAAACGTCGATAGGCTCATCCTCTGTCTCCCCAGAAAGTCGTGGCCTCTTCGACGGAGGTTCCTCCCGAGAGCCAGCAAAGGAAGCCTGTTGCGCTGGCATGCGAACAGACTTCCTGCGCAACCCTCGTGAAGCCCTTCCTCTAGCCTGCAATAGCATGACATTCATCATTTACATTGTAATCATGATATAGGCAATAAGAAGTAAAGCAAATAGTCAGAATTTGAGAGCCTTACCACATCGTCCCGCCAGCGCGAAGAAGCACCTCTGGGGCATGGCGCATGGCGTACTGCCTCACCAGCTGCTCGAGGCCCATCATGGCCTCCGCCATCTCCTTCACGTACTCCGGAGTCGCCTGCACAATGAGAAGAACCGATTAGAGTATACAATGATAATAAGCAGGTGCATGCAAAGGCGAAAAAGTACGTGCCATACCTGAGCAAGAAACTCTGGGGCTGCAGCTGCGGGACGTGGCACCACCACTACACCAGGAGCCCCCTGGGCAGTCGTCACGTCCGCAGTCCAGGAGAGTCGGGGCGAGCTGACCCCGCTTGGGCCTGCACCGTCACCCTGACCACCACCACCTTCGCGTCCTCTTCCTCTACCTCTACCGCCTCTGCCACCCAGCGCCCGCTACGTCGCCTCCCAGGCAGTGTGTATCCCCAAGCTCTGCATCAAATGCCGAGCCTGGTACTCTGCGTAGTCAGCACCTGCCTAAAAGAGCAGCTCCAGCTCTGGGTCCGGCCTCGTGAACCGCTCCACCTCCTCTCGAGTGTACTGACTCGTCCTCTGCACCAAAGGAGGGAGGAGCCCAGGGACTCGAAACGCGTCCAGCCTTAACGACTGACGTGACACTTGGTCACACAAGTACCACTGCCAGCCGTAAGGGGACTCCAGAAGTACTCTCCCCCTCGTCACCTCCCTGCTCCGAGCTACATATGGGATGTCGAAGCGATCCCATATGTGCCAGTAGACCTGCAAATGAGAAGTGAGCATTGTCAGCATATTATTCGAAGTTAAAATGAACATGCAGGTAGTAAATTAAATAAAACGAAGGTGCAGTTATACCCTGTCAGGACGCAACTTGTCCAGGTAAAGGCGGAAGGCATCCAGGTTGCCCTTCCCTTTCTTCACTCCTCAATACTCCTTTGACCAGCGCAAGGCTCGAGGGAGTATCCTGTCGTCAGGGCACGAGGTCTCAGGAGGGAACATATCCAGAACCTCGTATGTCCAGAGCTGCAAACCAAGGCATTACAAGTCAGCACAAGATATATATATATATAAATGAACAGCGAAAGGAAAGCTAAGCATTCAAAGGAAAAGAATCGAACCATACCTCCCAGACCCTCCAGTACCCACCGAGGCTCACTCCTGCCCCACGAGAGAGAGACCCCATGAAGGCATAGCACGTCCCCAGTGCTGCACCTCCCCAGTCGAAGCGAGCGATCTCCCCGACGTCCCTCAAGGCCGGAAGAAGCGAAAGGTGTACTCGGTTGCGCCTGTTGGGAAACAGGGACGCACCAAGTAAGTACAACAGAAAGCACCGAGCCATCTGCTCCTCCTGTATCCTATCAGTCGGGAGCCCCTCTGCCAAAACCCTAGCAGCTGTGCGTACTGAGTGTCGTCTATCTCAGCTCTCAGCACGTACCCCAGCATCAGCCGCTGGAACTCCGCACTCCTCCCCGTCGTTGTGTCAAAGGGGATAGGGTCACCTCCAACCCTCAGACCAGTGATCGCAGCAAAGTCCAAAGGCGTCACCGTCAACTCGCCGAAAGAGAAGTGGAACGAGTTCGTCGTGTCCCACCATCTCTCGGCAAGGGCCCTCACCACCTGGCGATCGTTGCTCGCCCTCATCAAAACACTGACGAACTCCCCAAAGCCCGCCTGTCTCACTATCCCCCTCACAGCCTCAGGGAGTCTCTCCCAAAACTTCGGCACGTCGGCCACACCACCGTAACACGAGATAGGGATCGCCTGTTGCAATAAATTGATGATATTCAGTGAGTAGGTATATGTAGACACCCCAATCCGGACCTCGAAGGGTCTTTGACCACCCCGATGATGAAATAAAGGAAACAAAGCCTTTGCGAGCTTGAATGAAGTATTCCTCCAAACATCCACAGCCCAAACCAACCATCAGCCCAGAGAAAGCCCAAAAACGCCCTGGACCGAACCTAAAGTACCGTGCGCAACACTTCTACACCGCGCGGCGTATCGAAATTTAATGCGCCGCACGCAATCATGAGGTTAACCGCACGGCATTTTGTAGACACCCCAATCTGGGTCTCCCAATCGTTTTACTTTATTTTACGATTTTCTTGTTTCCCCGATGATGAAATCGGATCAAACAGAGCTTGGATTGGGAATGGATTAGGCTTGGAATGCTTAGAACCCTGCTTGAATCTTTTGAACCCCTCTGAACCTTCAGTCAAACCCCAGGACCAGAGTTGACCCTCGCGCGAGCCTTTGTGTCCCTCGTGCGACACTCAGCTTGCCACGTGTGGTCAAAGTCAAACTGTTGACTTTTGACCATCGCGCGATGGTTCCTAACACTCGCGCGACAGTTCCCTCCTGTCCCTATCACAGAATCCAGCTGGACAGGTGATCATTGGGTGTCACATGGGCTGGAACCCTGTTTTCCTCAGCTGAACAGAGTTCTGGCAGGCTACACCCTCACACCCTCACAACCACTCCCCACTCACATTGTTGGCTAGCTTCACCACCAAGTTGTGACCAGCCTTGTTGGCTGGTCCCAAGGCCTTGTTTGGTCACTAAGTAGCCCTTACACTCCCCCTATAAATACCCCCCTTCATCCTCCATGTTAAGGGTTCCAAAAATTGACTAAGAAATTCACTAGTCATTTTGCAAGGCAAATACTAGCTAGCACAAAGTTACTAACCCCCAAACCTCATCCTAATCTCACATGCTTAGTGTTTCAATGTACACTTAGTTGCAAGACCACTCCAATCAATTCAATCCATTCCCAAACCCTTTCCAAGCAAAGGTATAACTTTTAACCTGTTTCTGTTTTGATCCCTGAGGGGGGCTGACAGGGCGAAGGCTGGTAATTAATACCATGTCCTGGTCCTAAAGCCAGCAGAGTTACAAGAATTCGTGGCAGTTACACCCTCGCGCGATGGTCCCCTATACTCGCGCGACACTTGTGTCAGCAAGAGAATGGACCTCGTGGGGAAGGGAGACTAGCCCTTTTCTGTTTTGCAACATATTCATGCCTGTTGTACTTCATTTTGTTTTTTAGATCACTGTTATGCATGCAAAAACAAAATACAGTAGCTAGTCTATTTGCTCTAAATAGTTTGGAATGCCCTTGGGATGTCTAAGGACCCCAAGCATGCAAAGCAATTCCTGGAAGTCCAGTCAGGAATGTCGCGCGAGACTCACTCTCTGTCGCGCGACAGTTCTGTGATTTCCATGAATAGCCCTTGCATGGGTAACTAGGCCCTTGGCTTCTATTTTGACACCCCCACTGTTTAGGGGTTGTGCTTCAATTCATTTGGCTCGTGTTTGGAGTATTCTGTAATAATTAGTATTTTACAGTCTTTCAATAAACTGCTTGGTTTGCTTCCTGGGTGTGCGCTGGTCCTTCCAGAGCCCAGAAGGGGATGATCTTGGGACTGTGGTGAGATGACAACACTCGCGCAAGGGTCAGTGTGTCTCGCGCGATGGTTGACCTGCATGCAGATCTATTCATGCATGCAAATTGGCCATCGTGTAGGGCAAATCTGCCCCGAGCCTGGTTTTGGCATCTGATCGCTATTTCAAGTTCATTCCATTTATTATTCATCATGCCATCCATCCATGCTATCATTTGATTACATCCCGCAAGTTGTTACAGTCTTTAATCCCCGATTAACTGTTCCCCCGCTCTAATTGGCTAAAATTAATTAAAAGAAGAAGAATCACAAATATTTTCATAAAAATGCCTAAGTAGAGACCGATCTCCGGATTGGGCGAGAGGGGTGCCATAAAACCCTTCCCCTCTCGTAACCTGGCTCCCGAACCCAGATATGGTTATGACGGACTGGTTTCCTTAAACTTTTTCAAACCAAAAACAGCGCGGCATGTGCTTCGAAATACGGTTCCTTGAGTGTCGGACCTTCAAAACTCAAGTGGCGACTCTGTATTTTCGAGCGCTTGCCACCGGCGCTTGCGCTCCCTCGATTTTTTGAAAAAGGGCCGCAAAACGGCGGGAAGGAACAGAATCCTTTCTCTCCGGAGGGCATGCTGCCCACAGTGGCAACTCTGCTGGGGATAAATCGAACCAATATTAATTCATACTTAGGATTTAATACGCTTGGGAACAATCCCTTAAAAGCCTGTCAAAACGGTGAGCTTCGCGCTGGAACGGTGATTTAACAGGACCTCGTGTCCGGCCATTCTAATCTGGGGCTTTTTCGATTGTTTGCTTGCGTAGTTTCTTCTAAAGATGGACTAAATAAAGTGAGCCAAATTTGAAAAGGCGTTTTTACGACTTTGTGATTCTTCTTCTTTTTATCAAATTTTAGCATCTCATTTGCATCGATGTGGGAAAAGCCTCGTTGGATCGTTTTGGCAATCCGGCACGGTTTACCGGAGCCCGGGGACCCCGAATGACCAACAACCTTCGACGATGATGGGTCATGCTACCGTTCGACTGTTACTCTGCGAAAAACGCGGGTAACGGGAGGTATATCTGTGGCCCTAGTCCGAGGAATCCGTTACGAACCAAAATCGGCCTTTTGCATACACAGAGCATTAGAACTTTCCAAACTAGGACAGGTACCCACAGGTTAAGATCTACTTGCATCTAACCCCGTAAATGCCTATGTGTTACTGCTTTTCCTTATCGCATGAACTGTACATACATTTCGTTCAGTGTAGAAGCATGTCTAGGATGGCTCCTAGGTTCTCGATCTGTTCCGAGTCTGTCTTTAGTCTTAGTAGGACATTGTTATGGCCCGATGAGGAGTCGTGCATCTCAGTGATGCACGTTATCATCTCTTAAGTCCTTTTGTGGTGGGACTTTAGGAAATCAGAAGCTTTTCCACACCTTTGCCCGTGTACCTGTTTAGGGTTTCAAACAAAAAAAAAACGAGGAACCACGGAGTAAAATACCGTGATGCTTACACCAAAAGGTAACAAGTGCCCCGTCACTTACACCACCCGGCTAATAGCACAGTGCTACTCACGCCAATCTGGTTATGGCATCATGATATTCATACCGAGTTGTTCTGGCTTCAAAATTTTGAAACCTCAAACATCGAGATGGGCAAAGGTTTAGACTCCTTTTGACATCCTTTAGGACCGCTCGTTCCAAACAAGGATACATCTTTGAAAAAGAATTCTGAGGGCCTAAAACAGTGTCCGAAGCTTCATGAGACAGACTTGTCTTCTGGTTCTAGAGTCTAGGGTGACACTGGCGACGTTGACTGCATCCGCTTTAGTCTTTTATTTAGATTAAAGTTACTACAGGACCTTTATTAAACCTCCTTTTGCCTTGCAAGCAAAGATCTGAATCATTGCACCGCCAAGGAAAGTATCGAGGCCAGTTGCCAAACCCGCTTGGGAACGTCTGCATCTGAATCCGGTTCAAAGGCTTGTCAGGTTACAGTCCCAGTCAGTCATCACGGAAGACTCTCCGCGCTCACCTCCGGCAGCACAGCACTCAGAGTCTCAATCAGGTTCACAGTCAGTTTCACCGCCGGTTTTACAGGAAGGGCGTCCGACTACCCCGGTATCCGCATCAAGCAGCTCTGAAACACCCGTCGCGATGGAACGGCCACAACCGGAACCTCTTACCTTGGAGACCATGCTCATGAACCTTCAGGACAGCATCACCGCCATGCAACAGAGGGCAGCTCAGATCGACACTAACATTGCTCGCCTGAACGACCTCATCCACACTCGCCTTCCACCCCCTCTCGAGGAAGAAGGTGAGGACGATGAGTTTGACCAGGAGCAACCTATCTTGGTTCCAGATCCGCTTCACGCAGGACGTCTCATGGTGCTAAACCCGAGGGAAGCTCGCAGGCCCGCTGCAAACCTTGCAGGTGGTAGACTGCCTCCAAATCAAGAAGAACCAGCTCAGAATCTGGAGATGGTCGCGCTCATGGCCAAGATGACCAAACTAGAGAAATCTATTGCCAAGACGGAAAAGATCAGTGCCGGAGGGATCGATCTGGATCGCCTTTGCCTATATCCCAACGCCAGGCTTCCTGAAAAGTTCAAAATGCCAGACTTGGCTAAGTTCGATGGGAGCGGCGACCCCAGGACTCATCTCTACAGCTACCACGCCGCCATGAAACTTCTTTCTGTTGAGCCAGAGGCCATGTCACAGCTCTTTCCTCAGACCCTTTCGGGCCCTGCTTTCCATTGGTTTTTGTCACTTGACATTGCCAAAAGGAGGACTTGGGAGGACATTGGGACTGCGTTTATTTCGCAGTACAATTACAACTCCCAGCTGAAAATGACTACCCGGGAACTTGAATCCATCAAGATGGAGGCTAAGGAGTCCTTTGCAGACTTCGTCAAAAGGTGGAGAGCTAAAGCCGCACAGATGACTGATCGCCCAAGTGAGAAGGACCAGCTCCGTATCATTTCCCGCAATCTCCAACCAGACTATGCTAGGCATTTAGTCCTAGCTCAGGCATCCGCCAACTTCGAAACCTTCTTCGACTCTGGCCTGGCCATCGAAGATGCTCTGCAGAGTGGGATCCTATCAAAGGGAGAATCCTCGCACACCACCAAGTCAAAGCCTCGAGCTTATTCTGGAAATGCAAATGCTCTATTCGGGACAGGGACTTACTCCAACACGGCAACCGCCGGCACCAACGCCACTTCCTCCAGCGCTACTAATCACATTGCGGACGTCAATCAAGTCCAGACTCCACAAAACAACCGGCCTCGGAACCAACCCCGCAGCTTTTCCGCTATCGAGGCACCTCTATCCTCGGTCTTGGAAAAGTTGGTCAAATCAAGGCATCTGAAGCCCCTGGATCCAACTCCTCTACCTAAGAACCCTTCACCCGGCTTCAAAGCCAACCTTTACTGTGCTTACCATCAAGGAGCGGGTCATCTCACTGACTCCTGCTTTCGCCTCCGTCATGCGATATTGACGATGGCACGCTAGAAACCCCTCCGCCACCTCAGAAACCCAATGTCATTGCCAACTCTCTCCCTAAGCACAACGCTGTACCACATATCAACCAGATATCCCTCAGCTCCACTTATTTCAACCCTAGCTCCACCATATTTGACCCCACTGACTATATAGCCTCAACCGATCAACCCAGGCCTGTCATACCTTTCCCGCTCGAATCGCCCACCGAGGTTTCTTATATACAAGTGGTTGAAGGCCAAGTTGTTGATACAGTTGCACCTTCAGAACTTTTACAAGCTGTTTCACCTGTCTCCGAAGAATCCGTCAGCTCTCTTTTTCATCAATCAATCCCTGCTGTGCAGATCAATTCTGCCTCGTCGCTTGACAGCCCATACGCAACCATCGCTGGCCCATTTCCTGATCCCTACCAGCCTTGGGTGCCTCCCTCAGATAATAACATGCAGGCCACCGGCTGGGCCATAGCAGACAATTGGGACTATGCCACTCTTCTGTTTAACGAGTGGTCGAGCCTTGAAATGGACGGGATTCCTCCACAGCCCGGGAATGTCCCATTTGATCAAGCCTGGTATGATGGCTGGTTGGCCGGTTATGAAGCGGCCTTGCTTGATCCTTTGGACGGTTTCTCCTTGTACATGCTATTCAACCCGATCAAGCCTCCAGTTCCCGAAGCGGAATATTGCTGGGATCCTGAGCCAACCTGGTTCGCTCCCATGGACGTTGACCCTAACCCTCTGCAAGGCTATGCCCCGCCGGACTACATGCTTCATTACGCGGAGGATGAACTTGTCCAGGAAGATCCACGGGCTTTGGGGGACCACGTTTCCCTCTTTGGTTCGGTCTTTAATTCGGTTTGTGACACTAATCCCGACACTGACCATGACCCCTGTTCCTACATTGTCGACGAAGAAAATCCGCGCCTTTAGGTGCCTTACCCCAACAACAGGGATTGCAGTATCATGGTCACAGACCGCGCTCCGCCTGCTAATCTTTGGGAAGTTAACGACATAGTGGATGTCCAAGTTGGGAATGAAGTCTAGGCTGTCAATCGTACCCTGGCTGACACTGGTCTTTGGGATGTTCCCTTTATTACAAATCCAGAGCCCGTTGCTGAAGTTGCTGCTGTGAAAGATTTGAGCTTCTGGGACTTCTTGCTAATGAAAGATTTGGCTGAGGATTTGGGCTTAGACATGGAAGTGCCCGTCTCTGCACCAACTACTGACAAGGGAAAGCGCAAACTGGGAGATGTCCCTGCTGATCTCTGGGATGTAAAGGAAAACCCTCAAGTCGTGCCCTCTTTGGGGAACATCCACAATGTTAGAAGGAGTGGACGGATTTTTCAGCCTACTAATCTGCAGGCCGGGAATTCTTCCAACCCCGCTAATCAAAGGAACGAACCTGTTTCTTTTCCAAGGTCTGCACCTCTTGAGGTACCAACTGGCAATCCGATTCCTGATTTAGTTCAGCGGCAACTGGAGCGGATTCCTGCCGCTATTTCTATCTGGGGACTGATCTGTTCGTCTAAAGAGCATCGTCAAAGGCTGTGTCACGCCCTATCCCGCCTTGAAGTCCAGGCCGACGTCACACCAGAGGCGATGATATCTCTCATCCTCCCTCCAACCTCCAAGCATACAGTCATCTTCACGGACAAGGATCTGCCGGTTGAAGGAGTCAACCACAACCGCCCTTTGCACATTACCGTCAAGTGTCGAGGACTCTGGGTCCCGACTGTTCTTATTGACAACGGCTCTGCTATCAACGTTTGCCCGCTGAGGGTCGCTTATCGTTTAGGACTCACCAAGAAGGACCTTGCACCTTCCAATCTGGCTGTCAAGGCATATGACGGCACCCGTCGCGTAGTCGAGGGTATTTTGAAGCTCAAACTCGATGCTGAGGGTTTTGAGATGGACGTGGAGTTCCATGTCGTGGATATTCCTGCAACTTTCAATCTTCTATTGGGCAGACCATGGCTTCATCGGCCCGACATCATGGCTGTGCCATCTACCCTCCACCAAAAGGTTATTCTGGGACTGCCTACTGGTACTCTAACCATCTGCGGGGATTCTGGCATCCGTCCGCTCAAGGAGGATGGGACTCCTGTTTTGGGAATTCAACACGGCGAAGAAGACGTCGATCTTGGGGGTTTCTCTTTTGATACTTCAGGCACCGTGATGGCCATCAATGTGGACGGGAACTTCCTCATAAGCTCTGTCGCGCTGGACATTATGAGAAGGATGTCTTATTTTCCGGGCATTGGTTTAGGGTCTCGCCGTCAAGGGGTCCCGGAGTTCCCTACTTTTCCTTTCAACGAGGGCCGCTTTGGTTTGGGGTATATCGCCTCAACCAAAGATGCCAAGCGGAGGAAGTATATGGGAAAACCTCGGACCCTCTGCAGCGGTCCCAAATTTGTGCGTGAAATGGGAAATGCCGCTTACACTGGGCAGGCTGAGCCCTTCATTCATTCCGAAACCGGGGAGCTGCTGCCTGGGTTTGAGATTTTTGCTGATGACACCTGGTCGAGCAGTGATGATGAGCCAGCAAAGGAAGAATTCAAGAGGAAGCTTAATCAGGTGAAGATCAATACTGACTGGCTGGGATCCATCAATCAGGGAAATTTGGAGCTGCTGTTCCAGGAATTCTCCCAAGTGGGTTTGACTGGGGAAGCTGAAGAGGCCGAAGTGCTCATGCTCGGGCCCGACGCCCTCGAGGATCCCACCTCTCTCATTGTGAAAGCTGAGGGTTCTTTGAATAATTGCATTTTCAAGCCACGTCTGACTTGCATTGACAACACTTCTGAGTCTGAGTCTGAGTCTGAGTCAGAGTCTGTCTTGTCCTCTAAGTCTAGCTCTGAGTCGGAGTTTGTGCCTCTAGGCCCTCCACGTCATAGCTTTTATTTCGAGTTTGACTCTCTTGTACTTGGTGACCCTTCAGGGGCTTGTGAAATGAACGAAGCATCTTCTGACTATTTCAATGATCTTTATATAAACTGTGTCGACCCTGACGATGAGGGGATAGATTTCGATGGGGACATTCCCAAGGAAATCTGTGCCTTCTTCAAAAGGGAAGATGAAAGGCATGCTCAGCCATTAAAAGAAGAAATAGTTTCTATAAATTTGAAAGATGAAAACGATCCCCGGATGGTTCAAGTGGGTTCCACACTTTCGCCAGAGGAACATCACGATTTCAAAGAGCTGCTCACCGAGTTCAGTGACGTTTTTGCGTGGTCCCATCGAGATATGCCCGGAATTGATCCCGAGATCGTGGAGCATCACATTCCTTTGTTTCCGGATGCCAAACCTGTGAAGCAGAAACTCCGACGGATGAGGCCAAATTGGGTTCAGAAGATTAAGGAGGAGGTTACTAAGCAGATTGACGCTGGCTTTCTCATGGTCTCTCAGTATCCCACATGGGTCGCCAACATTGTCCCTGTTCCTAAGAAAAATGGCCAAATTCGAGTTTGCGTTGATTTTTGGGACTTGAACAAAGCGAGCCCCAAAGACGATTTTCCCTTGCCACACATCGATGTGCTCGTGGACAATACTGCGGGGCACGCTTTGCTCTCGTTCATGGATGGCTTCTCTGGCTACAACCAAATTCTCATGGCGCCCGAGGACCGCGAGAAAACCACGTTCATCACTGAATGGGGGACTTATTGCTATCTGGTCATGCCTTTTGGATTGAAGAACGCTGGGCCCACTTATCAGCGAGCTACTACCACCATCCTACACGATATGATGCACAAAGAAGTCGAGGTCTACGTCGATGACATGATCGCCAAGTCCAAAACTCGAGAAGGTCATGTTCTTGTGCTTAGGAAATTCTTCGAGAGATTACGAAAGTTTCGTATGCGTCTAAACCCTCAGAAATGCACCTTTGGGGTTACAGCTGGTAAGATGCTCGGTTTCATGATCACTTCTCGTGGAATTGAGGTCGACCCGTCTAAGATCAAAGCAGTCCTTGAGATGAAGCCACCAGATTCTGAAAAGGGGGTGCGAAGCTTTTTGGGAAAGGTACAGTTCATCAGCAGATTCATCGCCAAGTTGACACTAACTTGCGAGCCTATGTTTCGTCTATTGAAGAAGAATACTCCATTCGTTTGGACGGACAAGTGCCAGGCAGCTTTCACCTCCATTCAAACCTACCTGCAGAACCCTCCGGTTTTAATGCCACCGATGCCAAGGAAACCCTTGATACTTTACTTGTCTGTGAATCCTTCGTCTATGGGGTGTTTACTGGCTTAAGAGGGAGAAAAGGGAGTCGAAAAGGCCATTTACTACCTGAGTAAGAAGATGGTTGGCGCTGAAGAACGCTACACCGCTCTCGAGAAGACGTGTTGGGCTCTTGTTTGGGCATCCAAGAAATTAAGACACTACATGCTGGCTTACCCAGTGAAGTTGATTTCTCGAATGGATCCTCTCAAGTATCTGTTTGAGAAGCCTGCGCTTACTGGTAAGCTAGCACATTGGTTGCTGTTGCTCGCAGAGTTTGACCTCAAATATGTCACTAGGAAATCTGTCAAAGGGCGCGCGGTCGCTGAATTCCTGGCTGATCATCCTGTCGATGGACCGGAGGACTCAGATTTTGCATTTCCGGATGAAGGAGTAATGGCGGTTGTCGAAGACACCTGGACTCTTTATTTTGATGGGGCAGCCAATCAGAAGGGATACGGGATTGGAGTTTTGCTGATAACTCCTGATGGTGCTCACATTCTGCTCGCGTTCAAACTCAATTTCGATGTCACGAACAACCAAGCTGAATATGAGGCCTGTATTGTTGGCATGGAAGCCGCTCTTACGCTTGGTGTGGAAAAACTCGAAGTCATTGGTGATTCCAACCTTGTCGTTTTTCAGGCTAACGGAGACTGAAAAGTTCGGGAGGACAGATTAAAGCCTTATCACCAAGATCTGGAGGATCTTATTCCTCGTTTCAACAAAGTCACGTTCATGCACATCCCTCGGATGAAGAACCAGTTCGCTGACGCTCTAGCAACTCTAGCTTCCATGATCGAGCTTCCGATTGGTATCAAGCTTCGTCCTATTCTAATTGAACAGCGGGACTTGCCTGTTTATCGGTATGTCAACGCCGTCGATGATGTCGATGACGGCCTACCCTGGTATCATGATATCTGGAACTTTGTCGAAAATGGTCAGTTTACGACCGACGCCACTAAGAAGGATCGAGCGGCACTACGAAGAATGGCCGCTCAATACATTATCTGTGGCGGGAGACTGTATCGGAGATCTCACTGCGGAATGCATAAGCTCTGTGTCAACGGCGCTGAAGCCATCAAAATCATGGAGGAAATTCACGAGGGAGTTTGTGGCCCTCACATGAGCGGGGTCATGCTCACCAGAAAAATCCTGCCATAGGGTTACTTTTGGTCTACCATGGAGTCTCAGTGTGTGGATTATGTGCGCCGCTGCCATAGGTGTCAAATCCATGCCAATCTCATGCACGTCCCCCCTTCTAAACTATTCGGCATGACATCGCCTTGGCCCTTTTTTGTTTGGGGTATCGACGTTATCGGCATGATCAGGCCTTCTGCTTCAAACGGGCATCGGTTCATTTTGGTAGCCATAGATTACTTCACCAAATGGGTCGAGGCTAATCTTACAAGACCCTGACGGCGGTTCAGGTTGCTCAGTTCATTCGAAAGAACATCATTTATCGGTATGGGGTTCCACAGGCGTTCGTTTATGATAATGGGGTCCACTTCAAAGGCAGGGTCTTAGAACTTTTCGAAGAGTTCAAGATTCAGGTTCATCACTCAACAGTCTACCGCCCTCAGACGAATGGGGCAGTTGAAGCAGCCAACAAGAATATCGAGACTATCATCAAGAAGTCCGCAGAGTCCGCCAGGGACTGGCACGAGCAACTGCCTCTAGCTCTTTGGGGGTACCGCACGTCAATTCGAACATCAACAGGGGCTACCCCCTTTTCCTTAGCCTATGGGATGGAAGCTGTCCTTCCTATTGAGCTTGAAGTACCAACTTTGAGAATCATGGCTGAATGTGAACTCACGGAGTCCGAATGGCTTAGTGGGAGGTTTGTTGAACTTATGCTCTTTGATGAGAGAAGACTTCGTGCCTTGTATCACGTTCAGGGGTATCAGCGCAGAATCGCTCGAGCATTCAACGAGAAAGTAAAGTCTCGTGACTTGGCTGAAGGGGACATGGTCACAAAGGAAATCCGGGCTCCCATTTTCGATCTACGTGGTAAGTTCCGCCCGAAGCGCGCAGGGCCTTACATTATCAAGACCATCCTCTCGGGTGGAGCAGCTCAGCTTATGGATCTAGACGGCAACGAGTTCAACACTCTGGTTAACCTGGATCAACTTAAACGTTACTATCCTTGAGAGAAGCTCGTTGGGCCGAAAACCACAAGGGTGGGCGGTCCCAAGCAAAAATTAGAGCAAGCCTGCTAGACTGAAAACCCAAGGGGGCAGTTTAGGTAAAAATAAATAGGCATTCAATCAAAGCTCGCTAGGTTGGAAACCTGCAAGGGCAGTCCTAGGCAAAATTTAGAGCGCAAAAGGAGAGCCAAAACACACGAGCGAACCGTAGCTTGAACTACGTTTTGACCTGATTCCCTAGCTTGGGATACGTAGGCAGTCTCTCTTTGGGACTCGGTCATCCTCTGTCGAACCGTAGCCTGAACTACGTTTTGACCTGATTCCCTAGCTTGGGATACGTAGGCAATCTCTCTGTGAGATTCGGTCACAATCAATCAACTCGATCCAGGGTTTTTATTCCAAAGCGTACCTCAACGTTCAAATGACGTGGTGTTCAACACTTGGACCAAAAAGGGGAAAATTCTTAATCTTTCACCTTTATTCAAAACTATTATTTCTATTACATAGGCTGAGCAGAGCCCTAAGAAAAACAGTAAAGCATAAAAAACAGAACAAAATGCTAAGAGGCCCTCACGGGCTCACAGTTTATTCTAGATTATTGGAGTTGAGTCAAGAGTCAGTCTGTGTTTTGTCTCCTTGCAACCTCTTCTCTTAACCATGCTACATAGCGGCGTTTGAGTCTTGTGCTGAAGTCGTCTTCCACTCCTCCGAGTTCTCTCAAACCCCAGTTGTGCTCATACCCTGCTAGATGTTGGGCCGTGAATGCTGGAATCTGGAAATCTTCTATCCCAGCTCGATGAAAGCCTTGGCTCATGCCTAACTGCCGCAGGATGCGACCTGGAATGTAAAACGTGAAACTGGACAGCTCAGCAATCACCATTCTCTCGAAACCTGCAGAGTGCAGAGCCATATCCGGGATGTTCAGGGCTCCATGCCGCCAGACGATCTCGCGCGGAGACATCTCTCTCATGAAGGTGTACCACTCCTCCTCAAACATTTCCGGGTACAGCATTCCCCTTTGGTGCATTCGCCCGGGCAGACGGGGCCAGTCCGCTCCAGGAGCCGAGATTAGTCCAAGTTTGTCACATAGCCACAACTGCATGAGCGAAAAGACAAGTAAGGAGCCACATAAGCCCGAGCGAAAGAAAACAAGTAAGGAGCTACCATATAGCCTTAACCGAGAGTTGAGGTAAAAACAGACTGTGTGAAAACCGGAAAAAGGTGAGCTGAGTGAGATTTTACCTGTAACAGGATTGGACTCCCACCAAATGTGTTCGTCTGACCTGTGGCTACCAAATCCAAACCAATGAGTGTTTCAGCAAGTACCAGGGGAACTACGTTCTTCCGAACTCCAATCTCTGTAGCCACGTAAACCAACAAGGGGTCGGGCCGTCCATACGGAGACACCAGCAAATACGCGGCCAATATGCCAATTGACATGACAAATCGACGTCGAGCCTGCAGAACCGTATCTGTTGGGTCGCCGTCAGGCCCGTACCATTCCATTAGGCGCACGACGTTTATCTGTCCGCCGATCAACAAGCCTTCCGCCGCACCCCTGGAAATGTTCAGACACGTTTTCAGCAGCTTTGACATGCTTTGCCTGTAAGGTGGCACGACAATCATGCTCGAAGCAAAGCCTTGGAGATACGCTTGGAATTCTTCAACGGTCGGACACAGCTCGTTGTCCCCAAATCGGAACACATGGACGTCCCGGTCCCAAAACTGCAGGGCTGCTCTCAGAATTTCGGGGCGGAGCCTTACACTTTTTAAGAAGCTAAAGGCCGCCAACCCGTGAGAACGGAAGCATAGCCAATCGCTCGCGACAAATTCTTCGAGCCACGGACTGATTAAGGTGGGGAGATGATTTGCCATCTGGGGAACAGTGCCTGAAATTTTCCACGAAAGGCACGCCCTTCATCCAGGGAATTACTCCTCTTTATAGGCCAAGAAAGGAGGTAATGCCTTTCCTTTGAATGATGTGTCCATGCAAGGTGTCCATCCACTTGATAAAGATCAAGGGAACACCTCTGGGGGAAGCCAGGAGCCCCTGCACGCCCAGACCTGCTGACAAAGCCTGCCACCCCTTTTTGTCCGAATGAGTCAAGGCTGGCCACTGTAACAGGAATTCTCCATCGCGCGATGATCATGAAGTGTCGCGCGACTGTTTATGCTCGCGCGATGGTTTCGTTTGCTCGCGCGAGAGTTAAGTTTTAATTCGGCACAGTAGGGCAGGCTACTGCCTTTTTGGGGTTATTTTCCGGATTTCGACTCGGGCCAGATTTTGAAATTATGATGCTTCCAGTAGATCATTATGAGTGATTGTGACTACGTCGAAGCATTGTTTGTTCAAATTACACGTCCAGTGACGAGTTCGGTCCCTCGAAGGAGTAACGGCCGGATAATTTAAAGTTGTTATTTAGCCGGTCAGGCCGGGCAAAGTGTCGTACGGTTTACAAAGCGAGTATTGAAAAGCTCAGCCAGAAGCTCAGCCTAATGGCTTTACTAGTTACAACTTGTTTTCCCACGGGATTCAGAAATATCCCCTCAGTCTTGCTTCGACTTCAACGCGGAGCCACCTTATGTAACGACTTTCCAGCCATGTCCTGAACTCTGGGATTGATTCTTTCAACGTCCTATCACCCCAGTTGTCTCTATAGCAGCGCAAGTCCCATGAGGTGAATACGGGGAGGTCGAAGTCTTCCGCTCCGTATCGCTTGTATCCTTGGCTTCTTCCGAGCTGTCGGAGTGTACGCCCAGGGACGTAAAATGTGAAGCTTGACAGGCCGGCGATTATCACTCTTTTGTATCCCGCTGATTTGAGCGTCATTGCCGGAAGGTTTAACCAGAGACACCTCCAGACTATGTCCTCAGATTGAAGATCGTTCAGGAATACAAAACCATATGTCCACTGTCAGGTCGGGGAATAACATCAGTCTTTCCACCAAAAACCTGGGGAACTCTTCAAAGCCAGCCTGTGGCTCTTCCAAAACCCCCACTTTGTCCGCCAGCCAGAGCTACATGAGAACAGAGGACAGGTCAGAAATCAAAAACAGCCCAAGCGTTTGAGGCGAAGCTAAAAATGCAAGAAAGTATGTCGAATAAGAATCTACCTGGAGCAAGATAGGGCATCCGCTGAAAGAGTCGGCTTGCTCAAGTTTCAGCATATCTAAGCCCAGGAGCATTTCCGCTAAAACCATGGGCATGATGTTTTTCCCGTTATCCATTTGCAAGGCAACGCTCACCAATTTAGGATTTACCCCTCCATCGATAGGAACCAGCATGTACGCGGCCAGTGCGCATATGGACAAAACGAAGCGTCTGTGAGCTTCCCTGACATAGTCTCCCAGGCCACCCTCGGGACCATACAGTTCGATTAGGCGAAGGATATTGAGCTCGCCATTTTGAATGATGCTGGCCGTCAGCGCCTCCGGAATGTTGAGTTTTGCCCGTAGAATTTGTTC
Source organism: Rhododendron griersonianum (assembly GCA_018127125.1). NCBI lineage: Eukaryota > Viridiplantae > Streptophyta > Magnoliopsida > Ericales > Ericaceae > Rhododendron > Rhododendron griersonianum. The sequence goes on from CM030793.1 coordinate 30,770,156, forward strand.
CATGTCTTCATGGACGGGCGGCACAACAAGAACATCTAGATTGGCGAACCCTGGCGCGTATGCCTGGAATTCTTCTATTGTGGGGCACATCTCGTCTTGACGAAACCGGAAGACGTGCACGATGGGGTCCCAGAAAGGCAATGCGGCTTGGAGGAGTTTGACGCACGGTCGAGCAAATTGGAGGTCCCGAATCGAGGATAAACAGCGAGACCGGGGGCTCGCCCAATTTATGGTTTCGTCTTTCATTAGCCAAGGATCAAGGGCTTCCATTAGTGAATCTCCCATTTTAGATAAGTTGGAGGGGTGTACACTTCATTAAGTCTTAAAACCCTTCTTCAAATAGCCAAGGAGTTGGTGAGATCAAGGCTTAGGTGTCCTACCACCTTGCATGGAAGAACAGCCTTCCTTCTGCAAACCCAGAATAACTTCCAAGACGTGGAACAATGAACAGGTCCATGGCAATAATTTGGTCAGACAAAGGCAGCTTAGCAGGGATTGACCCTCGCGCGACACTCTCAAAGCATCGCGCGACAGAAGTTACTCGCGCGATAGTTCCAAACCATCGCGCGATGGTTGGTCTGCAATTTTGACAGATTCCAACAGCTACTGTCCAAATTGGTCGATTTTCATTCCAAAGGTCATTTGGTACTTCTGATGGTTCCAGCAAGTCATTATGAGCATATGTGACTGTATCCAAGCATCGGATTCCAAATGCCGTGCTCAACGAAGATTTTGGACCCTCGGAGGCCCGTTTCGAGTTCAAATCGAGATTTCGGGAGGTCGAACCTCGCATTGGAGGCTCTAGCCCATTTTGGTCATGCCATACAGGTCGCCTGGACCTTGAGTGACTGTATGGAGGTGTCAGTTTCAGTCCGGGACATAATTGAGTCATTCTTGGGCATTTTATGCCATTTTGCGTCATTTTGTGCGTTTTTCGGTGAAAGTCTTTTCTGGGGGCGTTTTGTTCAGTCCCGTTGATTGATACAGGTCATGTTGACCGTCGTTGACCTATCTGTAGTGTCGGTTTTGTCTTTAACAGAATACTGTGAGTTTTGGCGTATCAATGCCCAAAATTTCATTATTTCTCGTATCCTCGTATCCTGGCCGTATCCTAGGGTACTTTTCTCGTTTCATTCAGAATTAGACCAGTGTTTGTACTCATATGTGTCTGTGAGTAGTCTCGTTGTGTTGTCAATACAAGTTTGGTATTAGTGGCGGGTTTTACTGTTTCTCGTGCACAATGAGAAGCAATAAACTTGAAAACGTGACTTTTTATACTGAACCATGATCTATCCATGTCATAAGCAAAACAAAAGAGCTACTGTATCTGGGGCCCTCGGCCAATCAAAAACTATCAAGTCGGGGCACATGCGTCCACCAATCAAAGGCACGCAGGCCCTCAAAACGTCTATCTGTCTAATCTACCTATTTGGGCACGCAGGCCCGAAATCAAAAGTACTAAGTGTGCAAAAGGGGTAATGGAGGCCTCGTCAGCGCCTCCCAAGTCCGTCATCACTACCCGCATTGTCCCGTAGCTCCTGGGGATCGTCTTTATAACCCGGATCGTCGATGGAGTCGTCGGAGCCACCCTGCTGGTGGACGAGTGCTCCTCGCCCTCTTCTTCCTCTCCTCTTCTTCTCCCTCTTCTTCCTCGTCCTCGGAGTTTGGACTCATGATCAGCTTCGGCGGCCCGGCTCCTCCAATGTCGGTTTCTCGCGCTTCTTGAGTTGGTACCGAAGCTCAGCTTGCCTCGCGGCTCGTCTGTCTTCCTCCTCGCGTGCGCGCGTCGTCTGTAAGCCCCTCGTCTGTCGCCGCGTGGTAGTGGCCGGAGGCGTGGGTTTCTGTGCCGCCACCTTCTTCGGTGACGGGTCTCGTGCACTCTTCTGCCTAGGGTTTATCTTCCTCTGCACCTGCATTGTCATTTCATTTCAAAGCATGAGTATCTATTGTGCATGTGGTATTTCTGTATTAGAAGCAGGTATAGTCTATCAAGCTATCAAAGCAGGAATGTATCGAAAGCTGGAATGTATCGTTTTCGTACCTGGGTCCTCTGAACGACGGCTGGCTGAGCTGGCGGTACTGCAACTCCAGTGGCGTGCTGCTCGCCGCCTTTCTCACCACGTTCTCCAACGCCAGCATGCGTCGAACGGCCTCGTTCACCCACTCAATTGGTACCTGCATGCAATTCAAGTTCATCAGGCTATCCAGCAGATAATTCAAGTATTCGAAATTCAAAAGCAATATCGGAAGCTAGGTCTTACCGAAACAGTCACAGGAGCAGGCTCCGCTCTCGCGGGCACTAACTGTAACTCTGCAGGGTTCCCCTGGCTATCAACCACAGGGATCCTCCAGAGCAGCGCGGGAAGTCCACCAACTGCCGACCCGCTCGGGGCTCGCCTTGCCCGGCTCTCACCTCCTCTCCGTCCCTCTCCGGCTGCTCTCCTCTCTCGGCTGCCTGCGGCGGCCTCGCACCTCTCTCGTGCCACGGATCCCGGTGGACCCGCCAGAAGTCTCTCGGTAGACGCATAGTCCCTACCAGCGCAGTGTAGCGTTCAAGCTCGATCCGGCCTCGTATACCTCTCCAGCCAGCCCGTGTGTACTCTCCCGTGTGTGAAGCTCGAGGTGGGAGCGGCCCTGCACCTGAACTCGGGGTAACCAAGCGGCGCGCGTCACTCGATCTCCCAGTACCACGCCAACCAAAGGCGGACTCTAACAACACCCTGCTGGCCGTGACCGCTTCCCGGCCAAGTACTCTGGCTCTGGTCCCGCTCTCCTCCAGGGATCCCAATTGACCTGCGATTCAAAGTAAACAAGCAATGCAAACAATTGATCAGACAGCATTAAAGCAAGGAAATGAATGCATGTCTAAAGCTTATACGATTACGTGTTCATACCTGTGAGGCCCTAAGCTCGTCCAAGTACGGTCGAAGGCGTTAAGCTTGCCTCTCCCTTCCTTCTTCCCGGTGCTCGCCCTGCTCCACTTCAGTGCGCGAGGGAGAGTGCTCAGGTCTGGATGCTTGCACCCCGGCGGATACATCCGCAAAACCTCGTAGGCCCAAAGCTGCAATGTTTGGACAAGTTCAAGCATTAGTCAAGGCATACGGCATTTGAAATTGAAACAGTCAAACAGGCTAAACAATGGATAAGCATAATCAAGTTGTACTTAATGAGGGGTTAGAATCATACCTCCCAGACCCTCCAGTAGCCAGTCGTGCTCTTACCCGTCCTCGACGAGTGGCCAAAGAAGTGGTAAGCCGTCCCAAGAGCAGCTCCACCCCAGTCGAAGCGTGAGGCCGTCCTCAAGTCCCTCAACTCTGGCAAGTAAGAAAGGTGGACGTTGCTTCGCCTGTTTGGGTACAGAGTGGCACCAAACAGGTATAGCAGAAACGCCTGGGCCATCTGCTCCGCCTTACGGTCACTCGTTACCTCCTTCTTCAGGTAGCCTTTGAATTGGTCGTACCTCGCCATTCCCCCCTCTATCTTGGGCACTTTGCCCAGAAACCATTCCAGCGCCGATCCTCCTGGATCCCCGAGTCGAACGGGATGGGCTCACCTCCAACCCTCAGCCCTGTGATCGCTGCGAAGTCTGCAGGCATCACCGTCATCTCCCCAGGAGGTAGGTGGAAGGTATTGGTGGTATCCCTCCACCTCTCAGCAAGTGCTACGAGGACGGCATGGTCAATCCTCGCCGGGGTCAAAGTCCGCACGAACTCCCCGAAGCCTGCCTCATCCACCAACCGCCTCACTCTCTCAGGCAACCCCTCGTACAGCTGTAAGGACATGCACGCGCCCCCGAAGCCGCGGATGTCCCTCTGTTCTGCTCCAGCCTGTTTCAGATGCAAAGACAAGCAGCAAAAGGGATTATCAGTATACAGGAAGTTCATTTTCAAGTTCTAGGTAATCAATGAAGCCTAAGACACATGTTTGGCTTGAGTTCTATGCCATGGATCAACTTGGGAGTGTGGTGTGCTGTTCTAGATTCCCGTGCATACGGAGTTTTCATTTTCAAGTTCTAGGTAATCAATAAAGCCTGCAGCGGATGGTTGGTTCAAGTTATTGCATGTTGGGCATACGTTACAAGAAGTACATGGTTTTAACATGGTTTGACTTGCAAGTTATTTACACAATTCTAAGTTCAAGCATGTTCTAAGCAAGTATCGAATGTGAACTATGGAAAGCAGGAGTATCGAAATCAAATTACAAAGGGTGTTTTCTGGGAATGTACCTCCATCCACGTCGCTGCAATATGGACCCGGGGATCTCTCAACACCAACTCGTCGTCGTAGTCTCTCTGCAACGGTGTGCGTGCCGCAATGCCCGACGGTACAAAAAGGTGCGGCGTAGGAAGCACATATGCCTCCGAAAAGCTCGGCCGACTCGTGTTCTTCGCCTCCGCCACGGCTGTCCCTAGGCCCCTGTGCCTCTGCTCTGGCTCTCTCCTCGGCCTCCGCGTCTCTCAAGAGCTCCTCTCTCTGTCTCTCTCTCTCTCGGCCCTCTCGCGGCCTCCGACGCCTCTGGCCCGGCCGCGGTCTCTCGGCCTTTAGGACCAACTCCCAATCGGGGTTGTCCTCGAAGCTCGCCCACGACGTCGAGCTTCATCGCGGCGGTCGGCGACGGCTCGATCGACCTCGCGGCCGAAAATGTCCCGACACCTCCGCTCTCTTCTCAACAAGTCTACCTCGCCAATCTCTCGTGGGACCCGACGGTTCACTCATCACGCCCACTCCTCGCTCCGGACAACTCACGCGAGGCGAGCTCCTGACCGAGGTCGGCATCCCCGACCCCGCGTCGCGGCTCGGCGCCTTCCCGCACCAGCTGTCCGGCGGGCAGCGCCAGCGCGTGATGATCGCCATGGCGCTGGCGAACCGGCCGGACCTCCTCATCGCCGACGAGCCCACCACCGCCGCCGGGCTGCCGCTTCGCCATCTCTCCGCCGCCTCGCACGCGCGCCGGCCGCCGCGGTGGCTCTCACCGGTGTTGATCTCTGCTGACGGCCACTCCTCTCTCCTGATCGACAACACTCGCCTCCTACGCCGCGGTCTCGCTGATGATCGTGGGGTTGTCGACGCAAAGGCTCGGATGAGAGGAGAGACAAGGTCTGGAGTTTCAAACCGCTCGCATCGCTCAACGCCCGCTTTTAAACGCTAACTGCGGTCTCGCCTGCCTGATCCAAGCCCTAACCACTCGCGATCCTCAAGTGTCGCGCGAGACTCACTTTCGCCTCGGCCCATCAGTCTCCGGTCCGCCCAATCTCAATCACTCTCGCCCATGACTTGATATGCCATGAATTCGAGGGTCATTTGAAAGTTTCTTCAAACCCAAGATTTTTGTATCGATGGTCCGCCAGGGGATATCTATCTCGAAATCAAGACATCGTCGACAATCGATCTATCGCGCTTGCTCATCGAATCACCCCGAGATCCATCGCCTGCCCAATCCGATCTATCGTCGCACCAAGATTTATCTATCTGCCCGATTAATCGGACTCTATCTGCCTGACACCAGACATCATCTGCCTATTAATCCGATCCCATCTGCCGCACCATCGATTTATCTATCTGCTGACAATCGCTGATATATCTGCCACAAGAGGATTTATCATGTCGAAATCAACCGATTTATCTATCTGCCGACACCACCCGATATCTATCTGCCCGATCAATGACATCCATCATCGAAATCAATCGATGATCTATCCGCCGATCAATCAATCTATCATCGCCGACATTAATGATTTATCTGCCGATTAATGATCATCGCCGATTTATCTATCTGCCCGACAAATATCTATCTGTCGACTCATCATCGGACGATGATTTATCTGCCCGATTAAATTAAGATCCTATCTGTGATTAATCAATCGGCTTATCTATCTGCCTGACACACGCCGATATCTATCTGCCTGACTCAAGACGATTTATCGTATTAATCGATATCTATCTGCCTCGACACCATCGATTTATCTATCTGCCTGACATCAATCGATTTATCTATCTGCCTGATCAATCCCGATTATCTATCGTCTGATTCACCGACGATCTATCCGCCATAATCTATCTATCTGCCGAATCAATCAAACGACGATCCATGTCCGATCAACCAATCCGATATCCGTCCGCCTTCAATTCCCTCGTGCACGGTATTTTTATATACTCGTCTTTTGGCCGGATTTGGTGGGTGTCTAGAAATCTTTGACGCTACCCACCAGCCAATGGTGCTCCGCGTGCCGCCAAAGAGGGACTACTGTAGACACCCCAACTGGGTCTCCCAATCGTTTTACTTTATTTTACGATTTTCTTGTTTCCGATGATGAAATCGGATCAAACGAGCTTGGATTGGGAATGGATTAGGCTTGGAATGCTTAGAACCCCGCTTGAACCTTTGAACCTCTCAACCTTCGCCAAACCCTCAGAGCTGAGACTCGCGAGCCTTTGTGTCCTCGCGACACTTAGCTTGCCACGTGTAGTCAAAGTCAAACCGTTGATGACCATCGCGCGACACTTCCAAACCCTCGCGCGATGGTCCTGTCCCTATCACATAATCCAGCTGGACTTGTGATGATTGTGTGTCACATGGGCCGGAACCCCGTTTTCCTCAGCAGGGTTCTGGCAGACTACACCCTCACAACCACTCCCACTCACCTTGTTGGCTAGCCTCACCAAGTTGTGACCAGCCTTGTTGGCTGGTCCCAAGGCCTTGTTTGGTCACTAACTAGCCCTTACACTCCCCCTATAAATACCCCCCTTCATCTTCCATGTTAAGGGTTCCAAAAATTGACTAAGAAATTCACTAGTCATTTTGCAAGGCAAATACTAGCTAGCACAAAGTTACTAACCCCCAAACCTCATCCTAATCTTGCATGCTTAGTGTTTCAATGTACACTTAGTTGCAAGGCCACACCAATCAATCCAATCCATTCCCAAACCCTTTCCAAGCAAAGGTATAACTTTTAACCTGTTTCTGTTTTGATCCCTGAGGGGGGCTGACAGGGCCAAGGCTGGTAATCAATACCATGTCCTCTGGACCTAAAGCCAACAGAGTTACAAGAATTCGTGGCAGCTACCCTCGCGCGATGGTCCCCTATACTCGCGCGACACTTGTGTCGCAAAGAGAATGGACCTCGTGGGGAAGAGAGGCTAGCCTTTTCTGTTTTGCAATATGTTCATGCCGTTGTACTTCATTTTGATTTTTAGATCACTGTTATGCATGCAAAACAAAATACAGAGCTAGTTTATTTGCTCTAAATAGTTTGGAATGCCCTTGGGATCCTCTGTCTCAAGACCCCAAGCATGCAAAGCAATTCCTGGAAGTCAAGAATGTCGCGCGAGACTCACTGTCTGTCGCCGGTTCTGTGATTTCCATGAATAGCCCTTGCATGGGTAACTAGGCCCTTGGCCTCTTTTTTATCCCCCACTGTTTAGGGTTGTCTTATTTGGCTCCTGCTTGGAGTATTATGTAATAATTAGTATTTTGCGCCTTTTCAATAAACCGCTTGGTTTGCTTCGGTGTGCTGTCCTTCCAGAGCCTGTAAGGAAGCACTGTTGTGAGATGACAACACTCGCGCGGGAGTCAGTCGCGCGATGGTTGACCTGCATGCAGATCTATTCATGCATGCAAATTGGCCATCGTGTAGGGCAAATCTGCCCCGAGCCTGGTTTTGGCATCTGATCGCTATTTCAAGTTCATTCCATTTATTATTCATCATGCCATCCATCCATGCTATCATTTGATTACATCCCGCAAATTGTTACAGTCTTTAATCCCCGATTAACTGTTCTCCCGCCCTAATTGGCTAAAATTAATTAAAAGAAGAAGAATCACAAATATTTTCATAAAAATGCCTAAGTAGAGACCGATCTCCGGATTGGGCGAGAGGGGTGCCATAAAACCCTTCCCCTCTCGTAACCTGGCTCCCGAACCCAGATATGGTTATGACGAACTGGTTTCCTTAAACTTTTTCAAACCAAAAACAGAGCGGCAGGTGCTTCGAAATACGGTTCCTTGAGTGTCGGACCTTCGAGCGCTTGCCACCGGCGCTCGCGCTCCCTCGATTTTTCGAAAAAGGACCGCAAAACGGCGTGAAGGAACGGAATCCTTTCTCTCCGGAGGGCATGCTGCCCACACATTTTGAATAAAGTTCTGACTGGCTCAGAAAGCTGTCGGCCACGCCCATTTGAGCCACAGCTGCAATGCGGCTCAGCCGAAAGCACACTTCTGGCCCGCCCAGAAAATACCTCCAACTTTTGAAATTCAAAATCCAAGGCTCTTGCCTATAAATACACCCCTCCACTCAAGGGAAAAGGGCCCTTGATCACCATTATACCCTTTCTCTCTCTTCTTGCTTTCACACCCACTTTCCCATTTCCAAGCCTTGAGAATGTTGTTCTCAAAAGACATTCTCTAGGCCTTTTACTCCATTTTTCTCTTCACCATTGAAGTTAGTTCCTTACTAACTTTGAGGTCTCAACTACCCAATATACCCATCTATTACACACACCCATACTTCTACTCTCTTTTTCAACCATCCGACGTCCATCCGCCTTCTCCCTCTTCATCAAAGCTCATTCAGCTCCGTGATCCAAGGTAAAACCTAGTTTTCCTCGGGCTAGGCTCTGCCTGCGCCTCGGCCCCGAGGGACCTTCTGCTTTGACTTAACCCTTTGGTTAAGATCCACCCAAAGTCTCTTTTACAAACAAAAATCCATGTTCTCAGGTATGACAGCCACGCGTTTTTAGATGGCCGCACTCGCTGTAGTAATCTCAGACGACGCATTTCAAAAGCGATACGCTCATAAACCATAACAATCAAGACTATTGTGCCCATTTTCAATGGAATATGCAATCACCAAGCCACATTCACTCAATTCAACAATAAGTAGCATTCAAACACCCAAAACATGCTTAATCAACTTAGAACATGTAGAGAATGAGAGAAATCCCTACCGAAGTGGGTTTTGAGCAAAACCCTAGGTCTATCGAGAGCCAAACACTTGAATCCTTCAAAAACAAGCCTCACCCGAGCTTGGGTACAAGATCTAGAGTGAATAAAGTCCACAAACACGAAGAACAAACAAAGATCAACCAATAATCGAGAGGAGAGAGAGAAAAACGTGGGTAAGCCTCTAGGAGTGAGAACAAGTACATAGAACTCACCCTTGGTTCACCAAATGCAAGAATCTTGTGATTTTGAGGAAGAAAACCCTTGGATCTTGAAGATTTGAACTTGAAATCAAGGGTCTTGGGTGAGATTGGAGTTGGGTAGGTGAGAGGGGGTGTTTCCAAGTGTTTTTCGTGGGTTTGGAGTGAGAAATGCCAAAAAGGAGGTATTTATAGTGGTCCAAAAAGCGTGCTGAAAAAGTGCAGAAAAAGGAGCATGTACCGGTACGGGGAAAATGCGTACCGGTTCATGAACCTTCGAAGAGTCAAAAAGCACAACTTCTGGACACCATGTACCGGTACGGGTAAAATGCGTACCGGTTCATGAAGGGCAGAAAAGAATTTTTTTCACGGACACCGAAACAAACCCGACTTGGTACCAACACTTCCAAACATCAATACAACATCAAAACTAACATTTTACCATCCTCCGAGAGTCCGATACACATCCGGATACGTATCTCCGTACACCCCCACAACATACGAGCGATTTTACTAACAATATATATACTTAACGGAATAAATGATTTCCGAAATTAAAACAAGTTTGCGAGTCTCTACAATCTATCCTCCTTAAAGAAATTTCGTCCCGAAATTTACAATTCAAGTCAAACATACTTATGCATCAAGTAGTCTTGCCTATACCACAACACATATCATGAAACGATCAAATCAACACTCACACAACCAAAATTCGAGATTTACATTGATTCAACTTGAAAATAGGTGCGGATACTTCTCCCTAACCTCGTCTTCCCTCTCCCATGTCGACTCTTCCTTCCCGAGATGACTCCATAGGACTCGCACTAACGGAATAGTCTTGCCCCTCAATACTTGGTCACGCGAATCTAGGATACGTATCGGTTCCTCCTCATAAGACGCATCAGCTTCCAACTCTAATTCGGACCACTCTAAGACATGAGACGGATCCGGTTCGTACTTTCGCAACATTGATACATGAAATACGTCGTGAACCCCCGATAACCTCGGTGGCAAGGCCAGTCGATAGGCAACTTCTCCAATCTTCTCGATAATGTCAAACGGTCCGATGAAACGCGGTGAAAGTTTCCCTTTTTGCCCAAAACGAGATAGTCCCCGACGTGGCGATACCTTAAGAAACACGTGATCCCCCACTTCGAAAGATAACAGTCGGCGACGGTCGGCGTAACTCTTTTGCCTACTTTGCGCGGTTAACAATCGTTGACGAATCACTTTGACTTGCTCGGTGGTTCTCTTTTGTGCTTCAAGAAGACGTAGGCGAATCGCTCTCATGCTTTCGGAAGTCTCTTGAATCAATTCCGGCCCGACCAATGTAGCCTCGCCCAACTCGGTCCAACAAACAGGTGATCGACACGGTCTCCCATACAAAGCCTCATACGGTGCCATCTCGATACTAGATTGGTAACTATTATTGTACGCGAATTCGACTAACGGTAGGTGATCTTCCCAACTACCTCGAAAATCCATAACGCAAGCCCGGAGCATATCTTCCAAAATTTGGATCGTTCTCTCGGATTGCCCATCCGTTTGAGGATGATACGCGGTGCTAAATAAAAGATTGGTGCCAAGAGCGGCCTGCAAACTTTGCCAAAAGCGCGCGGTAAACCTTGGATCTCGATCCGACACGATAGAAACGGGAATCCCATGAAGGCGGATAATCTCACGGATATACAAACGGCTAAGCGTCTCAATCGAATCCGAAACCTGAATAGGTAAGAAATGCGCTGACTTGGTCAATCGATCAACTATCACCCATATGGCATCATGCCCCCTCGGCGACCTTGGTAAACCGGTAACGAAATCCATAGTCACGTTCTCCCACTTCCATTCGGCCACTGGCAATGGTTGCAACTCCCCGGCGGGTCGTTGATGTTCAGCTTTGACTTGCTGGCACGTAAGGCATTTGGATACGAAAACGACGACGTCCCTCTTCTTTCCCGGCCACCAAAATTGTCTACGCAAGTCATGGTACATTTTCGTTCCCCCCGGATGCACGGCTAAAGGCGAATGGTGAAATTCTCGCAAGATTTCCTCCCGACACGAAATGGGTACGAGCAATTTTCCTTGGTATCGCAAACCTTGATCGGCATGAATCATCCACCCCTCTCGAGCGTTTCCGCTAAGAAACTTGGTGCGAAACTCTCCCGCTTCTTCATCTTGTTGTTGGGCCTCAATTACTCGAGTCGACAAGGTTGATTGAACGGTTAAGTTACATAAGGTGATTCCCTCTCGAATCTCCTCAAAATGCAAAGCATACGAACCTAAGTCGTTCATCGTTTTCCACTCATGGATAGCTAAACTAGCAAGATGCGTCGATTTTCTACTCAATGCGTCCGCTACAACGTTCGCCTTTCCCGGGTGGTATTGTAACTCAAAGTCGTAGTCTTCTAGGTGTTCCATCCAACGGCGTTGACGTAGATTGAGTTCCTTTTGAGAAAACAAATACTTAAGACTCTTATGATCAGAAAATACCTCGAATCTTTCACCGTAAAGATAATGACGCCAACTCTTTAATGCAAAAACGACGGCCGCAAGTTCTAAATCATGGGTAGGGTAATTCCGCTCGTGAGTCTTCAATTGCCGCGATCCGTACGCTACCACTCGCCCCAACTGCATCAATACGCACCCTAACCCTTCTTTCGAAGCATCACAGTACACTGAATAACCGACTCCCCGTTCAGGCACAACCAAAACTGGCGCGGTAGTCAACCTCCTCTTCAATTCTTCAAAGGCCTTCTCACACGCGTCGTTCCAAATAAAACGAGTTCCCTTACGAGTCAACTTCGTCATCGGAGCCGCTAAACGGGAGAAATCGAGAACGAAACGACGATAGTACCGGCCAAGCCCAAGAAGCTACGGATTTCAAAAACACTCTTCGGTCGTTGCCAATTCATCACGGACTCTATCTTTCCCGGATCAACGGACACCCCATCCTTCGATACGACGTGACCCAAAAACTTAACCTCGGACAACCAAAATTCACACTTGCTAAGTTTGGCGTACAGTTGGTTCTCTCTCAAGAGTTCAAGAACGATAGAAAGATGAGATTGGTGTTCCTCCTCCGAAGGTGAGTAGATAAGGATATCGTCTACAAAAACGACCACGAAACGATCAAGATAGGCATAAAGATGCGGTTCATTAAGTCCATAAACATTGCCGGTGCGTTCGTCAACCCAAAAGGCATAACAACGAATTCGTAGTGGCCATAACGAGTACGAAATGCGGTCTTAGGAATGTCTTCCCTTCGAACCCTCAATTGGTGGTAACCGGACCTCAGATCAATCTTAGAAAAACAAGTCGCGCCTCGAAGTTGGTCAAATAAATCGTCAATTCTAGGCATAGGGTACTTATTCTTAATAGTGACACGGTTCAACTTACGATAATCGATGCACAAACGAAGCGACCCATCTTTCTTCTGAGCAAATAAGGCCGGTGCTCCCCATGGTGACGTACTCGGACGAATAAACCCCAAACCTTCCAACTCTTGCAACTGCGTCTTCAATTCTCTCAACTCGGCGGGCGCGAAACGATAAGGAGGTACAGAAATGGGAGCAGTACCAGGAAGCAAGTCAATAGAGAATTCGATTTCCCTTTCGGGTGGCAAACCAGGTAACTCCTTCGGAAATACGTCTGGAAAGTCACAAACAACAAGGGGTAACTCCCCACGCGCGGATACGTCCTCATCTAAGGCCAAACTTGCTAATAACGCATACATCGACTCACGTTCCCGAGACCCACACAAATACGGTTCTAACGGTTCCCGACGCTCCCCGAAAAACTCGAAACAAGGACCCTCAGGCGGACAGATACGGACCCGACGCTTGAAACAATCAATGGTTGCATGAAATGTAGATAACCAATCCATTCCCAATATGAGATCGAAACTCGACATATTCAACACAATGAAGTCAAAAGTGAAACGACGATCTTGGATGATAAGTTCACAATCCCGACAAATACGATCTAATGGCGACCTACCTCCTATAGGCGTCTCAACGAACAACAGAGGACTAATACTCTCAAATTCCAACTCCAAAGCACAAGCAAAAGATGCAGCAATGAACGAATGTGATGCTCCAGAATCAAATAATACTCTAGCAAAGGAATTAAACAATAGAAATGTACCCCTTACGACCGAAGCCTCTGGGTCTGAGAAGTGATAGGAGGTGGTGGCGGAATGGCTGAAGTGATAGCAAAAGCCCTTCCCTGAGTCATCTGACCCTGAACGTGTCCACCCCGCTGACCAGAACCCTGAGTAGGTGCTGACGAACTCGCCCCTCTCTCAGCCTGAGATCCCTGAGCTGACGTGGTCTGACGGAAGTGAGACTGTTGCTGCCTCTGATTACCCCGAAATGATTGCCGACCTGAACTCTGACCACCCCTCGGTTGCTGCACCGAACCCGATTCGCTTCGTGTCCCTTCCCCAAGCGGACAATTCCTAGCAAAGTGACCGGCCTTCCCACAAGTAAAACACGTACCCAATAACCGCGGACACTGAGCTCGGATGTGCCCCGCTAGACCACACTCGTGACACACAATCGGAGGCCTATTCGAATTTCCCCGGGTCCCAAACGACGAAGAAGATTGAGGTCTAAAGTTTGACGGACCCTGCGAAGCCGAAAATTGATCTCGTTGCCTCTTCCTCCCCTGACTACCAAAACTCCCCGAAGAAGAGCTCACGCCTCCAACCGGTTGCCTTGGTTCCCAAGCCTTCGGATTTCTCGGCGCTTCCCTCGGAGTCTCAATACTCCTCGCACACTCCACAACCTCAGAAAACTTCCCCTTGCGTTGTGCCACCACAAACTTCTTCACAGTCTCGTGTAAACCCCTCTCGAACCGCCTACATTTTCTTTCTTCAATTGCCACCAATTCCGGCGCAAAACGGGATAAGGATTGGAACTTTAAAGCGTATTCCGACACGGTCATATTTTCCTGTTCTAACTTCTCAAACTCCTCCCTCAATTGGTCACGGCTAGTTTGTGGAAAATATTGCTCCTCGAAGAGCATTTCGAACTCGACCCAAGTTAAGCTCTCCACATCCGGCTCATTTGCTTGAGCCGCGGTCCTCGCCGCCCTCCTCGCATCCTTTCTCGATTCTAGGACTGACTCCCACCACTCATTTGCTTCCCCGGTAAGTTGTACGGCCACGATGTTTACCCGTAAGTCATCCTCTGTAATCCCAAGAGCCCTAAAAAGCTTTCGAATCTGAGCTAGCCAGTGATCAGCCACAAGAGGGTCACTACTCGACCCGTCGAACGTTGGTGGATTCCTACGGCTAAATTCCCTCATAGCCGACAAAGCACGACTATCGGCACCTTCCCTCGGTGCGGGGTTTAGAAGGTTAGCAGCCGCAAGAGCCGCAACAAAGTCCCTAGCAAAAGGGTTTTGAACTATCGGTTCTTCCTCTCCTCGACCACCTCCGGCCCCTTCCCCCAAATTCCCACTTGGATTCTCAGCATGATGACTAACCTCATCCTCAACCGGTTCCCTCCGGCCACGACCACGGCCACCCCTACGGCCACGACCACGGCCACCCCGACCCTCGGCCTCACCCGCTCTAGCATGCGTTCTCGGAGGCATCTAGCTACAAGGCATAAAAAGAGGAACTCATCAACAACAACATCACTTAATGAAGTTAAAAACCCCCAACTACCCCAACAAGAGCCAAATCAACTCAACACCATCCTATCATGTTTAAAATGCAATGCCACGTAAGCCAAGTAACGATCAATGCAAATAAACACCTCTATGTTATGCAAATGGCGTGACTTTTGAACCCATGAGACTAGAAGTCTCCCCACGGTCTCAAAGTATTCAAACCTAGACGCTCTGATACCAATTTGTCACGCCCTCGATTTTTAAACATAAATAAATGACCATTTCAATAAAAGTCCTCGCATTAAGTAAATAATATCCCAAAAGAGAGTTCCCACCTGTTTAATTACACGCCAAGTCTCCAAGTTTCAAAATATACAACATTGGCACTCCGGCCCAAGTTAAACTTCGATTCAAGTACAAGTATTAAGAACGTTACAACTTTAAGCAAAAGATCGTTCAAAAACAAATTTTGTTACAAGGCCATCTCAAACCCAAAAGTAAACTAAATACAAAGATGGATGAGTAACAAAGTCAAGTAAGCCTCCAAAAGTCTCCACGTCTCAGGTTCAAGGCATGCATGCTACTGACCGGCGTTTAAACCTGAAAAGAAGGATTTTGTTGAGCTACTAGAGCCCAGTAGGAAATTCTCTACAGATTCTATATGCAATAAGATTGATAAGCATGAATGTGGCACATTGCCCCTTGCGTCACAATATAATCCACCCCCTTGCGATTCTTGTGTTCCCACCCCTTGCGTCACAATATACTTCACATTCATCTCACAACAACGACTCCATTATCACCACAATCAAGACCGGTGCCTTAACCACATTTAACGCATACGGACATTATCAAATATGTTACAACAAGCTCATAAACCATAACAATCAAGACTATTGTGCCCATTTTCAATGGAATATGCAATCACCAAGCCACATTCACTCAATTCAACAATAAGTAGCATTCAAACACCCAAAACATGCTTAATCAACTTAGAACATGTAGAGAATGAGAGAAATCCCTACCGAAGTGGGTTTTGAGCAAAACCCTAGGTCTATCGAGAGCCAAACACTTGAATCCTTCAAAAACAAGCCTCACCCGAGCTTGGGTACAAGATCTAGAGTGAATAAAGTCCACAAACACGAAGAACAAACAAAGATCAACCAATAATCGAGAGGAGAGAGAGAAAAACGTGGGTAAGCCTCTAGGAGTGAGAACAAGTACATAGAACTCACCCTTGGTTCACCAAATGCAAGAATCTTGTGATTTTGAGGAAGAAAACCCTTGGATCTTGAAGATTTGAACTTGAAATCAAGGGTCTTGGGTGAGATTGGAGTTGGGTAGGTGAGAGGAGGTGTTTCCAAGTGTTTTTCGTGGGTTTGGAGTGAGAAATGCCAAAAAGGAGGTATTTATAGTGGTCCAAAAAGCGTGCTGAAAAAGTGCAGAAAAAGGAGCATGTACCGGTACGGGGAAAATGCGTACCGGTTCATGAACCTTCGAAGAGTCAAAAAGCACAACTTCTGGACACCATGTACCGGTACGGGTAAAATGCGTACCGGTTCATGAAGGGCAGAAAAAAGAATTTTTTTCACGGACACCGAAACAAACCCGACTTGGTACCAACACTTCCAAACATCAATACAACATCAAAACTAACATTTTACCATCCTCCGAGAGTCCGATACACACCCGAATACGTATCTCCGTACACCCCGCAACATACGAGCGATTTTACTAACAATATATATACTTAACGGAATAAATGATTTCCGAAATTAAAACAAGTTTGCGAGTCTCTACAATCTATCCTCCTTAAAGAAATTTCGTCCCGAAATTTACAATTCAAGTCAAACATACTTATGCATCAAGTAGTCTTGCCTATACCACAACACATATCATGAAACGATCAAATCAACACTCACACAACCAAAATTCGAGATTTACATTGATTCAACTTGAAAATAGGTGCGGATACTTCTCCCTAACCTCGTCTTCCCTCTCCCATGTCGACTCTTCCTTCCCGAGATGACTCCACAGAACTCGCACTAACGGAATAGTCTTGCCACTCAACACTTGGTCACGTGAATCTAGAACACGTATCGGCTCCTCCTCATAAGACGCATCAGCTTCCAACTCTAATTCGGACCACTCTAAGACATGAGACGGATCCGGTTCGTACTTTCGCAACATTGATACATGAAATACGTCGTGAACCCCCGATAACCTCGGTGGCAAGGCCAGTCGATAGGCAACTTCTCCAATCTTCTCGATAATGTCAAACGGTCTGATGAAACGCGGTGAAAGCTTCCCTTTTTGCCCAAAACGAGACAGTCCCCGACGTGGCGATACCTTAAGAAACACGTGATCCCCCACTTCGAAAGATAACGGTCGGCGACGGCGATCAGCGTAACTCTTTTGCCTACTTTGCGCGGTTAACAATCGTTGACGAATCACTTTGACTTGCTCGGTGGTTCTCTTTTGTGCTTCAAGAAGACGTAGGCGAATCGCTCTCATGCTTTCGGAAGTCTCTTGAATCAATTCCGGCCCGACCAATGTAGCCTCGCCCAACTCGGTCCAACAAACAGGTGATCGACACGGTCTCCCATACAAAGCCTCATACGGTGCCATCTCGATACTAGATTGGTAACTATTATTGTAAGCGAATTCGACTAACGGTAGGTGATCTTCCCAACTACCTCGAAAATCCATAACGCAAGCCCGGAGCATATCTTCCAAAATTTGGATCGTTCTCTCGGATTGCCCATCCGTTTGAGGATGATACGCGGTGCTAAATAAAAGATTGGTGCCAAGAGCGGCCTGCAAACTTTGCCAAAAGCGCGTGGTAAACCTTGGATCTCGATCCGACACGATAGAAACGGGAATCCCATGAAGGCGGATAATCTCACGGATATACAAACGGCTAAGCGTCTCAATCGAATCCGAAACCTGAATAGGTAAGAAATGCGCTGACTTGGTCAATCGATCAACTATCACCCATATGGCATCATGCCCCCTCGGCGACCTTGGTAAACCGGTAACGAAATCCATAGTCACGTTCTCCCACTTCCATTCGGCCACTGGCAATGGTTGCAACTCCCCGGCGGGTCGTTGATGTTCAGCTTTGACTTGCTGGCACGTAAGGCATTTGGATACGAAAACGACGACGTCCCTCTTCATTCCCGGCCACCAAAATTGTCTACGCAAGTCATGGTACATTTTCGTTCCCCCCGGATGCACGGCTAAAGGCGAATGGTGAAATTCTCGCAAGATTTCCTCCCGACACGAAGTGGGTACGAGCAATTTTCCTTGGTATCGCAAACCTTGATCGGCATGAATCATCCACCCCTCTCGAGCGTTTCCGCTAAGAAACTTGGTGCGAAACTCTCCCGCTTCTTCATCTTGTTGTTGGGCCTCAATTACTCGAGTCGACAAGGTTGATTGAACGGTTAAGTTACATAAGGTGATTCCCTCTCGAATCTCCTCAAAATGCAAAGCATACGAACCTAAGTCGTTCATCGTTTTCCACTCATGGATAGCTAAACTAGCAAGATGCGTCGATTTTCTACTCAATGCGTCCGCTACAACGTTCGCCTTTCCCGGGTGGTATTGTAACTCAAAGTCGTAGTCTTCTAGGTGTTCCATCCAACGGCGTTGACGTAGATTGAGTTCCTTTTGAGAAAACAAATACTTAAGACTCTTATGATCAGAAAATACCTCGAATCTTTCACCGTAAAGATAATGACGCCAACTCTTTAATGCAAAAACGACGGCCGCAAGTTCTAAATCATGGGTAGGGTAATTCCGCTCGTGAGTCTTCAATTGCCGCGATCCGTACGCTACCACTCGCCCCAACTGCATCAATACGCACCCTAACCCTTCTTTCGAAGCATCACAGTACACTGAATAACCGACTCCCCGTTCAGGCACAACCAAAACCGGCGCGGTAGTCAACCTCCTCTTCAATTCTTCAAAGGCCTTCTCACACGCGTCGTTCCAAATAAAACGAGTTCCCTTACGAGTCAACTTCGTCATCGGAGCCGCTAAACGGGAGAAATCGAGAACGAAACGACGATAGTACCCGGCCAAGCCCAAGAAGCTACGGATTTCAAAAACACTCTTCGGTCGTTGCCAATTCATCACGGACTCTATCTTTCCCGGATCAACGGACACCCCATCCTTCGATACGACGTGACCCAAAAACTTAACCTCGGACAACCAAAATTCACACTTGCTAAGTTTGGCGTACAATTGGTTTTCTCTCAAGAGTTCAAGAACGATAGAAAGATGAGATTGGTGTTCCTCCTCCGAAGGTGAGTAGATAAGGATATCGTCTACAAAAACGACCACGAAACGATCAAGATAGGCACGAAAGATGCGGTTCATTAAGTCCATAAACATTGCCGGTGCGTTCGTCAACCCAAAAGGCATAACAACGAATTCGTAGTGGCCATAACGAGTACGAAATGCGGTCTTAGGAATGTCTTCCCTTCGAACCCTCAATTGGTGGTAACCGGACCTCAGATCAATCTTAGAAAAACAAGTCGCGCCTCGAAGTTGGTCAAATAAATCGTCAATTCTAGGCATAGGGTACTTATTCTTAATAGTGACACGGTTCAACTTACGATAATCGATGCACAAACGAAGCGACCCATCTTTCTTCTGAGCAAATAAGGCCGGTGCTCCCCATGGTGACGTACTCGGACGAATAAACCCCAAACCTTCCAACTCTTGCAACTGCGTCTTCAATTCTCTCAACTCGGCGGGCGCGAAACGATAAGGAGGTACAGAAATGGGAGCAGTACCAGGAAGCAAGTCAATAGAGAATTCGATTTCCCTTTCGGGTGGCAAACCAGGTAACTCCTTCGGAAATACGTCTGGAAAGTCACAAACAACAAGGGGTAACTCCCCACGCGCGGATACGTCCTCATCTAAGGCCAAACTTGCTAATAACGCATACATCGACTCACGTTCCCGAGACCCACACAAATACGGTTCTAACGGTTCCCGACGCTCCCCGAAAAACTCGAAACAAGGACCCTCAGGCGGACAGATACGGACCCGACGCTTGAAACAATCAATGGTTGCACGAAATGTAGATAACCAATCCATTCCCAATATGAGATCGAAACTCGACATATTCAACACAATGAAGTCAAAAGTGAAACGACGATCTTGGATGATAAGTTCGCAATCCCGACAAATACGATCTAATGGCGACCTACCTCCTATAGGCGTCTCAACGAACAACGGAGGACTAATACTCTCAAATTCCAACTCCAAAGCACAAGCAAAAGATGCAGCAATGAACGAATGTGATGCTCCAGAATCAAATAATACTCTAGCAAAGGAATTAAACAATAGAAATGTACCCCTTACGACCGAAGCCTCTGGGGTCTGAGAAGTGATAGGAGGTGGTGGCGGAATGGCTGAAGTGATAGCAAAAGCCCTTCCCTGAGTCATCTGACCCTGAACGTGTCCACCCCGCTGACCAGAACCCTGAGTAGGTGCTGACGAACTCGCCCCTCTCTCAGCCTGAGATCCCTGAGCTGACATGGTCTGACGGAAGTGAGACTGTTGCTGCCTCTGATTACCCCGAAATGATTGCCGACCTGAACTCTGACCACCCCTCGGTTGCTGCACCGAACCCGATTCGCTTCGTGTCCCTTCCCCAAGCGGACAATTCCTAGCAAAGTGACCGGCCTTCCCACAAGTAAAACACGTACCCAATAACCGCGGACACTGAGCTCGGATGTGCCCCGCTAGACCACACTCGTGACACACAATCGGAGGCCTATTCGAATTTCCCCGGGTCCCAAACGACGAAGAAGATTGAGGTCTAAAGTTTGACGGACCCTGCGAAGCCGAAAATTGATCTCGTTGCCTCTTCCTCCCCTGACTACCAAAACTCCCCAAAGAGGAGCTCACGCCCCCAACCGGCTGCCTCGGTTCCCAAGCCTTCGAATTTCTCGGCGCTTCCCTCGGAGTCTCGATACTCCTCGCACACTCCACAACCTCGAAAAACTTCCCCTTGCGTTGTGCCACCACAAACTTCTTCACAGTCTCGTGTAAACCCCTCTCGAACCGCCTACATTTTCTTTCTTCAATTGCCACCAATTCCGGCGCAAAACGGGATAAGGATTGGAACTTTAAAGCGTATTCCGACACGGTCATATTTCCCTGTTCTAACTTCTCAAACTCCTCCCTCAATTGGTCACGGCTAGTTTGTGGAAAATATTGCTCCTCGAAGAGCATTTCGAACTCGACCCAAGTTAAGCTCTCCACATCCGGCTCATTTGCTTGAGCCGCGGTCCTCGCCGCCCTCCTCGCATCCTTTCTCGATTCTAGGACTGACTCCCACCACTCATTTGCTTCCCCGGTAAGTTGTACGGCCACGATGTTTACCCGTAAGTCATCCTCTGTAATCCCAAGAGCCCTAAAAAGCTTTCGAATCTGAGCTAGCCAGTGATCAGCCACAAGAGGGTCACTACTCGACCCGTCGAACGTTGGTGGATTCCTACGGCTAAATTCCCTCATAGCCGACAAAGCACGACTATCGGCACCTTCCCTCGGTGCGGGGTTTAGAAGGTTAGCAGCCGCAAGAGCCGCAACAAAGTCCCTAGCAAAAGGGTTTTGAACTATCGGTTCTTCCTCTCCTCGACCACCTCCGGCCCCTTCCCCCAAATTCCCACTTGGATTCTCAGCATGATGACTAACCTCATCCTCAACCGGTTCCCTCCGGCCACGACCACGACCACCCCTACGGCCACGACCACGGCCACCCCGACCCTCGGCCTCACCCGCTCTAGCATGCGTTCTCGGAGGCATCTAGCTACAAGGCATAAAAAGAGGAACTCATCAACAACAACATCACTTAATGAAGTTAAAAACCCCCAACTACCCCAACAAGAGCCAAATCAACTCAACACCATCCTATCATGTTTAAAATGCAATGCCACGTAAGCCAAGTAACGATCAATGCAAATAAACACCTCTATGTTATGCAAATGGCGTGACTTTTGAACCCATGAGACTAGAAGTCTCCCCACGGTCTCAAAGTATTCAAACCTAGACGCTCTGATACCAATGTCACGCCCTCGATTTTTTTAACATAAATAAATGACCATTTCAATAAAAGTCCTCGCATTAAGTAAATAATATCCCAAAAGAGAGTTCCCACCTGTTTAATTACACGCCAAGTCTCCAAGTTTCAAAATATACAACATTGGCACTCCGGCCCAAGTTAAACTTCGATTCAAGTACAAGTATTAAGAACGTTACAACTTTAAGCAAAAGATCGTTCAAAAACAAATTTTGTTACAAGGCCATCTCAAACCCAAAAGTAAACTAAATACAAAGATGGATGAGTAACAAAGTCAAGTAAGCCTCCAAAAGTCTCCACGTCTCAGGTTCAAGGCATGCATGCTACTGACCGGCGTTTAAACCTGAAAAGAAGGATTTTGTTGAGCTACTAGAGCCCAGTAGGAAATTCTCTACAGATTCTATATGCAATAAGATTGATAAGCATGAATGTGGCACACTGAATTTCATGACAAGGTCCTACAACGCAAGTCAATATTATTTCAAGTAACGTACCAATTCTCACACACACACATCCTCCAACCCATCTCCACCCCTTGTGAGTTGTGTTTCCACCCCTTGCGTCACAATATAATCCACCCCTTGCGATTCTTGTCCTTTGCGTCACAATATAATCCACCCCTTGCGATTCTTGTGTTCCCACCCCTTGCGTCACAATATACTTCACATTCATCTCACAACAACGACTCCATTATCACCACAATCAAGACCGGTGCCTTAACCACATCTAACGCATACGGACATTATCAAATATGTTACAACAAGCTCATAAACCATAACAATCAAGACTATTGTGCCCATTTTCAATGGAATATGCAATCACCAAGCCACATTCACTCAATTCAACAATAAGTAGCATTCAAACACCTAAAACATGCTTAATCAACTTAGAACATGTAGAGAATGAGAGAAATCCCTACCGAAGTGGGTTTTGAGCAAAACCCTAGGTCTATCGAGAGCCAAACACTTGAATCCTTCAAAAACAAGCCTCACCCGAGCTTGGGTACAAGATCTAGAGTGAATAAAGTCCACAAACACGAAGAGCAAACAAAGATCAACCAATAATCGAGAGGAGAGAGAGAAAAACGTGGGTAAGCCTCTAGGAGTGAGAACAAGTACATAGAACTCACCCTTGGTTCACCAAATGCAAGAATCTTGTGATTTTGAGGAAGAAAACCCTTGGATCTTGAAGATTTGAACTTGAAATCAAGGGTCTTGGGTGAGATTGGAGTTGGGTAGGTGAGAGGAGGTGTTTCCAAGTGTTTTTCGTGGGTTTGGAGTGAGAAATGCCAAAAAGGAGGTATTTATAGTGGTCCAAAAAGCGTGCTGAAAAAGTGCAGAAAAAGGAGCATGTACCGGTACGGGGAAAATGCGTACCGGTTCATGAACCTTCGAAGAGTCAAAAAGCACAACTTCTGGACACCATGTACCGGTACGGGTAAAATGCGTACCGGTTCATGAAGGGCAGAAAAAAGAATTTTTTTCACGGACACCGAAACAAACCCCACTTGGTACCAACACTTCCAAACATCAATACAACATCAAAACTAACATTTTACCATCCTCCGAGAGTCCGATACACATCCGGATACGTATCTCCGTACACCCCCACAACATACGAGCGATTTTACTAACAATATATATACTTAACGGAATAAATGATTTCTGAAATTAAAACAAGTTTGCGAGTCTCTACAATCTATCCTCCTTAAAGAAATTTCGTCCCGAAATTTACAATTCAAGTCAAACATACTTATGCATCAAGTAGTCTTGCCTATACCACAACACATATCATGAAACGATCAAATCAACACTCACACAACCAAAGTTCGAGATTTACATTGATTCAACTTGAAAATAGGTGCGGATACTTCTCCCTAACCTCGTCTTCCCTCTCCCATGTCGACTCTTCCTTCCCGAGATGACTCCATAGGACTCGCACTAACGGAATAGTCTTGCCCCTCAATACTTGGTCACGCGAATCTAGGATACGTATCGGTTCCTCCTCATAAGACGCATCAGCTTCCAACTCTAATTCGGACCACTCTAAGACATGAGACGGATCCGGTTCGTACTTTCGCAACATTGATACATGAAATACGTCGTGAACCCCCGATAACCTCGGTGGCAAGGCCAGTCGATACGCGACTTCTCCAATCTTCTCGATAATATCAAACGGCCCGATAAAATGCAGTGAAAGCTTGCCCTTTTGCCCAAAACAAGATAGTCCCCAACGCAGTGACACCTTAAGAAACACGTGATCCCCCACTTCAAACGATAACGGTCAGCGACGACGATCGGCGTAACTCTTTTGCCTACTTTGTGCAGTTAGTAATCGTTGGCGAATCGCTTTGACTTGTTCGGTGGTTCTCCTTTGTGCTTCAAGAAGACGTAGACGAATCGCTCTCATGCTCTTGGAAGTCTCTTGAATCAATTCCGGCCCGACCAATGTAGCCTCGCCCAACTCGGTCCAACAAACAGGTGATCGACACGGTCTCCCATACAAAGCCTCATACGGTGCCATCTCGATACTAGATTGGTAACTATTATTGTAAGCGAATTCGACTAACGGTAGGTGATCTTCCCAACTACCTCGAAAATCCATAACGCAAGCCCGGAGCATATCTTCCAAAATTTGGATCGTTCTCTCGGATTGCCCATCCGTTTGAGGATGATACGCGGTGCTAAATAAAAGATTGGTGCCAAGAGCGGCCTGCAAACTTTGCCAAAAGCGCGCGGTAAACCTTGGATCTCGATCCGACACGATAGAAACGGGAATCCCATGAAGGCGGATAATCTCACGGATATACAAACGGCTAAGCGTCTCAATCGAATCCGAAACCTGAATAGGTAAGAAATGCGCTGACTTGGTCAATCGATCAACTATCACCCATATGGCATCATGCCCCCTCGGCGACCTTGGTAAACCGGTAACGAAATCCATAGTCACGTTCTCCCACTTCCATTCGGCCACTGGCAATGGTTGCAACTCCCCGGCGGGTCGTTGATGTTCAGCTTTGACTTGCTGGCACGTAAGGCATTTGGATACGAAAACGACGACGTCCCTCTTCTTTCCCGGCCACCAAAATTGTCTACGCAAGTCATGGTACATTTTCGTTCCCCCCGGATGCACGGCTAAAGGCGAATGGTGAAATTCTCGTAAGATTTCCTCCCGACACGAAGTGGGTACGAGCAATTTTCCTTGGTATCGCAAACCTTGATCGGCATGAATCATCCACCCCTCTCGAGTGTTTCCGCTAAGAAACTTGGTGCGAAACTCTCCCGCTTCTTCATCTTGTTGTTGGGCCTCAATTACTCGAGTCGACAAGGTTGATTGAACGGTTAAGTTACATAAGGTGATTCCCTCTCGAATCTCCTCAAAATGCAAAGCATACGAACCTAAGTCGTTCATCGTTTTCCACTCATGGATAGCTAAACTAGCAAGATGCGTCGATTTTCTACTCAATGCGTCCGCTACAACGTTCGCCTTTCCCGGGTGGTATTGTAACTCAAAGTCGTAGTCTTCCAGGTGTTCCATCCAACGGCGTTGACGTAGATTGAGTTCCTTTTGAGAAAACAAATACTTAAGACTCTTATGATCAGAAAATACCTCGAATCTTTCACCGTAAAGATAATGACGCCAACTCTTTAATGCAAAAACGACGGCCGCAAGTTCTAAATCATGGGTAGGGTAATTCCGCTCGTGAGTCTTCAATTGCCGCGATCCGTACGCTACCACTCGCCCCAACTGCATCAATACGCACCCTAACCCTTCTTTCGAAGCATCACAGTACACTGAATAACCGACTCCCCGTTCAGGCACAACCAAAACTGGCGCGGTAGTCAACCTCCTCTTCAATTCTTCAAAGGCCTTCTCACACGCGTCGTTCCAAATAAAACGAGTTCCCTTACGAGTCAACTTCGTCATCGGAGCCGCTAAACGGGAGAAATCGAGAACGAAACGACGATAGTACCCGGCCAAGCCCAAGAAGCTACGGATTTCAAAAACACTCTTCGGTCGTTGCCAATTCATCACGGACTCTATCTTTCCCGGATCAACGGACACCCCATCCTTCGATACGACGTGACCCAAAAATTTAACCTCGGACAACCAAAATTCACACTTGCTAAGTTTGGCGTACAGTTGGTTCTCTCTCAAGAGTTCAAGAACGATAGAAAGATGAGATTGGTGTTCCTCCTCCGAAGGTGAGTAGATAAGGATATCGTCTACAAAAACGACCACGAAACGATCAAGATAGGCACGAAAGATGCGGTTCATTAAGTCCATAAACATTGCCGGTGCGTTCGTCAACCCAAAAGGCATAACAACGAATTCGTAGTGGCCATAACGAGTACGAAATGCGGTCTTAGGAATGTCTTCCCTTCGAACCCTCAATTGGTGGTAACCGGACCTCAGATCAATCTTAGAAAAACAAGTCGCGCCTCGAAGTTGGTCAAATAAATCGTCAATTCTAGGCATAGGGTACTTATTCTTAATAGTGACACGGTTCAACTTACGATAATCGATGCACAAACGAAGCGACCCATCTTTCTTCTGAGCAAATAAGTCCGGTGCTCCCCATGGTGACGTACTCGGACGAATAAACCCCAAACCTTCCAACTCTTGCAACTGCGTCTTCAATTCTCTCAACTCGGCGGGCGCGAAACGATAAGGAGGTACAGAAATGGGAGCAGTACCAGGAAGCAAGTCAATAGAGAATTCGATTTCCCTTTCGGGTGGCAAACCAGGTAACTCCTTCGGAAATATGTCCGGAAAGTCACAAACAACAAGGGGTAACTCCCCACGCGCGGATACGTCCTCATCTAAGGCCAAACTTGCTAATAACGCATACATCGACTCACGTTCCCGAGACCCACACAAATACGGTTCTAACGGTTCCCGACGTTCCCCGAAAAACTCGAAACAAGGACCCTCAGGCGGACAGATACGGACCCGACGCTTGAAACAATCAATGGTTGCACGAAATGTAGATAACCAATCCATTCCCAATATGAGATCGAAACTCGACATATTCAACACAATGAAGTCAAAAGTGAAACGACGATCTTGGATGATAAGTTCGCAATCCCGACAAATACGATCTAATGGCGACCTACCTCCTATAGGCGTCTCAACGAACAACGGAGGACTAATACTCTCAAATTCCAACTCCAAAGCACAAGCAAAAGATGCAGCAATGAACGAATGTGATGCTCCAGAATCAAATAATACTCTAGCAAAGGAATTAAACAATAGAAATGTACCCCTTACGACCGAAGCCTCTGGGGTCTGAGAAGTGATAGGAGGTGGTGGCGGAATGGCTGAAGTGATAGCAAAAGCCCTTCCCTGAGTCATCTGACCCTGAACGTGTCCACCCCGCTGACCAGAACCCTGAGTAGGTGCTGACGAACTCGCCCCTCTCTCAGCCTGAGATCCCTGAGCTGACGTGGTCTGACGGAAGTGAGACTGTTGCTGCCTCTGATTACCCCGAAATGATTGCCGACCTGAACTCTGACCACCCCTCGGTTGCTGCACCGAACCCGATTCGCTTCGTGTCCCTTCCCCAAGCGGACAATTCCTAGCAAAGTGACCGGCCTTCCCACAAGTAAAACACGTACCCAATAACCGCGGACACTGAGCTCGGATGTGCCCCGCTAGACCACACTCGTGACACACAATCGGAGGCCTATTCGAATTTCCCCGGGTCCCAAACGACGAAGAAGATTGAGGTCTAAAGTTTAACGGACCCTGCGAAGCCGAAAATTGATCTCGTTGCCTCTTCCTCCCCTGACTACCAAAACTCCCCGAAGAAGAGCTCACGCCTCCAACCGGTTGCCTTGGTTCCCAAGCCTTCGGATTTCTCGGCGCTTCCCTCGGAGTCTCAATACTCCTCGCACACTCCACAACCTCAGAAAACTTCCCCTTGCGTTGTGCCACCACAAACTTCTTCACAGTCTCGTGTAAACCCCTCTCGAACCGCCTACATTTTCTTTCTTCAATTGCCACCAATTCCGGCGCAAAACGGGATAAGGACTGGAACTTTAAAGCGTATTCCGACACGGTCATATTTCCCTGTTCTAACTTCTCAAACTCCTCCCTCAATTGGTCACGGCTAGTTTGTGGAAAATATTGCTCCTCGAAGAGTATTTCGAACTCGACCCAAGTTAAGCTCTCCACATCCGGCTCATTTGCTTGAGCCGCGGTCCTCGCCGCCCTCCTCGCATCCTTTCTCGATTCTAGGACTGACTCCCACCACTCATTTGCTTCCCCGGTAAGTTGTACGGCCACGATGTTTACCCGTAAGTCATCCTCTGTAATCCCAAGAGCCCTAAAAAGCTTTCGAATCTGAGCTAGCCAGTGATCAGCCACAAGAGGGTCACTACTCGACCCGTCGAACGTTGGTGGATTCCTACGGCTAAATTCCCTCATAGCCGACAAAGCACGACTATCGGCACCTTCCCTCGGTGCGGGGTTTAGAAGGTTAGCAGCCGCAAGAGCCGCAACAAAGTCCCTAGCAAAAGGGTTTTGAACTATCGGTTCTTCCTCTCCTCGACCACCTCCGGCCCCTTCCCCCAAATTCCCACTTGGATTCTCAGCATGATGACTAACCTCATCCTCAACCGGTTCCCTCCGGCCACGACCACGACCACCCCTACGGCCACGACCACGGCCACCCCGACCCTCGGCCTCACCCGCTCTAGCATGCGTTCTCGGAGGCATCTAGCTACAAGGCATAAAAAGAGGAACTCATCAACAACAACATCACTTAATGAAGTTAAAAACCCCCAACTACCCCAACAAGAGCCAAATCAACTCAACACCATCCTATCATGTTTAAAATGCAATGCCACGTAAGCCAAGTAACGATCAATGCAAATAAACACCTCTATGTTATGCAAATGGCGTGACTTTTGAACCCATGAGACTAGAAGTCTCCCCACGGTCTCAAAGTATTCAAACCTAGACGCTCTGATACCAATTTGTCACGCCCTCGATTTTTAAACATAAATAAATGACCATTTCAATAAAAGTCCTCGCATTAAGTAAATAATATCCCAAAAGAGAGTTCCCGCCTGTTTAATTACACGCCAAGTCTCCAAGTTTCAAAATATACAACATTGGCACTCCGGCCCAAGTTAAACTTCGATTCAAGTACAAGTATTAAGAACGTTACAACTTTAAGCAAAAGATCGTTCAAAAACAAATTTTGTTACAAGGCCATCTCAAACCCAAAAGTAAACTAAATACAAAGATGGATGAGTAACAAAGTCAAGTAAGCCTCCAAAAGTCTCCACGTCTCAGGTTCAAGGCATGCATGCTACTGACCGGCGTTTAAACCTGAAAAGAAGGATTTTGTTGAGCTACTAGAGCCCAGTAGGAAATTCTCTACAGATTCTATATGCAATAAGATTGATAAGCATGAATGTGGCACACTGAATTTCATGACAAGGTCCTACAACGCAAGTCAATATTATTTCAAGTAACGTACCAATTCTCACACACACACATCCTCCAACCCATCTCCACCCCTTGCGAGTTGTGTTTCCACCCCTTGCGTCACAATATAATCCACCCCTTGCGATTCTTGTGTTCCCACCCCTTGCGTCACAATATAATCCACCCCTTGCGATTCTTGTGTTCCCACCCCTTGCGTCACAATATACTTCACATTCATCTCACAACAACGACTCCATTATCACCACAATCAAGACCGGTGCCTTAACCACATCTAACGCATACGGACATTATCAAATATGTTACAACAAGCTCATAAACCATAACAATCAAGACTATTGTGCCCATTTTCAATGGAATATGCAATCACCAAGCCACATTCACTCAATTCAACAATAAGTAGCATTCAAACACCTAAAACATGCTTAATCAACTTAGAACATGTAGAGAATGAGAGAAATCCCTACCGAAGTGGGTTTTGAGCAAAACCCTAGGTCTATCGAGAGCCAAACACTTGAATCCTTCAAAAACAAGCCTCACCCGAGCTTGGGTACAAGATCTAGAGTGAATAAAGTCCACAAACACGAAGAGCAAACAAAGATCAACCAATAATCGAGAGGAGAGAGAGAAAAACGTGGGTAAGCCTCTAGGAGTGAGAACAAGTACATAGAACTCACCCTTGGTTCACCAAATGCAAGAATCTTGTGATTTTGAGGAAGAAAACCCTTGGATCTTGAAGATTTGAACTTGAAATCAAGGGTCTTGGGTGAGATTGGAGTTGGGTAGGTGAGAGGAGGTGTTTCCAAGTGTTTTTCGTGGGTTTGGAGTGAGAAATGCCAAAAAGGAGGTATTTATAGTGGTCCAAAAAGCGTGCTGAAAAAGTGCAGAAAAAGGAGCATGTACCGGTACGGGAAAAATGCGTACCGGTTCATGAACCTTCGAAGAGTCAAAAAGCACAACTTCTGGACACCATGTACCGGTACGGGTAAAATGCGTACCGGTTCATGAAGGGCAGAAAAAAGAATTTTTTTCACGGACACCGAAACAAACCCCACTTGGTACCAACACTTCCAAACATCAATACAACATCAAAACTAACATTTTACCATCCTCCGAGAGTCCGATACACATCCGGATACGTATCTCCGTACACCCCCACAACATACGAGCGATTTTACTAACAATATATATACTTAACGGAATAAATGATTTCTGAAATTAAAACAAGTTTGCGAGTCTCTACAATGTTAATGTTATTTGATTGAGGAAGATATGTGGTAGATTTACTACATAAAAGAGTTGGACTTGGGTGTTCTTATTGTTATAAACGTGACGATGATATTATTTATGCATAGTTAATCTTTGAGTTGGTTTGATCGGTGTGTTTTGCTGTACATCGGGATTGGGAAAAAGTGTTTGATGTTATCTGATTGATGAGATTAATCGATTGTAGTCCAAGGGTTGTACTGGGAAAGTACTGCAACGCAAGGGGTGGTAATACAGACGGCAACGCAAGGGGTGGGAATGCCGAAATCCAACCATTGGGTGATGTTTACTGTGACGCAAGGGGTGGTAATACAGAAGGTTGTGAGTATTGATATGTTGATTTCGAATGTGAAATTTAGATAGAACGAAACACTGATGTAAGAAACTATGAACTTTTAACCTGAGTTGGTGTCTTGGATGGTTTGAAGTGTCGATGCTTGCTTTCTTCCTTCTTATAGAATTCTTGAATTATAGTGGCTTAATGAATTGGGATTGGTGTGGAAATTTATTTGGTATGGAGACATGTCAATTTGATGCCGTAGATGTCATAATATCTATTGTGAAAGAGTTACGTTGGTATTGTAGATTAAACTTATAATGGTAAACTCGGTTAAAGAATTCGGAGTTGTCTCTTAGTCACTGGAATGAAAACGTAGAAGTATGTTCTGGGTTTGGTAATGACAGCCTGAGTTTATTTAAGATAGAAGTGGGTGCGTGTACGTGTGTAGCTGAGAGTGTCAGTGAGAAATGGAGTTAAATATTTTTCTAACATGAGTATGGTATTTTGTGTTCCACCCTTTGACAAAACAAATCTATCTTTGGAAAAATATCCTTTTTTTGGTATCTGCCTTCATATCTGCATATAATTTAGGTATGGATATCTCTACGAGCTAGTGTAGCTCACCCTATCCTTTCAGGTACCCGTCGTGGCACTTAGCTCGGATTGCATGGAGTGCACATTGAGACGTCTTTTGAGAGCTTCATTGGAATCATTAAGGAGTTGTTTATCATCAAGTTTAATTCATGTAGTGTACTATACTAGCAATTGAAGGTTGTACCTTTTGATTAGATAATATGTAAAGCTATGTATAAATTCCTCTCCTTGATTATTATGAAACCCCTTTTAATTGTAAACGTTGGGGAGACTATGTGTTTCAAAAAAAAAGGAAGAGATTTTGATTCGTTATTTGGATTGGCATGACAATTAAGGGTAAGTATAGTTGAGAGAAAGACTATTGTTTCTAGAAAATATATTTTGATTTTTGTTAAATCGAGGGCGTGACAGGGACTTGTTTGTAATTCAAACAGGTGGGATATTATTTTTGGAATACGATGGCAAGCGAGGCCCTTTTATTATAAAATGTTATTTACTTTATGTTGAAAATTCAGGTCGTGACAAATTGGTATCAGAGCGTCTAGGTTTGAATACTTTGAGACCGTGGGGAGACTTCTAGTCTTATGGGTTCAAAATGTCACGTCTTTTGTATGACATATGTGTGCTTGTGGGAATTGACATTACTTGAACAATGTGACATTGCATTCATTAATCATGTGATTGGCGTAGCCATGTTGACCCTTATATGGGAAATAAGAGAACCTGATCTATATTTTATGTCATGTTCAATCTTTGACTAATGTGTGGTTTATGTGAATGAAGTGTTTAGGTGATCACTTGTCTACCGATTACATGCTCATGTGCTTTGTGCTATGTGGAATATATGCTTATGTGATCTTACCTGCTTAAAAATTATATGTCTGCGTTTTGGTGTGCTACGTGCTGTAGAATTGTGGGCTTAGCCATGGGATTGGTTTGGGTTGTTATAATGATATAGCATTTGATTCGGATATGAGTTTGTGAAATCTTGTGAGGTCAATGACTGAGCATAATCTTTTTCTTTAGATGAAATACAACTGGAATGTGAAGTGTTGGATTAATCGGTCATTTATATGAAAGACCTGGTTAATAGACAAACCATTATAAGAAAGGTAAGGTGAGAATTGTGGAGTTAATTTGGGTCTTGGAGTTAACCTATTTTAGCGATTTTGTGTATGGGTTCATGAAGTTTGGTTGACAAAGACAACTTAAATGTTGAAGTACTTTTGGTGTTTCTCCATGAATGATAGAAGCATGCGGTTAGTTATCAAATTTTTTTTTTTTTGCTTTAAAAAAAAAAGGGATTCGCTGCTTGGAGATTGAAGTTAAGAATTAGAATGTGATGATTGATTTACTGTGTGATCTTAAATGGTGAATCTTAATTGTATGGTGCATCTAATCTGTTTATGATAAGTAATATGTTGATCGTTAAAGGTGATTGTATCTGGCACATGGGAAACAAAACAAAAAAAAAAATATCCGAGGATCTACTTCCGGATATTCAGTTTAAAGAATGGCTGGCCACCACGACTTCAGAATTGAATGTCTAGAGTAGAAGCTCAAAAAAAAAAAGGGATTTACTTTCTGCTAGAGAGCTTGATAAAGATAGATCATGTGACGTTACGGTTAAAGATTTGCACTAGCTTACTGATGTCATGCTTTTGAACATTGTATCATTCTAATGTGAGGATCTTGGTTGCAAAGGAAAAGGAAATGATGAGTCTACATGGGAAACAACGTATAGAGTTGGAAAGAAGTATTTGGACTCATTTTTATTTTAATCGGTACAATTTCTTGATGGAGGCTTTGTGGTCGTTTATTTGTTGCACTTGTTTGGGGATTGTGCTGCCTGCTGGCTGGGTTGTTGCATATCTTTGTAATTGCATGGCTTGGTTGACCTTGTTTATAAAAAAAAAATTTCGAGGACGAAATTTCTTTAAGGAGGGTAGATTGTAGAGACCCATAATTAAATTATTTAAAATGTTAATATTTGATATGTGTTTGAGTTATATAAATGTGAAAAAAAATGAATGAATGTGGGGTCCTTGTGAAATAGAATATTGATTGTGGTATTTAATGTGATACTTTAGAAGCTTAAGGGTATGAGTGTGATAAACCCTATATAACAAAAAAATCAGAAGCAGGAGATTCAATTTTTTTTCCCTTTCTTTTCTTCTTTTCCTGCGTCTATCTCTCTCTCTCTCTCGGCTCTCACCTCTCTCACCTTCTCTCTTTGATTTCATCTACTACGATTGAGATTTTTGAAAAATTCCAAGTGTTAAAGTTGTTCTACACGACGAGATCTTCCTATTGATCCAAGAAGAATCATGATCGGAGCACTTTGAGGTTTACTCCATGTTCGGGCTTGCTTCTAACCTTCGAGGTAGGGATCTCTTACCTTCTTTATATGTTTATGTGTTGGTTTGTTATACAAGAATCAAGCTTGATAATCTGTTTGGAGTCTTGAATGAATATAGTGAATGCTGAAAATTTCGTGGGTGCTAGTAATTCGCCCTTTTGAGGTCCTTCTGATAAGATTCAATTTTTGGTGTCTTCATAACTGTTAAAGTACATTTCAATACAAAGATTTCGGTACCAAAATCATGCAAAACCGATAATCACACAATTAGTTATGAATTTTTGAATACCGACTGTCACCGGTGTATGCGAGACTGTGCGTGGCTGTCTTCTTTTAACTTTCTGGGCATGCTGAACTACTTGGGTGGCTTTGGGTCTGTTACAGGAGTTAAATATTTAAGTTAAGAAGAGATTGGAGTTGGAATCAAGTAATTTGGTTAAGTATACAATTTTTGGTGAATTTCTAAAGTAAGGTTGGTTGATTGGTGCGAAAATGGTTGCGAATCTGTTATTCGCTTGATTGTTGGGTTAAATTCCTCTCATTCCTAGACCTGGGATTTTTACTGAGTGTAGGGCTTGTCGGGGTGCAACTTTTGGCGTTGGTTTCACTATTTTTGGGTTTAAGACGAAAGAGTTATGATTTTTCAATCAATTTGTACTTATTCCCGCGTAGAATCTGACAGCACCGGCGGACTTGGGTAAAATGGCCATAACTCCTAGCTGGGGACTCGAAATGATCCACCGTTTGTTTTGTTAGAAACTAGACACATATAGCTTTCCAACGATGCATCCCATGCATCATGGGTATGTCCGAGCGATAACATATTTGCATCCAAAGTTGACCCAAATTCTGCCTTGTACCAATTTCACCGTTACGTTGAGCTATAATCGTGAGGCCGTAGTAAGGTTACCAGAACTCCATTTTGATGGATGACCTAGGGGCCGAAGAAAAAGAAGTATACTTTTCAATGGTTTAAGTGTCGTCCTTGAATTCACGTTGTTTAATTGGATATAGTCTAATGTGAGTGATTAACTTTGCCAATTTGACTTGTGGGGATACGATAGATTGATCTAGATGATTATGTGTTGGATTAAAGAGAACTTGTGGTGTATAAGGGATATGCATTATTGCTGTATTGACATTGATGTTGTTTGACACTTAGAGAAAGATAAATAGTTTTTCCTATTTATGTGCTGTATCCAAGGGTTGGTTTAGTATGCGTGTTTTGGTATGTGGGTTTAATTTAAGAGATGTGAAAGGTTGATTTTTTTTTGTTAAAGGGGTATGTTTTAGTAAATGAATCGGTAAAGAGAAAGTGGTCGTTCGAGAACCTAAGGTGTATCCAAGTCTTTAAAGATAGAAACGTGATAACAGAAAATGATAT
Organism: Rhododendron griersonianum; assembly: GCA_018127125.1. NCBI lineage: Eukaryota > Viridiplantae > Streptophyta > Magnoliopsida > Ericales > Ericaceae > Rhododendron > Rhododendron griersonianum. Next base: position 30,805,346 of record CM030793.1, read on the forward strand.
TGGCAATGGTAAGCCTAGAATCTAAGTAAAAAGGTGTGTGAATATGTGTGTGTGGGAGCTTCTCGATGTCTAGCGTGATTAAAGTGTCACGTGTATTGAGGTGTCAATATGCAAGCGAATGCTTTGATGTTAATGTTATTTGATTGAGGAAGATATGTGGTAGATTTACTACATAAAAGAGTTGGACTTGGGTGTTCTTATTGTTATAAACGTGAAGATGATATTATTTATGCATAGTTAATCTTTGAGTTGGTTTGATCGGTGTGTTTTGCTGTACATCGGGATTGGGAAAAAGTGTTTGATGTTATCTGATTGATGAGATTAATCGATTGTAGTCCAAGGGTTGTACTGGGAAAGTACTGCAACGCAAGGGGTGGTAATGCAGTGGGTAATGTTTTACTGCAACGCAAGGGGTGGTAATACAGACGGCAACGCAAGGGGTGGGAATGCCGAAACCCAACCATTGGGTGATGTTTACTGTGACGCAAGGGGTGGTAATACAGAAGGTTGTGAGTATTGATATGTTGATTTCGAATGTGAAATTTAGATAGAACGAAACACTGATGTAAGAAACTATGAACTTTTAACCTGAGTTGGTGTCTTGGATGGTTTGAAGTGTCGATGCTTGCTTTCTTCCTTCTTATAGAATTCTTGAATTATAGTGGCTTAATGAATTGGGATTGGTGTGGAAATTTATTTGGTATGGAGACATGTCAATTTGATGCCGTAGATGTCATAATATCCATTGTGAAAGAGTTACGTTGGTATTGTAGATTAAACTTATAATGGTAAACTCGGTTAAAGAATTCGGAGTTGTCTCTTAGTCACTGGAATGAAAACGTAGAAGTATGTTCTGGGTTTGGTAATGACAGCCTGAGTTTATTTAAGATAGAAGTGGGTGCGTGTACGTGTGTAGCTGAGAGTGTCAGTGAGAAATGGAGTTAAATATTTTTCTAACATGAGTATGGTATTTTGTGTTCCACCCTTTGACAAAACAAATCTATCTTTGGAAAAATATCCTTTTTTTGGTATCTGCCTTCATATCTGCATATAATTTAGGTATGGATATCTCTACGAGCTAGTGTAGCTCACCCTATCCTTTCAGGTACCCGTCGTGGCACTTAGCTCGGATTGCATGGAGTGCACATTGAGACGTCTTTTGAGAGCTTCATTGGAATCATTAAGGAGTTGTTTATCATCAAGTTTAATTCATGTAGTGTACTATACTAGCAATTGAAGGTTGTACCTTTTGATTAGATAATATGTAAAGCTATGTATAAATTCCTCTCCTTGATTATTATGAAACCCCTTTTAATTGTAAACGTTGGGGAGACTATGTGTTTCAAAAAAAAAGGAAGAGATTTTGATTCGTTATTTGGATTGGCATGACAATTAAGGGTAAGTATAGTTGAGAGAAAGACTATTGTTTCTAGAAAATATATTTTGATTTTTGTTAAATCGAGGGCGTGACAGGGACTTGTTTGTAATTCAAACAGGTGGGATATTATTTTTGGAATACGATGGCAAGCGAGGCCCTTTTATTATAAAATGTTATTTACTTTATGTTGAAAATTCAGGTCGTGACAATTTCCTTATTTTGGAGCAGTAACATTATTGAAGGGGATCAAGTTATTGGGTTGCAAGTTTTGGTATTTATGTTGTTTGAAAATTCTGTGATATGTGTCGGATGGTAATGTGAGAGAGAGGGAGGGAGTAGTGTTGGTGGTTCTGGTAATGTTTGGGTATACGGGGCTGTATGTGGTGAGTTGGGGTGGTGTGTGTGTTTGAAGTATGGGTTTTGTGAGTATGGGTAGTTTTATAACGTTGCTCTCAAGGAGATTTTCACATCATATTAGGGTTATATTTTTTTAGAATATTGAGAGGTGGCTTTGGGAGGGAGGGTAACAGCCATCGTCTGACGGTTCTTTGGAGCCGATCTTACACCACGGTTTTTGAATTCGTTCTCTTTCTTTCGTCGGGTTACATAATATTATTCTTGGTTGTTTCTTACTTTGGAGTAGTAACATTATTAGAGGAGATCAATTTATTTGGATGCATGTTTTGGTATTTATTTAATTGGGAAAATATTTGGTTTTTGTTATTTTTGTGTAGTATACACAAAGAATCTAGTTTAATGGTATTGTATAAATCTAGTATTGTCGGTTAGATGTTTTGAAATGGAACATAAGGTTTAGGCACTTGGAAGTGGTTTTTGGCACGTGGATCAAACTACTTGGAGGACTTCGAGAATTTTAGGTTTGGTAATTGACTGGCGACTTGAGTTGATTTTGTTTTGAGGGTAGTCCTAAGTTAATCTCGGTAGTATTATATTTGAATCAGTTAGTGATTTCATATGGTTTGTTTTGTATAGGTAAGTGTCTTGTTGCGTATCCGTGTTGGAAATTTCTGGACCCATGTGAGTACCATAATTAATGACTTTAGGTAATCAGTCGGCTAGAAGTAAAGATTTTGTGAGTTATGGGTAGTTTTATAAAGTTGGTCTCAAGGAGATATTCATATAATAATTGGGTAATATTTTGATAAAATATTAAGAGGATGCTTTTGGAGAGAGCAATAGCCATGGTCTTAGGGTTCTTTGGAGCTGATGTTACACCAAGGTTTTCGAACTCGTTCTCGATCTTCCGTCGGGGTACATAATATTATTCTTGTTTGTTTCTTAACTTTGGAGCTGTAACATTATTAGAGGGGATCAAGTTGTTCGATTGGATGTTTTGTTATTTAATTAATTGGGAAACTCTGTGATATTTGTATATGATGGTAATGAGGGAGAGATAGGAGAGTGATGGATGTTCTTGTAATGTTTGTGTATGCGTGGCTAAACGTGGTGAGTTGGGTTGGTGTGTATGTCTGAGTTTAGCTTAGTTATAGTATACGCAAATAATCTAGTTTTGTTGTAGAGTACGAAGAGACAAGGGAGTGTTGGTGGTTTTGGTGATGTGTATGTATACGTGGTGAGTTTGAGTGGTGTGTGTGTTTGACTTCTCGTTAGATACTATTCAAAGAATCTAGTTTTATTGTAGATTATAAATCTAGTGTTGTTGGATTAATTGTTTTGAATAGGAACATGATGTTTTGGCACTTGGAAGTGGTTTTGGTACATGGATCAAACTACTTGGAAGACATGGAGATAATAGTTTTAGGTTTGGTGATTGACTTAAGGCTTGAGTTGATTTATTTTTTAGGGTAGTTAATTACTTTTATGGTAGTCCTAAGTTGCTCTAGGTAGTATTGTATTTGAAACAGTTAGTGATTTCATATAGTTCGTTACGTACATTTTTGTCCCTTTTTGCGTTGCGTGTCCGTGTTGCATTGCTTTTGACCCATGTGAGTACCATAATTAAGTAATTTAGGTAATCAGTCTGCTAGAAGTAAGGGTTTTCTGAGTTATGGGTAGTTTTATAAAGATGCTCTCAAGGAGATATTCATAACATACTAGGGTTATATTTTGATAGAATATTGAGAGGAGGCTTTGGAAGAGAGCAACAGCCGTCGTCTTTGGGTTCTTTAGAGCCGATCGTACCCCACGGTTTTTGAACTCGTTCTCGATCTTCGGTCGGGGTACGTAATATTATTCTTGTTTATTTCCTTATTTTGGAGCAGTAACATTATTAAGGGGGATCAAGTTATTGGGTTGCATGTTTTGGTATTTATGTTTGGAAAATTTTGTCGGATAATGTGTGAGAGAGAGAGGGGGAGTAGTTTTGGTGGTTCTGGAAATGTTCGGGTATGCGTGGCTTTACGTGGGGAGTTGAGATGGTGTTTGTGTTTGACTACTGCTTATATATAGTATACCCAAAGAATCTAGTTTTATTGTAGAGTATAAATCAAGTGTTGTTGGTTAGATGTTTTGAATAGGAACATGATATTTTGGCACTTGGAAGTGGTTTTTGGCACGTGGATCAAACTACTTGGAGGACTTAAAGAGTTTTAGGCTTGGTTGTTAACTAGAGACTTGAGTTGATTTAGTTTTATGGGTAGTTAATTACCTTTAGGGTAGTCCTAAGTCGCTCTAGGTCGTATTATATTTGAAACAGTTAGTGATTTCATATAGTTCGTTATGTATGGGTTAGTGTCTTGTTGTGTCTCCTGTGGACCCTTGTGACTACCTTAATTCAGTAGTTTAGGTAATCAGTCGTCTAGAAGTAAGGATTTTGTGAGTTATGGGTAGTTTTATAAAGTTGCTATCAAGGAGATATTAACATCATACTAGGGTTATATTTTGTTAGAATATTGAGAGGAGGTTTTGGGTGAGAGAGCAACAGCCATCGTCTTTGGGTTCTTTGGAGCCGATCTTACACTGCGGTTTTTGAACTCGTTCTCGATCTTCTGTCTGGGGACATAATATTATTCTTGACTGTTTCTTTACTTTGGAGCTGTAACATTGTTAGAGGAGATCAATTTATTGGGTAGCATGTTTTGGTGTTTTTTTTAATAGGGAAAATATGTGATTTTGTGTAGGATGATAATGTGAGAGAGAGAGAGAGAAGTGTTGGTTGTTCTAGTAATGTGTGTGTTTGTGTGGCCGTACGTGGTGATTTTGGCTGGCGTTTATAAATGACTTCTCCTTAGTTGTATTATACGCAAAGAATCTAATTTTATTGAAGATTCTGAAGAGATGATGGAGGGGTTGTGGTTTTTGTGATGTGTGTGTACGCGTGGCTGTACGTGGTGAGTTGGGGTGGTGTATTCGTTTGACTTCTGCTTATATATAGTATACATGAAGAATCTAGGGCTATTGTAGAGTATAAATCAAGTGTTGTTGGTTATATGTTTTGAATAGGAACATGAGATTTTGGCAATTGGAAGTGATTTTTGGCACGTGGATCAAATTACTTGGAGGACTTAAAGAGTTTTAGGTTTGGTAGTTCCCTAGAGACTTGAGTTGATTTTGTTTTGAGGGTAGTTAATTACTTGTAGGGTAGTCCTACGTTGCTCTAGGTCGTATTATATTTGAAACAGTTAGTGATTTCATATGCTTCGTTACGTACAGGTTAGTGTCTTGTTGCGTGCCCTGTGGACCCATGTGACTACCATAATTAATTACTTTTGGTAATCAGTCGGCTAGAAGTAAGGGTTTCGTGAGTTATGGTTAGGTTTATGAAATTGCTCTCAATGAGATATTCACATCATACTGGGGTTATATTTTGTCAGAATATTGAGAGGAGGCTTTGGGAGAGAGAGCAACAACCATCGTCTTAGAGTTCTTTGGCGTCGATCATACACCATGATTTTCGAACTTGTTCTCGATCTTCCGTCGGGGTACATAATATTATTCTTGATTGTTTCCTTACTTTCGAGCAGTAACATTATTGGAGCAGATCATGTTATTCAGTGCTTGTTTTGGTGTTTATTTAGTTGGAAAAATATGTGATTTTTGTGTAGGATGGTAATGTGGGAGAGAGAGAAAGGAATGTTGGTTGTTCTGGTAATGTGTGTGTTTGACAGGCTTTACATGGTGAGTTGGGCTGGTTAGTATGTTTAACTTCTCCTTAGTTATAGTTTAAGCAAAAAATCTAGTTTTGTTGTAAAGTATGAAGAGACGGTGGAGGTGTTGTGGATTTGGTGATGTGTGTGAATGCATGGCTGTAGTTGAGGTGGCGTGTTCGTTTGACTTCTGCTTAAATATAGTATACACTAAGAATCTAGTTTTATTGTAGTGTATAAATCTGGTGCTGTTTGTTTGATGTTTTGAATAAGAACATGAGGTTTAGGAACATGGAAGTGGTTTTTGGCTCGTGGATCAAACTAGTTGGAGGACTTCGAGAATTTTAGGTTTGGTAGTTGACTGGAGACATGAGTTGATTTAGTTTTGAGGGTAGACCTAAGTTGCTCAAGGTAGTATTATGTTTGTATCAGTTACTGATTTAATTTGGTTCGTTATGTATAGGTTAGTGTCTTGTCGCGTGTCCGAGTTGGAAATTTCTCGACCCATGTGAGTACCATAATTGATGACTTTAGATAATAAGTCGGCTAGAAGTAAGGATTTTGTGAGTTATGGGTAGTTTTATAAAGTTGCTCTCAAAGATATATTCACATCATACTAGGGTTATATTTTGATAGAATATTTAGAGGAGACTTTGGGTGAGAGCAACAGTCATGGTCTTATGGTTCTTTAGAGCTGATCTTACACCAAGATTTTCAAACTTGTTCTCGATCTTCCGTCGGGGTGCATAATATTATTCTTGTTTGTTTCTTAACTTTGGAGCAGTAACATTATTAGAGGTGATCAAGTTGTTGGGTTGGATGTTTTGATATTTAATTAATTAGGAAAATCTATGATTTTTGTGTAGGATGGTAATGAGAGTGATAGAGAGGAGAGTGTTGGATATTATGGTAATGTTTGTTTATGCGTGGCTGTACGTGGTGTGTTGGGGTGGCGTGTATGTATGAGTTTAGCTTAGATAGTTAGATATATTATCCACAAAGAATCCAGTTTTATTGTTGAGTAAGAAGAGACGCTGGAGTATTGCTAGTTTTTGGTGATGTGTGTGTATGCGTGGATGTACGTGGTGAGTTGGGGTGTTGTGTGTGTTTGACTTCTGGTTATATATTATACACAAAGAATCTAATTTTTTTGTAGAGTATAAATCTAGTGTTGTTGGTTATATGTTTTGAATAGGAACATGATGTTTTGGCACTTGGAAGTAGTTTTGGTACGTGGAAGACTTGGAGATAAAAAATTTAGGTTTTGGTAGTTTAGTTGAGGTTTGGGTTGATTTAGTTTTGAGTGTAGTTAATTACTTTAAGGGTAGTCCTAAGTTGCTCTAGGTAGTATTATATTTGAAACAGTTAGTGATTTCATATAGTCGTTACGTACATTTTTGTCCCTTTTTGCGTTGCGTGTCTGTGTTGCATTGTTTTTCACCTATATGAGTACCATAATTAAGTACTTTAGGTAATCAGTGAGCAAGAAATAAGAGTTTTGTGAGTTATGGGTTGTTGTATAAAGTTGCTCTCAATGAGATATTCACAACATACTAGGGTTATATTTTGATAGAATATTGAGAGGAGGCTTTGGGAGAGATCAATAGCCGTCGTCTTTGGGTTATTTAGAGTCGATCATACACCACGGTTTTTGAACTCGTTCTCGATCTACGGTCGCGGTACGTAATATTATTCTTGTTTATTTCCTTATTTTGGAGCAGTAACATTATTAAAGGGGATCAAGTTATTGGGTTCCATGTTTTGGTATTTATGTTTGGAAAAATTTGTGATTTGTGTCGGATAATGTGTGAGAGAGAGATAGAGGGAGTAGTGTTGGTGGTTCTGGTAATGTTTGGGTATGCGTGGCTTTACGTGGGGAGTTGGGGTGTTGTGTGTGTTTGACTTCTGCTTATATATAGTATACATATAGAATCTAGTTTTATTGTTGTGTATAAATCAAGTGTTGTTGGTTAAATGTTTTGAATAGGAACATGAGATTTTGGCACTTGGAAGTGGTTTTTGGAATGTGGATCAAACTACTTGGTGGACTCAAAATAGTTTTAGGCTTGGTAGTTAACTAGAGACTTGAGTTGATTTAGTTTTATGGGTAGTTAATTACCTTTAGGGTAGTCCTAAGTCGCTCTAGGTCGTATTATATTTGAAACAGTTAGTGATTTCATATAGTTCGTTATGTATGGGTTAGTGTCTTGTTGTGTCTCCTGTGGACCCTTGTGACTACCTTAATTCAGTAGTTTAGGTAATCAGTCGTCTAGAAGTAAGGATTTTGTGAGTTATGGGTAGTTTTATAAAGTTGCTATCAAGGAGATATTAACATCATACTAGGGTTATATTTTGTTAGAATATTGAGAGGAGGTTTTGGGTGAGAGAGCAACAGCCATCGTCTTTGGGTTCTTTGGAGCCGATCTTACACCGCGGTTTTCGAACTCGTTCTCGATCTTCTGTCTGGGGACATAATATTATTCTTGACTGTTTCTTTACTTTGGAGCTGCAACATTGTTAGAGGAGATCAATTTATTGGGTAGCATGTTTTGGTGTTTTTTTTAATAGGGAAAATATGTGATTTTGTGTAGGATGATAATGTGAGAGAGAGAGAGAGAAGTGTTACTTGTTCTAGTAATGTGTGTGTTTGCGTGGCTGTATGTGGTGAGTTTGGCTGGCGTTTATAAATGACTTCTCCTTAGTTGTATTATACGCAAAGAATCTAATTTTATTGAAGATTCTGAAGAGATGATGGAGGGGTTGTGGTTTTTGTGATGTGTGTGTACGCGTGGCTGTACGTGGTGAGTTGGGGTGGTGTATTCGTTTGACTTCTGCTTATATATAGTATACATGAAGAATCTAGGGCTATTGTAGAGTATAAATCAAGTGTTGTTGGTTATTTGTTTTGAATAGGAACATGAGATTTTGGTAATTGGAAGTGATTTTTGGCACGTGGATCAAATTACTTGGAGGACTTAAAGAGTTTTAGGTTTGGTAGTTCCCTAGAGACTTGAGTTGATTTTGTTTTGAGGGTAGTTAATTACTTGTAGGGTAGTCCTATGTTGTTCTAGGTCGTATTATATTTGAAACAGGTAGTGATTTCATATGCTTCGTTACGTACAGGTTAGTGTCTTGTTGCGTTCCCTGTGGACCCATGTGACTACCATAATTAAGTACTTTTGGTAATCAGTCGGCTAGAAGTAAGGGTTTCGTGAATTATGGTTAGGTTTATGAAATTGCTCTCAAGGAGATATTCACATCAAACTGGGGTTATATTTTGTCAGAATGTTGAGAGGAGGCTTTGGGAGAGAGAGCAACAGCCATCGTCTTAGAGTTCTTTGGCGCCGATCATACACCACGATTTTCGAACTTGTTCTCGATCTTCCGTCGGGGTACATAATATTATTCTTGATTGTTTCCTTACTTTCGAGCAGTAACATTATTGGAGCAGATCATGTTATTCAGTGCTTGTTTTGGTGTTTATTTAGTTGGAAAAATATGTGATTTTTGTGTAGGATGGTAATGTGGGGGAGAGAGAGAGGAGTGTTGGTTGTTCTGGTAATGTGTGTGTTTGACAGGCTTTACATGGTGAGTTGGGCTGGTTAGTATGTTTAACTTCTCCTTAGTTATAGTTTAAGCAAAAAATCTAGTTTTGTTGTAAAGTATGAAGAGACGGTGGAGGGGTTGTGGATTTGGTGATGTGTGTGTTTGCGTGGCTGTAGTTGAGGTGGTGTGTTCGTTTGACTTCTGCTTAAATATAGTATACACTAAGAATCTAGTTTTATTGTAGTGTATAAATCTGGTGCTGTTTGTTAGATGTTTTGAATAAGAACATGAGGTTTAGGAACATGGAAGTGGTTTTTGGCACGTGGATCAAACTAGTTGGAGGACTTCGAGAATTTTAGGTTTGGTAGTTGACTAGAGACATGAGTTGATTTAGTTTTGAGGGTAGACCTAAGTTGCTCTAGATATTATTGTATTTGAATCAGTTAGTGATTTCATTTGGTTCGTTTTGTATAGGTAAGTGTCTTGTTGCGTATCCGTGTTGTAAATTTCTGGACCCATGTAAGTACCATAATTAATGACTTTAGGTAATCAGTCGGATTGAAGTAAGGATTTTGTGAGTTATGGGTAGTTTTATAAAGTTGCTCTCAAAGATATATTCACATCATACTAGGGTTATATTTTGATAGAATATTGAGAGGAGGCTTTGGGTGAGAGCAACAATCATGGTCTTAGGGTTCTTTGGAGCTGATCTTACACCAAGGTTTTCAAACTCGTTCTCGATCTTCCATCGGGGTGCATAATATTATTCTTATTTGTTTATTAACTTTGGAGCAGTAACATTATTAAGGAGATCAAGTTGTTGGGTTGGATGTTTTGATATTTAATTAATTGGGAAAATTCTATGATTTTTGTGTAGGATGGTAATGAGAGAGAGAGGGGAGAGTGATTGATGTACTGGTAATGTTTGTGTATGCGTGGCTATACGTGGTGAGTTGGGGTGGTGGGTATGTTTGAGTTTAGCTTATTTATAGTACCCACAAAGAATCCAGTTTTGTTGTTGAGTATGAAGAGACGGTGGAGTATTGGTGGTTTTGGTGATGTGTGGATGTACGTGGTGAGTTGGGGTGGTGTGTGTGTTTGACTTCTGGTTATATATTATACACAAAGAATCTAGTTTTTTTTGGAAGAGTATAAATCTAGTGTTGTTGGTTAGATGTTTTGAGTAGGATTACGATGTTTTGGCACTTGGAAGTAGTTTTGGTACGTGGAAGACTTGGAGATAAGAATTTTAGGTTTGGTAGTTTAGTTGAGGCTTGATTTGATTTAGTTTTGAGTATAGTTAATTACTTTTAGGGTAGTCCTAAGTTGCTCTCGGTAGTATTGTATTTGAAACACTTAGTGATTTCATATGGTTCGTTATGTACAGTTTTGTCTCTTGTTGCGTTGCGTGTCCGTGTTGCATTGCTTTTGACCCATGTGAGTACCCTAATTATGTACTTTAGGTAATCAGTCATCTTGAAGTAAGGGTTTTGTGAGTTATGGGTAGTTTTATAAAGCTGCTTTCAAGGAGATATTCACAACATACTAGGGTTATATTTTGATAGAATATTGAGAGGAAGCTTTGGGAGAGAGTTTCAAACTACTTGGAAGAGATGGAGATAAGAGTTTTTGGTTTGGTTGTTGACTTGAGGCTTGAGTTGATTTAGTTTGGACGATAGTTAATTACTTTTAGGGTAGTCCTAAGTTGCTCTAGGTAGTATTTTATTTGAAACACTTAGTGATTTCATATTGTTCGTTATGTACAGTTTAGTCTCTTGTTGCGTACAGGTTAGTCTCTTGTTGCGTTGCGTGTCGTGTTGCATTGCTTTTGACCCATGTGAGTACCATAATTAAGTATTTTAGGTAATCTGTCAGCTAGAAGCAAGGGTTTTGTGAGTTACGGGTGGTTTTAAAAAGTTGTTCTCAAGGAGATATTCACAACATACTAGGGTTATATTTTGATAGAATTTTGAGAAGAGGCTTTGGGAGAGAGATCAATAACCATCGTCTTTGGGTTCTTTGGAGCCGATCTTACTCCACGTTTTTTGAACTCGTTCTCGATCTTCCGTCGAGGTACGTAATATTATTCTTTTTTATTTCCTTATTTTTGAGCAGTAACATTATTAAAGGGGATCAAGTTATTGGGTTGCGTGTTTTGGTATTTTTGTTGTTTGGAAAATTCTGTGATTTGTATCGGATGGTAATGTGAGGGAGTAGTGTTGGTGGTTCTGGCAATGTTTGGATAAGCGTAGCTGTACGTGGTGAGTTGGGGTGGTGTTTGTGTTTGACTTCTGCTTATATATAGCACACACAAAGAACCTATTTTTATTGTAGAGTATAAATCAAGTGTTGTTGTTTAGATGTTTTGAATAGGAATATGACATTTTGGCACTTGGAAGTGGTTTTTGGCACGTGAATCAATCTGCTTGGAGGAATTAAAGAGTTTTGGGTTTGGTAGTTGACTGTAGACTTCAGTTGATTTAATTTTAGGGTAGTCCTAAGTCGCTTTAGGTCTTATTATATTTCAAACAGTTAGTGATTTCATATGGTTCGTTATGTACAGGTTAGAGTCTTGTTGCGTGTCCTGTGGACCCATGTGACTACCACAATTAAGTACTTTAGCGTTGTGTTTGGTTGAGAGTTTAGTTTAGTTTAGTTTTGGTAGTGGGTGGAGAGAGAAATAGAGTAATGATTAAAGATAGGGGTAATGATTGGAGAGAGATAGAGAGAGATGAGAAAGTAATAATTGAAAAAATAGGGTAATGATTGAAAAAAAAAATAGAGTAATGATTGAAAACAAAACTAAAACTAAAACTAAACGGGTAACCAAACAAAGCCTAGGTAATTTGTTGGCTAGAAGTGTGGGTTTTGTGAGTTATGGGTAGTTTATCAAGTTGCTCTCAAGGAGATATTCACATCATACTAGGGTTATATTTTGTTGGAATATTGAGAGGATGCTTTGGGAGAGAGAGCTACAACAATCGTCTTAGGGTTCTTTGGAGCCGATCGAACTCGTTCTCGATCTTCCATCGGGGTACATTATATTATTCTTGATTGCTTCCTTACTATGGAATAGTAACATTATTATAGGAGATCAAGTTATTGGGTTGCATATTTTGATGTTTATTTAATTCGGAAAATAAGTGATTTTTGTGTAGGATGGTTTTGAGAGAGATAGAGAGAGTGGGAGTGTTAGTTGCTCTGGTAATGTGTGTGTTTGCGTGGCTGTACATGGTGGGTTGGTGTGTATGTTTTACTTCTACTTAGTTATAGTATACTCCAAGAATCTAGTTTTATTGTATATTATGAAGAGACAGTGGGGTGTTGTGGATTTGTTGATGTGTGTGTATGCGTGGCTGTACGTGGTGAGTTGGGGTGGTGTGTTCATTTGACTTCTGCTTAAATATTGTATACACAAAATCTAGTTTTATTGAAGTGTATAAATCTGGTGTTGTTGGTTAGATGTATTGAATAGGAATAAGAGGTTTGGGCACTTAGAAGTGGTTTTTGGCACGTGGATCAAACTACTTGGAGGACTTAAAGAATTTTAGGTTTGGTAGTTGACTGGAGACTTGAGTTGATTTAGTTTGGAGGGTAGTCGTAAATTGCTCTGGGTAGTATTATATTTGAATCTATTTGTGATTTCATATTGTTCGTTATGTATAGGTTAGTGTCTTGTTGTGTGTCCGTGTTGCAAAATTTCTGGACCCATGTGAATACCATAATTAATTACTTTAGGTAATCTGTTGGCTAGAAGTAAGGATTTTGTGAGTTATGGATAGTTTTATAAAGTTGCTCTCAAGGAGATATTCACATCATACTAGTGTTATATTTTGATGGAATAAATAGAGGAGGCTTTGGGAGAGAGCAACAGCCATGGTCTTATGGTTCTTTGGAGCCGATCTTACACCAAGGTTTTCGAACTCATTCTCGATCTTATGTCTAGGTACATAATATTATTCTTGTTTGGGTACTAACTTTGGAGCAGTAACATTATTAGAGGGGATCAAGTTATGGGGTTGGATGTTTTGATATTTAATTAATTAGGGAAATCTGTTATTTTTGTGTAGGATGGTAATGTGAGAGAGAGGATGTTATCGTAATGTTTGTGTTTGTGTGGCTGTACGTGGTGAGTTGTGGTGGTGTGTAAGTTAGAGTTTAGCTTAGTTATAGTATACGCAAAGAATCTATTTTTGATGAAGAGTATGAAGAGACGGTGGATTGTTGGTGGTTTTGGTGATGTGTGTATGCGTGTATGTACATGGTGAGTTTTGGTGGTGTGTGTGTTTTGACTTCTAGTTATATACTATACACAAATAATCTAGTTTTATTGTATAGTATAAACCTAGTGTTGTTGGTTAGATGTTTTGAATAAGAACATTATGTTTTGGCACTTGGAAGTGGTTTTGGTATGTTGATCAAAATACTTGGAAGACTTGGAGATAAGAGTTTTAGGTTTGGTAGTTAACTTGAGGCTTGAGTTGATTAGGTTTTGTGGGTTGTTAATTTCTTTTAGGGTAGTCCTTAGTTCCTCTAGGTAGTATTATAATTGAAACAGTTAGTTATTTCATACGGTTCTTTATGTATAGGTTAGTCTCTTGTTGCGTTGCGTGTCCGTGTTGCATTGCTTTTGACCTATGTGAGTACCATAATTAAGTAATTTAGGTAATCAGGCAGTTAGAACTAAAGGTTTTGTGAGTTATTGGTAGTTTTATAAAGTTGCTCTAATGGAGATTTTCACAACATACTGGGGATATATTTTGATTGAATATAGAGAGGAGGCTTTGGGAGAGAGAACAACAGCCATCGTCTTTGGGTTATTTGGAGGCGATCTTACACCACGGTATTTGAACTTGTTCTTGAACTTCCGTTCGGGTATATAATATTATTCTTGTTTATTTCCTTATTTTGGAGCAGTAACATTATTAAAGGGGATCAAGTTATTGTGTTTGCATATTTTGGTATTTATGTTGTTTGGAAAAATCTGTGATTTGTGTCGGATTGTAATGTGAGAGAGAGGGAGGGGTTAGTGTTGGTGGTTCTTGTAATGTTTGGTTATGCGTGGCTGTACGTGATGAGTTGGGGTGGTCTGTGTGTTTGACTTCTGCTTATATATAGTATACACAAAGAATCTAGTTTTATTGTAGAGTATAAATCAAGTGTAGTTGGTTAGATGTTTTGAATAGGAACATGAGATTTTGGTACTTGGAAGTGGTTTTTGGCACGTGGAACTAACTACTTGGAGGACTTAAAGATATTTCGGTTCGTTAGTTCACTGGAGAATTGAGTTTATTTACTTTTGAGGATAGTTAATTACTTTTATAGTAGTCCTAAGTCGCTCTAGGTCGTAATATATTCTAAACAGTTAGTGATTTCTGGACCCATGTGAGTACCATTATTAATGACTTTAGTTAATCAGTCGGCTAGAAGTAAGGATTTAATGAGTCATGGGTAGTTTTATAAAGGTTCTCTCAAGGAGATATTCTCATCATACTAGGGTTATATTTTGATAGAATATTGAGAGGAGGCTTTGGGAGAAAGCAATAGCCATGGTCTTAAGGTTCTTCGGAACCGATTTTACACCAAGGTTTTAGAACTCGTTCTCGATTCTCCGTCGGGATGAATTATATTATTCTTGTTCGTTTTCTAACTTTGGAGCAGTAACATTATTAGAGGGGATCAAGATGTTGTGTTGGATGTTTTGATATTTAATAAATTGGGAAAACATGTAATTTTTGTGTAGTATGGTAATGAGAGAGAGAGAGAGAGAGAGAGAGAGAGAGAGAGAGAGAGAGGATTGTTGGTTGTTCTGGTAATGTGTGTTTGCGTGGCTATACGTGGTGAGTTGGGCCGGTGTGTAATATTATTCTTTTTTATTTTCTTATTTTGGAGCAGTAACAGTATTAAAGGGGATCAAGTTATTGGGTTGCATGTTTTGGTATTTATGTTGTTTGGAAATATCTATGATTTGTGTCGGATGGTGGTGTGAGAGAGGGAGAGGGAGTAGTGTTGGTGGTTCTGGTTATGTTTGGGTATGCATGGCTGTACGTGTTGAGTTGGGGTGGTGTGTGTGTTTGATTTCTGGTTATATACGGTATACACAAAGAATCTAGTTTTATTGTAGAGTATAAATTTGTGTTGGTTAGATGGTTTGAATAGGAACATGAGATTTTGGCTCTTGGAAGTGGTTTTAGAAATGTGGATCAAACTAATTGGAGGACTTAAAGAGTTTTAGGTTTGGTAGTTGACTGGAGACTTGAGTTGATTTAGTTTTGAGGGTAGTTAATTACTTTTTGGATAGTCCTAAGTCGCTCTAGGTCGTATTATATTTGAAACAGTTAGTGATTTCATATGGTTCGTTATGTATAGGTTAGTGTCTTGTTGCGTGTCTTGTGGACCCATGTGACTACCATAATTAAGTACTTTATGTAATCAGTCGTCTAGAATAAGTGTTTTGTGAGTTATTGATTGTTTTATAAAGTTGCTCTCAAGGAGATATTCACGTCATTCTAGGGTTATATTTTGTTAGAATATTGAGAGGAGGCTTTGGGAGAGAGGGCAACAGCCATCGTCTGAGGGTTCTTTGGAGCCGATCTTACACAACGGTTTTCGAAGTCGTTCTCAATCTTCCGTCGGGGTACATAATATTATTCTTGGTTGTTTCCTTACTTTGGTGTAGTAACATTATTAGAGGAGTGTGGGCTACCACAGCCCCGGGTGGATCGGGGCGGCCCGAAAAACACATCGTTTTGAATCGAATCGAAAAATTTGAAGAATCGCCACCCGGATTTATGATTTGCCTCCCGAGAAACCGTTTTTGATTGAAAATGATTGATTTAAATTGAAAATCAGAGATCATTTGAGGGTTCGGAAGCCACGTTACGAGGGGGAAGGTTTTTAAGGCACCCCCCTCTCCCGATACGAGATCGGTCTCTACTTAACATTTGTGGGATTTTTCAAAAGGATTTTGTTTCATTAGGCATGTAGCATGTATCCACAGGTATACCAAATAAACGTGTATGCTGGTGCATGTGTACAGGAGATGATGAAAATGGTAAAGCAATGCAAGATAACAGAAACTGGAACCCTGCCACTGACTTCACTCTCGAGCACTCGGGAGTGGTTCCGAGCGCTTGGGAGTGCTGATGCCCAACCTACAAGTTTTGTTAGCACAAACAGGGTACAATACTAAGACTGTAAACTGAAGTGATTGTTTTGAACATGTTAGAGGCTCAACAGAGGGCTTGACTGGCTAGAACTAAGCCCCAACCTTCCAAACCATGCATCCCTGCCCTTGCATGATTAGATCTGCATTTTTAAAAGTAAATGGGCCTATTCCTGCATGAAATATCAGAAACATGGCTAGACAGGGGAAGTAATGAACTACAATATCATGCAGGCACTCCCGAGCGCTCGGGAATGATCTCAAGCGCTCGGAAGCGAGATGTATGTCAGCTTGCCTTCAAACAGGAAGTGATCTTATTTTGGCATGCAGACATCCCAGTTTTGATTCTTCTAAGAGTAAAATATCCTTTTTAACCTTGGGAAATCTTGTTTTAGCTCGAACTTTGGTGAAAAACATTTCCACTTGGAGGAAGTGGGTTTTCTACGTCTGCATGTCATGATAAGACCATTTCATGTAGGAATGCACTTCACCCCTACCCATCGTCTACCAAAAATGCAAGGAATGGAACTTGAAACAGTCCCGAGCGCTCGAGAGTGTTTCCAGTGGGTTTTTGAAAAAAAAAGTTTCATGGTACCTTTGCTCTTGTTTTTACACTAAGGTCTCCCAACCATGCACCTAGTATTAAAGACTGAGACAGGCTGAGAGACCTCCCTCAGAAGGGAAGAACAGCCTCTTGCTTGAAATCAAAGTAATTAGATTACTACCTTCAATGAGAACCTTGCTTCTTGAGAGATTTTGAGAAGTGAAGAAAGAGGGAAAAAATGCCAGAAATCAGAGACCAAAGGTATTCTGAACTCCCAACATCTTTCTTGATCTTTTGCTTATTGCAAGCTTTTCTTTGAAAATCAAGTTTTTTTTCGCAAAAAAAAGGAAAAAGAGTGGTTCCCTTTTTTTTTGAACAGTGAGAGAGTTTTAGAGAGAGAGATTTCGTCCTCTTTTCCAGCAGAAATGAGGGCTTTTATAGGAAAGAATAACCTATGGTTTGAATTGGAAAATAAAATCAAAGTTGAATAATTTTTTGGGAGGGAAAATCCCAATGATGTGATTCACTGCCACCTGAGGTTGAGTCTGCTGCTGGTAAACCTCTGGCCCAAACGGTCGAAATGATACATTGCATGAAAAGTGGGGAACTTTATCATCCATTGGGCAGCAAGGCAGTTCCGAGCACTTGGGAGTGGTCCCGAGCGCTCGAGAGTGAGCCAGGCTCACAGCTTTTGAAAATGGTTTTGAGCGCTTGGACTGGTCCCAAGTGCTTGAGATTGATTTTGACCTTTTATTTCCCTTTTCAAATCCTTCAAGAAGCAAAGTTTCAATTGGTTCGAGGTTTGTTTCAATCCAATTTCATCATCGGGGAGACTCAAGGCCACAAATTAAGGATAGTTAATAGGTCCAAATTGGGGTGTCTACAATTGCCCTTGTCAAGACCTGGATTTTTAGCATAAATAAATAAAGCAACCTCGAATTAAATCCTTCGCATATCATAATAAATACCCCAAATAGTTCCCACCTGTAGAGCATAACAATTAAGTCCCAGTTTCAAAGAGTAACACTTTAGGCACTCCGGCCCCAAATAGATTACAATTGTTTGTACGGACAAATCATTAAGTTACAACCTCATCTTTATCAAAAGAGAGTCTATTACAAAGATGACTATGTAACTAAATCAAAGTTAGCTTCCAAAAATCCTTTTCACTTCCAGGCACGCAAGTCATGCAAGTCACTGTCCAGCATTTAATCCTGAAAAGAAAGATTAGGTTGAGCTATGCGAGCCCAGTAGGAAAATCTTTACTAGACTTATGTGCAAATAACATGCTAGATGCAAAAAGGGAACTAATAAGAAGACATGGTTCAACCAAGCATGACAATGATCAATGATCAACGAGAGGGTATGACACTGTTCAGTGTACTCACTCTAATAATCCCGACAAGACTCGTCGACACAAACCTTCCCTAACTGTATTTCCACCCCTCGCATTACAGTACAACATCTCGAGAGTTATTGTATTCCCTTGCGCTACAGTGAACCCTAACAACTCGGGCCATCGTGTTACCACCCCTTGCGTACGAGGGCCACTCGAATCTCCGTATTTCCACCCCTTGCGTTATGAGACTCCCTATACCAACTTCCGACTCAACATCTTCCTATTTAACCAACACGTAAACTAAGACTCTCTCATAATCACACTCATGCATGCAACATCTTACATCATGTCAACAATACCACCGAGATACCACAAATACTCGCAAACAATCAATCATATCGATAAGTCTCATTTCAACAAGGTTTGCTCGAATGAACTTAGAGAAAATCCTACTAACGGGAGGTCAAAGGAACAAGGATACATCAATCAATCATAGGA
Organism: Rhododendron griersonianum; assembly: GCA_018127125.1. Lineage (NCBI taxonomy): Eukaryota > Viridiplantae > Streptophyta > Magnoliopsida > Ericales > Ericaceae > Rhododendron > Rhododendron griersonianum. Next base: position 30,823,883 of record CM030793.1, read on the forward strand.
AGTCAATTGGATAGCTTGTGATAGAGTAGGAAGTGTTACAAGGGTGTTAGAAGTGTCCGGGGTTCAAAACAATCGAAGTAGAAGCAGCGAAGGCAAAACTGCCCATAAGGCACTGGTATCGATACAGCCATAATGGTTGTATCGATACAGGATGCAAATCAGCGAAGTCCGTTCTGTTTTAATTATGTATCGATACGGCAAAAATCCCGTATCGATACGGAGAGGTTTCGAGCAGATTTTTCTGCAGATTTCAGGAATTCGACTACAACACCAATAACAACAATTATAAGCACGATTTCACACCATATCAAGCTGCTAACACATAAATGTAGCAAAGAAGTCCCTACCTCAAAGTCGTATGAACTTCCCCCGAGCCAAACGAGCCCTAGATCTCGAGATACTCCGAAACCGAGCCGAATAAACTCCCACCAAGCTAGACCCACGAAATTTGAGCTTGGAAGAGCAAGGATTGAAGGTTTTTGGTGAGGGTTTTGTGGAGTTTTGAGTGAAAGGAGAGGAGAGGAGAGAGAATCGGCGGAGGGAGAGAGAGGGAGCCGTGAGTTGTTTTTGGGAAAAAAGATCCCATACACACAATCACTCCTATTTATACCCCAACATCTTCAAATCACACATTCACCCCTCAATCTTCTATTTTTTCACTTTAGTCCTCGAATCAATTATTCACCAATTAATCCATAATTTCTCAATTAAGCATTTAATAAATATTTTAAAGAATTAAAATTATTCGGGTCTCTACAGCCCCACTTTGGATGGCGCTCGGTATCATGTCTGGATATGAGTGACATCCAAAGATTGAGACAGCCCAATTCGAACCCTACTAAACCCTTAATTCAAAATCAAATGCAAGTAAAGATGTACAAGCATTCGAAACATGAGGTCGTGCCCTTTCGAGCTGCCTACGTACCCTTTTCTGTAGGGATCAGACCAGCGTAGTTCTTTGGGGCAAATGCAAACATGCAGACATGCGAGCAAATGATCGACAATATAGATTGATTCGAGGAGCGCCCATCGATTGCTCTGTCTCAGTGGGTGGCAAAATTAAACAGGCGAGTAGGTTGTAAATACACCGCGAGGGGTGTCATCCAACGGGACAAGTTAGTTTGTCTCGAAGGAACTAAAACCAAATCTATGGCAGGAGATGATTGAAAGATGTCACAGAAGACAATGCCAAATCTATGGCGGGATTTGATTGAAATGTGTCCCTCAGGACTATGCCAAATCTATGGCGGGATTTGATTGAAGGGTGTCCCTTAGGACCAGGGATGGCAATCGTACCCGCCCCGCCCCAAACGGGGCGGGTTTTCCACCCCATTTTCGGGTATCGGGTCGGGGTCGGGGTAAAAATTCCCAAACCCGCCCGGGTTCGGGGCGAAGGTTTTCCGCCCCTAACCCGCCCCGAAATTACCCGAACCCAACCCGGCGTATATATATATTTATCTATTTATTTATATATGTATATATACTTATATACATGTCCTTTCATTTTTTTAGCATTAATCCAAAAAATAATATCTCTTTACTATCAAGTAGCCTAATTAAATTTACAAAAAAAATAAAAAATAATATTGATTGGTGTTTAGTGGATTTTTTAAAAAGTTTTCTTCAAATATTTATAATAAATTCTACACATAATAAAATGCAATGAGGTATCTAAAATATTGATTGCAATTAAAAGTTTAGATAAAATCGCGATACCAAAAAACACAAAAATAATTTCAAAAGTTTTATTTTCTAGATAATTTTTATTCGTATTCCGCATTTTTTTTTATGTATACTTTAATTTTTTTAATTTTTACGAGGCTGGGCGGGGTGGGGCGGGTAAACCCGTTCCCCGGTCGGGGCGGGAACGGGGGTACCCAAAAAAAACCCGGTCAGGGTCGGGGCAGGATCGGGGTCGGATAATGATTTTCGGGTCGGGGTATGCAAAAACCCGCCCCGTCCCGCCCCATTGCCATTTCTAATTACAAACACTGTGGCCCAACATTGTTGACACCACCAAATCACACGGAATTAAAACTTACAATCCTCACAATCCTTAATACAAATTACACATCCAATTTATTGTAGAAACCGCAACTGCAAATCACTGAAATAAAACTTCACGATAATAACAGTCTCATCTTTACCCACGATGCCCTGAAACGGTTAAAAACCATTCCAGTGAGATTACATTATACAGTGGTTACAAGTTTTCCATGGGATCAATTAGCAAAACATAACATTTAACAAAAAAAATTCCAACAGTAGCAACATTCCAATCCATCTGCAACATTTCAAATTTCCAGTGGTAACATTTCCAATACCCAAAACTATATAGGATTAGGCTTACTGTCAACAATCAATTCTTTTTATCAATCAAGCATATCGAAAATCCACATCTAAGAACGGACACCGGACGGAGCTACCCGTTAAATCCGAGGAAATGATATCAAGTCCTTAGGGTACCCCGCCGTACCCTACCAAACCTCCAAACCACAACACGCACTTCTAATCCGTTGTCCCCTATGTCAGGACACTCACGTTCAGATGTTTTCGATATCAGGCACTTACTGCCCGCCTTTACCTCATAAAAGAAAAGCAATCCATTCCACTTATCCTTTTCCAATTAATTGATTCCATGTTCATCATATTTAAAACATTTCTTTCTTTTAAAAATGAAGCATGATTCAGAAGTCAAAACCTCGTAATCATTTTTATTAACTAAATTATCAGATCATGCATTTCATTTATAAACTATACATTTCAAAACTAAAAATCATGTAACCAAGGTATAAACATAACTCACCTATGTAGCGTGAACCAAAGCTACCACTTGCACGGAAACTAATTAAGGCCAGAACCAGAACCTGTTCCGGGTCACGTAGAATATTCCAACGTTAATACTAAATCAACCAGTAACCAAATACTCAAAATGTAATACCCAAAGAAAACAGAATAAGAGAGAGAGGAAGGAAATGGTCTTGGAGAGAGAGAAGTAATAGGAATTATGGGAAAGAGAGGAAAAAGCAGGGGATGGTCAGTAAAGGTGGCGGTGTGTTTAGCTCCGAAATGGCTCAAGGACTGAGCGGGCGTGCCAGGACTTGTCGCGTCCAAACGTGAAGGACTGGGCGTCCCTGTGCTGACTTCTAGATCTGAGAGGGCGATAGCGCTGCAAACCTAAGGGCTAGATTGCAGTGAAGATCCGTGGTTTTGCCTCGTCGTGTGAGGACTTAGTAATTTCCTAACCATGTAGGAAAGAAAGTAACAACGTAGAAGTACTTTACTATATCGTAATAATAAAGTAAGGGATGGAGAGAGATATGAATAACTTTATTATGTTGCGTAATAATAAAGTTGGGATACAAGAGAGACGAAGCTCGAATTACTTGGTGAAGTAATTGAGTAAAAGGTGAGAAAAAGAGATAATTGCTTCGCTGGGAAGGCTTTGGTTTTTTAAGCGTTGAGCTTGATTGGTGTGGGAACCCCTTTTCCTTCTTGACTTCTATTATTTATAGGCGAAAGTTGCACTGGTTCAGATCTGCCCAGCATTTCCCGCCTTCACCATGAGCTGACAAGTGTCCCGAGTGGCCATCAGATCACGCCATGTGTCCAACATAACTACCCACTAAGATACTTAGTGGGATCATGGGTAGTTAGTAAGAGTTGTAAATATTTTGCACATGTCACTTCCCCTACGTGGGAATTTTTACCACTAACTACCCATCTGGTAATTCTTGCCCACGTTGCAGTTAGTGGGATAATGAGATAATGGGTTTCCCCTTCCTATTATCATGGTACTTGATAACCACCAGCCATTTGACTCGGTCAAATGGCTTTTGCCAGGTAACAAACATTTCTCCTCCTCCCACCTTTCATGGGCCACTCAGACAATGGGCCACTTAATAAAATCAAATGGCCTGTTAACATTTTGGCCCATATTCACATTTGATCCATCACTTAACAAATCCGAACAAATCATGGGCCAACCGAACACTCTTTGTAAACAGGCCCAAAACTCACGAACCCAAACCCAAATCAAACTGAAATTAATCGGGCCCACATACTCCCACCTTGGCCCATTAATTTTGATCCAATAATTCTTCAATCCGTGACCCAATTCGATTAAATTTTAATCAAATAACCGTCCAACGCTGACCTTGGACTAGGTGCCAAAAACGGGTGTAAACAATGCCCCCCCAGGCCTTGATCTTGTTCAAGATCTAGGCTTGTAGGTCAGGACATAATACGGTTTTTGGCGAGCCAAACGAGTCCTTATCCTTGGGTTTGAAGAATAACAAGGCAATTAGGCTTGCTTAGCCTAACAAATCCTTTCTCGAATTTAAACTTAAAAGATAATCAGGCCATAATCAGGCCTAACAACTTTTTAAATTCCAAAGTACATCTTTTAATTGGATTTGGACTCTCCATTTGAATCTCAACGATTTTCGAGATAAAGACCCCACCGAAGGGTCTTATTGGCAGCCATAATAATCACCTCTTTAGGCCTAGGGAACACGTGTCATCTCCCCAGGCCTTTGCATTGGCTGCCATGCAGCTTTCCAAGCCGTCAGGACTCTTCGCGTCAATCAAAGGTCCAACCCAAACAAATATCAAGAGAGAGAGAGAGAGGGAGGCGCAACAGCGCTCCTTGATTCTTGCGCCGTTACCCATAAAAATCCAAACTTGGGCCTTCATTCTCTCTCTTCTTCTCTGATAATCCTTCCCTGCTTCAAGCGAAACCAGACAAAGAACCCTAGCACCTGCTTCTTCTTTCTGAGCCTCTGATCTACAACCCAACAATGGCGACACATAAGGCCAACGCTCCTCCACCAAACCCTAACAGCCGTTCAGTGCAAATTCGAAAAATCATGGCCGACGAACACATTGCGATTACCAACGACGTTCTAGTGATCGCCAATGCCGACAGAGTTGGGCTTGGCCCTGCCTTCCAATTGGGGTTCCCCTCTCAGCTTGCACCTATGTATCCACTAGCAGGTGAGGTTCTCCCCTTCGAATCCCCATGCCTCGACTGGAATCGCTTCACCACCGACATCCCCAACAGACTCTGGCACAAACCTGACTCTAAATACGTTGAATGGCTTGATCGAATGATGGAATCCAAAGGAGATTCATGGAAGCAGATCGGGATCAGAGACGCCATACTCCTCAGTCGATCCATCATTGACATGGACAAGAACCTCTTTCTTGCTGCCTCACAGTTCTGGTCAGTCACCACCAACTCCTTTCACTTTAAGGTAGGCCTCATGAGCCCCACTCTCCAAGATCTGGCTTTTTTGACAGGCCTCCATCCACATGGGACAGAGGCCAACTATTTCTTGTCACAGAAAACCCCTTATTTTGAATACAAAGACCCCTTGTCATACGCCCCTTTCATAAACCATTATGCCAAGAAAGGCCCTGTCGAGGATGACGAACACGTGGCCTTCCTCCTATACTAGTTGAACAAGTTTGTTTTCTGTGTATCTGCGAACAGAGTTACCAAGGACTTTATTGACTTGGCCTGTGCCCTAGCTTTGGGGCAGAAGCTGGCACTAGGCCCCTTGGTCCTGGCCCACCTCTACTGAGGCATGAAGGAATTAATCAATAACAAGTTCATCTTTGCCCCTGGCCCCCTGTGGATCATGACCCTTTGGCTGTGGTCCTACTTTCCTAAGTACGCTCCCCCAATGAACAAGAAATCGGACAACACCTGTTATGGTCTTCACTATGCCGAGGCCCGTGGACCTCAATATGCCTTTGGGACCTACTTCAAATTCTTCTACCACGAACTCATAACTCTGGGAAAAAACTGGTTGCCATTTGAAAGAGACACCGTACCTTGGTAGTTAAAAAGAGGGGCTTCAGACCCAGGGGATGACTTCGATGATCACTTTGAGATCTGGAGCAGCTTTCTGATTTCACGGGACCTGATGTATGGAATGGCCTTCACCCCAACCAATTACAAGTGTGGGGTTGAATACTACAATGTGGCCCAATTGGCTCGGCAGTTTGGGCTCTGTCAACTTACCCCTTTGCCTCCATATCAATCTTTGAATGAGGACTTTAGTGATAGGCCTGTGATCCAACCGAGAGAACTGGAACGGGTTAGAAACATTCTCCCTGATCTGAGGAAGAGCTTTGCCCTTCACACCTTCGTAGAACGTACCGATAAGGGAGCCAAATTTGATAGCTGGTGGGGAGGCTATACAAGAATGCACTTCCATGTTCCCTATCTGGATGTTTTGACCAAACTCTTCCCTCAATCCACTGGTGCTCCTGAGCCAGGCATCACTGTTCCTTTGCGACAGATCAGTCCTTCTCCTTCCCTGACTTCCAAAAGAAAAGGTAAGCCCCAAATCTTTACTGTTTAAATGCATCAACAGTGCTTGAATTTGTCGAGGTTTGGACTGATTGTCTTCTTGTTTTCAGGACCAGAGAGCATCCCCGAGGATCTTCCTGCTGAAACTACAACGCAAAAACCCAAAAGGACAAAAATGCTCGCACGTAGGCAGGCACCAAAGGTATAATTCTTTAGCACCTACTAACTTCTTGAACATGCCACTCATTTGTTATTCCCCATTTGTAGGCCCCTCAAACCACTGTGGCTGGTAGAACGAGAAGTGGTGCGAAGACTAGCTCACCTGAATCTGACCCCTCTGAGCAGGTCTGCACAGTCCTTGTTACTGCAATTCTCCCTATCTGGATGCATCCACTAACATTTATTTCCATACAGGGCGCCTCTAAGATCAAAGAAGAAAAGGCTAGCCCCACCCCTACAAGGCAAAGATTGAGGAGAAAGACCGCGGTACCCGTAGATTCAGAAACCACCATCTCTGCCACCGAACACAACCCTATAGTAAGGATGTACTATGACCTGAATTCTCCAGCATTCATGGCTCCTTATTACCATCTAATCCCTCTTGTCTTTGATCCCAAGGAACTTGATGACTATTTGGAAGAGGAAGTAGGAGCAGAAGAGAAAGGCCTGGAGACCTCGGAGCAGGAACCTGAACATGAGGCATCCTCCTGGACTCCAGAAAAACCCAGATCTCCAATCGCAGATCCCATCCTGCTAGATGACCCTCCTGTCAATCCTGGCCTTGTCAATGTAGTAGAGGAAGAAGAAGACGAAGACCTGGACTCCCTGCTCAAATCTGCCCAAGATATGCTAAAAGCAGCCACTTCAGGCACCTCAGGCAGTGGTCTTGGCTCCACTTCACAGTCTGAATTCACCGCGGAGGAAGTCACTGAAGCTAAAACAGCCCTTCGAATGGCCCTCCTTCAAAACTTCAAAGCAATTGCCCATCCCGCGCGAGCCTCAAATGTCAAAAAGGCTATGGATGTACTTGTAAAGTCCCAGGCCTTGGGTGCAGAGGAGACCTCTCTTCACTATCTCCAGAAAGAGTTTCCTACCATGATAAAGTCCCATGACTCTTCCAACCACGAGCTTAACAAGGTTAATGCCAAGTTGGCAGAATTGGACTTGGTCGAAATGGAGTTCACCAAATTCAGTTCTGAATGGAACCAGCTGAAGGAGGACATCAAGGTTAATGAGGCGAGCATCACTTCCACCTCTACTGAAATCCAAAACCTCAAAGCCCAATTGGCATAAGCTGAAGGCCGAATGGAAGACTTTCGGAAGGAGTCCAAGATCCTGGCCCAACATCATGAAGAACTGAAGGCTGGATCAAAAAGCCAGAAAATGAAGCTGAACCTCCTGGTTGAAGAGGTCCCAAGCCTTCGTGGGCAGCGGGACACATTTGAGGCTCAACTTGCCAGCCTCAACACCTCCTGGACAAATCTCAAAAGCAGTCTTGAAGGCCTTCTGTAGGTCTGGACCTCAAAAACTTTTACTTTTGAAGTTCGGTTTTGTAATAACTAGTATTATCTGCTCCTTGCCTGGCCTAGAACTTTCCTTTAATTTGGCCAAGGCAAAGGTTTTGGTATGGTTTGGATAATACTTCTGTGGCCTAAACTTGAGGCCTTTATGTTTTTGCAAGAATAGGTCTTGGCCTCTGTTCAGGCCTTGCTAGTTAACACTTCTATGGCTTGTCAACTTGGCTTTCCCCAAAGTCTCTCATCTCCCACATAGTAGGATAATGATGCTTCAAGTACTTTCCATTTGTTAACTGCTTAAACAAACCACCATTTAAATCCATAAGAAGATACACATTACCTCTAAGGACTTGGGAGATCTGGTAAGGTCCTTCCCATGTCGGAGACCATTTGCCATATCTTGAGTTCTTTTCATTTAGAGGAAAAACAGCCTTCCAAACCAAATCACCTTCGGAGAAGCTCTTCTTCCTTACACGTTTATCATAGGACCTGGCAACCCTCCTCTTCTGGACCAACATATGGTCCAGGGCTGAGAGCCTGACCTCATCCAAGTCCTCCAATTCTATCAGCATGGCCTGAGTATAATCTGCAGGAGTGAGGCCATGTTGATATGCCAACCTTGCTGATTTTACTGCAACCTCCATTGGTAGGACTGGATCATGCCCATAAACCAACATATAAGGAGTTATATTGGTAGCTTTCTTCTTTGAGGTTCTGTAGGCCCATAAGGCCTCAGAAAGTAACTCATGCCAAGACCTTGGGTTATCCTCCACCATCTTCTCAATAATATTGACCAGAGTCCTATTGGTGGACTCGGCCTGACCATTTCCTTGAGCATAATAAGGAGTAGAATTGGACATAATGATCTTTTGCTGTGCAGCAAAGTTGACCACTTGTTGACCCATGAAAATTGTACCCCTATCTGCCACCAAGTGTTCTGGCAATCCAAACCTATGGATAATTCTCTCCTTGATCACCCTGATTACCTCTTGTTGATCCACAGACTTTAATGGCACCGCTTCTGCCCATTTAGTGAAATAGTCCGTGGCTACCAAGATGTAAGTATGATTTTCAGAGGAAGGAGGATAAATTTTTCCAACAACGTCCAAAGCCCAGCCCCTAAATGGCCAAGGTTTGACCACAACATGGTAGTTAGCTGCAGGAGCATGTTGGATTGGGCCATGGGCTTGACAGGGCTGACATCCTTTGGAAAAGCGGATACAGTCCTCCAAAATGGTTGGCCAATAGTACCCATACCTTCTGATTAGCCATCTCATCTTTATTCCTGATTGCTGAGCTCCACAGACTCCTTCATGGGCCTCGCTCATAACCTTCAGGGCTTCAGGGCGCCCTAGGCACCTTAAGAGCAAGTCATCCTCAAGGCTTTTCTTGTACAATTCATCTCCAACGAGGATGTAACTGATGGCCCTCCTTCTCACCTTCCTAGAGGCACTAAAGTAAGGCCTCTTGAGGACAGAGATGATAGGTGTACGCCAATCGCTCTCGGGTTCATCGTCTGACTCTTCACCAGTGAAGTCTGAAGTAAATACTTCCAGTCCTAGACCCCTTCTCCTAACAGAAGGTAACAATTTCTTCTGGACTGTGATGATCTTGTGAATCATTTCTGGAGAGAGCTTCAGGCCTGTGGAGGCCTGAGCCAAGCTGTTGGCTTCAGTGTTCTTACTCCTTGAGACATGTTTGACGGTGACATTGTCAAAATCTTGCATTAACTGTACGGCTGCCATATAATAAGGAGCTAACTCCTCACTATAGCACTTGAATGTCCCTGCCAAGTGATTGATCACAAGGAGTGGATCCCCAATAACCCTCACTTCTCTGGCCTCTAGATCTCTAAGGATCTCAAGGCCTATAACGACTGCTTCATACTCGGCTTGATTATTGGTACACGGGAAATCGAATTGAAAGGACAACTCAGTCCTCAGGCCTTGGGGAGAAATAATAATTATCCCACAGCCTGAGACCTCCTGAGTCCTTGATCCATCAAAAAGCAATGTCCAAGGAGTGGGTGATATTTCAAGGGCACTCAAGTCCTATCTCAGATTCATCGCCGATATCCACGCATGGATGATCAGCAAGAAAATCTGCCAAGGCCTGGCCCTTTACAGCTTTTTGAGGAATGTATTGGAAACTGAATTCCATTAGAGCTAAAGACCATTTGCCAATTCGGCCTCTCATGATGGGCCGAGAAAGCAAGTACTTAACTAGGTCCGTTTTACTCATGATGTAAACCAAAACGGGCAACATATAATGCCTCAACTTTATTGCTGAAAAGTACAAGGCAAGACAAATCTTTTCAATAGGACTGTATCTCCGTTCACATGGAGTCAGCAACCTACTTAAATAATAAACCGCCTGTTCCTTTCCTTGAGCGTTGTCTTGAGCTAAAAGGCCTCCAATAGAGCCTTCACACTACAACAAAATCAGGTTCTACCGACGCATAAGGACTGGAGCCTGAGCTAAATAGCCTTTGATCTCATCAAAGGCCTTCTGATGGCTTTCCTCCCACAGAAAAGTGTCTTGGTCCTTCAGCTTCAAGAGTTGGGAAAAGACCTGGACCTTCCCTGCAAGGTTTGAGATGAACCTTCTCAAGAAGTTAAATGAACCCAAGAGCTTCTGCAACTCCTTCTTGGTGGTAGGAGGCTTTGCTTCCACGATTGCTTTGGCCTTGTTCTTGTCAACCTCAATCCCTCTGTTGTGGACTAAGAATCCAAGGAATTTGCCTGCGGAAACTCCGAAGGCACACTTCAAAGGATTTACCTTTAAGTCGAACTGTTGCATCCTCAAGAAAGATCTCCTCAAGTGATCCAAATGTTCGTCATAGGACTGAGACTTGACTACGATGTCGTCGATGTAGATCTCCATGAAACGCCCAATAAAATCATGAAATATGGCGTTCATAGCTCTCTGGAATGTGGCACCTGCATTCTTCAGGCCGAAGGGCATTACGACCCACTCAAAGGTCCCTAGGGCTCCAGGACACCTAAAAGCAGTCTTAGCCGTATCAGCCTCATCAATGAAGATCTGATTGTAACCAGAATGCCCATCCATGAAGGACAGAACCTTGTGACCAGAAGCTCCATCTACCAACTGATCTGCAACTGGCATTGGATACTCGTCCTTTGGGGATGCCAAATTGAGGTTTCTGAAGTCCACACATACTCTGACCTTGCCATTCTTCTTGAGGACTGGCACAATGTTAGAGAGCCAAGTGACATACCTGGCTGTACGTATGAACCCAGCGTTAAAGAGGCGTTCAATCTCGTCCTTGACTTGCAAATAGACTTCATTGGACATCCTCCTTGGTGGTTGTTTGAAAGGTCTGAACCCTGGTTGAATGGGCAGCTTGTGTTCCACTAGACCTCTGGACAGACCTGGAAGCTCCTCATAATCCCAAGCAAAGCAGGATTTGAACTCCCTCAAGAGCTCGATGAGCTTTACTTTGACATCCTCTGGCAGAAGTTGGCTTATATACACAGGTCTGGGATTCTCTAGGTCTCCCAGATTAACTTCTTCCAAAGGATCTTGCACGTCAGCCCTCAGATCATCTAACTTGGCTGGAGCTGCTTCAAGGTCTTCCAGGCGGATTTCGTCCAGATCTTTAACCAGGTTATCATCCTCATTGATCACTTCGGCCGCAAAGGCCGAATGATCATCTTCCAATTCGTCACTTCCCATAAGCCTCTTCTCGAGCAAGTTGGCTTCAAACTTCGACTGGGGGGCCTTATGGGCCACGCTCTTCTCTTCTTCTGAAGGGTTTACTGACATTGGGAAGGCCGTTTGAAGGAAGCTGTAATCGGCCTGCTTGATTCAGTGATCATAGAACCGATTAACTCCTGAAAAAGTGCCTTCACTTCTTCAGCTGATTTGTTACCATGTATAGGGGCTACTCTGTGGCGGCCATACTTGTCCAGCCCTGCCACTTTCATGGAACCAACCCCTTCATCGTATAAATGGGCCTCTGCATGGTTAGTAGAGGCCTGGAAAGGTCTGCGGTCAGCCCATATGACCTCCACGTCGTCTAGATTCCAAAAAATGAGACACTGATAAAGGGTTGAGGGAACCGCTTGACAGGAGTGAATCCAATCTCTCCCCAATAGAACGTTGAAGGAAGAGAGTGAATCAACAACAAAGAAAGGTGTTGTCAATGTCTTGGATCCTACCGTTAAGTTCATGATGAGAATACCTTGACAAGCTGTCTCCTTTCCCGTGAAATCTGTCAAGGTCGAAGTGCATGAGACTAGGTCTTGATCAGTCTTCCCAAGCTTCTGCATCATGAACCTAGGAATGAGATTGGTGGCAGACCCATTATCCACCAGAATTCGGTTGACTGGCATTCCATCAAGGCAACCAGCAATGTACAAGGGCTTGATGTGTTTGTTCATTGCAGGGCTTGGCCTCTCAAAGATTACGCTGGCTGCCCTATCCTCAGGTCTTCCCCCAGTCTCGTCCTTCAGCACAATCACTGAAGGCCCGTTCAGTCCTATAGAGAAGGACTCGTTCAAAATTTCGGCCGTCTGTCCCATTTCCACAAAATCTCCCTCCAAGGCAATTGGAGCGTTGCCTTTGGCTTCCAGCTCTGCTGGCAGGATCACCACCATGTTGCAATGCATACTGGGGCCCTGGCCAGGTTTGAACTCCCTCGCCTGTGGATTCAACCCTGACTTGCCCCCCGAGTCTTGCTTGCTTGGTTGGAGGGCTGTCCTCTTGAGCAGCGTCACTGGTCTTGGAGAAGGCTCAATCCTAGCCTCCTCTAAGGTTCTCTCAAAGAGTGGTTGTTTCTTGGATACAGTAGTTTGTTTCAGAGGCGTCTTGGCAACGGCCTCTTTGTACGTCTTTCCCGCAGGAAATTGCTTCTTGGGTAAAGTCCTTGGAGGAAGCTCAATGATAGCCTCTTCCACAGTCCTTTCCAAGGGCTTGTGTACTCTCCTAACCTTAGGTATTTCAACCTGAGGCTCCTGTGATGGGACTTCTATCTTCAACTTCCCATTGGGGTCATCTTCGACCATTGGATCATCCAGCAAGTCTGTTTCTTCCTCAGCCCTTCTTATCGCCTGCCTGAGTCGTTGGCGGCGCCTCTTCTGAGATCTGGACAAAGGTGGAGGAGGAGAAGGAAACTTGGGATGCTCAACCCTATGCCACTCATTTGGCGGAGTGGCTGGGGGTCTCACAGCTCTAGGTTTCCCTTTGGATGGAGCAGATATCCTCAGGTTGTCAAGCTCGTCCTCCACTTCAACCAACCCTGGCTGGATTCGGTTGAAGACTGATGCTCGTGCAATCCTCCTTCCCATAGGTCTGTGCGGCTCCCAGACCTTTCTTCAGTCCTTCCCACAATAACGCTCTTCAGAACTGGCTTGCTAGGACTGGCATGATGTCCACACTCTGTACAAACCAACGAGCAAGTTGGTTTCTCTGGCTTCTTCACTCCTGTAGGTCTGGACCACCATGAATTCTGCCTTTCAGACCTTCTGACCCGCTCAGTCCTGAAATCACTTCCTTCACAGTAAGGATCCCAGTACCTGCCTGGGCTGGACTTGTGAACTTCTCTGGAAGGGGCTCCCAAGCTTATCTTATGCCTAGGGGCAGTCCTAGGCATGCCTCTCATGTCGACAGAGACCATGTTTGTGCTCAGCCCTGAAGGAAATGGATTGCCATCCACCCCCATGGGCTGCTTTTCTTTCTCGGGAAACTTGAACTCTCCCCGCTCAATCTTATCCTGGATGTCATTTCTAAAAACTATGCAGTTATTCGTTGAGTGACTCCAAGAGTTGTGATACTTACAATACTCCTTGCCCTTCATATCTTCCACGGTTGGAATCTTGTGACCAAACGGCAATTTGAGCAGCTTGTCAGCAAGGAGTTGATCAAAAATAGCCTCAGCCCTTCCCACGTCAAAGGTATAGGCCCTGGTTAGCCTATTAGGACTGTTCTGGATAGGTTGCTTCGTGGGCTCCATCTTGACAAAGGCCTTGCAGACGTATGGCTTCTTGTTGATGATCTCTGCTACGGCCACGTCTGGGTCTGCCTCTGCTTCCACTGCAGCCACCTCGTAGTTAGGGTCACGGTAGTACGTCCCTTTAGATGATGTCTTCTTGTCCTGCTCCTCCGCCAAGAGCCTTTCGTAATGAGAAGCCTTAGAGGACAATTCAAACAGATCTCTGAATTCTGTCCCATAGAACTTCTTCTTCATCTCAAAGCCCAAGCCGTTTAGTGCTATACGCACGTATTCGGCCTCTGGAAGGACTATCTTGCACTTGAACCGAGCAGTCTTGAAACGTAGGAGATAGGACTCCACGGATTCAAGATAGGTTTGACGATAGCATGACAGGTCTGCCAACGTCACTTCTGGTTCTACCCTGTAGAACTGTTGGTGGAACATCTCCTCCAGTTGAGCCCAGGTCTGCACAGAGTTGGGTGGAAGGTTGATGTACCAAGTAAAGGCTGTCCCAGTGAGAGAATTGGGAAAAAGCCTCAACTTCAGAGCATCAATGGCCCCAGCTTCTCCGCATTGGACTTGAAACCTGGCAATGTGCTCTACCGTTGAATGCATGCTTTCCCCGTTGAAGGTCTGGAACTCTGGAACTCTGTAGCCCTTCGGGAAAGGTGTTCTGTCCACCTTTTCGGTATGAGGCTTTCTGTACATCGGTCTTCCCAAAGGTCTGAAACCAGGTCCTAACTGCTCCTGGAGCAAGTTCAGGACTTGATCCCATCCCATAAGCATGTTTGGCACAGGAGGAGGATGTGGATGCACCTCTTGTGCCTGTTGGTCCTGGACTGAACTTGCCCCCCAAGTCTCAGAGGTTTGAGGAGTGTAAGCCGCTCCTTTGTCCTTTCCAGAGCCCTGGCCTCCTTGCGGAGGCCTTTTGTCCGCTTTGTCAGGTTTGGGCTGATCGTCGGCCAGCACAAACCTTCGTTCTTCATTTGCTGGAGGTGTCTGGGCTCCTCCAATCACGACTCCCTTCTCCCTTTGCCCCCCGAGTGCAAGACTGTTAGAAGAAGTAGCATGATAGAATGTTTGAGGAGGGGTTGATCCCCCTAGTAGGCCAGCTTGGTCTTGACCGTTGCCAAAAACACCAAACTGTGGAAAGCCCTGCTGCTGAGGAGCGGGTGGTAGCCTCTCTATAAGTGTAGCAGTTAATTTTTGGACTGATATGGCCAGAGGTTCCAAGGACAGAGAGAACGATTGAGAGATTGACTGTGTAACGTCGTGAGAGATCTCGCGTCCTGCCATGAACATATAATTTTTGACGCTGTCAATAGCGTCGTCAAGATCTTTAGTGCTGACCGCGGGGCCAGCTTCCTGGAGTACTGGCACGTTGATTGCCACTCCCTCAGGACTCTGTGGTGGATCCGGGATGGATGGATCCGACTGTTGTTGCTGTTGCTTCCTTGCCAAAACAAAGCCCTTAAACGATCAGGGTCCCACCGGGCGTGCCAAAAATTGTTTCGCGCTCGGAGGTGGCTCAAGGACTGAGCGGGCGTGCCAGGACTTGTCGCGTCCAAACGTGAAGGACTGGGCGTCCCTGTGCTGACTTCTAGATCTGAGAGGGCGATAGCGCTGCAAACCTAAGGGCTAGATTGCAGTGAAGATCCGTGGTTTTGCCTCATCGTGTGAGGACTTAGTAATTTCCTAACTGTGTAGGAAAGAAAGTAACAACGTAGAAGTACTTTACTACATCGTAATAATAAAGTAAGGGATGGAGAGAGATATGAATAACTTTATTATGTTGCGTAATAATAAAGTTGGGATACAAGAGAGACGAAACTCGAATTACTTGGTGAAGTAATTGAGTAAAAGGTGAGAAAAAGAGATAATTGCTTCGCTGGGAAGGCTTTGGTTTTTTAAGCATTGAGCTTGATTGGTATAGGAACCCCTTTTCCTTCTTGACTTTTATTATTTATAGGCGAAAGTTGCACTGGTTCAGATCTGCCCAGCATTTCCCGCCTTCACCATGAGCTGACAAGTGTCCCGAGTGGCCATCAGATCACGCCATGTGTCCAACATAACTACCCGCTAAGATACTTAGTGGGATCATGGGTAGTTAGTAGGAGTTGTAAATATTTTGCACATGTCACTTCCCCTACGTGGGAATTTTTACCACTAACTACCCATCTGGTAATTCTTGCCCACGTTGCAGTTAGTGAGATAATGAGATAATGGGTTTCCCCCTCCTATTATCATGGTACTTGATAACCACCAGCCATTTGACTCGGTCAAATGGCTTTTGCCAGGTAATAAACATTTCTCCTCCTCCCACCTTTCATGGGCCACTCAGACAATGGGCCACTTAATAAAATCAAATGGCCTGTTAACATTTTGGCCCATATTCACATTTGATCCATCACTTAACAAACCCGAACAAATCATGGGCCAACCGAATACTCTTTGTAAACAGGCCCAAAACTCACGAACCCAAACCCAAATCAAACTGAAATTAATCGGGCCCACATACTCCCACCTTGGCCCATTAATTTTGATCCAATAATTCTTCAACCCGTGACCCAATTCGATTAAATTTTAATCAAATAACCGTCCAACGCTGGCCTTGGACTAGGTGCCAAAAACGGGTGTAAACACGGTGGTTCGGGTAAGAGGTGGTGGTGGCCAAGGGGTGAGGGAGAGGGAGAGGTGGTAGCCGGCAGAGGAGAGAGATGATGGCGGCAAAGGCCCGCAGCGGTCATGGCAGTAGCCGTGGCTGCCATGTACATGCTCTCCATTTCCCTTTTTTTTTTTACCCAATAAAAGAGAGAGAGTTCAAGAGGAAGAGATTACCGTTCGAGAGAGGAGGGTTGCTGGAGCGGAACGCAGCTCGTCGGTGAAGAAAGGCCGAAATGAGGGGTGTCGGCAATGGTGGTTTCAGCCGGAGAAGAAAAGGTTAGGCTTTTTTTTTTTAGAAGAGGTGAGAGAGTTTGTCTGCTTTGAGATGCAAAGTGCCAGAGGAGTCCATTATATCAATCAGAGTATGAGACAATTTGCAGACAAAATTAAATATGGCTGACCCATACTACACGTACATTTCCCCTTGGTCTGCCAATTATAACTGGATAAGAAGAAGAACTATTGGCGTATAGCCATATGGAATTATCAGATTCTAACATAATTGCACCGCACCGACGGTGTGTAACCGGTTCCCGACCGATTCCGCTGACCGGACTTCGTTTTCAGAAAAATACCAAATATTAACCGTTGGCTAGAAAAAATTATTCTAAAGTTAACCGCGGTGACGGGAATTTAAAAGTAGAACCCAAAAATTACAACTATTTTTTTTTATTGTCAAGAACAGGTTATCACACATAGACATCTGCCCGAACCACTAGGCCAATCCTGGGTGTGATAACAAATACTTCTCCGACCAGATCAACTATAAATATTCAGTTAATTTGTCTACTCTCTTCTAAACTAGAAACTTTCAGTCATGAGAGAATTTAAAGGCACGAGCTCAATAGGAAACAAAACATGTGAAACCCGACCTAACACGAAACGATGGAGAAGAGGACGAGTAACCATGAACAAAATACCCAAATATAAAATCTCAAATCTATCTGCTTAATTCATATCCTGGAATGAAATTTAATTTTATAGTACGTTATACTTGAACTGCAGTTTATAGTTGGAAGTTTGGAAACTGTTTCTCGTCTAAATTAATATTATGAAAACGCTCCTCTCTTATAGGTACATTCATTATTCAACAGTACTCCCACATTCACCCACAACATTGACATATATATGCATAACCTTTTTTAACATCTTTTCTCGTCATTTTGTCTAAATTATAACGTATTTAATTATCACCGGTATTGTTCGTATATCGACTAGTTTGATCTCTTCTTGGGTCGTCTATTAGGTTTGATCTCATCTCCTTCCTCCTTTTGTTTATCAGGTATACATTGTATGAGCTTACAAATTGATAGTACTTTCTTGCAGTTTTGAGGGTTATATATATTTCTCGTGATTCATTCTTATAGCCTTTGGGAAATGGGAAGGGCTTTAGGGCATGGGCACTGGTTTTTATTGAGTTCTTGTTAGCGTTAGGCAAACTTTGTTACGCGTTGGGAAGCCTTTTCTGCTGATATAATTGGAAAATTATTCAATACTCCCGGTGTATACTCTCTCCCCTCACATAACATGTGGGGCTCACACGAGATCCACATGTAGGCCCCACATGTTATTTGAGGAGAGGGAGTATATACCGAGAGTACTGAATAATTACTTGATATAATTGGAGATGTGCGTAATTTTATATCCCCGTACCATATAATTTCAAGGGGAACTTCCTGGCCGGTCCTGTCTAGGTGAAAAATAACCTACTAGGTCCTGTCCAAAGAGCCCATAGCCCAGTAGATCTTCTTCATTATTTTGTTGACAAAAATACCCCTCGCAAAAAAAAAGCGATTGGAGAGAGACAAAAATATCACCTCCACCACACCACCGCTGCGGCCGCCGCCACCACCACCACCATCGTCACACCACCCACACCACCACCATCACCACGCCACCACTACCGCCGCCACCACTCCACCATCACTAACACCATCACCACCACAACGCCGCCACAATGACCACCACCACGCCGCCGCCGCCATCACCAACACCACCACCACCGCCATCACAATGACCATCACCACGCCGCCGCCGCCACCACTATTACAATTAACAGTGTTAATTTATGATTAAATTAACACTGTTAATTAGTATTATAATTAATACTGTTAATTATGGTATAAATTTTGAAAAAAATTAACACTGATAATTTAGACAGAAATTAACACTGTTAATTGTGGTGATGGTGGCGGCGACGGCGGCATGGTTGTGGTCATTGTGGTGGCGGTGGTGGTGGTCATTGTGGTGGCGGTGATGGTGGTGGCAGCGTTGTGGTGGCGGTATGACGGCGGCGGCGCTGGTGGCGCTGGTTGTGGTGGTGGTGGTTGTGGTGGTGGTGGTAGTAGTGATGGTGTAAGAGGTTGTATGGGTTCATTTGTTTTTAAACGGGGGTAAAAATGTAAAATACACTCCACATGATTTATTAGGAATTGCACTCTATAGAAAAATGATCTAGTGAGCTATGAAATTGAAAAAATAGGACCGGCCCAGAATTAACAACTTTAAAATCATTAATGGAAGTTAGGAATTAAAAATCATATATATGTAATATATATTTTATTTACTTTTATATTCAACGTATTCCCTAACATATCGTATCCTTCTTTTTGGAAAAATCACGTATCCGTATTGTATCGTATCCGTGATTCTTAGTGTTCTGTTGTTCTTCTTTTCTTTTATTTTTATTTTTTTAAGGAAAAGCAAGAAATTGGATCGTTCTGATGCAAGTTGGGCTTCTAGTTGTTTTATGTTTCGGTTTGGTCTAATTTTCTCAGTCATTGTAGGTGCCTTTTTGTTGGGTTTTGAGGTTTTGGCAGTTAGGTTTGGTAACTGGTGTTTCTTTTGTTTTGGTTGGCATCGTTGCCTTCCGATTTTGAGCCTTGGGTGGCTTTTTCCGTCGTTCCCGTGGTTCGTTTAATCTTTATATAACTTCTTCAAGGATTAATAATTTTCTTTTTCCAAGTAAAAAATAAGTATTCTTGCCAAAATTATAGTGAAGTGAACTAAAGGAAAATGAAAAGTATTTTCCTCGTGCATCCATTTCATATAACTGTTGAGTTTTCCCCATTAAATGTTATTGAAAAAAAAGAAAGAAAGAAAGAAAGAAAGAAAAATGGTAATGGTTTGTTGGGTGTTAGCTAAGATCATTAAATGACCTCAAAGGAATTCTCTAGAGCTGCAAAACGGTTGAGCTTTGTTCCAAGGAGTATATGTTGAATTTAGGAGAACAAAATATTGAGAGAATATTGGTTTATTTCTGAATAATGATTTTTTTTTTGGGGGTAAATTAGCTTGAAATTAAAAAAGGTTAATCGAATGTACAACCTATAAGGGGCATACCCCAGGAGGAAAAGAAAAAAAAGGAAAATAAGAAAAGTGAAAAAAGTGCGATAAACCATGCACAACCCGCATGGAGAGTAAAGTAGAATAAAGTAAATAACAAGGTGCATTGTGATTCGGTATCATACCCCGTAGTACTATCCATCAGGAAGAAAGCACAACGGGGTATGATACAAAGTGATACAAGAAGTAATAATAACATGAAAGTTAACTACCGCCTGGCACAGCCCGACAGGCTAAGCTGTAAGATAAAGAAGTCACGGTCGAACAACCAGATAATGTACCATCACTGAGGAATAGCAGCAACATAGCAACACGACACCGAGAGGAGGTTGAACAGCAACTGAAAACAACCTGCCTCAGCCAAAACCAATCACCACAGTCGCCAGAGATGGAATATGAACACCAAGATTCTAAAACTCCAAACTAACCTAGTGAATCGAACATAATACCCACTTCTAAGAGAACAACTACTACAGAGGAATTAGGATCCGAGAAGTGGCTCGAACTGGAGATGTCTGCATCCGACAAGGTTACCCCCCAAAGTACCCTGTACACCACGCCCATTCCATCCAGACTACTACACCTTCAACCTAACGCCCTAGGCTCGCTATAATCAAGAAGTGAGACAGTACAAGGGCCTCAGGTCGCCATTAACAGTGCATGACCACCAAATCATTTGGCACGAAAAGAGGACACAAAATACCGCAGGAGAACCAAAGCTGCCCTTTTCAATCAGAGCTCAAGCCAGTCTAATCAATGACAGCCACGGAAACTACCCCTTTCAACCGGCCACAACCTCCAATCTAATCAATGACAGCTCCAGAAGCTACCCCTTTCAATCAAAGCCTATCAACCGATCTATTCGAAGACAGCCACGAAAGCTACCCCTTTCAACCAGCGCAAGACCCCAATCTAATCAATAATAGCCACGGTCACAACCATACTACGCACTACCACCGGCTAATGAAGCAAAGAAACTAGGAATACAAAGAAGCTCATCAAAGAGCTTGAATGGAGATGAGCCTAGTAACTAAACCAGGCAATTTAGCCCCAAATTGGGCAATGAAAATGCAATCCCACAATAAAAGCCTACTGTGATCTTGCGCGAGTCTAGGATTAATGAAATAAATCCAAATCATATTAACCCGATCTCAGTCCAAACAGTTGACTGCCCATCGAGTTCTCGATACGAATCTACAGATTGTAAAATTACAGCCAATTTAGACTGTCCTTAACACAAATTAGTTCCAATTGATTATACCTTCAATGTATCTAGAAATTCCAGCGGGCTGGATTCCACAGATGTAGTTCGGGCCGGGCCGGTTAGAGGGAATACACCATAGCCGTGACCGGCTGTTGAAGACCTGCCCAACCCATTCGGCTGGGCGTCGGCGAGACTCGGCGGAACAGAAACAAACCCGAACTCGACATTATCGTTGGTCAAGTTCCCAGAGTACTCTGCCAACACCGGCATTCTCATGCACTGCAGCGGCATCGTCTTGACCTCCAACTGCAGCGGCCGATCGGAACCCAGTTGATGTTGAAAGATGCAGCGAGAGCCGTCCCATGGCTGACCCCGCCGTTGAGAGGTCCGGCAACGAACCCAGTTGATGTAAAAAAAAGAAAAGGAACCCACCGAGCTTGATGTCTCCTGAAAGACGTTAGCAGATTCGGTGAACCCGTCGCTGAACCGAAGCTGTGGAAGGCCGGTTGGAATTTGTTCCTTGGAGGAACGAGTACGAGAGGCCAGCTCTGTAGCTGGCATCCCTCCTAGTCGACAGCCCAGAATGGGTATTTTGATGGTGGGTATCAAAACCCATTTGAAAGATGCAGAAGCTGGAAGGCGTGCTTAGACCTCGAAGAACTAAGGTCGAAGATGCAAACCCACTTCAGGAGAATTCCGATCAGAGCTTTACATTACCTCTGGATCATATTTTTGGCTGATTTTTGGCAAAATCGGAAGAGGAACACTTGGGGAGTGCATTCTCTCTCTATTCCTAGAGAGAGAAGCTCTCAACCCATAGTTAGTGTGGATGTTGCATCTGTTCTGAATAATGATTTACAAATGTACGAAGCTCTTTATATACAGAAAATCTAAACTAGGAAAGAAGTTGAACAAGGAAAGAATAAATATACAATATTCCTATTCTACAATCAAGGATCTTCAGTCAATCAATTAGGCAACCAATCAATTGGATTTTCCTCTAACACTCCCCCTCAAGTTGGAGAGTGAATATCATAAAGTCCCAACTTGCCACTTAAATATTGAAATTGTTCATTTCCCAAAGGTTTGGTGAAGATGTCTGCAAGTTGAGATTTTGACTGAACATAGGATGGGGCAATTACTCCAGCTTGCAATTTTTCCCGAACAATGTGACAATCAATCTCTATATGTTTTGTGCGTTTGTGAAAAACGGGATTTTTGGCAACGTGGAGAGCTGCTTGGTTGTCACAAAATAAAGATGCTGGCTGGCTTTGTGGAATTTTGAGATCTTCCAAAATGTGTCGTATCCATGTAATTTCTAAACATGTTGCAGCCATGGCACGATATTCAGCTTCAGCGGAAGAACGAGCCACATTGGTTTGCTTCTTTGATTTCCAAGAAATCAAAGAATTCCCCAGAAAGACACAGAATCCTGTAACTGAACGCCGAGTTGTCTCACAACCCGCCCAATCTGAATCATAATAAGCCTTTAACGTAAGATCGTTGAATGAAGGAAAGAATAATCCTTGACCAGGATTCCCTTTAATGAAACGTACAACTCTTAGAGCAGCTTCCCAATGTGGTTTCCGAGGATCCTGCATAAATTGACTTAGGATTTGCACAGAGTACACTAAGTCTGGCCTTGATACTGTTAGGTAAAATCAATCTCCCAACCAATCTTCTGTATTTGGTTGGATCATGTAATGGGTCGCCATCGTTGGGATTCAATTCAAATATGCCTCCATTGGGAAAGAATTAGGACGAGATCCTAATAATCCCACATCATTTAGAATATCCAATGCATATTTCCGTTGGGAAATGAAAATCCGTTGGGAAATGAAAATTCCCTTTTTGGACCGGGAGACTTCAATGCCAAGGAAATATTTGAGATTACCAAGATCTTTGATGTGAAACTGTTGCAAGAGAAAGTCTTTGAGAGACTTGATTGCATGTTCATTATTGCCAGTGACAATAATGTCGTCCACATAAATAAGCACTGCAGTAAATGTGTTACTTTCGGACTTGGTAAATAGAGAATAGTCTGCCATTGATTGAGTGAAACCTGCCTTTTGAATAGCACAAGAAAATTTGGCAAACCAATTACGAGAAGCTTGCTTCAAACCATATAATGACTTATTGAGCCGACATACCATATTCTCCCCCTGTCGGCGAAGACCGGAGGGAAGGTCCATATAGACAAGCTCATCAAGATCGCCTTGCAGAAAGGCATTATGAACATCCATTTGGTGTAGGATCCAATTGCAAGAAGCAGCCACCGCTAAGAGACAGCGCACAGTGGTCAGCTTGGAAGTGGGAGAGAAAGTCTCTAAATAATCAACTCCTTCAATTTGAGTGTAACCTTTAGCAACGAGGCGGGCCTTGTAACGTTCAATAGACCCGTCTGAATTGTACTTGATCTTGTAGACCCATTTGCAGCCAATGGGCTTATGACCAGCAGGTAGAGGAACAAGAGACCAAGTTTTATTGCGAGCAAGGGCATCAAGTTCAACTTGCATAGCATCCCTCCATTTCGGGTCAAGAATTGCCTGATCATAGTTAGTGGGCTCACGGAGACTAGAAATAGAAGCAAGAAAAGAATAATGGGCAGGAGAAATACGTGAATAAGAAAGAGAGTTAGAAAGAGGGTGCCTTGTACCTCGGGTTGGACATGGCGACGGAATGGATGATCGTGGGGAAGCAGTATGGGCAAAGGGCATTTGATAGTCGGCATGCCACGCAAGTCGGGCGCGAGGTCGGGTCGAGTGACGAGGAGCATTAGGTGATGTGGAAGTAGTAACGGAAGGTAGTGGGTCTGGTCGAGTAATCAGTTGAGTGATTGGTGGTGGAATGTGGGTAGACTGATCAGTGGAGGAATCGGTTGGTGGATCGGTGGGGTTGGGTGGAGTAATTGGGGTAGTTGAATCGGTTGAGTAATCGGTTGATGTATCATGGGTAAGTGGGGTAGTAGAATTGGGTAAAGGTGTGGTATAGTTGAGGTCGGGTGCAGGTGTAGGAACGGGGTGAAAATCAGGAGAAGACGTCCCTTTATAGGGAAAGATATGCTCATGAAAACGGATATCCCTACTAACCAAAATTTTATGAGAATTTAAATCTAACAATTTGTAACCTTTTTGGCCTGTAGGATAGCCCAAAAAAACTCAACGCCTAGCACGAGGAGCAAATTTAGAAACAGGTTTGACAATAGTAGCATAACATAAACTTCCAAAAACACGAATGTGGTCATAAGTGGGTGGATGACCATACAAACGCTCAAAAGGTTGGGAAGAAAGGAGTCGAGTAGGCAATCGATTAATTAAATAAACTGCAGTGGTGACACACTCACCCCAAAAATGAATGGGCAAATTAGATTGGAAAAGGAGAGCACGAGCAACTCTCAATATATGACCATGTTTACGTTCTACAACTCCATTTTGTTGTGGAGTGGAGACGCAAGAGGTCTGAAATTCAACACCTTTGGTTATTAAAAACGATTGGAGAGAAAGAAATTCACTACCATTGTCACTCCGAAAGATTTTAATGTGTGCGTTAAATTGATTGTGAACAAAGGTAAAAAATGATTTAAGGAAAGAAGAAGCATCAGATTTATGAGACATAAGAAATAACCATGTACAACGAGTAAAGTCATCCACAATGGTTAAAAAATAACGAGCACTAGAATGAGTTTGATGTCTATGTGGACCCCAAATATCACAATGGATTAATTGAAAAGGCAAGGTAGAAGAAATAGAACTTGTCGGAAATGGTAATCTAGTCTGTTTGGCCAAAGGACAAATATGGCACAAATTGTCAAAAGAAACAGAAACAGAGGAATTGAATTTTGAGATGATACGTAGACAGGTAGGTGATGGGTGGCCAAGGCGATGGTGCCAGGTAGAATCAGGATGGGTAATATGGCAAGCAGTTGGCGAGGTGTGATCTGGTGACATGTAATTAAGGCCGCCACTTTGCTTACCCCATCCAATCATCTTCCCCGTAGCCAAGTCCTGCAAAACACAGAAATCTGGGAATAAGATCACACAACAGTTTAAGGATTGGGTAACTTTACTGGCAGACAAAAGATTTAATCGAAAGGAAGGCACATGAAGAACATCTTTTAAAACAACATCTTTGTTGAAGAGGAGTGTGCCAGTAGAGTCAATAGGTACGGCGGAGCCATTGGGTAAATTAACACAAGGTGTGTGAGGCGGATGAGAGTGAGAAAATAAAGTAGAGTCAGAAGCAATATGGTCAGTGGCACCACTATCTAAAATCCAACAATTTGAGGAGGTAGAATTAACAGAGGGATGATTATACAAACCTGTGACATTTGCATAAACATCATTATTACCCTTGGATAAGTGTGGCGCATTTGCCACGGTAGTGGTCAATTGTTGATACTGCTTGGCAGAAAGTCCTGAGAGAGGCGGCATGGCACCGACTGGAAATCCATGCAACTTATAGCAACTTTCAATAGTATGTGTATCCTTTTTGCAATATCTGCAAAATAATCCCATGGCTGATATAGAAGAAGAAAGGCTTCAGAAAAATCAGAAACTGTATCCAGTTTTTTTAATCGAACCGATTGTTCAATCGATTGTTGGATGATACGAAAGTGGTGATTTAATGGTTGTTGCAGAAAGCTAAAAAAGGATTGATGGAGAAAAAAAAAACCACGGTGGGCAAAGAAAAAATAGCTAGGCATAGAACTCTAGCTCTGATACCATATTGAATTTAGGAGAACAAAATATTGAGAGAATATTGGTTTATTTCTGAATAATGATTTACAAATGTACGAAGCTCTTTATATACAGAGAATCTAAACTAGGAAAGAAGTTGAACAAGGAAAGAATAAATATACAATATTCCTATTCTACAATCAAGGATCTTCAGTTAATCAATTAGGCAACCAATCAACCGGATTTTCCTCTAACAGTATATGTGCTTTGGCTCCAGAACTTTCCTTCATGCAATATAAATGGCCATTTTCTATATGGGTTTAATGGGTCAGGAGAGAAAGAGATAAAGTAGTGAACGTGTGTGTGAGGAGGCAGTCCCTTTGGGATTGCCGGGTACATAGGGCGTGAGGTGAGGGGAGAGTAGAGATGTGTGGTTGAGTGAAAAACATTATTTGACCCGTGGTGTTAGGAATTTGAGGAGGATTTTTCATCTCACATTACAATTTTCTATTTTTCATATAGTGGAATTTCTCTCTCATGGAGTAGGCATTGAGGCCGAATAAATTAAACTCTTGTGTTCTCTTGTGTGCATGTTCAATTTCGCTACGCTTCCGTTGCGGATGGGATCGAAAATTTCCCAACAACAAGAAATTTAAGAGAGAATTGAAAAGTAGTAATTCCATTATATAAAGTAGAGGCCGAGGCACACGCGATACGTGTGCAAGTCCAATTTTGCTCTCCACTTATTGTTTGTTTGATCGAATTTTTACAAAAACATGCAAAATTCGACTTGCACATATATCGCGTGTGCCTGTCCTCTGATTTTTTTATACAGAAAAACATTTTTACGGTTGTTTCTGTAAAGAAGAAGTTACGGAGCTCAATTGCGACCGTCCAAAGTGTTTTTGAACGATCCAGATTAAAAACCAATTATGACCAGTAATAATTAATTGTGACCGGTCATAATTGAAAATGAATCTCAGCCATTGATTGTTTTCGGATAAATAGGAGTAAAACTGAGTACATGGTGTGCAAGTTTAGTGGTACCAGCAGTGCGCATGAAGAAAGAGTGATGATCCAAGACCAGGAGATACCAAAGAGTGATCATTTCAGGTATTTAGGCACAATTATTAGTAGAGATTGATAGATTGCCTATGATGTGACCCATAGGATCCAAGTGGGGTGGCTTCAAGTGAAAGAGCGCTACTGGTATACTATGTGACAAGTGGGTACCCACAATATTCAAGGAAGAGTTTTTTATAAAAACATCCCTCAAACTATCATCAGTTTTTTTACTTAGTCCTCGAACTACCAAAATCGTTTACTTTGTCCTCGAACTATCCGATTCCAACCCATTCAGTCCAATTCCTAACGGCAGTTAAGAAAATGGACGGAAAACCGCATACTATTCATGCATGTACTATTCTTCCAAGCATTTATATTACGGATCTACAAAGATGATTCAAACTACTAAGTTATTCTTAAAATATTTTTTTATGGATTCCTGAAAATAATTAGCTCAATCCAATAATGGTAAGGGTTGTTCAACATTCGTAGGGCACCCTAAGAATTTTGAAACACCCTACGAATGCTGCTAAAATAGTCCTTACCTATATCGGATTGAGCTAATTTTTATCAAAAACCCATAAAAAAATATTTTAAGAATAGCTTACCGTTCAAATCATATTTGTAGGATCTGTAATGACCCAAAAAATTAAACGCTTGGATGAATAATACACGCATGAATAGTATACGCATTTCAAACAGGTCCCTGTTTCAAACTTTGACATTTTCTACGTATTTTTTTAAAAATTTTTGATTAGACTATTACAGATTCTATAAAGATTATTCAAAAGGTAAGTTATTCATAAAATATTTTTTTATGAATTTCTGGAAAAAAAAATTAGCTCAATCCGATATAAGTAAGGGTTGTTTCAATAGCATTCGTAGTAGGGGTGAGCATGGTCCGGATTGGTTCGGTTTCATACTAAATCAAGAACCAAACCAATACTTACGGATTATGAATTTGGAGAACCAAACCAATCCACAAAAGACATAAAACCAAACCAATCCAAACCATTTAAAAACGGTTCGATTTCGGTTTTAAACCACGGTTTGCTTTGAACTAAGCTATTGTCTTCAAAAAATATTTAAAGTACTTAACATTATGAAGATAAATTAAAAAAAATACATGTATTTAAACCAATTCCATTCAAATTATTAAAACACACTAATATCAACCAACTTGTAAGGACCCGTAATTTCAAAAAAAAAATCATTAAAAGGTTTATTCGATATTATTATTGAAGGAAAAAGATGGAATTTGTTAAGTTTATTTGATTTGGGGTTAATGTGAAAGGATTGTTGGTGGAGGGAGTGCAAGTGTGATTAGTGTGTGTCCTAATATAAGTGTGTGTGGTGGAGATGTAGGGAATTAGAATTCCCATCTCACTCTCTCTCATCCCTCCCGATATCTCTCTCTCGGCTCCACTCTCTCTCTCTCTCTCAACCAAAAACCCACCAAAATCACTTAAAACCCACACAAACCAACCTCCATTCCACCTTCCTCACGCGTTATTGAACTTGAATTTCGTGGGTCTTGACCGGAGGAGGAGTATTTCGGTCGATTTTGAGATTTCAGAGTCAAGGGCTTACGTGGCCCGATCTCCTTTCGTGTTTGCTCTCCAACTTCAAGGTAGGGATTTCTTGCTTATTCTATATGCTTATGAGTTGAATTTGTGTGTTGATCGTGCTTGAAAATATTGGTTTGATTGTTGGGATTAGTTTCTAAAATCTGCAGAAAATCTACTCGAGCAGCCTTTGTTATCGATACATTAGCCCTTGTTATCGATACCTTTGTGTTCCAAAACCCATAAAATCACCTGTTATCGATACCATCTCCCATTGTTATCGATACCCTTGCGGCTGAAAACAATTTTGACCCAGAGGTATCGATACCTTTGCCTTAAGTATCGATACCTGTTGCTTATCTCCAGTTTTGACTATTTTGCTTCATTGTTCCCCGTTTTGGTTTCTAATCACTTCCAACCCATTCAAACACTTCCCGAACGATCCCTAAGCTTGGTTGCTCGTTCCTTGATGGTCCGTTGATTGTTCTCATTCCCTAGGCACTGGTTAAGCGTAATTTAGTATCATTGTAAATGGAGAACGTATCATAGAGTGTTTATAAGTGCCGTAGGTTGTTCGAATATCGTGGTGGGCATACTTGGTAGATGGGGACGGCATAATGACTTTAAGGGTTTGGTAGTAACTGGTATCTTCACAACTCGTTGAACCTCTCGATCCTCCTTGGTACACTTATCACGGGATTCAAGTATAGGAACTAATAGGTCGGATACTTTGGAAACCACTTGTAAGTAGCATGTCGCGTAGGTGCGGGGATATAATTGGAGGTATGGTGAGGACAAGTGTATTAGCCTATAAGCGATGCGGTTGATTGTTGGCCTTGTAACGCCATGTGATTGATTGAATGATCCTTGGATTCGATTGAGTGATTTGATGTTCATGAAATGGAAGTGGAATGGATGTGGATAACAAATGGATAGAGTATTGTAGGACTGTACATAAATGGGCTTAGTACGTTGTGTACGATACGGATATGTAAGCTAATGAAAAGGCATGAATATGTATATTTGTGGAGCTATATAAAGGTTGATTAAAGTTTTGTGGTACCAACGATAGATTGATAATGAAGTTGTTTGTGAAATGACGGATGGTCGATTAAGCGATGTGTGTTTCCGCTAACCATTGATTATTGCTTATTGAGGGAATAGACTCGGGGTAACCCTGCGATCGAGGGAACTAGACCCGAGGTGACCCACGTGATTTTATTATTGAGGGAATAGACTCGGGGTGACCCTACGCTCAAGGGAACTAAACCCGAGGTGACCCAAGTGATTTTATTATTGAGGGAATAGACTCGGGGTGACCCTACGATCGAGGGAACTAGACCCGAGGTGACCCTAGTGATCTTTGATGGGATACACTTGATTAAAAGAAAGGAAAGGTTTGTAAATAAGGGATTTAATGATGACGAATGTGGACACAAGAATGATTGTAGTATTGTACGAAGGATAATAAGATGATTAGAACTGGTTATAGATTATGGTGGATAGACGTGAGTTTATTGAGGCATCTAGTTGAGGAGTAAAAGGTTAGTGACCTCCCGGGGAAGTCTAGAATTCTTGATCAAAGCGTGCAGCTCGTTGGTAATCGTTCGTACTTTGGGTGTGTCTGTCTTTACTCACTCATTCATGGTGCATGATTCATCACATTTTCATATAGTTTGAGTATAGAATTCTCTACTGGGCACGTGTTTTGCTCAACCCTATCCTTCTTTCAGGTACACTCGGAGATAGCGACATGGTGTGCTTGGCTCGCACATTTTGACATCATCCCTTTGAAAGCTGATATGGAAATTACTTTGGCATGTTTTGTAAAACCCTTTGGCAGTGTAATATTGATTTCTACTATGTCTATCGTTTGATCATGGGGAACTGTAAACCCTAAAACTTCTTTTCTATTACGTTATCTGGATCGTCAAGCTTGACAAGAAACTTTGAACTTAACTTGTAATTATGGAAATGATCTATCTTTTGGGGTATTATCTGTATTATTGCGAGATATTGTTTATCAGAAATCTTTATACTTTATGTTGAAAAACGAGGGCGTGATACAACTAATTAAGAGTAGGATACCAAAAATTGCCTCATATCTTAAACTAAGAAAATAAAATGCTGGTAAGTCACTAAAATGAACCAATTAAGAATACCAACTACTACTAAACATCTTAAGATAGTTTAACCAAATAAAAGGCAAAAAATAATTTCTAAAACTATTGAATTGAAATGACGTAGCAAAAGGGCAATAGTAGCAGCATGGTAGAAACCAACTTGTGATATCACTCTACATCAAGGTTCATATCATTATCTTGACAGTGAAGGAAAATTAAATATTGCAGTGAATTTAATGGGATCAATAAATTAAGAAAGTAGTTGACTAAAAGCTCCCATATATTATTGGGTGAATCATAATTAATTTATATATATATATGTATGTATGTATTATACGGTTCGGATCGGTTTGGAACCATAACCGTAAACGTGAATCCACAAACCAAACCATATAACGCAGTTTCTAATTTTTTTAAATCATGACCAAACCATACTACTAAAAACCCAAACCAAACCTTTCGGTTTGGATTTGTTTGAACTGGATTCGCGGTTTGACGGATTTTTTGCTCACCCCTAATTTGTAGTGTTTCAGAATTCTTAGGGCGCCCTACGAATGCCAAAATAACTCTTACCATTATCAGATTGAGCTAATTATTTTCAGGAACCCATAAAAAAAATATTTTAAGAATAACTTGGCAGTTTGAATCATCTTTATAGATCCATAATAACCCCCCAAAAAAAAAAAAAATTAAATGCTTGGATGAATAGTACATGCATGAATAGTATGCAGTTTTCCGTCCATTTTCTTAACTGCCGTTAAGAATTGGACTGAATGGGTTGGAATTGGTTAGTTCGAGGATGAAGTAAACGATTTTGGTAGTTTAAGGACTAAGTAAAAAAACTGGTAATAGTTTGAGGGATGTTTTTATAAGAAACTCTTAAAGGAAAAATTCTACGAAACTGCCATAAGACCAGCGATACTTTACGAGACAGAATGTTGACCTATTAAGAAACAACAAGTGAGCAAGATGAGTGTAGTGGAAATAAGAATGTTGAGGTGGATGTATGGTAAGACTAGACGAGATGGGATTAGAAATGAAACGGTTCGTGAGATGGTAGGTGTAGCACTTATAGAGGAGAAGTTGGTCATTATTTAAAAAAATTAGAAACTGCATTATATGGTTTGGTTTGTGGATTCACGTTTACGGTTATGGTTCCAAACCGATCCGAACCGTATAATACATACATACATATATATATATAAATTAATTATGATTCACCCAATAATATATGGGAGCTTTTAGTCAACTACTTTCTTAATTTATTGATCCCATTAAATTCACTGCAATATTTAATTTTCCTTCACTGTCAAGATAATGATATGAACCTTGATGTAGAGTGATATCACAAGTTGGTTTCTACCATGCTGCTACTATTGCCCTTTTGCTACGTCATTTCAATTCAATAGTTTTAGAAATTATTTTTTGCCTTTTATTTGGTTAAACTATCTTAAGATGTTTAGTAGTAGTTGGTATTCTTAATTGGCCAAGACAAACCCAAAATAATGTGCAAAACAAATCCAAATCATTACAGATTTGAGCATAATGGCCAAGACAAACCCAAAATAATGGCCTACACATTACAGTTTTCATCAGCATAATGGCCAAGACAAACCCAAAAATAATGGCCTACACATTACAGTTTCCAAAACATAAGAGGTGCAAGTAATAACTAAGTTTATTACATAACCCAAATCAAACTAAATAGCAGCAAGATTTCCAAATTTCTGGCCTTTGAAGATGCATTTTGCTGTGGACTTATTTGATCCAACTGCAGTTTGTGACGATTGTGTAGCTTGTGCATAGTTGGAAGGTACATTAGCCTGCATTCATGTGGTGTGTATCAATACTAAATGTGGCCCATACCCTAAATAATGGGCTATACTGTCCAATTCATGCACAGAGACATAAGATCACTATCAAGCCCATCCACATCATCTATTCTACCCCCAACATATTCTTTGTTTGGCCCAGTATTAAATTCACCACCATGGTGGACTTTTATGGAGAAAAGAGTAGACATATGGCCTGTA
Source organism: Rhododendron griersonianum (assembly GCA_018127125.1). Lineage (NCBI taxonomy): Eukaryota > Viridiplantae > Streptophyta > Magnoliopsida > Ericales > Ericaceae > Rhododendron > Rhododendron griersonianum. The sequence continues at coordinate 30,856,347 of CM030793.1, forward strand.
AATATGCAAAACAATAATAAATGTATGGTCAACAACCACATTTACATGTCAAAAGCAAAAAAAAAAAAAAATAGAGACAAAGACACTACCAAAAGAAAACAAAAAAGTAGACAACAATGTAATAGAATACTCCATGGGTCCCTAGAAAGCAACAACTTGTGCATATTCTATGCAAAAAGGAAGATAGAGAGATGAAAATTAAAAAAATCACCGTATTCTTTCAAAAAGTTTGTGCATTTAAATCATTGTTGTAAAAAAATAGGTGATAATGGTCTCCTATTTATTCCTATATTGCTCACAAGGCATATTTGTCACCCTATTCATGTAGACAAAACAGTGGAGTTTTGTGTGGACCAATAGAAAGAACAACTCAGCGGCTCATTGGATTGTGTCGAGGTGTCTTCACAGGAAAATTCTTTTTCATACGGGTTGTATTCTGCCCGATTTAGATTCGGTGTTATGTAGAGATTTGCTCTGAACTTCTGTACCTCTTATGATCTATTCAAAAAAAAAAATTCATTCTCTGCACTAATCTAAATTCCAAGGCATGCATGCAACCTTTGGGGTATTTGTTCCAGTCGGACACTACCAAAATCTTGGATTTTGTTTTAGTCAGTTGCAGGAGCCAAGTGTAAAAAATCGATTAAGAATTTTAAACTATAAACTTCGAAGACGAGTGTAAAAAAATCACTGGAAAAAAAAAAAGATGCAGCCGATTCTTCAGAGACGAGTGTAAACTTCGGACTCCTATGGAGGGATCAACTGGCCTTTTCTTTATTTTACCTTGAGATTCTTCTTCGTTGGGTTTCAAGATGCAGCCGATTCTCTTCTTAGGGTTGATTTTGGGGAACACGGTGGAGATAAGGGGAGGGGACGTGAATCACCATTGACGTCTGAGAGAAAAGGGGAAAGTCGGAGAGAAAAAGGAAAAGTGGAGAATGAAAGGGTTTGACAGAAAGCCCCTCTTTTTAGACGGCAAGAGGTAACGGAGTTTGGTCCAGGGACCTTTTTTTTTTGATAGGCAAAAGTAACATTTTATTAGGGGAAAGGGGGAGGGAAATCCAACAAAAAGTTGGACAATTACAGCCAAATGGGACAAACCCAACCTCAAAGGGCGAAAGCCCAGTACAGCAAAAGGCCTAGAAGCCCAGATAAAACAATACAAGCACAACCCCAAATGGGCCAAAACACCCAGATCTAAACAAATAAGCCCAAAATCAAGAAAACCCTAAACCTAAGTCACTCATCTGTGCACATCCAGCCACCCCACCCGCCGCCGCTCACTGAAACAGACAGCAACCACCATCCAAATCGATCCCTGCCACCACGCTCAACCACACCACCACCGGTAACCCCATGGAGACAGGCAGATCCGTCACCCCCGCCCACTACCGCGGAAGCATCACAGTCGTTAAGCAAGAACCAAACCACCCAACAGTGATATGGCGGACGCACAACGCCATCCATCAACACCACCGCCCGCCCACCCAAGCCGTTAGGCACACTCCGTAAAACCTAGCAGAAAAACGAAGGGGAGAGCAAAACAAGCAGCTTGACGAACGAGAGCAGGAGAGAACAGAGGGTAACTAGCAGTCGGATGCACACAAACCAGCACACTAGGGGGTCGGAAAAAAGAGAGGGAGAAAGAGAGAGACGAAAAGATACCAGAGATCCTTACCGTTGCCGCCCTCGTCGCCAACCGAAAGCCCTCAAAAATGACCGCCGAGTAGCCGCCGATTCGGTACCCACAAACGATCAGAAAGGAAGCGGATGTCGAAAGCCATAACCCTAGTCAAAACCACCAGCGCCGCCGCCTCACGCCAACTCGTTACAAATGCCTATCGGTTTTGTGAGATAAAGAAAAAAGCCCAGATCAGAAATCGAAGGGTGGATGGGAGAGGAAATGGACAGAGAGAGTTCAGAAAGGGAGAGAGAAGGAAGGGAAAAGGAGGGGGGGAGGAGGAGGCACGGCGACGGCGAGGGCGGCGCCCCCCCCCCCCCCCACCCCCGCCCGAGAGAACCAAGATGGGGCGGCTGCTTCTAGAGAGAGGGCAGAGGAAAAGTTAGAGAGAGAAAGGGCGGCTTTAATCCCCGTATTTCCTTGGTCCAGGGACCTTCTAAACTCACATTGTTAACATTGGGGACTAAATTGACGCGTTTTGTACAATGGGGACGAAATTGACATTTCGAAAATACATTGGGGACCATCCGTACAAATAAGCCCTTTTGGCAACAATGGATTTTCGAAATTTGCTAGTATACAGAAAGGAGAGAAATAACTAATTAGGATCACAGGTGTAGGTGTCTAAGAATTGTGTGTAAGTTGTAACTATAGCGGAGGTTACTTTAAAAGTAAAATCTTTATTTTGTTTGTGGCAATTTGCGGAGAGGAAATATGAGCCAGCCTCATTTTGGAGTCCACACCAAAGTGTGCCCCCCTTTATATACTAGAATATTTTCTTTGTTTCTTGATGGACAAACTAGGACGAAAATCTAATTTTAGTGTGAAAGTTACAGATATGGGTCCCACAATCTCCCTACTAACTGAACACATAAAAACGCAGGAAGTTTAAAATTTGGGTTAAATACCGGGACACCCCTCGAACCATTCCCGTTTGTCTCGCTCACCCCCTCATAGAATTTTGCCTACGGCTAGCCCTCTGAGCAAAGTTTTTTTGTCGTATAGACCCCTTCCGTCAGGATTCCATCCAAAACTGTTAGAATTTTGCCCTATTTTTTTCGAAATGTGAGAAAATATTCCAATTTTGCCCTCTCCTTCTCTATGAAATATGAAACCCTAACACTAAAATACACCACAGCCCCACCACTTCCACCGCCACCTCCCCACCTCCACCACCACCTCCCCACCTCCACCGCCACCCATCACCACCACCACATCGTCCATCACCCCGCCATAGCCACCCATTGCTTCTAATCGGGGGGAGGACAGTGGCGGAGAGAGAGGATAGGTCGAAGCGGCCGCGGAGGGTGACGTTGGCGACGGAGCTAGAGCTGAAGAGGACGCAGAGGCCGGTGTTGTGTTTGTTGCAGAATTTGGTTGTGGAAATGACGACGTCGGCACTAGTGGGGACCTCGAGGAAGTAGGGGGTCATGGAAGGGTTGGGCTCGCAGGTGATGAAGACGGGGTTTGGGCTTGTTTTTGGAGCCGGGCGGGCGGCCGCCGCGTGGGCGGCGGACGACTTCAATGGTGGCGCCGTCGCTGGTGTTGGTGTTGGGGGTTAGGGTAGTGGTTGGGAAGGTGGGGCTGTGGTGGCGGTGGTCGGGTTCGTCGGGGGTTGTCACGCCTTCGATTTTCAACATAAATAAATAATCTGTTTCAATAAACAAACTCCGCATAATATAGATATTACCCAAAAGTTCCCAAATGGTCACTTACAAAACCAAGTCCCCAAGTTTAAGAATTTACAATATTGGCACTACGGCCCAAATCTTATAGTTGGTCAAAGACGATGAATTTAGAGGTTACATGATATCTAAAGTTAAAAGAAGTTCATATGAATTTACAATAACATCCTTTCAAAAGATCATACATAATAATGGCAGAACTACTTCTCAAGAACGAAAACTTTCAAAGATGAGAGGTCAAGCATGCACTCCATGCACTCAGCGTCTAGATCCTTGCTTTTTACCTGAAAATGATAGGTTGAGCTACACTAGCCCAGTAGAGAAATCTATACGCAAGTTATAAAGAAATATAATGAGTTATGCATCTAGAGTGAGTGAACTACGACGGATATGCCCAAGATACGTATGTCTATCAAGAACAGCATACTATGGCCAAAGGACTCTAGAAATCCTATGTGCAATACTCATCAACTCACACGTCTAACTCGAACTATTAACTTTCCCACATCAATCATAATAAACCAAATAACGAGTTCACAACCGATTTACCACATCGCACATGATTCCACAATCATTCCTCACTCGTCATCAAAATCCGTTGCATCCATCATCATAATCCTTCTTCAAAATGTTCATTTATTTTCAAATAGATGCAATGTAGAGAAATACATGACCTTTCATGGTCAAACTCCGTTGATTCGAACTTGAATAACCGGAATCCGTTGATTTGTGCCCAAATACCAGAACCGTTGATTCGCTCAAGAATACCGGAGGATTTTTCATAAAAATCCATTTTCCAAAAACCAAGTCCTTTGTTTTCAAAAAAAAACTTCGATGGAATCAATCATTTATCTCCTTCTTTAACGTTCACAAACTCATGCAATAAACAGCCCAAACAACAACATGTACTTCTACAATCAATCATAATTCCCTTCGTCAAGCGAGACATGCATTCAACTGTATTACCACACCTTGCGTTACAGTGAATTCTCTCCACCTGGGTTTCCGCATTACCACACCTTGCGTAACGGGCCCTCTAGAGTCCTCGCATTACCACACCTTGCGTTGCGGGACCCTCTATTCGAATTCTCAATTCAATCATACATACACAAAACATCGTTCAATGTACAGGCGAATAACATTTCTCAAACTCACAATGTAATACAACTCGTAAACATGTCACGTCGTACGTTGATAAATACCCCATAATCACTTATTCCTCTAGGTCTAACACGGCGCCCCTCGTTACGTACCGAACCCGTGAGATAACTCTACGACGTACCACCCACTAGGTTTCAAACTAGAATCCTATAGAACGATCGCCAAAGGAATCTAGAAGGATCAACGAGATGAATCATGAGGACACGAACTTCTACGATACCCTTTGGATCACTAGGCAAGCTCATATCTACCTATTATACTCATCTCAAAGTCCCACATAGCCTACCGTACTCTTAAACAACCTTACGACACGCATTCCATTTATAACGACACTAAGATTGCATTCAATGAGTATCAAAGGGATTGGAACGATTAACGAATCATTGGAACCCAAGTAATCAAGTTTAGAGATGATTATAGTGTGTTTGGGAAGTGTTAGAAGTGGTCGGGGGTCAACACAATCAACGAACGATCAACGAGGTTCAAAACAATTTTCTGAGTCATTGGTACCAATACCTCAAAAAGTAGGTATTGGTACCAAACCAATCCAGTGAGCAATCAAAGATCAAGGTATCGGTACCTCAAAAAGTAGGTATCGGTACCAAAGGTATCGGTACCTCAAAAAGTAGGTACCAGTACCAATGCATTACAGCAGGCGATTTTGCAGAAAATCAAGAACGAACACAAAATCAAAATCCAACGAACTAAGGCACGATTTAGGCACATAATCACCACATAAACTCATAACAAGAGTAAGAAATCCCTACCTTAAGTCAAGAATCGAAACCCAAGCGATTGATCAAGTCCTAGACTCCGAAAACTTCAAAATCGACCGAATCCTCCTCCTCCAAGCGAAACCCACGAAATTCAAGCTCGACAAAGTGGATAGAAGGTCAAATGGAGGTGGGTTTGTGTGGGTTTTGGTGGATTTTTGAGTGAGAGAGGGAGAGATTGAGAGAAAGCCGAGAGAGGGAGAGGCGTCGGGAGATGGAGAGAGAGCGAGAAGGGAGAATTTAATCTCCTACACACACACACACCCTTTTATACTAGCACTCACACAAAATACACTTGCACTCCCTCAAGTAATAATCCTAACACATTAACCCCAAATCAAATAAACTCAATAAATTTCACACTTTTCCTCATTTATAATATCGAATAAATCCTTTTTAAAAAATTTCAAAATTACGGGTCCTTACAGGGGTGAGCTGGAAGTGGTGGGGGTGGTGGTGGAGGTGGGGAGGTGGCAGTGGAAGTGGTGGGGCTGTGGTGTATTTTAGTGTTAGGTTTCATAGAGAATGAAAGGGCAAAATTGGAATATTTTCCAAAATTCTAACAGTTTTGGACGGAATCCTGACGGAAGGGGTCTATACGACAAAAAAACTTTGCTCAAGGGGCTGGCCGTAGGCAAAATTCTATGAGGGGGTGAGCGAGACAAACGGGAATAGTTCGAGGGGTGTCCCGATATTTAACCCTTAAAATTTTTATAATTTCCTTTCACTACAACTCAACAGAGCTTAATTGTCAAAAGCCTTGAGTCCTTGACTAGTGTGGCGCGAACATTTAATGAAGGGAAAATTAGCCATAAGTATGGTAAATTATTTTCATTTAGGGGAAGGATGCTAACAAAATAATTTTTAGTTGAGGTCCTTCAACTTTTTCAGTGGTTCAACCATAAGGCCAAAACATGTTTTCATGGAAAAAAATTACCCTAGGGTACTGTACAACCGTAGGATATCCTAAGGTTGTAGCGTACCATATGTGTCACACCCCATCCCGAAAAACACCACGCTAAATTATTTTCCAAATGGGATGGACACACGCCTGGCCCTGATCAAATGGTAAATAAAAACACCAGCCAGGTGTCCAACACTTAAAAACTTAACTTGCATATATATGGAAATAACTGTAACGACCCTGACCCGTCCCTGTAGGTCATACCCATCACAAAGCGCCGGTGAAACCATCACCAAGGCCATATCTAATATATAACCTCTCATAATCATATAATAAGAAGGGACAAGAGTGCATAACCAACAGAAGTTTATCCTGTATAACACTATAACCTAATTAAAGGACAACTTACATTTAAAAGGAAAACTATAATTTCCAAATACGCCTCAGAGCTGTGCTTATTAATAAGGTTTAGCAAGCTACTTACAATGATTACAGAATTTAACAAGTAATCTGAACACATATTCTATCTACCAAATAACCATAAGACTTCACTCCACAAAACAAGTGTCAGGCCATCTAACTCTTCAATTCCTGAAAGGTGGAGAAAACACATAAGCTAACGCTCGTATGAGTGACCAATACATAATTTACATGCTCTCCATGGACAATGCAAAATAATTTGATAGTATTTCAAAATAAAGAACTCAAATCCATAAGCCAAATATAATGCACATTCCGCTATTCAAAATTCAAAGCTACCAGGTGTCCCCGGTAGTGGATAAGCCAGACGTCTATGCATTATCCCAAAACACACACCAACCTCAAACACCCTTGCTAGCCATTAAGCCGTCCCCTAGCAAGACCGGACGTTGGGAATGCCATTAAATAGATTCACAAATAGTTCCACCTTCCATTGTTATTCCATGGAGTACAAAATTTATAAAACTTGTTCAAATAAACTTGTTAAGGAAAACAAGTTCAAAACCATGTAATTTAGGTATTACTCCCTCCGTCCCATAAAGTTTGTCATTTTCAGGAATGCGTGCCATTTTTAAATTGCTTATATCTTTCAATCTATAATGTTTTAGGCGATTTTTTTAACTTTGTTTAATTGAACAAATTAAAATCTATCAAACAATATCCATATTGCTTATAAAAAATATTACGGATTAAAAGATATAGTTAATTTTTTCATAGGGTTGGAATAGTGAAAGTGCCAAACTTTATGGGACGGAGGGAGTAAATCACTCACCTCGATCCAAGCTTTCACACAAGTCCCCTATAGAAAGCAAGTAATGTAAAAATATGTTAGGCATCAATAGTCATTCAAAACTCTAAGATAAACTTCCTTATTATCCCATATTTTACTAACAAGATTCTAGGGTCAAGGTATAAGGTTAGGTTGGGATTCAATAGCTTAAAAGTGATGTAATCGCTAGTTCCAGTAGAAAGACCAGTCATTAAAAACTAGACTTCTAGAGCTTTGAAACGACAGGTCATAGGTTAAAAACGGAGTTCGGACAACATAGCTATACCCGTTTAAGTTGAACTTTTAGATTTGAAAAGACAAAGTTGCAGATTCTGCAATTCTACAACTTCAAACCAAAAACTGATTTAACTCAAGAACATTTGAGGCACAATCTTTATATAGCTTGAAAGGTCTATGTGTCTAGTTTCAAAATCAAGAAACGGTGCGCGTTTTCGATGCTCGTGCTAGAAGATACGACTGTTTTCCTAACATGTGACAGTGCTGACTGCATAGTAACGAATTTGAGTGCTCCTAGGTTAGAAATTTCTACAGAGCTCAATACCTCAAATTTAGTTCTGAAATTTTTACCATATGTAGACGATACATAAATGAAGTCCCAGTAAAAATCGCATAAATTCTCGAGTTTTAGAACTACCTCAACAAAAATCCCTAAAATCAGCCAGGTACAAGATTTCTATTCTGCAGAATTTCAAAACTAAGTTATTCCTATAAAAATTTACATGATTCATCAAGGGTTTATCATGAACTCTCTCAAAACTCATTGAACAAGGGTTTTCATGGTCTCTAAACTCAAAACCCTATCTTAAAGTATGAAATTGAACACTAAAACTATGAGATTAAGAACAAGGAATCATGTATTTACCATGTAGAGCTTCAATTCAAGCCTAGCACACTCACCACCTTGACTTTCTCCTTATTTTTCTCCTTTTCTTCTTTTCTATTCTTGCCGTTCTCTGATTCTCTCTCTCTCTCTCTCTCTCTCTCTCTCTCTCTCTCTCTCTCTCTCTCTCTGATATTTAGAAGCAGTGGAACCGATAGAAATAACAGGAGCGTTGATCTTTTCCCCCTTTTTGTTTTATTAGTCTATCAAGCAAAAATCATTTTGTCTAGGTGCGTCCATGTGTTATTGTGTGATCCAAAACCAATTAAAAAAAAATCAAGTCTAAAACTCACACGTTTAGCTAGAACTCAACATGTACACCAATTATAAAATAATTAAGGATTCAGGATATTACAATAACTGTCATACAAGACGTGCCCACAGGTATTTACAACATATACAAGCTCCAAAAATAGGCACATAACCAAAAGAGTCAAAAAGCTAGACTACTATATCAACAACTCCTGTCTAGACTCTGTAGTGGACCCACGTGTCGTCACGTACCTGAAAAGAAAACACTGTGGGGATGTGAGCTATCAACATGCTCAGTGAATGTTCTTATCCATAATAAGAGAAGCAATATTGACAAGCGCTATAAAATAGTTTGAACAACAATATTCAACTCGTCAAATAACCATTTCATTAATACACCGGTAAATTTATAGGCTCTCGGTCATGACTATAACAACACCAACATAGTACTTGTAACGCCACTGAAGCAATATTCAAAATCACGCCACTAAGGCAAGATATTCATGCCACTAAGGCAATACTTGTCATGCCACTAAGGCAATAGCATCCACGCCACTAAGGCCATATTTATAACGCCACTAAGGCTATGATCATATTCTCGCTTAGGATACATAAAACATCAACTCAAGCCGAACAATAACTTTTTCAATACAAAACATAACTTTACACAATGTCTCATCTCTGGCTATAAAAATAAGTACACCCACCTCGAGGTCAAGCCAAAAAGGTACCAACACGAGCTCACTCCCTACGTGGAGTCGCGGTGCTCATCGCTGCTTCCGAACCTAGCATACAGCACATAAATCCATACATGTGAGTATTAGTATAGAAATGCCCAAAAAGTTAAACACCAGCAACCATTTTCTCTATACTCTCTCCTTAACTAAGTATCTCAATTGATTTCCACTTCTCTGATACAAGTTCTGACAGTTTAAGTTGCAGTTCAGCATCTAGCATATAATTCCTACATCTAGACATCCAGTTTTAGCATCTAAATTCCAATTTCCAGCAGCTATACACAATTTTAGCACCAAAAGTACACATTTTCTGCAACTAGGTTCACATTGGCAGCATATAGAATCAAATTTCAGGACATAACAAGTAATTCTTGCACTTAATATACTCTTTTCAACTATGAAACCACACATTCAGCACCTGTTCCCTAGTTTCAGCACCTCAGAGATTCATTTTTCCAGCAAAATCACATTCCTAACAACTGTAGATGTACGTTCAAACCTTGTTAATCCACTCCAACTAGATAATCAGATAACATACATTAATTTCACCAAATAAAGTTCAGTTTAAGCATCTAAGAAATTCATTCCCAGCACCAAAAACCTGTGTTTGAGTTCTTAAAAGAATACATGTTTTTCTTTATTCAAATCGTACACAAACCCTAGAGTTAATTAGAGAGAGATGTAAACAAATCATAACACACCCAAATTAAGAAGAAGACAATTAGAGCACTTACCACAAACCTAATTCCTTTTCTCTCTTTTTTTCTTCTCTTTCCCCTCTTTTCTGTTTGCCTCTTCTTCTTCTGCGTTTCTATTTCTAATCTCCCTTGTTTGCTTCTTTTTTTTTGTTTTGTTTGGTTTTCTCTCTCCTCACCCATGTATATCATCAAATACACTAACACCTCATTGAGGACTCCACATGCACACCAGCACAATGAACTCTTTTTTTTACAGTTACATCCTTGTAGTTTAGGAAAATCACTTGTAAACCCTCACAGACATATATAATTAATTTAACTCTACTTTATGTTCTACTTTTATTATAAGAGCAGGGTCTCACAATTATCCTCCCGTTAAAAGAATTTCGCCCCGAAATTCACTTACCTTGTGGAAACAGATGTGGATATTGAGCTCTCATACTTTCCTCAGTCTCCCAAGTTGCCTCCTCAACCGCGTGACTCCTCCGCAAGACTTTCACCAATGGGATAGTCTTATTGCGCAAAACTTGATCTCTGCGATCTAAAATTTCCACTCGCTGCTCCACGTAAGTTAGATCATCTTTTAGCTCTATCGGCTCGGAAGTCAACACATGAGACGGATCCGCAATATACTTCGTAACATGGAGACATGAAACACATCATGAAGTCGGCTCAACTCCGGGTGGCAATGCCAAGCGATACGCCGTAGACCCAATCCGCTCAATGATCTCATACGGCCCAATATATCGTGGACTCAACTTGCCTTTCTTTTTGAACCGCATAACCCCTTTCCATGGTGACACTCGAAGAAATACCCAATCACCTACTGCGAATTCTAGATCCCTCCTGCGCTTATCCGTATAACTTTTTTGGCGACTTTGTGCAATTTTCAAGCGATCACGAACAACTTTAATTTTATCAACAATGACTTGAACCAACTTTGGTTTCGACAACCACCTTTCCCCAACTTCACTCCAACATATAGGAGTTCTACACGTCCGACCATATAAAGCCTCATAGGGTACCATCTATGTAGCACCGACACTCCAAAAGGGCGCCATGTCCACATATTGGACACGGGGACACGGCGGGGACACGCCCAAATACGTATTGGACACGCCACGTGGCGTGTCCAATAGTTTTTATTATTTTTTGATAGGGGACACGGCGGGGACACGGCTGGACACGCCACGTGGCGTGTCCAATAGTTTTTATTATTTTTTGATAGGGGACACGGCAGGGACACGGCTAGGGGTCAAAATGTAATATTTTTAAAATTTGTGGGGGTTAATATGAAATTATTCAAAACATTTGGGTTAAACTGTAATTTTTCCTTTGAAAAAAATTTATACAATTTGTGAAATTATTCATATATAATGGTTCATAATTTTATATATATATATGTACATATGTTTATTTTTTATTTATTTATACACGTGGCGTGTCCCCTGCCGTGTCCGTATCCCCATTTTTTTGGAATTGTCGTGTCCTGTGTCCGTGTTCGTGTCCGTATCCGTATGCGTGTCCGTGCTACATAGGGTACCATGCCAATGCTAGATTGATAGCTATTATTATAAGCAAATTACATCGACATATAAGCATCCCAGCTGCCTTTGAAGTCCAATACACAAGCACACAACATATCCTCCAAAATTTGAATAGTCCGCTCAGATTGCCCATCGGTCTGAGGGTGAAAAGTTGTACTCCCTCCGTCCCAAAATGTTTGTCCGGTCCGCAAAACGGAGTGTTAAAAATAATACAATTTTTGCAAGAAAAAATCAAAAGTTTTTTAACAACTAAATAGATATCAATGAGTATTTTTAATTTATGAAAAAAGTTTGAATTTTTTCTTGAAAAAATTGCATTATTTTTAACACTCCGTTTTGCGGACCGGACAAATATTTTGGGACGGAGGGAGTACTAAACTTCAAAGTAGTACCCATAGCTTGTTGCAAACTCGGCCAAAATCTGGAAGTAAATCTAGGATTCCGATCAGCAACAATCGACATACAATTTAGCATACCTATCAATCGTATAGGTCATATTAACAGGTAGAAAATGAGCGGACTTCGTCAATCGATCCACAATCACCCAAATAGAATCATAGCCTTTTTTAGAACGAGGAAGTCTGGTCACAAAATCCATCGTAATATGCTCCCACTTCCACACAGGAATAGGAAGAGGTTGCAATAAACCTGCAGGTCGTTGATGCTCGGCCTTTACTTGTTGACATACCAAATATCGAGCCACAAACTGAGCTATCTCCCTCTTCATCCCAATCCACCAATAGTGCTCCCTAAGATTGCGATACATTTTTGTACTACCCGGATGCATAGTATAAGCTGAACTATGTGCCTCTTCCAAAACCTCTCTCTTCAAAGCTTGGTCTCTAGGTACACACAATCGATTTTCAAATAACAATAACCCATCCCGAATAACAAAGTCTGTCTGCGTCCCATCTTTCACTCCATCTATAAATTTCTTCAACTTCCGATCTCGATATTGAATCTCCCGAATCCAATCAATCAATAGAGGTCTCACTCTAAAATGAGCTATCAAAGCATTAGTATTTGTCAAGGCTAACTCCACACCCATCAAAGTTAACTCGGTAAAAATATCAACACGAGTACATTGAACACATGCTAATCTACCTGAAGATTTTCTGCTCAGAGCATCTGCCACAACATTGGCTTTCCCTGGATGGTAGTGAATACTGCAATCATAATCGTTAATTAACTCCATCCATCGTCTCTGTCTTAAGTTCAAATCCTTCTGTGAAAATAAATACTTCAAACTTTGATGATTGGTGAAAATCTCACAAGCTTTGCCATGTAAGTAATGTCTCCACAACTTTAATGCAAACACAACTGCCGCTAACTCCAAATCATGAGTTGGATAATTGCGTTCATGGTTCTTTAATTGTCTTGAAGCATAAGCAATTACCTTTCCGCGCTACATCAACACACATCCCAAACCTTGGTGTGAAGCATCACTATAAATTACAAAGTCTCCCACGCCCGAAGGAATAGTCAAAACTAGAGCTGTCACCAATCTAGCCTTCAACTCCTGAAAGCTCTGCTCACAAGCACTAGTCCACTCAAATTTTACTGCTTTCTGAGTCAATCTGGTTAATGGTCTAGCAATCACTGAGAAGTCCTTAATAAATTGACGATAATAGCCCACCAAACCCAAGAAACTTCGGATCTCAGAAACGTTCGTTGGGCATTCCCATTTTACTACAGCTTCCACCTTCGCAGGATCAACACAAATTCCATCTCTAGATATCACATGCCCCAAGAAAACCACCATATCCAACCAGAACTCACATTTGCTTAACTTTCCAAACAATTGTTTTTCTCGTAGAGTCTGTAATGCAATGCGTAGGTGTTTCATATGTTCCTCCCTGCTTCGTGAGTATATCAAGATATCATCAATAAAGACAATTATGACAAGTCAAGATTATGCTGAAATACCCGATTCATTAAGTCCATAAAGAAATCATCCGAGACGCTCAGCTTTTCCACCGAGAAATTTATCAAACTGGGTCGAAGCTCCAACGCTCCGAGAATGATAGATAGTTACAAACTGGCCGAGGCCTCATCCTCACTCGGCCATACCACCGAGAATAATAGAGAAAATTGAAAACCGGCCAAAGCCTCGTCCGCTCGGCCATTCCACAAAGAATGATAAACATACTTACAAACCGACCGAAGCCTCATCCGCGCTCGGCCATACCACCGAGAATGATAAGGATATTTACAAACTGGTCGAAGCCTTGTTTGCGCTCAGCCATGCCACCGAGAATAATAAAGATATTTTTTGAAACCGGCCGAAGCCTCATTCGCTCGGCCTTTCCACCGAGAACAATAAACAACTTTACAAACCGGCTGAAGCCTCACTCGCTCAACCGTTCCACCGAGAATGATAGAGATATTTATAAACCGGCCGAAACCTCGTTTGCTCGGTCGTTCCACCGAGAATGATAAACTTTACAAACCGACCGAAGCCTCACTCACTCGGTCGTTCCACCGAGAATGATCAACAAATTTATAAACCGGCTGAAGCCTCGTCCGCTCGGCCGTTCCACCGAGAATGATAAAGATATTTATAAACCGGCCGAAGCCTCGCTCGCTCGGTCGTTCCACCGAGAAACTTGACTAATTTTCAAATTAAGTAAACAGGCCGAAACCGCAAACGTTCGGCCATTCCACCAAAATTATCAGCTTGACAAATTAATTAAATAGGCCGAAGCCACAAACGTTCGGTCATTCTACCGAAAAACATGATTAACTAATTAAACAGGCCGAAACCGCAAATGATCGGCCACTAGCATTCGAACTTAAATTCAGCCAAATATATACTTTAGTTTAAACAGGAGGCCATAGCTCCAACTTCTTGTGCTCGGTGCTTTTTTTAAAAACTTCCGGCTACATCGTGCCTTGTGGTTGCTCTAATTTTCTTTGAATGCATGCTCTTTTTCCAACACTTTTTTAAGTCTTTTATCGTAAAACCGAGTCTATCACACCATCCATCTAGCCCCCACTTCAGGTTAGGCTGGACTCGTCGGGGCAGTTTAATTCAAAGTGATGGAAAAAATGTAACTCTAAACCGAGTATGATAAACAAGTTTACTAACCGTCTGAAGCCTCAGTTTTGCTCGGCCATACCACCAAGAGCCTAATTAATTAAAAAAGTAATTTACACAGGCCGAAGCCGCAAACGTTCAGCCATTCCACCGAAAAAACTTTGATTAATTGTCAAATTAATTAAACAGGCCGAAGCCACAAACGTTCGGCCATTCCACCGAAATGATCACTTTGACAAATTAATTGAACAGGCCAAAGCCGCGAGCGTTCGGCCATTCCACCGAAAAAAATTTGATCAATTGGAAAATTTAATTATACTGGCCAAAGCCGCATTTGTTCGGCTATTCTACCGAAAAAACTTAATTAATTTGAGAAATTAATTCAAACAGGCCAAAGCCACAAACGTTCGGCTATCCCACCGAAAAACTTGATTAATTTGAAAATTAATTCCGATAGGTCGAAGCCGCAAACGCTCGACCCTTCCGACACTAAAACTCATGAGAACTCGTAAGAACAAAAACGAATCAACAATAAAACCGCTTCGCGGCACTTCCGGCCGACTCAAACAACAAAAAATTATGCTTTCAAAGCCGTTATAGAACATACCAGCAAGATCAGAGTCTGATAATTGCAAACCAACGCCGCGATTGAATCCGGCTCGTCGAAATAATTGAAATCGACTACTCATACGTCGAAAACGGAGTCGTATCGGGCCCGAAATCGCGAAAATACAAATCTGGAATATTCAAGGGAATATTCCTTGCTGACTGGACGCTGACTCATCGTTGACCAACCACGTCAGCATTGACCGGCTGAAGTGGCACCCCAAAATGTACCGACTTTGATGATGTGGCAGACACATGGCGATGACGTGGCTGCCATGTGGCGATGACGTGGCTGCCACATACCCAAAACACACGCATGGCACATGATGGCACACGCCCAGCACATGCCTTCACACGTAGTCAACGCGCCGCCTTTGACCGGCGCGTGTGGGCCACCCGTTAACTTTCCGGCAACGTGCTACTCAGATCCGTGATCGTCTCGGCGAGGCGAACAAAGCCCAGTGGTCAAAACTCATGTCCGATTACGTTTTACAGCATCGACTGCCAAAAAACCCCTTCGGTTGCTCTTTTCCGGCGGTCGAACGGCTCGTGAGCCCTCATCTGACGTCCGCCGGTGATGCTCCAACCTGTTCCGAACTCGTCTCGACGAGACGAACAAAACCTCGTGATCAAATCTTATTTTTGATGACTTTTTTCCCGGACCGCCTTTGAGTCGCTACTCCGCCACCGTCCACCGCCATTCGAATGGCTCCAAAACCTAACTCCGGTGACGAAGCTTGACGGCAAAACCACCAATGAGCTCGTCAGTGGTGGACGCACCACCCTTGCTGGTCCGATCAATTTTTGGACGGCCGGATCCAAATACCCCAGCCGTGGCAGTTTATCCCATGCTGTTTACAAACAGCTCAAACAGACGCCGAGGCTCCGTCCATCGCAGCCTGTCCGCGCCGCTTTACATCCCACAAAACCCAGCCCCAATTCCATCAAGAGTCTCAGAAAACCAGCCGAAATATCCCCGGCAACAGCACCAATTGTGGTGGGGTGGTTTCCGTCGGACTCCTTCGGATCTCCCCTCCGCTGCTCCGCTGCGTACCTGCACCAAGGTGCGAGGCGGTGGGCCGCCTCTTGCCCCTCCGACAAGCTAGTCAGTATACTGGAGAGAGAGAATATTGTAGTAGGGTCTGAGATTGTGTACCTTTCTTAGGGTTTATCCTCTCCTATTTATAGACAAACATACTTGCTCTCCAAGTTAAGTGTGCACGGCACATGATCAAACCAGCCCCAACTCTGGAGTGTTCTAGAAGCTTCTAGAACCGACTGGAGGAATCTCTACGCAGCCCCCGCCCGGGTCGAACCGACCCTCAACCGGCCCATTCGCCCGACCCGAAGGTTCAGTCATTGGGCTCGCGAACTAGGCCTCTGACACCGGTTGGCTTCCCTTCGGTTCGGTCCACCTCTTCTCAGCTCAACCCACTACACGCACAGGGCCTAGGTCCAAACCACGTGCACGAGTCCAACCCGTCACACTCGTCTCCTAGCCCCGCTGAATCAACCTATGGGCCAACCCGTGGTCCAACTATATTCGGCCCACCACAATCTTTTAACATGAAAGGGGCAAGAATACCTTTTCGATCGTCAGAAACACTCATGACATCAAAAATAGACTCCATCCTCTTTAGCCACTCCTCCGCTTCCAATGGTTCCATACCACCAGAGAATATTGGAGGTTGAAGTTTCATAAACTATTCATGGATTGCATTACGCGACTGATTTGATGAGCTTGCTTGTGCACACATTTGAAACTCAATAAACCGTGCAAGAGCCTGCATGATATCTGATTGACTTTGAGTACTAGGTTCACCTTGACCCGCTTGACCCCCTGAATCTTTCTCCTGAACATCCATAACTTTATCTGCCATTGAACTCAAGATAAGCAACAAATATCATTGCAGTTCAATATTTATCACGCATGCAAAGATAAGCTAACCACCAACTCAACTGACTCCCTATGGTCCACTGCAAGTTCTAAACTCCAAAATGTCTACAGAACCTAATAACCATAAGCTCTGATACCAAAAATTGTCACACCCCATCCCGGAAAACACCATGGTAAATTATTTTCCAAATGGGATGGACAAACGCCTGGCCCTGATCAAATGGTAAATAAAAACACCAGCCAAATGTCCAACACATAAAAACTTAACTTGCATATATACAGAAATAACAGTCATACAAGACGTGCCCACAGGTATTTACAACATATACAAGCTTCAAAAATAGGCACATAACCAAAATAGTCAACCAGCTAGAATACTATATCAACAACTCCTGTCTATACTCTGCAGTGGACCCACGTGCCGTCACGCACCAGAAAAGAAAACACTGTGGGGGTGTGAGCTATCAACATGCTCAGTGAATGTTCTTATCCATAATAAGAGAAGCAATATTGACAAGTGCTATAAAATATTTTGAACAATATTCAGCTCGTCAAATAACCACTTCATTAATACACCGGTAAATTTATAGACTCTCGGTCATGGCTATAACAACACCAACATAGTACTTGTAACGCCACTAAGGCAATATTCATAATCACGCTACTAAGGCAAGATATTCACGCCACTAAGGCAATAGCATCCACGCCACTAAGGCAATAGCATCCACGCCACTAAGGCTACGATCATATTCTCGCTTAGGATACATAAAACATCAACTCAAGCTGAACAATAACTTTTTCAATATGAAACATAACTTTACACATTGTCTCATCTCCCGCTAATAAAAATAAGTACACCCACCTCGAGGCCCAGCCAAAAAGGTACCAACACAAGCTCACTCCCTACGTGGAGCCGCAGTGCTCATCGCCGCTTCCGAACCTGGCATACAGCACATAAATCCGTACATGTGAGTATTAGTATAGAGATGCCCAAAAAGTTAAACACCAACAACCATTTTCTCAATACTCTCTCCTTAACTAAGTATCTCAATTGATTTCCACTTCTCCGATACAAGTTCTGACAGTTTAAGTTGCAATTCAGCATCTAGCATATAATTCCTACATCTAGACATCCAGTTTTAGCATCCAAATTCCAATTTCCAGCAGCTATACACAATTTTAGCACCAAAAGTACACATTTTCTGCAACTAGGTTCACATTGGCAGCATATAGAATCAAATTTCAGCACATAACAAGTAATTCTTGCACTTAATATACTCTTTTCAACTATGAAACCACACATTCAGCACCTGTTCCCTAGTTTCAGCACCTCAGAGATTCATTTTTCCAGCAAAATCACATTCCTAACAACTGTAGATGTACGTTCAAACCTTGTTAATCCACTCCAACTAGATAATCAGATAACATACATTAATTTCACCAAATAAAGTTCAGTTTAAGCATCTAAGAAATCCATTCCCAGCACCAAAAACCTGTGTTTGAGTTCTTAAAAGAATACATGTTTTTCTTTATTCAAATCCTACACAAACCTTAGAGTTAATTAGAGAGAGATGTAAACAAATCATAGCACACCCAAATTAAGAAGAAGACAATTAGAGCACTTACCACAAACCTAATTCCTTTTCTTTTTTTTTCCTTGTCTTCTCTTTCCCCTCTTTTCCGTTTGCCTCTTCTTCTTCTGCATTTTTGTTTCTAATCTCCCTTGTTTGGTTCTTTTTTTTTGTTTTGTTTGGTTTTCTCTCTCCTCACCCATGTATATCATCAAATACACTAACACCTCATTGAGGACTCCACGTGCACACCAGCACAATGAACTCTTTTTTTTACGGTTACATCCTTGTAGTTTAGGAAAATCACTTGCAAACCCTCACACATATATAATTAAATTAACTCTACTCTATGTTCTACTTTTATTATAAGAGCAGGGTCTCACACTACATTTGTAAGGTACCCTAAGGTTTAGGCATTTTCATAGGGTACTTTCATATGGTACCATAGGGTTTGAGGTTTTAGGCACTTTCATGAACTTTCAATTACTAGTTTTGTAGAAAGGGTATTTTAGTAATCATGCAGCACACTTGTCCTTATGTTTGTTTGTTAGTTAAAATGGATGGATAAGAGTGAGTCGATAAAGAATTAAAGAAATAAAATCTGAGTTAATGAAAGTGCCTAAACCCCTAGAATACGCTATGGAAAGCTAGGACACCTACAAAAAAGCAAAATATTACCCAATGGATGATTTGCAATCTCAGTTGTGTGATGCCCAAATAATCCACTTCAACTTCGAGTTTTTTTTACACTCTCTTCTAGTGCCAATTTAAGTCCATTTCTCAAAGCCCAAAGTTCGGCCATGATGCCCGAGTGTCCACGCATGTCTTGTTTGAAACCCCCTAACCATCTGCCATTGTGATCGCCAATGTTTTA
The DNA here is from genome assembly GCA_018127125.1 of Rhododendron griersonianum. Lineage (NCBI taxonomy): Eukaryota > Viridiplantae > Streptophyta > Magnoliopsida > Ericales > Ericaceae > Rhododendron > Rhododendron griersonianum. The sequence continues at coordinate 30,875,920 of CM030793.1, forward strand.
AAAACTGGACCGGTGAGCGAACCGGAAAGGGGACCGGGTGGATGGGTCATCGGTTCAACCGCGGTTGAACCGGAATCGAACCGTGATGTCACAATTATGTAATAAATACATTAATAGTGTGAAAAAAACTAAAAAATTGAATATACAAAAATATTTTTGTAAGAAAAAGTCTGAATGTGTATGTATCTCTGTTTTTTGAAGTGGAAGAGAAGAAACTGGGCTAATGTAAGTGCTTTCGTGAATCCCACATCGGTTAGAAAACAATAGGGAGCAAAACTTTCATCTATAAAAGCATCCTAAGGCTACCATTTGTTCCTGGAAAAGGTTAAAACTTTTAAAAGAACTAGCTAGGCCCACGTGCCAGCTGTTCTCAGTTCTTTTCAGTGCCCAAAGCGGAGTAATCGGTATACCCAAGCGGTTTTAACGAAAGAGACCGGTTCTGGAATATAGACGATTTTGTAGTTGGTCCAGACCGGAGCAAGGGCCGGTTGACGGTTCAACCGGTCCAACCGGCCGGTCTGGTCCAGTTTTCAAAACATTGATGATCGCATAGTAATCCGCCCAAAGAAGCTTTGCCTGTGTAGGAGTGGAATGCTCCGTCAGTATTCAGTTTAGCACAATTTCATGCGAGGGGTACCCAACCAACTAGGATTGAGTCCCTTTTGTTACTGACCCGATGATACTCTATAAAAGACTCACTCTGTATGCGTGTTGGACACCCAAAACAGGTATCCTAGCTTTTCATAGGGTACCCTAAGGGTTTAGACACTTTCATAGGGTTTTAAGGTGCGCTTTCCTATTATAGGGTTGTACTGGTTTAGGCACTTCCATAGAATACCCTAGGATTTTAGGCATTTTCATATCCTATCCTAGGGTTTAGGGTTTTAGGCACTTTCATAGGGTACCCTAGGGGTTTCGGTACTTTCATTAACTTTCAATTACCAGTTTTACAAAAGGGTATTTTAGTAATCATGCAGCACCCTTGTTCTTATGTTTGTTTATTAGTTGAGATGGATTCAAAAAATTCATATCGTTTTGTAGATGTGCAAGGAAGTCCTCAGTGGTACTCATCTGCTTGCTTGCAAGATTCTTCATGAAGTTGTAGATTTTGACATCCTTTAGGTTGCACAAAAGATCGACAAAATTTGGCTCCTGGAGTTTCCAATATTCTCCTTCTTCCGAATTGTTATTAAACTGAGAATTATGAAATTAGCATGTCACAAACGAGTATAATAAGTTTACGACAAAATGAAATTTAACAGAAAAAACAGCAGTCCACAATATTTGTATTGAACAACTCACTTTTTTTGCATGGATGTTATCAATACTGATGATCAGAGTCTTGATATTCGGTGAATGCCTCAGCAAGTGGCTAAATCCTGGTAGCTCTCCATTCGTCAAATCAGTCTGTATCGCTAGGCATGAAGCATCGGAGGACAGGCAGTTTAGACTTCGCTCCTCTTTACGGCAAATAGCCTGGCCATTTGTAGGCAGGAAATTACACAGTAAACAGAAAAGTCAGAAGTTTTATGAGAGAATATTCAGGGGCCTTCCCCACCACACGTTCTTGTGGGGGTCACATACTTTCAAGTGGAACCTACAATAATTTGCGGTGGTGAGTCGCTACTGAATAATTTTTCAATTAAATTTCACAACAGTATACTAAAACTGATTTTGACTGTCAAAGGACTCGATGTATGTACCTGAATGTAGCAGCTACACAGTCTAAGATATTTAACACGGTGGACGTAATCAAGAATCTTGCAAATGGTATTTTCCTTTTCCGCTTTTTATTGACCACAGTTCACTTTGTTACAACCAAAAAGCTTGCACTTTCAAGCGATAGAATTCCGCTGAGGAAATAATACTTCCTAGACATAGTTGTAACAAGTTCAAGCGAAGCAATACGACCACCAATTGACAGCCTAGAATTTGAAGAGCCTTGGTCACTTTCATGTATCTTTAAGGTCTTCATTCTACTCCCACAATACCTATAGACAGCAAGGTCGGCAGATCTTTGGCAATTCGTCAGAGAAAAGGATTCAAGAATTGGAGTAGACTTAATCAAATCATTAATCTCCCCTCCAGAAAAGTAGACCTGCTCAAGTGAGAGCGTTTTAAGGAAACAGAGATTAAACTTGACCGGAAAATGTATCTCACATCTTATAAGTGACAAAATCATCAGTGATGTTGTGCTGAATAGAAAGTGTGGCAACCTGTAAAATGCGGATAGAGATGAAAAATCAAGATTCAGATCGTCGACGTTGCAGGTTTTAGCAAAGTAAATCCCTGAATCCACATGGTGAGTTTCTGCATCGGGTTACAGGAAAGTGAGGCTAAACTTGTGAATTGTTGGACCCTTGTGAAGAAGCAAGGACTGGTTGATAAAAGCTACTTCTTTAGATCTTGACATTTTCAATGGGGAAAACTTTAAGCAAGGGACATACAACCACATGTATCACCACCTCTTTGCAAGAACACTTGTCCTGATCACATCCTTCATCGTTAAGTATGACAGAATGTGGTGAAGCAAAGGTTCCGACTAACTTGTGTTTTAACACATAGTTGCATACAAACATTTGCATGTATATAAAAACTCTGATGCACTTCATTAGAAAACTCAAGGACAAAAGTTCTCTTGTAATTCCGTCACCCGACAGAGAGTACTTTTTCAAATCAAATAGACAATACATACCTTCGAATACTAGTTTCTCAACAGTAGTTATGATCGCCTTCTTTCTCTGGTTTAGCAGGAAAAAAAAATTATGATTGCCTTCTTTCGATACTCTCTTCTCCAACAACTTAATTAGTTAGTCCAGTACTGAAAGGCCAGAAACACTGAGCACTTATACATATAGCCAGCAAAATGGTTTGACTTCCCTACGGCAGCTGGCGCTTTGGTTCCCTAAATGCTAGTAATTACTTGACTGTGGTGCATGAATGAATTTTGATCCCATGCCACAGGTTATGAGTACCCACAGTTCTGGGAGCAAATCCAATGAACAGGTGACTCTTTCTTTCTTCCAGGATAGTTGGCCAGCCCTTCTCTTTCTTCTTCTTGCTTAATTGCACACATCTCAGAGGGTTAATTCCCTTACCCTAGGGTCTATACTCAGCGTAAGCCAGCTACTCGAGTTACAAGTCCAGATTCACTCGTCAAAACTCCGTCCAACATGAGTTTGTTACTTAAAACAAACAAAACTAAAAAATCTTACAAGTTTGTTAAGCTTTTAAACCAAATTACAACTCGTTTGAGGTCGGCTCGTCCCAACTGAAATCGAGTACTAGTCAATTAGGTATGAGCTGGAATAAAAAAAGGTGGAGTTAAAGAGGTTGTTACTCAAAGTTTTTAGCTTGGGTACAAAAAGGAGATCGAATTAAGAGAAAACAAAAGGAGAATTCATCGGACTCTGTTGCATTATCAGCAAACAAGAGCCTGAACAACTATCAAGGAGGAAGTGCACCAGTTTAACAGCACACGACTTGAGGAGGCTCCTAAGACAATGGAAAGATGACCGCTGAAAAGCCCAGAAGTTTTCTCCATCTCATATTCCATCAGCCATCAATCATTGAGCTGAGGTGCATCGAACAATTTATATCAAACGCAATTCAGAAAACGAGAAAAATCACAAAGTGGAAAGAACAAAGAATGGGTGGGTGAACCTACATAAAGAAAGGAATTAGTGAAAGGCTGTATGTGTATATCAAGCATCTCCAGATTGGGGGAATTTCTCAGTAAGCTAGCAATCCCAGGGAGGTGCCACCTTGTCAGTATCGTCTTAAGAACTAAACGCCTCCAATTCATGGATGGGCAAGAACTTCTGATCAACTCCCATATTGTGAAAACCTACGCAGATTGGAAAAGATAACTTAGAATATTGAAGATTTATAACAGAACTTGGTTACTACTCTAACACACCAATCCGAAAAGAGAACAATAGAGGTGAACATCACATCACATGTAAAGCTGACTGTGAAATATCACATCACATGTAAAATATCTTAGAAAACGTAAATTAGGCAACGAAAAAAATTGCTACTCAGTGATGATGAATGTGGACCATCCATGTGATCTCCATGAAGGGTATTGTCCACCACGGTTCAGGCCCGTGAGGGGACATGTGGGCCAATAAGAGGCACTTGGCCCACCCTTCCATTCAAAATAAGCCTTGTTGACAAAGGCTAGCTGGATAGAGAATGGTGCTCGCAAGTAAATGTGCCTCTACGATGAATTTACAGTTTTCACACAAATTCAGTTTTCCAGTTAGTAATACAGTTAACATTCTCTATGGCTCCATCATGAAGTGAGCCACAATAGCACCTTAAGGTACTCTGAAAGGCAGATGTTCATGAGCGTCAATACAAAATTAAAGATATTCACCATACAATACAAAATTAAAGATATTCACCATAGAATTCAGGTGTTCAACGATTCCTATAGCCAAAACACAATCTATATGAAACAAATTGTTTCCTGTCACAGTAAATGTTTTAACTTCAAAAAGTAGAGAATTCAAAAGAAAAGATTAAGTTTCTGAAGAAAAAGTAGAGCATAAATGTGAACTTCACTAAGGAGAGACACCATACCAGGATAGCCCTATTAAACAGTGTAAAGACCTCGGCATCATATAGCTGCTCAAAAAGCATTTTGACCCTACGATATTCACCACGAGCACAATTAAAAAAATCATTGCCGAAACATTAATACACTATACAGATCCGTGCGCTCTATCCCTGAGATATTTGGCGACGTTACATTTGGGCAAGAAACTTCTAGCCTTGAACTGTCATGGACGATGATTGAAATATTATCTGGTTGTCCAGTGCTCGAGAGTTTGTTCTTATACGAGTGCTACGGATTGCAAAAGCTGGACTTCACATCTTTAAATCTAAAGAATGTGGTGATTGAGCTCAGCTAACTTCAGCTCTGTAAGAAAATCACTAATGCAAACGACGTTGGACAACTTATGGTAACCTTCGGGGCCAGAGTTACCACATGCCTTGAAATCAAGTTCGAGACTTTCTTTCTCAGAGCAAAACGAATCCATGTATCAATCTCATTAGCAAACTCCAATTGGCCAGGTGTTAACCATAAGTTGAGCTCAAGCTTCAGACAGAATCTATGAATATCAGAGCACTGATGGAGAATAAGTACATGACGAATAAAGTTAATCAACCTCTCTTCATCTACTGTGTCTTCGTAATCGACCTCGCTGCATTCGTGATACAAGCAAACATCGAAATCAAGGTTGTGTTGTGATTGTAAGTCCAGAGGTTTCCTGTAACAACCCAGATCCTCAAGCACCACGATAAAAAAAAGACCACAATCTGTCTGTTATTCCAAAATTTTATAATTTACAACTATCTCCAAAGTAAATTAACAACAACCCACTCTCGCAACAACTCGGACAAGCTCGCAACACCGGCATCTGGCCCGCTAACCAACCTGCAAGCTAGAGTCCCAAGGACCCCAGGAGTGTGTGAGACATAATAACGTGTACAATATTAACATCAAATAAACTGCACAACACCAACCACCACATATAACACCAACCTCGAATATAACACATTCCACATAAATGGAACCACATATCCGGTCCTCCTCGGTATATGACGGGTGACGTACCACTTCACTAGCCTCACCACAGCCCATTGGCCAACATGTCTTCTGGCATAGCTTATTAGCCTAGTCACCCCGTCACATACCAAACAGTTCCACGACATACAGTCACCGCACATAATACAACCAACAAAAACCCAACATTAATATTGTACAAGAAATATGTATCTCACACTCACACTCAAATCGCCTTGCCACAATATGTACACCCCTCCACCGAGAACCACCAACTGAAATTGCTACGTTACGCATCACCGTGATCGAAGAATCACTGTTGTTTCCATCACAAACTCTCGCACAGAAGCTGTTGCTTCCTTTTTCCCCCAAAAGCTCCAAGACCCCTGTCATGGACTCATGGTTTTATTTCCTCACCACTCACCCTATACTTGACAGCTATCACATATCTATCCACATGCACACACTACACCTCTTAGACTCACCCTATACTTGACAGCTATCACATATCTATCCACATGCACACACTACACCTCTTAGAAGTTCTCCACGTGCACACACTCACTCTAACTTGACAACAAAGACTATTTGCATGCATTTTTATGTCCAGACAAATTAGTCCATGATATTTGTAGTAAAATAACACCATAATAAGACAACCCCAATATCTCATAATTATTATTAATTTCAAAAAAAAAAACCAAAATACAAAATTAAGGGTGTTACATTTCCAAATCTCCGAATGAGGACCGTCTTTACAGCATCTTCTGTTAGCAAAAGTGAGAGTATGTGGGCCAGTATTGGATCCAGCAAGCTGCTAATCCTATCAATTTGCCACTTTCAAATACTTATTTCTGCATCACTATTACTTGATCATCTTCTTCGCTTGAGGTGTAAAATAAGCTCTTGGTACATAAAACTAATGAAACCCTAAAAAACCCAATAAATGGGGGAAATGCTAATCTTGCATATTAACTGAGAAACATTGAATTAGAAAGAAAACCCAAAAAAATGCACAAAGCAGAAAGTGAGTTTCTTAAAGAGAAAAAAAAATCCTGGAAATTTGCGTAGTAACATTGAAATAAAAAGAAACCCAAAAAACCCCCCCACAAGGTATTAATTAAAAGTAGAGACTTAACGATGAAATGCAAGTCTGAGCTTTTGATAATGGAATAACCATTTCAAAGGAAGTGGGGAGCGAACGTAGATTTGACCAAATCAGACTATTTTTTCATTTCAATAGAGAATCTCAAAGGTGTGTCTTTACCTGTAGATTTCGGTAGAAAGGGTTTGATTTCAGTAGAACTGGCCAAATCTCTGTGGAGACCCCCCCATCACCGAAACATCAAAAATCACAAAGACCTATCCCTTGTCCTGCTTTTTTGCAAACCCTTCTTTCATCCTATGGGAATTGTTTATGGGTTCCCGCCATATATTCAGTCAGCTGTGCTATGCACAATAGCACAATAGCACAGATGGAGTTACACAGATCATCATGCATATAGAGTTGGACCTTGCTATTGACACAGATAAAGTACGCACGGATCGTGCACTGATCTCGATGTGGGGCCCACTACAGGTCCCACACAAACGATCCGAGATGTCCATTAACTTTAAAACATTTTTTCAGGGGCCCCCGAGAAAAATCAGTTCAATCCGATACCTAAAAAAACTCGAAAGGTAGTGTGTTTACTAGTGGATTTTGGTGAAAAGGGTTTGCTGTGAATAGAAGGAACCCTGCTATGGAAACAGACCACAGCCACTCAATCTAATCATCTAATTTTTCAAGACTGCAGCAACGATCAAAACTTTCTCTTGATTGCAAGACTCAGACAGATCTCTCTCTCTCTCTCTCTCTCTCTCTCTCTCTCTCTCTCTCTCTCTCTCTCTCTCTCTCCAGCAAACAAGAAGGTAAACTTTACATATCCTCTGTTTTTTTATGAGGAACAAAGTCTACAATCATGTACAATCATAGATGCTTATGAATTGGGGAAAAAAACCCTTGCGTTTTCTTGATTTGAACCGTTTAGTTCTTCTCTATGCCAGAGTTGTTGACTATTTGACATTTGGTGTATGTTTTTATGGATCTTTTGGATGATACACTTTATAAAATTCATTGGCTTAGTGTTTATAATTTGAAATATTAGTGTATGCTATTTTTCCTATATTTCTCATTTAAGTTCGCCTCCCTTCAAAAAGGCTTTCGCCTCACCTCTCGCCTAGACCTAGCAGACTTTATCGTCTCGGAGTGCCTTTCGCTCTTGACAACTATGGGTGTGGAATTGAAGTTTGGAAAATTTTCAAAAAAGCACCTTAACTTTTCATGGATTCTAAAAAAACACCTAGATTTTAACTAATGACAAAAAGATGCCTGAACTTACCATTCCATTAACAATTAGGCCCGCGCTGTCCAATTCTGTCAATTTGAAACGGATGGAGCTAACGGAAGGCCTTAACCTTCCTTTTTTCTCCTTCCAAAAATTACTTTTAACTCTTTCTTATTTTTAGTAGTAAATAAATATGCAATAAAGTTCTTTTTTTTCTTACTATTTATCAAAAATTACTTTAACCCCATTTTTTACTATTTACATAAATAACTTTAACACCCGTTCTTTTTTTTTTACTTTCAAATTTTACCTTCCCCTCTCTCCCTCTTTTTTTTAGAAATTGGACCTCACACTACCAATCAACTCCACAACCAACCGCCAAAGCCCTAACCCCATTTTCATAAATTTGAAATTACTTTAACCTCCTTTTTTTAATCTTCCTTTTTTTCTTTCTATTTTTCAAAAATTACTTCCCCTCCCCCCCCCTCCCCTTTTTAACCATTTACATAAATTACTTTAACCCTTCTTTTTTTACTTTCAAATTTTACCTTTCCCACTCTCTTCCTCTTTCTTTCTTTTTTTAAGAAATTCGACCTTATACCACCAATCAACCCCACAACCAACCGATAGGGGAATTTCGGATTTCTCCCCGAAATCCAAACCCTAAATCAAGTAGAGAAAAAAGAGCGTTTCAGTCGAGAGAGAGTGAGCGAGGGAGGGGACTGGACACAGAGAGAGAGATGGAGGCTGATTGGTGGAGGGGAGGGCGGATTTTCGCTGTGGAGAGAAAAGGGTGAGAGAGTGTGTGTGGGGTATATTTGAAAGTAAAAAACATGGGTTAAAGTTATTTTTGTAAATAGTAGTACAAAATGGGGTTAAAGTAATTTTTTATATATAGTAAGAAAAAAATTATTTCATATTCATTTATATACTACTTTAAAAAAAGAGTTAAAAGTAATTTTTGGAAGTAATAAGTATAAAAAAATAAGGAATGTGAAAAAAAAGAAGCTAAAAGTAATTTTGAATTCTGAAATTGGGACTTGGGCTTTGGCGGTTGGTTGTGGGGTTGATTAGTGGTGTGGAGTCGAATTTCTATAAATAAATAAAAAAGAGGGAGAGAGAAGGAGAAAGTAAAAAAAAAAAAGAAAGGTTAATGCCTTCCGTTAGCTCCATCCGTTACCAATTGACGGAATTGGGCGGTAGGGGCTTAGTTGTTAACGGAATGGTAAGTTCAGGTGTCTTATTGTCATTAGTTTAAAGTCTAGGTGTTTTTTTGAGAATCCATGAAAAGTTCAGGTGTTTTTTTGAAATTTTTCCATTGAAGTTCACCGCCTATTTGACATTGGGGTCAAACTTCAGGGTTTGTTTTTTTTTTTTGAAAATTTCCCAAATACCAAGGGGGGCTTAACGGATGAAGAACCCTTCAAAAACCTTAACAAAGTATCCTAAAGATTCTAGTACAAGTACCCATGGTATCAAATTAACAAACATATTCCCCACACATGACCTCTTCAGTCTATGCATTAAATTTCTTTTCCCAAGCGATCGAAATTGCACCACTTGTAGAACAACTTTAAATTAGGATATGTATGTAACTTGCATTTTATATGATGGAATGACAGTGGATAAACTTATATGTCTAAATATTTAAAAAGAGGTTACACACAACAATTAAGTGTCAAATCATTTATACAGTTCCTTCTTGCATGCTCACTACAAGGTCCAACATATAGCCAACAACCCTATAGGGCAATGAAGGCCAATCAACCATAGCAAAAATAGGTAAGATACGTGGACAACTTAAGGAACCTCAATATAACAAGTATCAAAAAAGGACTCCACAAGAAGCTGCTAAAAATAGGCTAATGCATTCAGAAAAGACAAGCATATTAGTATCGGGAAAAAAAAAAAAAAAAACAGATGAGTTCGAAGTTGGTACCTTAAGTTTCTTCTCATGGTCACAGTGGAGTTCTGCGGAGCATGTTGTGGATATTGTTTTAGTATCACAAAACAACAGGAAACTGATCAACTCAGCAACCAATCAGTTTTTTTAGTTCATAAGCTCTAAGTCATCCCTTGTAAGCACTATATCTCAGTTTTTATATCAACTTCAGCACTTTGGAATATGGATTTCAGCACCTATAACCTAAGAAGCATAGACATGGACACGAACACGGACATGACCCGACACATACACGCGGATATGTCATTTCTCTAAAAATTAGGACACGGACATATTGGGGATACTTAAAATAAAATAAATATATATATATACTATGTTTTATACCAATAAATATATTTTATACAAAACATATATTAGTGATATCATTTTTTGGGTAACAGTAAGTTCTTTTTTACTTTTGACATACAAAGCCTTAATAAAAGAAGTTGAATATGCTATGGCCGAAAGGATAGTCTTTTTTGTCCACAGAAGGTACTACTTTCGTGCTTTAAATGTTCAGGTCAATTTCAAGTTTCAAACAAAAAGGATACAGACATAATCCTAGATATCAACAACAATATGTATTCAAATAGAATCCTTTCAACAAGAGGGCATAAACATTAAAATATATGTTTCACATGTATTTTCCCGAATAACAGCCATCATGAAGGCATGACAAAATGTGATTCTAGCTCATCAATGAACAAAAATATGTTTCTACCTGCAATGCTTTTGACTCTAACTGTTGTCTCTTTGCCGTTCTCACAAGAACGGCAAAGTAGAAAGCCTCCATATCATATCTACACAATAAGAAAAGAGAGAGTAAATGAAGAACATTATGGCTTTGATGGAAGGGTGCAGAAATCAGAGATAAGTCATTGTTACAATTTTTTCCATGTTTCCTATAAGCTAGTGTGCTGATGTTACTTATTTCTATTATCTCTGAAAGATCAAGTATGTTTTTATGGCTCAGATAAACAAAAACAGCATGTCATTATGGACAAGACTTGCTGCATATAGGCTTCAGTTACACTCCATTGGCCTTTAAAAACTCAAGCTGACTTAGTTCAGAGTTACTCATTTGCGACTTCAAACTTACTCAGAAGGGCAAAGTATGGATTACCACCTTGTGGTTTGGCGCTTTTGCACAACACCTCCTTGACATTTAGAAATAACCAATTCCCCTCCTTGTGGTTTTGGACTAAAGTGCCAAGCTAACACCGTTAACGGAAATTGCTAAAATACTGTAATACCCTTTGTCTTTTTTAGAGAAAATAGGTAATAGGAGCAGATCAAACCAAGGTTCTGAATATGGCGTACATATATACTAGTACTAGTAGCAGTACAACCCCTTGCTCAACAAAACATTATTTAGACATTAACACAAAAAGAAATATGACAACGGAAGAATAAAATGAAGCCAAATCATATTAAAATATGTCAAAATGGGAGTAGTGCGATCACTGGTATAGTCGTATTACTAGTAGCAGTACAGCCCCTTGCTCTTCCCATTTTTTTCAGAGTTTGTTTCATCTCGCCAGTACTCGCTGGAAATCACCGGAACCGGTCGGTAACCGCCAGTAAATGCCGAGAACAGTACCATCGTCCTCCCTCAATCATTTTGATTGATACCGCCGCTGCCACCATCACCGGCGTCCGCCGTCGTAGGTGGTGGTGAGCATTTTCTAGGTTCAGGTAAATGAATATGAGTTTGACTTTGTTTAAGAAAGAAGATGAAGGAAAGGACACAATAGTCCTTTTACAGTTGATTTTGGATTTCTCGGTGGGGCTATGGTGGATGGTGGTTGGGTGGTGAATTTAATGTTCATAGTGATTTGGGGAAGAAGATGAATTACAGTTGATTTTATCTTTTTACTTTTGGAAAAAAAAATACAAAATTTTAAGCCATAAATGCAGTAGGAGCGCGTGAGGCACTCGAACCGTTAATTTGGATGGAATATTTAACCATTGCACTTTACTCCAAAAGCATAAGGAGGTGATTTGGCTATTAATAAAACACAGGGAGGTCATCTGCCAAATGACCAAACCACAGGGAGGTAATCCGTACTTTGCCCTACTCAGAAAGATAGATATCTAAGATTGAACTGAGCTTCTTCCCCAAAACCAGGTACTGAACCAGATTGAACGGCTTCCTCCAATGCCTACCAACGCTATTCGGAACAAAGAAATAAGAAATGCATAACGAATGATTTCTCACTTATTACAGAAAGCAACCCAAACAGCAGATAGATGCATAAATACCTCATCAGAGGTCAAGCGTCTTAGCTTATCACTGGCAATCTCTTCACAACGGACAGTGACAACCATGACCTAACTATCCAAAAGTGAGAAATTAATAATACAAGTCAATAGTAAGAACTGTGTTGTGCAAACCAATGCTATATATCAATCAAACTGCAAGATTAATGCATAACCTTGTGAGCAGGAAGGTCTACATCCCTATTTTCTTTTATAACTTTCCATATCTACTGAGCACTGAAAGAAAATCCTGAGCTAGGAACGCTGCCTCAGTTGAGCAACCTGCATAAAAGGACACAAAAGGCTGCAAGCCTGTGAATATCCCATAAAATCAGAAGTAACAACCACAGTACTATACACAGACACCCTCCACTTCATAATTGGATATCCAGATCTGTAAGCATAGGTTGGCTTTAACTTCTACTGGACATAGATTTCCTCAGTTTAAACATTCACAAATTTACCCTCTAAAATTTCAACCGGCATAACAAATAGATGCTAAATTGCAGGTTTGGCCTTTCTCCTTCTACCTACATCAAATTTGTTTGGGAATCCAAAGGAATTTTAGGACTTAAATTTACATAAATAATGTGAGAGAACTGCAATATGATTTTGCCAGCAAAAACCTAAAGGGAGCTGCTTTTTTTAGCAAGTGCTAGAATGTTGTGTTTCCAATGACGGCGTGGTTTTATTGTGGCTCAGTAATTTTCTTTGCTAAGAAAAACAAACTCACTGAAAAGGGATCAAAATATGTTGAAATCTGGAGGTTTTCACATCATAGAGCTGAACAAGGTAGGGGCATTGATTGAAGAATATATGCATTGAGAGCAAATATAGAGATGATTTATCAACGACCTAGAGAAACATGCTCAATAGTGCTATTGGATAATTGAAAATCATAAGTTATATTAATGGAAACTTCTCTTCCTTCTCTTCGTAGCTAGATAAAGCAATGACCTCCACCTACGGGCCCAAAAAATATTGAGGTCAGAAGGAAAACTTGCACACCAAACATTGAGGTCAGAAGGAAAACTTGCACACCGAGAGAGAGAGAGAGAGAGAGTAATCTTGCATTGAAAAATTCACTAAGAGGGGTGTCCTTGTGAGCCTGGAATATGACCACTCTTCCAATCCCAAAACCATAAACACCCATTATCACTTTAAGGAAAAAAAGAAAAGCAGAAAATTAAGAAAGAGTCAATAATTGTTACATCCTCACAGAACTATGAGAAGATAATAACTGAAGGACACAAGAAAAAATAGAAACGAGAGTGGAAAAGTTCTGGCTTTGGGTCCGTAGTATCATTATGAGCTTTTGGATAGCATAACAGGAAGTGCACAAAACTGGAAAAGTCAAATTCTTATTGACTGCCATTGCATTGATGATGGTTTTCTGATGAGAGCTACATGAGCAAACACCACCAATGTTAGATATTTAGGCATTTAAGCTTATACAACAAGACAAGATAGAAACCAGGATAAGGCAATGACCATTGGAAGCTTTCGAAAGTTCTCACAGAGAGAGAGTAAACGTTTCTCCGAACTTCCAATGGAAATTGAGGTGTGTGCCGGATGAGCTGCATAAGGGGCAATAGAAGTCCTAAGATAAACCCGGCCAAGAATGGCAATTGGAAGGGCACGGAAGTTTGGAAAAGAGGCCTATTTGATGTGGTTCATTCGACTGTCCATTCAAGGGTAAATGAGAACTTTTTAGACAGAAGAATAGGATGTAGGATATCTTTTAACAGTCAAGTTTTCAGAAGTGTCGAACTTGAACAATTCTAGATTTTGTAGACTCAGCTTTTCATATATAGCTGATATAATTTTTAGTCTCCTTTCTATGCAGGGATAATGAAAATAAAGTCGTCATTATTACATATCTAACTCATAGCAAAACCTGTCTTCTAAAATCGAATGAAAAATTCCTATCCAAATTTATTTTTGTCAAGACCACACGCCATACATATAGGGCCCTTTGCCTAGCACCTGCGACTATGTTGGAAGCCACACAAAAATACTCAACAGGAAAGTTTTGGAAAATAGTTCGGGAAAAAAGAATATTTGTATGTACTGAATACTGCAATATTTCAGCTTTTTCCTTGCCCAATAAGGCAAAACTATCCCCCATAACTGCCTCATAATGAAAGTTCCTCGTAAGAGGGGCAACACAAAACATAATGGTGTCAAAATAATCATTGCATAACATATCCATCTTACATCTTCTTTAGTGGAAGGTGTGTACAAAAGTAATTTTCCAAGAAAAAGATACTCACAACATGTGCATAAATTCTCCTTTCGGAAGGTTGAAATTTTTTATATTGTCAGCTGACGCAGATGCAAAATAGTTCCTGGAAACAAGAGCAACAAATTGAGGTAAAAGAAACAAAACTAAATCAAAAAATAAATTGGAGAGCCTCATGAAGAAAACTATTGTATTCACAGGCACATACTCTGTAGGATGTAGAGCCATTGCTCGCACAGATTTTTTATGCTGCGTAAGAGTTTCCATTGTTCTACCTGCCAAACAAACAATCAATCGACATCACTAAGAACATAGTGGAAAAGAAACCAAGGAAAAGGAAACAATTAAAAAAAAAAAATTGATCACCATATATAAGGTCCCAAAACTTTATCGTCGGAGCCAGTTATAACTACTTGTGGACCCTGAAAACAAACATGTTACGATAAGGATGGAATTACAAGAAAATAACTTAGGTACAGATTTTTGTGATTTATCTACTACACAACACCACCTTCTTCAACTTTATCAAAAAAATAGACCTCAAATCTCTGTTGGAGACCGAGCCATCTCTTTCGAAACATTATTTCCGTTGCAGAAAAGATATCTTACTGTAGGTCGAGTAAAAACTGAGCAAACTGTATTCTCATGAGTCATGCCCAGACAGTGCATGAACTTGCTTCTTGCTACGAATATCCCAGACCTGAAAACATGATGTAGCATCCAAGTATAAGAATATTATTTCCACTTTAAACACAAATTTATATGAACTTAAAGGAGAAGTAACATTGTGATTTTTATTAACTATGAAATTGAATCCTTACCCGGCAGACAGAATCCGACCACCTGTGAGTAGAACGTCAAAAGTCGGATGAAGAGCCAGGTAATACACTCCACTCAGATGACCATGATAAGACATAACCTGGGAAAAACTTAAGTTTAACCATTGTTAATACATGCATTAAAATAGAAGTATGTGCATGTTATATAAAGCTCTAATCCAGGCTTATCACATATAAAAGTAAATAAAAAATATATTATATATAATTTTTGATTGGGGACTACATGGGTTCGTTGTTGTTGTGTATATATAATTTTTAATTCCTAAAATTTCATTAATGATTAAAGTTTTCCATCATACAAGTTCACCATTTCACATGTCGAGAGAGATATATTTACATACAACGAGAGAGAGACTTACAAGGTCGTCGAGAGAGAGGATATCGTCGTGTTTCTGGTGTTGATTGGTGGGGGAAAAAGAAAAGTATAGTCCTACTTGCAATTTTAACCCATATATTAAGTAATAACATATTTACCCTCGCGCGTATCTAAATGTATCCGCGCGTATCCAAAACGTATTGGGATACCAAAAATAATTCTAAAAGCAGGATACTTTAAAAAAAAACGTATCGGATACGTATCCGGAGCGTATCCGAAACATATCGGGATACCAAAAAATAATTCTAAAAGCAGGATACTTTAAAAAGCGTATCGGATACGTATCCGGAGAGTATCCGAGAGTATCGGTATCCGATACGGATACGATACGTGATACGGAGGCCAAAATAGAGTATCCGTGCTTCATAGTTGTTAATACATGCATTAAAATAGAAGTATGTGCATGTTATATAAAGCTCTAATCCAGGCTTATCACACCCAACCTTGTTCTGCTTAAAGTCTCAGCATTTAACTTGTTCGTCATCACCAGCAGAGAACATATATGTGCATTTTTTGCTGACGGCAAGGCCTGCAAAGAAACATCCAATTTAACCATCCACAATACATGATTTATGAAGTTAGTGTCCGTAGCTGTAAATGCCAAAAGAAGTAAGGAACAAACCTCGTACTTGTTCGATGTGTCCAGTTAGTGTGAGGTTTAGCCTTCCGGTCCACATCTCATATCTTGTCACCAAAATAAAGGAAGGCATTTCAAAAAAAAACCTTAAAGTTGGTCAGGAGGATATCAAAACATTTAGCGAAAGAAGCATGTGGTTTCAATGAACACTTTTTCGGGCAGAGGAAGAAACTATTGATCTGCATACTAATCCATAGACCTGAATTACTGATGTTGATAAAACTCATAAAGAATTTTAAAAGTGACATTCATAACAGATAATGTATTGTATCATCAGCACAAAAACTTAGCCTCAACCTGCAGAAAGAAACTTCAAGAGAGAAAGTACCTTTATCGTGCGATCTGCGGCCACTTATCGCCTAAAGAAGTTAATAGTTCAGAATGTCAGAGAATATAGTGAAAGCAAAAACTATAAATTATTGAAAGTGAAATTAATAACAAACAACAGATAAGGCTCAATAAAGAAAGTGGAAAGAAAAAGAAAATAAATATGATAGCATTGATAGGATACAATGACCGGTTATCATAAGATTTAGAATTTGCCACCCCTCCATAGATTTACAGATAGGGTATGAAAAGTACATAGCTAATGCGAACTTGGTATCAAACCACTGTTGCTATGATGCATGTGAAGAAGATATATTATCCTCATATTTGCTAGAAAAGCAGAAACGTTGAATGCATGATCCTCATATTAGAGCAGCAACAAGTCAACAACCAACCACATCAACTGAATGGGAAGATGGGGGAGGGGAGGGTTCACAACCACTCATGCAAATTAAATTAATGGACAGATTGAGTTCAGTTACGTCGCAAAGCACATTCCTATTCTACTGATATGGAACACTCGTAGCCTTTCGTCTCCCAGCCAAGAAAAGATCTTTCATTCATTTTTTTTTCCTTTTTCACAAATACAGTTTTTATGAACTCTTGGACCCTCGAATTTGGAGTATCCAACTTCCGCACAATTCATGGGGCTCATTAAACTAAAGAATAAAATAAACCAAAATTCTGCAGATCTACTTATATGTGTATGTATATTGTACATTAAAAAGCTCGAATCTTGCGAGAATGGAGCTCAACATAGTCGGGCTGGCAAGCTGTTTAATTGTCTCTGTGTTCGTGTTTACTCTTCAATGGTTATAAGTTCTGGGGCAATGGTATGCCTTTGAAGTTTGAACTACAATAGTAGTTCTTTACTTTAGCCAAAGGGTTAGTCCAAGTGTATGAAGGGCAGAGCTAACGCGTCTAACAAGCACGATTTTCTAGTTTTCCTTACTAACCTTTGGGCCGACCAGCAAGTACCCACTACTGCTAGAAACAAAAAAATGCACTGAAAAACAACAAACACACATAAAAGCATCACCTCATTAACATCAAATTCAACTAATTTCCTAGAAAGAGTACTCGTATTATCCAGTGGACAAGAAAATACAGCCCGACTACTGTTAGAGAAAAAAATGCACCCATACACAACAAGCGCAGATAAAAGCCTCACCTCATTAACATCAAAGACATGTTTCCACTAAACTAAATGGACAAAAGCCCATGTTTTCACAGATTTCTAGACAGAAAATTCTCCTCCCTCGCATACCTCAACGAAAATACCATTTAGCAGAAACTCACCCTAATATCCAGGAAAAGTACTCGTACTATCAAGTGGACAAGGAAATACCCTAAAATCAATATCATAGATACCTTGAACAACAACTTCTAGAACCCAAGCGAATCAAGTAAAAAGACCACAAAGACAACAGCCAAGTTACTATATCAGCGAATTGGAAAACTTGTGTAAGTTCGTAGATAAAAAACCCTACGTTTAACACGAAAATCAGCCATCCATCCAATCGTATAAATAATTTCTAGGGCGCGATAAACCGTTGACGAAAAGTCTATGATAGAATTACTCTGCATGTAAGACTTACTTAGAGTAAAACACCACGAAGACAACAGCCAAGTCAACCATTATATCAATTGGCAAATTAGAAGCCCAACCCAAACCACCAAAAAGCCAAAACAGTCATAGGATCTCTGTTAAACCCAAATTCAAGCAAACTATAACCACTATTGGGGAAATCAGAGGTCCAACTACTAAAACACTTATAATTCCCAGCCCCAGGTCCAACTTGATTCGGCTTTGGGGAAAAGATTTTTGAAAAAAAGCTGCGTAAAACTTTTTCTAAGATGCTACAATTTCTATGCTTTGTAGACTCTATCGTTGAACACGATCAATATCTATGAATTATATTACACATACAAAAAAAAAAGGATCACGAACTTGAAATTGCGCTCTAAAGAAACAGTTTTTACACATTAAATGATCTGGCAAACATTCACATGGAATCCCTGTTCAACCCAATACAAAATCTTTCAAATATATTCAAAAGATCAGAGAATCAATGAATATGAGAGATGGAGAGTACCTGACCGATCATCTTATGCTTGAGAACCTTCTCCTTGTCTAAAATCTTTATGGCAAGTAATATTTGTTTAAGAAACTGTCAAAATAGCAGCAGCCAACATAAGTAGAGCAAAGACCAAGACTGCTGTCTCGAAAGGACCCAAAAGATATGCCTCTGCCACGCACGCCTGACTTAAAAAAAATTAACAATTAAAAACTGACCCACTTTGATTTAACTATCCCAACTGTTCTCAAAGAAACACTAAAGCGAGTTGTGAGTATTTCATTAACTTTTTCTACGAAAGACCAAATTGAAACCTGCCTGCAAGGATCTTTTAAGTCCTTCAAAGCTGAATGGGTATGTTACCACACCAACAGTCAAGTAACCTGCTTCTCTTGAAATCTGGGCCACAACTGGAGCAGCACCAGATCCTGTACCCCCACCCATACCTGCTGTTATGAACACAAGATCGGAGCCTCTAAGGGAAATAGTAATCGCTTCCTTTGATTCCTACACAGCTTGTTCCCCCAAGAGTGGATTCCCACCACAATCTGCACTCTATTAAGTGATTGAATCAGAGGACAAAATAAAAAAACACAGCAATAAAATAAGTAGTAACACCACACAAGCAAGCAGATATCAGAACAGTGATTTTGTGATGCTACTTAATCACCATTCACCACCATAGTTATTCAATCACATAGGCTATTCCTTGCTTCAGAATAAAATCTTAGAAACTCAAACCAAAGTGAGAGTGCAAGACTGACTCCACATGTCAAAAGCTCTCCAATTTGAAGTGGGTTCTTAGCAGCAGACTGAAGTAGTGCTTGAGCATTGGTGTTTATATGATAGATATAGACTTCCTGATAGTAAACAGTCAACATCAAGATGTCAGTCCTGTGTAAGTTTCATTATGGTGCAAATATTGTAGTAAGCCAAGTTTGCATACTTGCATCTTATAATCTTAATCAAAACACTTGCATATTGGATCTAACTTAAGATCATACATACCAAATACACAAAATGAAAATAAAAAAAGAAAAGAAGAGCCAATTCAACTAACAAGACCTCAAAGTATCACCAAGACGATGCTCTTTACCTCAATACTAAACAGAATAGTGCAGGGAAAGGAAGTGAAAGGGAAGTTAGAGCACAGTGAACTGAAACCAATGACAGAGAAGGGGAGGTAACAGTGGCAAGAAAGAGACATGGGGAAGAAAAAATAGTAGCAGCATAAAAGAAAAGTTTGAGAGCCAAAGAGGAGGGTTAAATTTGTGTAGACAAAGGCAGATGTCGAGGAGAAGGAAGAAGAGGGAAGATAGAAGAGAACAATGTGACAAGAGAAGAGCAACACACACACAAAAAACTGTACTTCAACAGTCAACCTCTATAAAATGCTTATTAGGTTTAAAAGCCTCATACCAAAATTAGGCCCTTCAATTTTACAAACCTAGTGTACCTTGTGTGAAGTCAGGCTAGTAGCTGTGTGACTAACTGTTGAAAATTGAGTGGATGCAGAGAGCATACACGTCATACTCTAGAAAATGAAACAATCAGAACCAATCCCATAGCTAAAGGATATCAATATACAAAGGGTCAAAGACATACATAGCTAACTTTAGCGTTATTCGCCATACGTATGAAGTGTATGCTCTCTACACGTCATACCGAATACATTTTGGGTTAGAGTGTTCAGTACAAGTCTCAGAAGTGGTGCACTCAACACAAACACGCTGCATAATGGAAGTCACCACGCTTCTCATGCTGGGACAGAGATTCCAATTCACGAAGGATTGAGAGTTAAAATAAAACTAATCTAACTTCACTCCATTGCACTATACAAAATACTCTGTTATTTTCAGTCGAGAAGGTATTATGTTCGATTCTTTGCCACCAATGAAAACAAATTTCTCTGCAATCAGCAAGGGGGTTGAGCACAACTTCCTGCTACATATGTGTTCGAGACCTAAAAAACACAGAAACTGCTTTAATGTTAATGCTAGATCTGTGAAATATTTTCCCATGGAAAAAGGTTACTTGTCCTTTGTTGAATCCCTGTAATGATAGTGCTAGTGGCTATGGTAGTTATCAAGGGGGTGCTACGAAGCACAGATATGTCTACAGGATGCAGACAAGACACGATACGGAAAAAACTAGGGCACAAACAAGTAGGGTATAAAATAATGTTTATATACATACTTATGAATTTTATATATAATATAAAAAACATCATTATTTTCAAAATTAAAGATAAAAAAATATTAGGAAAAAAAAACAAGAATAGCGGTTGTGAGTTGTGTTTTCATTACATAGATTATATCTGACTAGACAATGGTTGTTTGTGCCCTAGTTTTTTCCCTTGGAAAAACTGGAAATGTGAAAATAGCGGTGGTTGCGGTTGAGTGGTAGTGATGGTGGTGTGAAAATAGTTCTGACTAGACAACGGTTTTTCACTTGGAAAAACTGGAAACATTTTAACCCAAAATCAACTCATTTTCCATTGACCACTGAAAGCTTTTCCTTCGACTTTTGTTTGCCGTCTCACCAACCAGTCAACCACTAGAATATATTCTCAAAATTTCCAGAACAAGCAGACAGCTCAAAGCAAAACTTCTATCAATATTCAATACAATTGCATAAATCACGAAGTCAATACCATAACATACCCAGAGCAGAAATAAAACTGAAGCAGAAGATGTTAACATAAATAATCCACAGTTGTAAATTCAAAGTTTGGGCCATCACAAGTGTATAATTTTATGCATCATACCCTAAAACTATAAAACATAAAGAACAAGCCATAATGGCATAATCAATCATCTTACTCGATGTATATGCAAACAGATCTTCTGTCCAGCCGGAGTTGAGCCGTAAATTCTTATCACAAGAACTTCATTCACCTTCCCGCCTAAAAACAACCAAAAATGAAGAGAACACACACACACACAGAGAGGGAGGGAGAATTAGATTCTACTCCAAATTGAACACATAAGCTCAACAAGAAGTGTTAAAAAAAATTTGATAACTCGGGTGTCCGGGCCAGCTTACACGCACCCAACTAATCCTGTGACCAATCCAACCGTCCACTAGCAGCCCAGGGGCAGCTCGAGGATTTCATTTCAGCGGTTACAATATCATACAAAAAAAATGTGTAATACTAGACTAAAATAAAAAAAAATATTTTCCCACAAAGTTATTGGACGTAATTTATTTTGTTTTCTAGAGCTACAACAATAATTACTATTTATTCACAAATTCATGCAAATTTTTATTCACTTTGGGTAGGCCCGAATGACCCAATGCCGACAATAGTAAGGAAAAATAAATTTATACTTAATAAATACAAAAGTTTAAACCTTTTTTGAACCCAGGCCTAGGGTTCGTTTAATCTCATCGCGTAAGCCTCCACCGCCGCCCGCCAGCACCCTCAAATCGAGGGCATTTGCCACCGACAAACCGCTGCATTCGATGAGGGAGGAAGGGATTGAGGCCTAACATAAAACAACATTAGCAAACAGTTGCACATGAAAATCAAAGATAAGTTATCCTGTATCTTCAAGATTCACCAGAAGCCCAAACATCAAATTTTCAATCATAACCACAAATCATCCCAAAATCCCACCCAAAAAGGGAAAAAAAAAAAAGACTATTCACGACACCCACAAAACCCCCTTTTCCATTAAAATAGTTCAAAACCGTAACACTTAACTACCAGCAGCATTCAAGAATAAAAAAGAATCGATGCAAGCGTACTGCACCTAATTAGGGTAAAGATACTCATCGCACTTACTCATCGTAACCCTCCTCGGCTTCACACATCCGCTCCCAACACCTGCCTCGCAAGAACCGCCAACCTGGCATTCCTCAACTCCCTCGCGCCGTAAGCCTGCGCTGCCGGCACCCTCAAATCGACGGCATTCGCCACCGTCAGACCGTAGTAACCCGTCAGCTTCTCCACGTCTTTGTGGATGCCCACGGCGACGAAGGTGTGGACGGGGTTTGCGATAAAGTCGATTTAGGGAGGAAGGGATTGTGGGGGAGTAGATGAGTCGACGCAGAGTTGGAGGGTGGCGGCGGGGTTGTCCTGGTGGGAGGCGAAGTTGGGGCGCCAGCCGACGAGGAGGGTTGGCCAACAAGTGGTATCAGAGCCGGCTTGGTTCTTGACCGGTGTTTGAGATTCGGGTTCCGTTACATTCACAATGAAAGCAACGATCAACTCTCAGTTTTCTCTTGAGCAGTTTAATGGAAGCAGCAGCTTTACCCTATGGCAAAGGAGGGTGAAGGATATCTTTGTTCAAAGATGATGATTGGGAAGAGTTGGAGTCGAAGTGTGTGAGCACTATTCGGCTCTGTATTGCTGATAATATTATTAACCATGTTATGGATGAGGATTCGGCACCGGCCTTGTGGGAGAAGTTGGAAAAGCTTTACCTTGCGAAGAGCTTGACCAACAAGTTACATCTGAAGCGGCAGTTATTTGGATCAGCTTCGAAAAATTGATGTAAAGATAGAAGAGGAAGACAAAGCCTTTTTGCTTCTTACTTCGCTTCCGACTTCCTATGATACTTTGGTGGTTGACCAGCCGTTAGAGGGATTTTATAAATGCCTCCAGAAGAGGGTTTTGAAACTCCGGCCCCAAGTTTGCATTCAGGGGTGTATTAAACGAGTCTCGCTCCACTTCAATTCCAATCCTCCAATTCTACCTCCAAAGGGTGCAAGTATTTTGCTGGAGGTGGAGCCATGAAAATCGCACGCGGCGGTAAGGTCCTAATGAAAGGAGAGAAGTGCAAAGGATTGTATCGGTTGATTGGCAAAACTGTTTACTCTATTGGCCGTGTGGTTCGAATCAAGTTATTGGACCTTAATTTGATTCGGGATGTGTAGCTGTCGGTGGCGCGGTGATGCGTGGAATTTTCACCAAGGTGGAGATTGATGGGTTTGGTTCAAATTCCTTAGTACTAGCTTGCACGGGAATTTTTGAATGGGAAGCTTGGGTAATTGGTTTTTCATCGTACTTCCATTAGTTGCGATTGTGGTTGTGTTTCGAATCTCGGTTCTTGGGTGCTTCCGCGTTTAATCCCAACATGGACGGGGTTTGCGATAAAATCGATTTAGGGAGGAAGGGATTGTGGGGGAGTAGATGAGTCGACGCAGAGTTGGAGGGTGGCGGCGGGGTTGTCCTGGTGGGAGGCGAAGTTGCGGCGCCAGCCGACGAGGAGGGTTGGGGCGCGGAAGGGATAGGGTTTCGGAAATACAGGAGTCGACGCAGAGTTGGAAGGGGAAACGAAGAAAAGAGGGGGAAAGAAGAGTTGAAATTTGGTTGACCAGCCGTTAGAGGGATTTTATAAATGCCTCCAGAAGAGGGTTTTGAAACTCCGGCCCCAAGTTTGCATTCAGGGGTGTATTAAATGAGTCTCGCTCCACTTCAATTCCAATCCTCCAATTCTACCTCCAAAGGTCCAGATTAATTCATTAACTTATCTATTTTTTTTTATCCTTTCCTAATTTTAACTCAAGTGCTACGCAATGACCACCCAATTAACTAATATGACTTTCCTTCATTATCTAAGGTTTTCCCTTCAGTAGAATCATTACTTAGTGGGGGAGCTTTTAGAGTTTGGATGGATGAGCTTTTATATTCTATGGAGCCTTTGTATTTTTATTTTTAGAGTTGATTGAAGCTTCACAAATCTGAAATCCAAACAGAGTTAGAAAAATGTAAATTAACATCGAGACTAGGATCCCTCTTTGGCTCCACCAAGAATCTTCCCTGCATCATTAGTAGCAACTTTCTACCACAAAAATGGGGTAGGATTTGAGGTCAATTACCTCAAGACTTTTTTTGTACTTCCTATGATGCAATTGGAGCTTATCGATAGAAACAAATCAATTTAGATAGCCCGTTGTGGTTCCGGTGGCGACGAGATCAACGCGTTATTTCTTCAAGAGAAACCCCCTAGAGATCTTGAAAAAAAAAGAGATACTTTGTTGACAAAAGAACACATGATGGGTAAGAGACAAATACTTTAGAGGAAGGACTAACAGAGATAATTGAGTGCACGTAGAGTATCATGTGAGTTAAAATTAGGAAAGAAGAAAATAGATTAGTTAATGAATTAATCCTGACCTTTGAATGTAGAATTCTCCTCCAATTCTTATGGGATTGGAGAGTCCGGCTCCTCTCTTAAACAAGCCTAGGGCTAGGGGTAGGGCTGTAAATGAACTGGGTCATTCGTGAATTGTTCGAAGCTCGGCTCAGTAACGGTTCTTTCAAGTTTGATTCGTCTATTAAATGAACCAAACATGAACCTCAATGTTAGGCTCGTTTAATAAATGAGCCGAACTTGAACCTCACAGTATTCGGCTCGGTTAGGTTTGCGAACATATAGTTAAATATTATTAATAATTTTTTAGGGGTCTATATGCAAATATAAAAAAATTCAAAATTTTGATTCGTCTCAACGAGATGAATCGGAAAAGTAAAAAAAAAATTCCTTCTACCCAAATATTTTGAACAAAAAGAAATAGTAGGTACAGCAAGTCCATGAACAGCCAACCATCGCACTGTAAAAATTGGATAGGTTCGATCTATGGTCATTGGGACCTCCTAAAAGGATCTACTAAATTCATCGAGTTGTTCCAAATGATCAAAACGGCCAGTTATTAATGGAATTCCTTGTCGACTTTGTGAAATATTCGTTTGGCCGAGGGCTTCCAAACACATAGTAAGCTAAGCCCGTGCTGACGAATAACCAACCCACAATGAATAGGGAAGGTATCATAATACTATGAATGACCCAGTATCGAATACTGGTTTTTTTTACTTAAAAGTGGTCCTTATTCAAAATATTTGGGTAAAAGGTAAAAAAAAATTTACTTTTCCGATTCATCTTGATGGGACGAATCAAGAAGTCACAAAAGTTTGGCAGAAAATTAACAAACGCGAAAAAAATTCAAATAAGGACAAAACAATAAATATAATTTTATTAGTTCTCCAGATTCCGTTATTGTTTAGTACAGTATTAGTATTGTTCTGTATTATTTTTTACTGCACCCGATTCCACTTTCCAGACTCCTCCTCACTCTGTCCTATTGGCTATTGTTTATTCACAGGTTGAATCGCGCGGATTTTGGAAATTGTGTCTTCGCACATTCTCTTCGGGCTCTACGGTAGTACTCGTTTTTTTATACTCGCTAAGGGAGAAAGTGGGATACCCTTACATCCCTTCTTGACTATTAAATGTGGGAATTTATTTTGTTACTGTGCTTGTTAAGGGAGAAAGTGTGCTGCATTGGCTCCTCCCTTTACTTTGGAGTATTGATTATCTACGTAATGGTTAGTTTTTTTTTTAAACATCCCTCCTTGACATTAAATGTGTGAATTTATTGTGTTGTGGTGATTGTCAAGGGAAAAAGTGTAATGCAATGGCTTCCCCTTTTAACGAGTGTGCGGTATTGAAAATTGATTAGGTTTTTGTGTTGGATTTTGATTTGATTTGTAGATGGGAAAAACAAATCTTATTAGTGGATATTTCAAAAGAAAGAGAGATACAAACTCTGAAGCCGAGTTATCATTGCCGACTTCTAATGTCGATAATCAAATTGCGGTGCCAATCTCCATTAGTGATCCTCCAAATGTCAAAAATCTACCTCAGTAAACTCGAAGAATTGAAATCGACAAAGTTGATATTAGTTCTCTAAAGCGTGATCTGGGAAAGCGTAGACGTATTTACAATTATCATGTTGATCAACGTGATGAAATTCGACGATTTTACATCAACGAGGGTCCAAACCAACCTATACTTCAGAACTATCCTAGAACTGAAACAAATACCAAGTCTCGTAGCTTTGTAGCTTCATGGTTCAATTTACATCCTTCGTGGTTGGAATATTCCCTTACAGTTGATGCGGCTTTCTGCCTACCATGCTATTTGTTTAGTCCACCATGAGAAAATGCGGGAAATACGGGATTCATTGTTAATGGATTTAGGAAGTGGAACAAAGCTACCGGTGAGAATGGTGCTTTCTCGAATCATGTGGGGAAAGATCCAAATTCTTGTCATAAAGTTGCCCAAAAACATTGTGAGGACTTGATATATGAATCAATCTCAGCATATAAACTTTGCTTTCTCTTTCTCATTTGTGTCGATGGATGGTGAAGACGAGGTCAACAACCTACGTACTACTTGGTATTTTGACTGATTACACTCGTGTTTACTCTTTCTGTTTCAATGGCAACCGCGGAACAATCATTTTCCGCCATGAAGATTATCAAAACTCGACTTCGGAACAAAATAGACGATGAATTCCTCTTAGACAGTACCATTATTTATGTTGAAAAGGAAATTGCTCTGAAATTTGGTTTAGATTCAATCTTAGCCGATTTCCGTGATTTAAAAAACATTGTTGAAATATAAACTAAATTTAGTATTTTAACAAAACCCAAATATGATAGATATTATCGAAAAAAAGATAAATATCTAGTTTTTAGAAACTCTAAAATATCAAGCTCTAGAATATCCTTGTGAAACATCTAGAGTTTTTTTGTGAGAATTAGTCTCACGTGTAATTTTAGAATTATCTCAAAATTTATCTTGTATGAAAATATCTTTGTACTAGAGTATTTCATGGGGTAGTACAAATAGGGAATGGATTCTAACCATTTTGTACCAAGCCAAAAAAAGGTTTGAGTTCAAGTGCTACAAATACTCTCTTTCCCCACTCTTGTCTCAAGATACACGATACATATCTCGATACGAACTATACGAGTGAAAAAATGATACACGATACATATCCCAATTTAAAAATATTGGTTACACCAAAACAAATCAACCGCGATAAAAGAGCAAAAAATAGGATACCAATTCGTTGTCCATACAAACCCAAAAATAGCGTAGAACTGTAGGCCCTTGCTTCAACAAACAGACTACCAAAAACTGGATTCGGATCACATAAACAAGCGTGCCTTGACCGGACGATTACGGCGACTGCGAGTTAAGGGAGATGATCGGCGGCGGCTAGGGTGTACGTCCTTGGCGGCGGTAATCTGGCCTCAGAGACCGGGAGGGAACAGTCTTCACCCGATATGGCGATGGCAAGAGCAGAGGAGATCATCTTAAGGCAGCGAGAGTGCGAGATCCACTGGAAGAAACATGTACAACGGGGAATGGAGGAGAGAGGTAGGGGAGAGGGGCGAGAAAGGAGCAAAGATAGGAATGGAGAGGGGCCAACGAGACCGCCGAGATGGCGCGGCAACAAGGATTAGGTCATTGAAGAAATCGCCTCTCCTTTACCTGTTACGCCCTCGATTTTCAACATAAAGTATAAAGATTTTCGATAAACAATATCTCGCAATAATACTGATAATACCCCAAATCATGATTCATTCCCACAATTGCAAATTTAGTTTCAAGTTTCTAATCGAGCTTGACAATCCAAATAACATGATAGAAAAGAAGTTTTAGGGTTTACAGTTCCCCATGATCAAACGATAGACATAATAGAAGTCAATATTACACTGCCAAAGGGTTTTACAAAACATGCCAAAGTAATTTCCATATCAGCTTTCAAAGGGATGATGTCAAAATATGCGAGCCAAGCACTCCATGTCGCTATCTCCGAGTGTACCTGAAAGAAGGATAGGGTTGAGCAAAACACGTGCCCAGTAGAGCGTTCTATGCTCAAACTATATGAGAATGAAATGAATCATGCACCATGAATGAGTGGATAAAGATTGATACACCCAAGGTACGAACGATTACCAACGAGTTGCACGCTTCGATCAAAGGATTCTAGACTTCACCGGAAGGTCACTAACCAGTTTACTCCTCAAACTAGATACCTCCATAAACTCACGTCAATCCACCATAATCTATAACTAATCCTAATCATCTTGTTATTCTTCGTACAATGCTACAATCTTCCACGGGTCTACAGTCATCATTATCCAATCCCTTCACTACAGAATCTTTCCTTTCCTTTATTCAGATATTTTCCATCAAGAAGAACTAGGGTCACCTCGGGTCTAGTTCCCTCGTGCGCAGGGTCACCCCGAGTCTATTCCCTTGATAATAATAATAACTTGGGTCACCTCGGGTCTATTTCCTCGAGCGTAGGATCACCCCGAGTCTATCCCCTAAATAACAAATCGTTTAGATCACCTCGGGTCTATTCCCTCGAGCGCAGGGTCACCCCGAGTCTATTCCCTCAATCATTATCATCCTCATTTCATAAATCGCTGGTTAGCGGAAACGCACATCGCTTAACCGACCATCTATCATTTCATAATCAACTTCGTCATCAATCCCTTGGTTATACCACAAAACTTTAATCAACCTTTATATAGCTCCACAAATATACATGTTCATGCCCTTTCATTAGCTTACATATCCGTAACATACACAACGTACTAAGCCCATTTATATACAATCCTACAATACTCTATCCATTTGTTATCCACATCCATTCCACTTCGGTTTCACGAACATCAAATCACTCAATCGAATACAAGGATCATTCAATCAATCACATGGCGTTACAAGGCCAACAATCAACCGCATCGCTTATAGGCTAATACACTTGTCCTCACCATACCTCCAATTATATCCCCGCACCTACGCGACATGCTACTTACAAGCGGTTTCCAAAGTATCCGACCTATTAATTCCTATACTTGAATCCCGTGATAAGTGTACCAAGGAGGATCGAGAGGTTCAACGAGTTGTGAAGATACCAGTCACTACCAAACCCTTAAAGTCATTATGCCGTTCCCATCTACCAATTATGCCCACCACGATATTCGAACAACCTACGGCACTCATAAACACTCTATGATACGTTCTACATTTACAATGATACTAAATTACGCTTAACCGGTGCCTAGGGAATGAGAACAATCAACGGACCATCAAGGAACGAGCAACCAAGCTTAGGGATCGTTCGGGAAGTGTTTGAATGGGTTGGAAGTGATTAGAACCCAAAATGGGGAACAATGAAACAAAACAGTCAAAACTGGAGATAAGCAACAGGTATCGATACCTCTTGGTCAACATTGATTCCAGCCGCAAGGGTATCGATAACAAAGGAAGATGGTATCGATAACAGGTGGTTTTCTGGGTTTTGGAACACGAAGGTATCGATAACAAGGGCTAAGGTATCGATAACAAAGGCTGTTCGAGTAGATTTTCTGCAGATTTTCGAAACCAATCCCAACAATCAAACAAACATTTTCAAGCACGATCAACACACAAATTCAACTCATAAGCATATAGAATAAGCAAGAAATCCCTACCTCAAAGTTGGAGAGCAAACCCAAAGAGAGATCGAGCCCACGCAAGCCCTTGACTCCGAAATCTCGAAATCGACCGAAATACTCCTCCTCCGGTCAAGACCCACGAAATTCAAGTTCAATAACGCGTGAGGAAGGTGGAATGGAGGTTGGTTTGTGTGGGTCTTGAGTGATTTTGGTGGGTTTTTGGTTGAGAGAAAGAGAGAGAGAGAGAGAGTAGCCGAGAGGGAGAGATCGGGAGGGATGAGAGAGAGTGAGATGGGAATTCTAATTCCCTACATCTCCACCACACATACTTATATTAGGACACACACTAATCACACTTGCACTCCCTCCACTAACAATCCTTTCACATTAACCCCATATCAAATAAACTTAACAAATTCCATCTTTTTCATTCAATAATAATATCGAATAAACTTTTTAATAACTTTTGAAATTACGGGTCCTTACATTACCGACCTAGGGAGAATGCCAAAAATTTTGAACTTAGAAACCGGTACGAGAAATTTTTGGTGCCGAGGGTATATCCCACGTGGTGCCCGCTTGGCACTCCCAAGCCATCCGATACACTTTTGGGCGGGTCAGATTGAAACATTCTCTCTCCTCTCATCCATCCTCTTTCTCTCTTATTTTTCTCTCTCCAAATTCGAGCCATTCAAAAATCACATCGAACGTCTCGAATGTGCCGAGTGAGCACCACGAGTTACCCACCCAGCACTGAAAATTTAATCGCTCAAGAGGGTAGGGGAAAATTTTATTCATTTTAAATGTTAACAAAGAGATTTAAAAAAAATGCTAACAAGTGTTAGGCTATTGATTTGCCGAGTATTGACTGATAACTTACGTAATTTAGGCTTTGTTTGGAACTTAGGGGAAGTGAGAGAAAAGAAAGGAAAGTCAAAAAAAATTCCTTCCTAGTGTTTGGATTGGAGAAAAAGAGGAGAGAAAATAAAGAATTCAAATTTTGTGAATATTGAAATTTTCCTCCCATTTTCCCGCTATTTTAATTTCCTCTTATTTTATTTTTCCTCACTTTCCCTAAGTTCCAATTAGGGTTGGCAGAGCGGGGAAAGAAAATCACCGACCACGTTCGTTTTGAGACTTGAGAAATATTTTTGGGATAATTGGTGGAAAGAGATAGATAAAGAAATAAGAGTGATAATTTGAGAGAATTTATTGGGAACCGTGCGCATAGGAAAAAAAGTTGGGTCTAGAAACCCAAAACGAACATGGTCGGTATGATTTGCTTCCCTACTGTCAGAGGATCATCTATTCGAGAAAAAAAAATTGATATTTGATAGGAGATGCTAGAAAAATGAGCCATGTATTTTTGGAATAAAAGATCAGCCGGAGGCCACACAATGAGGTCTCATTGGAGAAGGCAATAAATACTAAATACTACTAACAGTAACATTTTTTTTGACAAGTAAATAAATATATTAAAAAGAAGACATTAAGGGAATTGTAGAGACCCGTATTTTTCGTTTCGTAAATTGTTTAAAGGTTTATAATTAAAAAGAAATGAGGAAAATGTGACAATTTTTTTGAGCTTATTTGACTTGGGGTCAATGAGATAAGATTATTAGTTGAGGGGAGTGTGAGTGTGAGTGAAATTGATTTGTGTGCTAGTATATAAAGGGGGGGGGGGGGGGGTGTGTGTGGTGTAGGAGAACATAAGTCTCCCTTTTATCTCTCTCTCTCTAGCCGACTCTCCCTCTCCCTCTCTCTCTTGCTCCATCACTCAAAACTTCACCCAAAGCACAAAACCCATGGCAATCAACCTCCATTCCACTCCCTAGACGTGATTTCAAGCTCGTGGTTCGTTGGATAGAGCTCGGAGAGGAGTATTCATGGGGGATTCCAAGTTGGAAAGCTAGGGCTTGATTGTTGGAGCTCTAACTTCGATCATTGATCATTGAGGTAGGGATTTCGTACTCTCTCTATGTGTTTATGGGTTGATTATGGGCCTTGATCGTGTTTGGTTCGTTGTTTGTTGTTGGGATTTCGTCATTGAAAAGCTGAAAATTCGCAGAAAAACTCCGTGGTATTGATATTCTCAAAAGGGGTATCAATACCCTCGAAAGGGGTATCAATACCCCACTCTTCTCTGGACCAGATTCTGGCCAGGTATCAATGATACCCTCAAAATGGGTATCAATACCCCACTCTTCTCTGGACCAGATTCTGGCCAGGTATCAATACCTCCAAAAGGGGTATCAATACCCCCTTGATTTATGGGCAGATTTGACACACTTAGCTCGTTTGAAATCCAAGAACCTCTAGCACCCTCTAAACATCTTTGAATCATTTCTATACTTGATTGTTGGTACCTCGAATGGTTCGTTGATCTCTCAAATTCTTTTGGCCCTCGTTGGAAGATAAGAACATGTTGAACTTAATGAATTTGGTGTCCGTTGGTCGTTCTTGCTTTAGATTGACTTAGAGAACATATTTGGCATGTCTCAATGATCGATATAGACTTGTTAAGCGCTATAACATGACGAGATGGTTGGTGAATTGAGAAACGTACAATGGAGTAGTTATCGAATATCGTAGGCCGTAAAGTATATCGTAGGGTGCATGGTTGATTGATAAGGGCCTGTCAAATAATCTAAACGGTAATAGAGTAATTCGTATCCTCCTCATTCGTCTTGTTGATCTTTCAAACTTCCTTTGGTGCTCGTTCTACGGAATTTTTAGTATAAAATCTAATGGGTGGTGCATTGTAAAGTCATTAGTGGGTTCGATGCATGACGTGGGATATCGTGATAGACTTGGAGCAGTAACGTGAGCTTAAGGTATTTATTTATGTATAAGGGGACGTGTTTATGAGTTTGTTATACTTTGTGTGATGATGAATGAAAGAATGTGACCTTGGGAACGTTGTGTTCTTATATGTGGATTAGTAATGCGTATGTGTGTAAGGACCCGTAATTTCAGAAATTATTAAAAGGTTCGTTCAATATTATAAATGAGGGAAATATGGAATTTGTTGAGTTTAAATGAGTTGGGGTTAATGTGATGGAATTGTTTGTAGGAGGGTGCAAGTGCAATATGTGTTTATGTTGGTATATATATGTAAGGGTGTGTGTGTAGAGGAGTATTTTTACTCCTCACACTCTCTCTCTATCTCCCGGTCTCTCCCTCTCTCGGCACCCTCTCTCTCGGTTCTCTCTCTCTATATCTCTCTCACCCAAAAACCCACCAATACAACTTCAACCCTTCATCAATCAACCTCCAAACCTTCACCTCTTCGTGTATTGGGGCTCGTATCGCGTTCGTAGGAGCTTGTTGGTTCGTATTTGGCTCGGGGTTGATTTTGGAGACCGAGGCCCGATCTCTCGTTTGGAGCTCGTTCACCAAGTTTGAGGTAGGGATTTCTCTCACTCTTTGTATGTTCTTGAATTGGTTTTGTTCATGTTTCATGCCTTGGATTGTCGTTTGGGTTGGGTTTCGATTTGAGAAAAATCTACAGAAAATCTGCTCGAACTGAGTTGGTATCGATACCTTTTGCTTGGGTATTGATACCTTTATGTCCAAAAACCCAGAAAACACACTAGTATCGATACCATTCTTCATGGGTATCGATACCCTTACGGCTGGAATCATTCTTAACCAAAAGGTATCGATACCTTTGCCTTAGGTATCGATACCTGTCGCTTATCTCCAGCTTTCACTATTTTGTTTCATTCTTCACCGTTTTGGTTTCCGATCACTTCTAGCTACTCTAAATCACATCAAAACGTGGTTGTTTGCACTCCAACAATCCCTTGGTCATCCTCATTCGTCGGTTCTCGTTGCGTTGAACTCAAATCTTTTATGGAATGAATTATTGTCCTAAAACTTAATGGGTGCTTTCGTTTAATAACTAGTGATATTATGAGATGTTAAAATGGATGAAGTGAACTCGTTGAACCCAAATGTGTGCATTGACAAGGTTGATTGTTAGGTAAGAGAATGGATAAATCATAGAGGTGATGCGAGAACTTGACACACAAGATGCCATGAAGTACGAGGAATGAGTGAGATAACGAGTTTGAAAACAAAGGAAAATATTAATTGGTATGTGGATCGTTCACTTAATAGCAATCTCTACCGTTACCTACAATAGAGTAATCAAAGCCTTAGAAACACATATGATGGAACGCAATACAAAGGAGATGTAATCGGCGTACGGGGTCTTGTACCCGGAACTTGAATTGGATGTACGGGGTCATGAGCACCCGGAATGTAAAACGGATATACGGGGTCATGAGCACCCGGAAATGCATTGTGGGTATATGGGGCCCTAAGACCCAGAAAAATGTTTTAAGCTCACTGTTCAGTATGGTAGCGGAGGAAGAGCTACTTGAGCTCATAATGGAGATGTACGGGGTCCTCAAGACCCGGAATGCAAGTCTTTTAATGTAGGAGCATGTGAGATGGAGTTTGATCGATAAGGATACATAAAAGATGGTTAATGGATTGGTTAATGACTAATGAAGTACTCCTTAACTCTTGAGTTTTCGGCATGAAGTTAGCGTTCATTGCACTCCTTGCGTTATCTTAGATCCTATTCTTCTTTGTCCAAAATCTTTTCATTTGCATACAAAGTTTGTAGAGACTTTCCTACTGGGCGCGTGTTTGCTCAACCCTTCATTTTTCAGGTGTACATTCGGAGATATAACATGGAGTACCGTGCATGCATTGGTTGGAAATCTTTGAAAGCTGACATGAGGGGATGGCATTTTCACTCTTTTGGATTTCTTTAAAAGATGTATTCTAACTTCACTTTTGTGAGTTATCAAATGGGTATTTGTAACTATTTAACTTCTCTTTCACTCTTTGTAATTTCAAGTTATCGAGCCGATGTGCCTTGGGTAAGACTTTCTTGGGTTATGATGAACGTTATTGTGAGGATTTTAATTAAGAAAGGTTATTTATATTATGTTGAAAATCGAGGGTGTGACAATGTGTATGTGTAAGTTGATATATGTTGAGCTTGAGTCTATTAATGATTGATTGAGAAATGGTTAACATGAATGAGTACGAAGGAACAATACGAAGAAAGCCACGGATCCACCGATGGGTGCGATGCCGAAAATGGGACGCACGGGGTCCCGAATGCCCGGACATGAATAAAAGGTTTCTTGTGGACGCACGGGGTCCCGAATGCTTGGACATGAATAAAAGGTTTCTTGTGGACGCACGGGGGGTAGATGAACGGGTATCACCATTCGGTGAGAAAACCGAACAACGCGCGAAACCTAGGAAAAAGAGGGAATGAAAATGTAAGGATTGTTGGGCGATACGAATGAAGGGTAAATGATTGATTCTATCAAAGTTTTGAAAAGAAAGGGTTTGATAATCGATAAATTGAAATTGGGTCCATGTGAGAGGCGATGAATTTTGAATCTGCGTAGTGATGGACAAGCAATGGTTGAGAGCATATTATATTTTGGTTAGATTGATTCGAGTTGGTTCCCTTCCCTAATAGACGTGTGAACTGTTAAGGGTACTCTTATAGGATTTTGATTCTCTTGGGTCATAGAGTGCTCATTCATGGTAAAAGATCATTGTCTCTTGTGATATCTTATTGTACCCATTCACTCTGGTTGCATAATCCATCGCATTTTCATATAGTTTGGGTATAGATTTATCTACTGGGCGCGTGTTTGCTCAACCTATCATTTTCAGGTACATCTCAAGGATTCGACATGGAGTGCATGGTGTGCGTGTTTGAAATTATATCATTTTGAAAGCCATCCCGAGAAGCGGTTCTATCATCTTTTGTATGATCTCTTGAAAGGATTAAATTGTAAATTCATTTGAACTTTTTTTTTTACTTCAGATATTATGTAACCTCTAAATTTACTCTCTTTAACTAACTATGGAGTTTGGGCCGCAGTACCAATGCTGTAAATCTCTTTCTTGGGGACTTGGTTTGTAAATGATCATTTTGGAAACTCTCTTTTGGGTATTACCTATACTATGCAAGGATCATTTAATGAAATGGCTTACTTGTTTATGTTGAAAATCGAGGGTGTGACAGGAATGCCGTCCGTAAACACTAATAGTAACATACTAGAGAAGTTTTTTTTTTTCTTTTCAAATTCATAATATAGAAGCTTAGAAAATCCATCTTCATTAGGGCAATAAATACTAAACACAAACAGTAATGCACAATAAAATTGCCGTTCAAAAAAATGCACAATAAACTTATTTTTTGAATTAAAGTTTATGTATTGTGAGAAAATGACATATCT
Organism: Rhododendron griersonianum; assembly: GCA_018127125.1. Taxonomy (NCBI): domain Eukaryota; kingdom Viridiplantae; phylum Streptophyta; class Magnoliopsida; order Ericales; family Ericaceae; genus Rhododendron; species Rhododendron griersonianum. Next base: position 30,912,054 of record CM030793.1, read on the forward strand.
CATAAAACAAAAAATAAGTACTTAAGAAATAAGAACCTTAGCGGAATGGAGCCTTATTTGAAAAATAAGTACTTATTTTAGTGAGTGGAATGGGGCCTCAATGACATGCATGGTTTTGCCACGGGCCCACGGCCAAACCTAATTACAATTCTAGGAGGTTGGATGTGCTATATAAACCATTCAACTTGTGGTAAGTTCTAATACTGCATAATACTGAGAAATTTGGGATTAGACACACAAAGACAAAATAATAAAGGTTTCACCACTTAATGATTTGTATGTTAGAAAACTTCCTTTTGCAATGATAAAACCAAGCACTGTGATTATGGTTATTCACACTGCTGAAAAAATCTGCCATAAACATGTGAAGCTACTAGTGTTTGCCGGATGTGTGTTGACAACGATTTCATGTCCGAGAACTAGTTTAACTTAGTACAAAGAATCACCAACTTCAATTTTCTTGGCCCTCTTCCAAAGCTTGTTACCGACGATAATCCACCGAAGTTTAAGAGCAAGAAGTACAAAGATTATGTCTACTGTAAGCTGAATAAACTTCCCCAGAGAAGTTCCTACAAGGTAAAAAGAATTTACTGTAATTTAGCCTTTTATTTGATGCATTGTGTTGTTTTGCGCCTTTGGCATTCAAGTTAATTAAGTAGAACTTAAATCTTCCGTAGAGAGTTTACGTTTCCTTTTTACTTTCTTTCTAGATTATGTTGAGGGAGCATATAATTGATGCTCAATCATTCTCCAACCACATTCATTTTACACGCCCAAAAATAATTGATGCTCATTGCTCAATCATTCTCCAACCGCATTCATTTTACACGTCCAATTATACACACTCATACAAGTGTTGGAGCCCCACACAATCACTGCATCACTAGTACTTCTCGCTAACTGGTTTGTTCACCAACAGACCATCTTTAGCGAAGTGCCTATCTCCTTTCCAACCTCACTTACAGCCCACTACTTTGACTCCTTTTATGCAATTACTAGGTCCAAGGGATGGAATAGTTTCACGGTTTAGAAGAGAAGATCGCATTTCTTCTTTCTACAGCTCGTAATTTTTTTTTACAGCTCGTAATTCAAAGCGCAATAAACCTGAAAGGTGTTGGGCACAAATGCAGAAATGCTCCCACATTTAATTATTTATGTCAATAATAATTCTCTTAGTCACCCACCAATCATAAAATTCGAAATTCTGAACTACAAACTCCAAGGTATATATAATTTACATTACACAAATGGGTCCCACATGGCACATCGAAAGCTCACAATAAATTAAGGGCAAAGTACGGATTACCTCCCTGAGGTTTGCCCGTTTGGCAGATGACTTCCCTGGGGTTCATTAATGATCACATGTACATCGCCCACCTGTGGTTTTGGAGTAAAGTGCAACTCCTAACTTCGTTAACAGCAGAAGTAAAAAGACCACGTTACCCTTTCTTTAATAAAGACCTTTACTAAGCATCTCCCACACTCTCTCTCTTCCCCCCTTCTCACGCAGTCACGTGTTCTCCTCTCCCTCTACCGTTCTCTCTCTCTCTCTCTACGCGACTCCCTCACGCTCCTTCTCCCACCATCGACGAGCATCTAGTGCTGACCTTCCGGCCTCCGGCGACGAATGGAATCTTCCTGGGTGCTCTTGATTTCCTGTAGAGAACCGTGTCTAAATTTATTTATTTAATATTTTCTTAATGTGAAATGTGTTGTGTAATTAGTGTTATAAATTTTTAGAGCTAATTACTTATTTAAGTGTTAGTTGAGGGGCTCTAGTGCATGAAGTTATAACATGTAACTATTAGGCCATTATCTAGAGACTTGAGGGGGGAAGGGTGTAATTCTTTTACACCTTAAATCCATTTGGCCGAGAGAACATCTCGTGTTCTCTGTTTCCTTTTGGCCGCCGCTATTCGCAGCCCAGTTTGTGCTACTCGCAGACGATTGCTACCTACAAACCACCACCTTATAAGAATCTGCTACTTACAGCCAACAAATTATCCCTGAATTTCCCTTTTTGCCCTTCTATGCAATTAACATACAACCCAGCTCCAAAATTCAGTCGATCGTTCCATTTCCCTTTTCTAGGTTTTCTTCTACAGCTTCCATTCCATCCACAGCTCCCGTCTCTCTCTCTCACACCAGTCCAGTACCGCCACCGCCACCGCCACCACCAACCCCTTTTCTAGGTTTTCTTCTATAACTTTCGCTCCAGTCCACAGCTCCCGTCTCTCTCTCTCACACCAGTCCAGCCACCGCCACCACCTACCTACCCACCATTACCGCCACCACCAACCCCCACCTCCCGTATCTCTCTCTCTCTCTCCCCCGTTTCTTCTCCTCGCTATTCGCAGCCCCGTTTCTTGTTCTCCTCCATCTGTCACAACAACCACCACAGCACCACTCTCACCACACCATAATAGCAGTACAACTTTGAGGCGAAGGAGGTGTGAGAAGAAAGCACAACACACCGGCATCACCAACTATTTCGAAGTTGAACATCGGTAAAATTTTGAATCTTGTTATTTCGCGGGTTTTTTTTTATTTTTGTTCGATTTGTTTGAATTTTATTTGAGAAACCCCCCGTTGCTATTTCGTATATTTCAGATTTGATCGAACATTAGAGTCCGATTGTTTTCCACAGTTTCGGATATTAAAGTCTGATTGTTTTCCCCCTATTCGGATTTTAAGATCTGAAATTTATTATCTCATTCGGATTTTAGTATCCAATTGGCCGATTGGCCCCTATGTATTACAGCAGCAGCTGAATTTATTAGCATAGCTCATTCAGAATGTAAAATCTGAAATTTTTTGCCTCCTTGGATTTTAATATCCGAAATATTTGACCCCATTCGGACTTTAAATTTTACCCGAGTCGTGTATGTATTTTACCCCAATTATGTAATCGGTCTCCGTAAGTTTCTAGACGTTTTAGATATTAGAGTCCCAGTCGTGTATGTATTTGACCCCATTCGGACTTTAAATTTTACCCGACACGAACCATTGACATTGTCCAGGAATGATTGACAAAATTTTCGGATTTTTAATATGTAGCTGAATTTGTAAGGTAAGGTCATTCAGAATGTAATATCTAAAATGTTTTGCCTCATTCGGATTTTAATATCCAAAGTATTTTACCCCATTCGGACATTAGAGTCCGATTTGTCCCCTCAATTTCAGTCATTAGAATCCGATTGTGAGAACCCATAAAACATTCATAACATTACCCCACTCGGAGTTCTTTATTCTCCATTGAAAAAGAATTGGAAAACCCTAGTTTGGCTTGAAGAACTTGAAGTAATCTCTTGGAGTTTGACATGTAATCTGAAAATTTCTCTTCTTGTGGTAAGAAATCTTCCTTAAACTATGAGTATTGATGAATATGTGCATATAGAATCAACCTACATGGAAGAGATTTAAGAATTAGGGTTCTATAGTGCTTACATGGTGATTTTATACCTAATTCATCTTAAATTCTCAAATATTGTTTATTGGTATGGATAATATGATTTTGATCATGGAAACCCAAGATTGATGCATGTTAGTTGGTATATAGATGGATTATGAGCATGAACTTGTAGAATTTTGAAGTTGCTTACTACTATTGATGTTGAGAAATTTTGAAAAATCTGGGCAACATCCAAAGCTGCGTTTTTCATCAAATTTGTTATACTTAGACAATTTTATTGGTTATGGGTCCTTTCGAGTCTTAAAGATTGTTAAGTTGGTGTTGTTTTGGCAATGGAATCATCGAAAAATATGAAGTACACGATTTATAATGAATATTCGATCACAGACTGCTCTGCTGAAAAACTATGTTTCATGCACAGAATTTCTGACTTTGAGATTGAATTTGACTTGGTTCTCTTGCTTATAAAATTCCGGGAAAAATCAAGGATGAACTTTGATGTGCTATTATGAGTTAAACCAAATTCCAAGTCATTTGGGTGTATACTTTAATCTTGGCAGAGTTTACAAGTTGGTGTGACACTGCTGGTGTATGAGGCCTGTCGTTGATCTTATAAATTCGTGGTTCTTAACTCTGATATAATTCTATAGCCAAGGTTTATGTGGCCTGTCGTTGGTATTACTTGACACGGTAGTTTCTTCTTTGTTAAACTTCGTTTTGAGTGTTTCTAGACGCGGGGTGTGACACCGATTTATGTATCTTTATTCAGAAATTAGTATCCGATTCACCTACCTTTAATTCAAGCGTTAGACTAATGTATTGTTTGCAATGTATAGGAAATACAATGACACGAGTTCCTCCTACCATTTCTACAAGGAAGAGGAAGGCTGAGGAAGCTTTAACTTTGGAAAGTAAACGAGCCAAAACACGAGGAAGAGGGCAGAGGCAAGAGGTTGGGGGTGAGGAGGATGTGGTGGTTGAGCAACATCGTGAGGTAGACTCTAGTACCTATTAGGAAAATAAATACTATAGTTTTGCATGTGGTTTCATATTAGTCAAATGCAATAATGTGATAAACCTTGATTCATGTATAGATTCGTTCGTTTGTTCGTAAATCATACGATTTTGACAACTACGGTTCTAACATATTGTTTGCAATGTACAGGAAATGAAACGAGTTCCTCCTACTGTTTCTGTAAGGAAGAGGAAGGCTGCGCAAACTTTAACTTTGGAAAGGAAACGAGGCAAAAGACGAGGACAAGGGCAGAGGCAAGAAGAGGTTGAGGTACATTCAGAGGTAGAGGAGGATGTGGAGGTTGAGCAACATGCTCAGGTAGAGAAGGATGTGGAGGTTGAGATACATTCGGAGGTATAGGAGGATGAGCCACATGTTGTTCTACGCGAGGATGAGCCACATGCTAATGTAGGGGAGGATGAGGCGCATGCTGAAATTTGTGAGGATGAGCTACATGGTGATGTACGGGAGAATGAGCATGAGTCTGATCAACAGGAGGACGAGGTACATGAAAGTTAGAATACGATTCTGTGTTTTCTAGCTTTGAATTGGATAGTTTATATTTCACTGAACTACTACTATTACTAGTCTAGAATTTTTTGTTTATGTTTCATTTATAATTCATTTATTAGACTAAACTATTGTTTGCAATATATACAGGAAACGACACAAGCCAGAGGACGGGGGAGAGGACGAGGACGGGGGAGAGGACAAGGACGGGGGAGAGGGCGTCAAGCGAGGCAAGATGAGGTAGACGATGAGGCAGTTGGTCCACAAGATCGGAGTTTGTTAGTGGATTTTAAGAACCATGTTGCTATTGATATTTGGAACGGTAGGGAGCGACCGTTGTTGAAACTGCACTCGCACGGACGTAATTTAAAGAAGTGGTCAATAGCGGAGGCAAATGAGAGGTTACTTATGAGGGTCAAAAGTTCAGGGTTGTTTCCACTTTCTCAGATTATTTCTTCATACTGCAACAAAGTATTACTGTCTGGCTTTGTGGAGAGATGGCATCCGGAGACAAATAGCTTTCACTTTCGATTTGGGGAGATGACTATTACACTGGATGACGTGCCGCAGCTTGTTGGTCTTCAAGTGGAGGGGTTAGCGGTGCATGCAGTGGAGAAGACGAGGGAGGAGTGTTTGGCAATGGTACAGAGGTGTCTTGGTGTGGAGGCGGATGTTGCGGACAATAAAGTTACAACAAACAATCGTGTTGAGTTTGAATGGTTGATCAAAACTTTTAGTGAGGTGGCAGATGGGGACTCGGAGGAAAGGGTTGATTGTTGCGCACGGGCTTACTTGCTCTATCTCCTTGGCAGCACTCTCTTTGCTGACAAGACTGGGACGACGGTTTCTGTTCAGTTCCTCACGCTTTTGGAGGACTTGGGACGGGTTCGCGACTATGCTTGGGGTGTAGGAGGGTTGGGCCATTTGTACAGACAACTTGGACAAGCAAGCAGACGTAATTGCAAGCAGCTGAGTGGCTACACGTCTTTGTTGGAGGTACATAGTTATATTCAAGTATATTTTGTTCATCAATTATATTTTTTACATTAATTTGGACACGAACACGGGACATTGATAACTATGAGTGAGACTTGGATACGGACACGGACCAACACCGTGTCCAACATGGGCACGGGACATTGATAACTATGAGTGAGACTTGGATACAGACACGGACACGACACCGTGTCCGACAAGGACACTGGACATTGATAACTTAGCTCAGAGACTTGGATACGGATACAGACACCGTGTCCAACAAGGACACGGGACATTGATAACTATAAGTGAGACTTGGATACGGACACGGACACGACACCGTGTCCAACATGGACACGGGACATTGATAACTATGAGTGAGACTTCGACACGGACACGACATCGTGTCCGACACAGACACGGGACATTGACAACTATGAGTCAGACTTAGATACGGACACGGACACGACACCGTGTCCGACATGGACACGGGACATTGATAACTATGAGTGACACTTGGATACGGACACGGACATGACATCGTGTCCGACACGGACACGGGACATTGACAACTATGAGTTAGAATTGGATACGGACACGGATACAGACACGACATCGTGTCCAACACGGATACGGGACATTAACAACTATGAGCGAGACTTGGATACGAACTCGAACACATTCATAACTGTGACGTATTCTTATTCCATTTAATCATTAGTAATTATATGTATTATGTGTAATAAAATGCAGGCATGGATTCGGGAGCATTTTCCTATGTTTCGACACGCTAGGGACCCAGCCTACACGGAGGACCTACCACTGGCAGCACGTTGGTTGTCGCGTCGGGAGACTACCATGGAGACCACTTACCACTACCATGGGATGTTAGACGATCTACGTCCTAGTCAGGTTAGTGGAAAGCTTAAGTATGTTTTGAGTTGGATAGTTATCTTCAAATACGAAATTATGTTTTGTAACGTGTTTTTTGTTTTGGCAGGTGATTTTTGACCCATACACAGATCGCAGGCAAGTAGTCGCAGATGTTGTTTTTTACACGGGCTGCATCCGTGCCATGGCCGTTCTTGAGCCGTACCTGCCTGATAGAGTATTGAGGCAGTTCGACATGGTGCAGTTGGTCCCTGGGCCTCCGTTAGTCCCGTTGCGAGGTAGTAGAGGCGCTACTAGTCATTCGTACAGTGTGGTCTATGCATACACAGATGGTCAATGGGAAAATTGGCGCGATCATGTCATGAATGCGGACAAACGAGTTCCGATTCAGCATGGAGTCCCGTGGGAGTCACACCCCGACTACCTTCCTTGGTTTTTGACGGTCTCCCACTTCAGGGTCTCACCCCATCCCGTAGAGGTGCCGTATACCGAGAGTGCGGAAGAGCGCAATGCAGCGGCTTTGGCCATTTTGGACAGTGTTTTGGGTGGGACTAGGGCTACAACTTCAACTTGTCCGTATGAACTACGACAAGCACTTGTTGAAGTGTAGAGGACTTTGAGGGGACCAAAGGCTGCTGAAGTGAGCATAGCAGGCCCTAGTTCGGATCGTTACTCGAGTGGTTACACTAGGTGCCGGCGCCGTGACCGTACTTGAGACTTGGTGTTCTACGACTTGTTTTGATGGACTTTATGGCCTTGTATTTATTTTGGACACTTTATGGCCATGGTTTATGGACTACTTTCCGTGGTGGAATGACTTTTATTTTATTGCGGATAACTATTAGGATATTTGTGATAATTGGATACCGTGACAATATGAATGCTACGTAGGGCACCAAAACGTAAATTTTCTGTTTGAATCATTCTTGATACTTTCCTGGGCACAAATAATTCGCTACACAATACTCGTATGTGAAAATTTAGATTTAAATGATGAGTGTCGTACGAACCGACAATGCTCTACACAAACATAGAACACTACCAAAAAAAAAAAAGGGTTTGCATAAATTTCATATTTTACAATAAGATTCTATGAACTACAATTTTACATAAAAGTCCTTCAGGCCAATCTAATCTAGTTCGATTATGTCCGTCGTTGCTACATCGTTCCCCACTATGTTTTTAAACTCTTCGATCTTGTTTGAATATTGTGTATCCCATCCATCCGCGAATGAGTAGTGATGCATATACCAATTCCTTGCAATAGGTGGGATGGGGGAATTTGGTCGCAAATGAAAGAATCTAAAGTGTCATTGAATACTCTTGCTCCAAAAAATGCCAGCATCATTGGATTTTTGGACACGAACACGTTTTACAATTACTAAAATTCCAACAAATATATATTTTAATGTGGGCACGTTATACGATGAAGAATTACATCCCATTCGCACTTTTTTTCGTCCATAGCCCATTCATTCAGAGAGAATTAAATTCGGAAATAAATATCCGAAATATATAACAAGTTTTGGACTTTACTTTCTGATTTATATTTCTATTCGGATTGTAATTTCCGAACAGAAACAAAACTAGCAAATAGAATAACACCAATCGGATACTAATGTTCGAAGTGGATCAATAAGTTCGGAAACAAATATCTGAAAGTTGTACCCATTTTCAGAGTTTAATATCTGATTTTTACACCTTTAATTGGATTCTAATTTCCGAACAGAATGAAAACTATGGCATGACACCATTCGGATACTAATGTTCGAATTGGATCAATAATTTCGGAAAACAATATCCGAAATTTATACACATGTTCGGACTTTAATATATGATTTATACACCTTCAATTGGATTCTAATTTCCAAACAGAATGAAAACTATGAGGTAGCATGACACCATTCGGATACTAATGTTCGAATTGGATAAATAATTTCGGAAACAAATATCCGATATTTATACCAATGTTCGGACTTTAATATCTGATTTGTATACCTTCAATTGGATTCTAATTTCCTAACAGAATGAAAACTATGAGATAACATGACACCATTCTAGTTTCTGAACAGAATGTCACAGACTTGACAACTATGAGTTTTCAAAAAAAAAATACAATATAAGATTTTCCTTGACGATCCGAAAACCGTAATCATCCAATTTTGATAACATTAGAACACAGTATATAATACAACACATTAAATCGTTTCTCATTCTAAAAATGGCTACTTGACATGGATGACCTCCTTTGTTGCTACATCAACGCCGATGATGTCGTTGAACTTTTGAATGGCCGCAACATGTGCTGCATCCCAATTTTTAGCGATAGAAAGACGATGTCTTTTCCAATTGCAAGCTATTGGCGGCATAGGGGAACCTTTTTTTAGGAATACCTGTCAAAATGCATTAGGTAGTCAAAAAAGATAAATTAAGTTGGACTTAAGGAGCACAATTCATTATATAGAAGACAGCAAATCATTTACCAAAATAATACATGTACAAAGTGTCCGCCATCAACAAACCCGATAGCAATAACCTTTCGTTTCATGGAGGGTAAAGGCTTCGATTGGAGGGGGAGGAATGTAAGACATTGAACATTTGATAAATGGACAAGGACACAATTATAAGCAGATGCTATGATGTGACCCATGTCTGGCATTGTCATCCAATGTTCCTGTGGCGCCGGACTTTCATACCATGACAAGATGTGAAGTAATTCCATAGCCCTCTGGGTTCCCCCTACCACTTGTTCGTAAAGGTGTAAATGTGTTTCCAACTCTTTCAACAAATCACTTCTTACCATTAACCAGTCATGAACATCGCCTTTCATAAAGCCCGACACTGCCCGAAACCCACAATTCCCATCATCGTCAACATCCTTGACTGATTCTACGTAAGGTCTTATTGCTTCCGGGAACTGATTGATGAAGGGGCATATATAAAGTTGTGCTGGAACTTTTGCTTTCCCTTTCAGATTGCGCCGCGGTTTCTCTTTCACGGGCTTAGGGGTTTCAAGGGAGGCCAGAACGTGCTCAAACTCCGAGGGATCCCTACGCGTCGAATTTTGTTCTTTGGCTGCATTTTTTTCTTTCGTTGACTTCCGACCGCGTGGTTGTGCATTCACTTTGGGTTCAAGGAGAGAACTACTTTTCGGATGCGCAAGCTCTTGCATCTTCTTAACATAATTGACCTTTACATCATAGTTTTCTTCATTCAAGAACTTGTTGTAAAAACAATCAAAGTGAGCCAAAAGCGTCTCCTCCATCGAACCCTCATTTTGGGGTGCAAGCAAAGAAAGCCTCTTCCAATGGTCATGGATTAACTCAATCGGTAGGGGGATATTTCCCATCTTGTAAGGAGCAATCTCATGAGCGCAAGGTAAACCATGAGTATGCCTCAAAGAACACTCGCACTGACGCTTTGATTCCACAAACCATTCGACTTGATGGGATGCCGCTAAAACAAGTGTCATGGCATTCGACGAAACAACTCCCCTTAGCCTATCAAATAGAGTTGTCCTAAAATCATGTTGCACAGAATTTAGGCTCTTCTCAAAAGAAGCTTTGACTTCAGTAACTTGCAATAGCATCAATCTGTGAATCTTCTCCCATATAGTATCAAAATTGCATTGCGAGTTTTCAAGATGATTTTTTAGCTTCGAATGTGAACTCTCCGCCCTATCAATAAATATGGCAAGATATTAGCCGTAGCAAATAACGTGAATATATGAGAAATTTCCAAAAACGCGTGAATAACATGAATATTAAGGAAAATGCTAGAGTTGCGAACGAAGCGTTTACCTGTTACTTGTTAGGTTTCCGAAATGCATGACTTTGTCCGTCCAAGCTCCTACAAACCTCTCTTTGTAGGGTACCAACCAATTTTTCTCAACGTACTGAAGTGCTGCAGGAACCATTTCAAAATCACGCTTCAAAACACAAAGGCGCTCCTCGTACTGTGCAACACTCGCTGAAAGGACAACTAGGCCCCAACTGCAAATAAACTCCTCCCACATCTTGTCATCAAACATCTTTCTACACTTGGCTAATACGTTCTTGCCAATATGCCACCTACATAGGAGGTGGGTAGCATGAGGGAAAACATTTGTGATGGTATTCATAAGTGCCAACTCCCTATCCGTGACAATAACGGACGGAAGCGCGTTGGGATCCATCATGCCTTTTAACTTCTCCAAGACCCAAGTGTAGTTTTCCGTTTTTTCACACTCCATGAAAGCAAACGCTGCACAAAAAGTCATCTCCGTCAATGTTACACCAACAATTTGAAGCAAAGGAAACCTGTACTTATTTATCTTGTATGTGCAATCCATCATTAACACTCGGGGAAAAGCACATAACATCTCCCCGGCAGATGGGGGAGACCAGAACAACTCTGTGACATTCTCAGTCTCGTTCCCACGGGTCCAGTGAACGTACTGGTACTTTTCTAGCCGATCCAACAAATGTTGCATTTGCGATTTTCTAGCTTTCTCTGTCACTCGGTACTTGTGTCGTACATTGTACATGGTTTTGATACACGTTACGTTCTCAGGATCTTGAACCTTCAAATGGGTTAGGATTTCTTTGGGTTTGACCAAAGCGACTGACAAATCAACCACTGTGGTAGTCTGCTCTGCCGACAACCTCCCGGCATACGAATGGCCCTCCAAGTACACCGCTGGAGGATGGTTGTGAGTGCCATTATGGACAGAGACAGTCCAACCATCATTGCCCTTTACAGCTTTCAATTCAAATGGGCATTCACATTTTTTGGTGCCCGTGGACCGCACTCTCTTCTTCACAGCTACCTCCTTCCCATCAACCTTCTTCACAAACGGCCTATACTTACCGCTCCTTTCACATGAAAACCTCATCCTAGGTGTGCGATTCTTAATACATTTCTCAGAACCCATAATGACAATGATAAACCCGTGTTGTTTACCAGTGCATCTTATCCAATCTACCAACGCTTCATCGGACGGAAAAACCTACACACACATAACAAAAAATTATAGCCCGTAATATAAGATTGCACATGATAAATACTCTATCAAAAAAACACTCACTGTCTCCGTTGTAAAATGCTCCGTATAATCGTATGGAGGACGAGTGGAAGTAGGTATAGTCGATGGCCCTACATTAGTAAAGTTTTGGCACTGTGTGTCCAACTGTAAGTGCAGGATTCTCTGCAGTTTCATTCAGATATTAATATCTGAAAACTGGCACTAAATTCGGATATAAGAGTCCAACAATGTTGACAATATTCGGATATTAATATCCAAATAGTTGTACATAAATCAGACATTAGAGTCCGAAAAGTTAGTAAAATTTTGGCACTGTGTGTCCAACTGTAAGTGCAGATTCTCTGCAGTTTCATTTAGATATTAATATCTGAAAACTGGCACTAAATTCGGATATAAGAGTCCAACAATGTTGACAATATTCAGATATTAATATCCGAATGGTTGTACATAATTCAGACATTAGAATCCAAAAAATTAGTAAAGTTTTGGCACTGTGTGTCCAATTGTGTCGGGCCAGAATTGAAATTGAAAATGGAGGGCTTCTGAAATTGAAAATGGAGAGCGGGCTTACCTCTTGCTGCGATTTTTGCTCCGTCACTACAACATTTGTGACTTGTTTCTCAACTTCCATTACACAATCTTCCGACTCCAAATCATGGTGTATTGATGGGTCACCTATTTCTTGTTTATCAATGGAGGGAGATAAAGCAATCGAGGTTTCCATTCACAATGTAGGAGGAAGAGGAGGGGAGGAAGATAGGTAGACTTGGCTGCTGGTGGGAGGGCCTGGTGGTGGGTGATGGCAGCTGGGTAGGGATGAAAATGGAGGAGTTTGAATGGGGGACGAAGGACACGTTCTGGGCTGGAGGGAGGGAAATCTCAGGTGATGATTTTTGGGGGTTGTATGTAAGGGGTTATGTATTATTCTTAAAGGGTAAAATGGTCAAATAACATGATGTCTTAGGGGTATAATGGTCAAATTGCATGAGGGCATTTTTGTCCATAATTGATAAAAAATTTAATCGGCTGCGAGTAGCACAAACTACGCTGCGAATAGCGCCCACCTTCCTTTTTTCTTTTTTCATTTCCAGTGCTGTGCACTCTCTCTCTCTCTCTCAAACACTCACACAGCCATCATCTTCCATCTTCTTTTGCTTGGGTATTTTGTGTCTACATCAAGAAACTTGGAGGGATCTTGGGATTTCAAGTTTGTAGGCTCTCCTTCACCACCACCTCACTCATCCCTCTGTGTGCTAGCATTTGAGGTAGGGTTTTCTACTAGATACCTTAAAAATGCAAGTATTGTGTTTGAGAATTGATTATTTCATGCATTTAAGTAGTGAGTTGATCTATGGAAGAAAAGCCCTAATTTGAGTGGTTGTGTAAATTTCATATTTTTAGTTGTATATTGAAATTGATGGATCTATTGTTTGATTGGGTGTGGAGAGAATATTATGCCTATGGAATTTGTGGTGTCTAATATTGGCTCATGTTTATTTGGATTGATAATGGATATACTAATTTAGGGTACTTGGATTAATTGTTTGCATTTTGTGAAGAGCACATTATTTTTTTTTGTATTTTGATTTGGGATTGATACTTGTTATTTGGGCTAGTGAGCCATGTATTGGCGGTTGACTTGGCCATTTTTTGCTCGTTGTGTAGCCGGAAACATATGGATAATGAGTTATCCGTCGGTGTATAGTCCGTAAACCCGCGCAGGATAAGGTGCCCCATAGGCCTTTGGGTTAGTAGCCCATAAATTTGGATGATTTAGAGACCTGATCAGTCGCCTAGGATTGGTACACAACTGTGATAACTTGGACCTTGGTTTTATGTGCTCTTATTTTCTTGTACTTAGTTTAACGTGTTGACTTATTATATGTTTGAAGAATTTTGGTTTCATCTTTTTGAGCTTAATTATATTCATTAAGAATTGTGTCTAGCTAGCATGAGCGTTCATACTTTCAAACATGTCACTTGCATCTTTTAGTTTCTAGTAGATTATGTGTGGGCAGTCGTGCTCACCCCTACCTTACAGGTTCGAAGGGCAAGGATACGCTTTGATGGACACGGTGATGGAGATATCTTTTGTGCTTTGACGAGTCGGTCTACATGATATTTTGTTAGGTCTTTAAGGCTATATATCTTTTGAATACATGTATATGTTTTTGACTTTGGGAATGTAATGACAAATGTTAAACTCTCCTCTAGAAATGCTTTGTTATGTCTTTTAGGCAAAGAAAAAGGAAAACTTGTATCCCCTTTTGTAATTGGAGTTGTATGGTTTAGGTGGTGTTTTGGTGCCTTGGTGGCTAATAAAAAAAAATAAAAAATTTGAAATGTTTGGAAGTGGATAGCTTGTCTTGCTTCTTTTAATTTGGTTAGACTTATAATTCATTGCATGATAGAGTGAAAAGAAAATTGTTTTTAGTTATTTGGCAAATTATTTATTTTATTGAGGTTAAAATCACATTGCCGAATTATTATAAAGCGGGGCGTGACATTTCCGGCAACTATATCTCTCTCTCTCACCCCTCTCTCAAATCCCCAATCCAAGCCCTAATTCTGGTGGTGGAGGTGAGCCCGAGAAAGCCGAGCAGTGATACATTGGAGTACAACCAGTTCTGCAGCAAGGAGCTGCGGCCTGCGCTTTAAGGACATTCTGTGGACTTCCCCTGTTGTTGAGAATTCAGCAATTGCTTGATTCATTTGAAAATTGAAATCTTCGATCCAAGGTGTGGAATACAAATAATTAATTACTCCGTAATTGCTAGTTGATGTGTTTTGATGTGTTTTAATAGGTTATTGGTGGTGTTGCTCTTGTTATTAAGATTTAGATGTCTTTTGTGAACATATATGGGGCTGAATGAAATTCAGTCGTGGAGTTTGTATTACTCTAGTTTTTAATTGAATCTCCCGTGTGAATTGTGATTCCTATGTTTCTGTTTTTGAGAACTTCTTGTGTAATGTTTGTACGATTTTGTGATTTTATTGAGGAGTGGGAAGGGTGTTTGAATCAGAATTGAATTTCCCCTGTGAATTGGCAGAGAGGGTTTTGTTGTTTGGGATGATAGTGTTGGGGAAAGATGATGGAGAAGGGTAGTGTGGTCATCTTATACTGAAATCTTTCTTTATTTAATTTTTTTTTTTCCATTTTCACTCTCAAATTAGGCGTGTGTTTTACACCTTCCGTCAATTTGGAAGGAAAATGTAAAGGTAACACTTTAGTCCGAAACCACAGGGGGGCGATGTGATCATTAATGAACCCCAAGGAGGTCATATGCCAAACGAGCAAACCTCAGGGAGGTAATCCGTACTTTGCCCATAAATTAATACAGACCCAAAAAAGAATAGAGGGAACATTTACATTCTCTAGGCTGGAATACGTCCATAGAAAAGAGAAATAGCCCATTATAAAAATGTAATAACAATTCTAAGACAAAATTGCCCAAAATGCATATGTGCTGGAGGCCAAATAATGTTCCCAAATTTTCACAAATAATAACCCAAAAGTTGGCTTCCTGAATGACATTTAGAATGCAGTTAAAACTATTGTCTAATGTATAAGGGATGCCGCTTTCTCAATATTATACATAAGATGTGAATATGTTGTACAGTAATCTATTTTTTTTTATCGGCATTTTGTACAGTAAACTTGTCAAGTAGTCATAAACAATTCCGAAATGTTAAGTCTTTTACAGAAAAGCTCATTGGGTCTTCTAACGATAATTGCTAGGCCCCCGTCATTTTCCTCTCTCTCGATAAAACTCAGCCACAACTTTATGATCCAAGCACAGCCTAACTCAAGAATCCAAGCAATGTACTAAACATACTAATCGTATCCGTGTGTCCAAACAGGTACTGAGTATATCAAGGTGCCCAAGCCGAAGGACACGACAATGGTGACTACGGCATAAACATCCCCTCTCCAAGGCTTCTTGCTCTCTCTCAGCAAGTGAACCTCAGAGATGAAACTGGAAACAGTGCTTAGAGAACCCAACAGGCCAAACTGTATTCCTGTAGCTATGGTATTACAGGTCTTGGTTTTAACCTGAAATTAAAAATAAATCAAACACTTTCATAGAATTCCCAATGATATTTAGTCACACAAGTAACAAAATATGAATTCGTCATTTTAGTGCAGACAATGATAGAGAATCCTATATATGGTACTAAAATTTGAATAGAATGGGCACACTCACAGTATGCAAGGTTGGCTAGAACAAATTGAACAAATAAAGATAAGAGAGGAAAATAATCAATTTTCCTTCCTGCTCCGTTTGGTTCCTAGTATGAGAGGAAAAGGAAAAAAGTCTTCAGAGAATATATAAATGGGAAGTTATTTTCCTCCACACTTTCCTTTATTATTTTTTACACTTTTCCTTTGGCTTTATTCTTTGTTAGTTTCCTTCAAATTTTCTTTCCTCTTCCGTCTTTAAAATCAAACAAGGGGACTAATTTTTGTTTCCTTCATTCTGCAAAAACAAACAAACTAGAAAGATGAAAAATACAAATTCCCCTGTAAGATCCCTTCTCACTTAATTTTCACTTCCTTTCTCATCCCTTCCGCAAGTTCCAAATAATCCAAACACAAGCTAAGACTTCTAGAAACGGGAGAATATCTCAATCCTACTCAAATGCAAAGATCAGAAGAAGGTTTTCTTACCACTTTCATTAGTGTCGCAAGTGCCGCCATGACACAAGCGGCAGAGACATTGGCAATCAGAGTACCGAAAGGAACCCATTTCAACAAGCCGTATAGTCCTATTCCACGTCCATTTAGTCGACAAGCTAAGAACCACCTGAGCCACACACCAAAAGGCCCAACAATACAAGCTAACCATAGCTGGGCTCCACTGCCACCACTGTCAAATTATCTTCTCTCCAAAGCTCCGCTGACACCCCATAACAAGCCTAGCATCAATATAAGCACAAGCATAAACGCAAACTGGCACTTGAAGTTATCCACCTTCCAATTGTTTTGAGAGCTCGAAATCTCACTTAAGGGGAGTACATTTGAAGTTTCTAGGAACCTTTTGAAGCCCTGAGCTGTCCTAACCCCATAGATGATGGCATAATCAGCAAGAATGAAGCCTGCAAGCCAAAATGAGAAATCATCATCTTATACTAGGTCAAATGAGCCAAGCCAGTATTTCAGTTTGAAATGAAAGGAGGACAAATGGCTCCATCCGTTTGTATGAGGATTTCATAGAGAAACTATGTTTATCCTTCTATATATTATAATGTTAGAAGAACATATATTTACGGATGAACATCCAATAAAATGGAGTACTTATTCGGGTAGCACACTTTTGCCTATCTCTTGCTATAACTTATTTTTGCTCTAGTTTTTCAGAAGGAACAACAAAAACAAAAACAAATAAAAGACATTGGGTAGCTTTGGATTACTAAGTTTGTTGTTTCGGGCCATAGGTGTACAACAATTTGGAACGTGACCTGTAGAACGAAATTGGCTTAGGTATTAGCAATTTGAGTCAGGGTTTGTTGAAGTTGGATAGTGAACAAAAGTGTGAACTTGAACATTTTACCAGCAGTGAGGTCAGAATAAAAGCACAGAATATTTCAGCTTAGAGTAGCACAATAAGACAGCAGCGGCCCATTAAAAGAAGCAATCTCGACAAATTGGATCAATCAAGTTCTCTGTAAGGTCCCGGGCTAAAAGTTTCAAATCGATATGGCGCATAGGCTTTCATACATCTTATTTGTTACACCCAGAAGGAATCAAGTTAGGATTTTGTAGCTGCAGCTAGTCTTGATACTTGCAAGACAGATTTGTCCTCCCTCTGTGCCAATATTATAGTCCACTCCAAAAAGACGTCCAATTTTTGGATCAACAGTAAATTTTCAAATTTTTTCGCACCAATTTCATGATATCAATTAGTTCTTTAAATAGGTGTGAGAAATTCAGAATATAATGCACGAAATTGCTTTAATTTTTTAGCAAAAATTACACATCTAGTGGACTATTAGTTCGGGATAAAGGGAAACATTATTTTTCGTTTATTTATCTTAGTTGTTCAAAGGTATGAAGCACAAAGTCACCGACATGCCAAAGTGGTCCCCGTATCCATGCATGTCCGCATCCATGTCAAAAACGCTAGGGACATGCATGGATACATATGGAACACGCCATTTGCACAAAAAGTTAAGTAGGGCACACGTCGGGGATACGCTTGTCTCACTTGAAGCACGTATTGGGACATGGCATGGTGTCACTTACCAACATAAAACCTTATTTCAAGGGGGGGAAAAATTATCACTTGTTCCTCGTGGTTTGTTTTTCAATGGAACTTCTATTAATTATGCAGAAACAATGTTGGTCATCCCTTTTGCTGTTAAGTTGGTATTGGTTTCCACAAATTTGGGCGTTTTCGGATACACTATCCGTATTACTGACAACTAAAAACAAAATATTTATATTTCATTTAAATTTTTTTGGGTCCCCTATGTGTCTGTATCACAATATTTTTAGAATTACCTTATACGTATCCATATTTGTATCCGTGATTGTTCCCATGTCCGTGCTTTTTAACTCAAATCGCTTTGGATGAAATGAAACGGGAACTTTAAAGGGATTACCAGGTCACAGATTTGGAGGGACGAGGTTTCTGTTACACGTCAAGGAAGAAGAGAGAAGGGCCGACTCTGTTTGTTGGACAAACCAAGGATTTAACATTGGAGACAGAACCATTTTAAATTGTTACTCAGAGCTGGAAGTACCCAAGCCTTCGTTTAAGATCCGATGGCTCGTTATATGTCCAAATTTACCGCTGTTGCTAAACACAAACTTCAGCAAATCCGGACTGCAGCACTTTTGGTAACGAAGGTTTATATTGCATTACCCTTCCCAATAAGACTGCGAAGGGGACCAGCAAGATAGGTATCAAATTCAACTGTATTTCTTCTCTCAATAGGCCAAATTAAGTTTATTATTAGTATGTATAAGCAAAAACATACTCCAGTACCTATAGGATACCCAAACACAACAAGAGTCCATTTGCCTTGAACACTGAGGTCTAGCATTTTTTGATTCCAACAACTGAAAGTTGTCAGGCTTCCCAAGTAACCAGTTGCCAGTCCAACGGCTAGATGGTCTGAAACTCTAGATATATCACCTTTGAAAACAATGCCAAACCACCCCATCAAGAACGAGCCAACCTTAGAAGAAGTCAAAATCTGATTAGACGAATAACCAAATTAAAGTGCATGACAAGACTACAACGACAAACATGACAAGTAATAGCAAATTCCGGTAATGCCTAACAGAGAGCTTACAAAGAAAACACGCACATACATACCCACAGATGTTACAGCAAGAAACTCCAACAATACCTACTGAAGCGCATTTACATTGACCCATTCTGCATCATAATTTCTAGTTCTTGTGCTAACCACGTCCAAATAATTATGATATTAAAACTAAGTTAAGCTTGAGCACAATTGCTCAAATTGGGTCATGTAGCCTGAACCTCACATAAAATTAACTCACTAAAAGTAGATGGAAGTACCAAAACAAAGGTCAATAAATGGAATCAACTTTACATTATGTAATGCAACTGTTTAAGGTAAGACTGCAGCTCACAGAAACAGTGTACACCTTAGCATTAAATAAAAACCTTTGCAAATATATTCCTTTAATAATCTGGTTTTCGGAGGCCACAAATAATCTGGTTTTCGGAGGCCACAAACATGCGCTTTACATAAATGAAAATAGTAGGTGCATGTGTGGGTGTGGGTGTTTTTGTGTGTGTGTGTTTGAGAGAGAGAGAGAGAGAGACCATATTAGAAGGAAGATCAAGGTATAGAACGGTTTGGTCACTTGTGAGGCCAATTACTCCAGGGCCAAACAGTTTTTGCAGTAAATACCTTGTTAAAACCTGAAAAAGATACCATAGAAGGTCACAGTATTGCATAGACCTCTACTACTTCCCAAGGTAAAAAAGGGGGCAAAAGAATTTGCATCACTTGTTGGCAAGGTAAGTAGTAGGAAAATAAAAGCAGGGGATTTCCCCTTGGAGCTACCACTGTCTCTTCCCATTAGGAGGGACACCCTTGTTATCACATGCCCGAGGCCAAGGAAAAAAAATAAAAACAACGCCAATTTTCTCTCTTCTTCCACACTAAGTGGGTCTACCAACAACATATAAGGAGAACCTTCTCCATCCTACCCACCCATCAGCTCAACTTTTCACCTTCTATAAAGTAATTTATTAGCCAAGTTAAACGTGACCAATCATAACAACTGAAACCACTTGCAAATGAGCAAAGTAAAAAAATAAATTTAACAATGGGATGAACAGCATGCCCACACAAAAAAAATCCAATCCAATTTTTTATTTATATCCGTAGATAAATAGCATAGAGCAGAGACAAAAGCACTAAGCAACCAACTCCTCCATCTATTGGTTTTCATACTGCCGAGGGAAAGTTTGTGGAGGTGAGGGTCAAGTACCCTTGGTTTTCAAACTGTCCTACACTTTATTCATTTTAGAGAAATATAGAATGCAGAGTTGTGCTTTGTTCATTTCAAGTGTTGAGTTGAGACAAATAGAAGAAGTGTAATCCGATGTGATCATGGAGAAGAGGAACGTCATGACGTGTTTTCCTTTGGGCACCCATTTATATAGTCACGCGCACAAAACCAGATAGTTCTACACATACAGCATAGATTACTGGCAAGTTCTACCACTGCTTAGCTAATTCACCTTTGTCCATCAAATGACATGGCAATAACCCGTCTAGGTATTCCCTTACAAAACTATCCCTCACATACCAAAAATCGGTTTTCTTGCCAAGATTTCATCCTTCCCTTGGGTAACGTTTAGTTAATAGGAGGCGAAGTCCCAATGCTTTCCTATAATCTAGGTATAGATAGGATTCGTTCCTAGGCAGCTAGATTGTTGAACTCAGCAAAATTACCGTCCTTTCGTTGATCATGAAAAGGCAAGCTAGTTTGTATGCATTAATGAGTGTGCTTAAATATACTGAAGCCCATGGAATCTTGCGTGCTCCTGTGCTTAAAGCATGCATGACCTTGTGCTGAATAAGTATCAGAAGCATGCAATATTTACATATGCATAGACACGCATATCAGTTTCCCAATAAGCTTAAAGTTGCATACATCCTCAACAAAATGACTCGTGTAGTTTTCACACACACAGGAGTGCTGCTTGGAATTCAGCAAGCAGTTCTGATCAACAATGTGCTACGCTTACAAAGCACGTTCTAGATCTTCAACAAGATGGTTCCCCCATTTCAACTTCCTTATTCAAGGAAATCAAGCAACTACAAGGAGTAGCATCCCTGCATGTACAAGCTGCGTACACAATCCAAAACGTATTCACAGCTTCTATGCGGATTACCACCCTAGGCATTTTTGAACCACATTGAACTTTTGAGCAAAGAAAAAAATGAGAGAAGAACACATGAATACCATGGCAATTTAATAAAGTAAAACTTCAATACGATGATAACATAATGATACTAGAATGAATGAGGAACAGATGACATTTAATCTAAGTTGCTGCAACAGCTAGCACTACTAATTTGCCAGAAGAAAATTAAGACCAACTACTAGAATGGTGATACTCATGGGTATTTGACTACTCAGATAATAAGAAGCAAAACTACGACATTCAGAAGTAAGAAGCAAAGGTTTGGCATAATACCCCAAGAATTCCAAAAACAGCAAGATGGATAAGTTGTGAACCATAATCCAATACCCATGGTAGCTCTTTCTTGTTCTCCTGCACATCAAATAAGTAGAACCACATAATCACCAGATGAATCAGAAACACATATGTGCAGCAGTAGTATTATTTTTTTATCATCAAGGAGTACGACATTCGAAGTTTGAGAACCGTAGAATTAGACTATTGTCTGCAGGGCTAAGCTCTATAAAAACTTCTGATTCTATGATCAAGAGTCTCAAAAACCACTAAAAATAAAATACTACGTGCACTCACATTGTTCTCGTCATTAGAATGTATGATACCCTCAGTCGAAAGAGGAGATGTCAGTTCTGATGTTGATGGTGATACAATGGAGGTAGTGGCCAAAGCATCCACAGGAATGGGCATCACACTACTATTTTCCATTATATCATGCCTCTCATCATCTATTGGGGTTATAGCATTCGAAGAACTCAAAGAATGTCTTCTCACAAAAGAATCTGCACGGTTAGTCTCAAGATCCATGACCACTGCACCGGGTCTACTGAAACTTCATCCCACTTGCGATGATCTCAAAAACTACAACAGTGAAACATGATCATAGTTCAGTGAAGAAGATAAGCTGAAAATTACAATGACGTAATTACTCATAAGGTATTGTCAAGCAGTCAACTTCTCTACGTACTAGTGGAAACTAACAGAACATACGTAAATAATGATAAACATACACGTACTTACTGGTTACTTCGATAAGTTCCACTTATGATGTAACACACGTATAGAAAAACCTTACAAATATAATAACCGAAGAATACGGAGACAGTTGAGTAATTATTATCGCACACAATGAGTTTTACTGATAGTAGGATTACAACCATCATTCCACTCGAATTGATCAACATTATTCTATTCCTGTAAGAGGATCTGCAGTTCAATAGCAAACCCATTAAACTTACAATTTCGTTAACCACCACCCAATACAACTTAGACAATATCCAAAAAAGTTTGACTTCGACAACACATTGCACCAATACATAAACATATGTTTGGATAGATTAATTTTTCTATTTCTAGGTATATCAAAAGACTCCACACGTTATCAACTGACCTAAGGGTAGCCGTCAGCATTTATCTTAAAGTTAATACCCACATAGATAGTCGTAATATATAAGAATCATGAAAACGACCAGAAAACAAACTTTATAACTAAGTTGAAAAAAGAATCTACCTGTGTAACCACATTGGAACAAAAAGAAAGTTGACCCAGGAAATGATTATAGTTAGCTAACTTGTTAGTGATAGAGAATAATATTACAAGAGTTGAATATGAGCTGCCGTCCACTAACAAGGCAACAGAGGAAGGCGAAAACATAGGTAAACACCACCAACTAGACCAATGAGATTGTTTGTAACAAACCTAATTTCTACATGTGAAGTGCATGAATTTAAAATTTTAAACAGTCAAAATAATGCCCAAAGTGTAGGCCCAAGTCGGCGCATGAACATACTTTTACTTTTCTATGTGATAAACTCAATGGATTAATAGATTCATGCCCTTCCCCTTCAAACAAAAACACCAACAACAAAAGAAGTAGATTAATGCGCTTTAGAGTGAGAGAATCATTGAACTGAAATGACATGAAAAGCTGAAAAATAAAAACATACAACTAAAGCTCTTGACTGCACTTTTCTTTCTAATAAAACCAAAGGCACTTTTCTGCAGTTTTCCAACTTTTATTAGGTATAATAATACCAGGAACTGCTATCCAAACCCCAATTTTGAACTCTTTTTCTAGTCTCAATGAAATATATTAAGAAGACAAGAGAAAAAACCCCAAGGGTTAGCCTAGTAATCAAGGCATGGGATTTAAGGGTTTACTCCCTCCTAATGTCTTAGTTTCGGAAAATAGCATCTCCTCTGGGTCAGTCCATACTTGAGCATTTGATCCGGCTTCAAGTGGAGCACCCACTAGTGGACGATGGGTTTATCATGTGTCCGGATTAGTCGAGGTGCACATAAACAGGCCGAGACACATGGTTATCAAACAAAAGACAAGAGAAAAGCTTGTTTAATCTGAATCTTGCATATACAATAAACTATAAGAGGTAAAAAAAAGCGTGAAAACTGAAAAGTAACAAACATTGATCAAATTATAGACACCCAGAAGCATAAATTCAGATTCCCCAGAAAAGAAAAGAAAAAAGCCACGGTCGCACAAAAGAAGATAGTTATGGTGAACAGATGACAGAAGAAGATAACAGCATGATATGATACATGCAAGATAAATAACATTGTCCTCAGAGAGAGAGAGAGATTACCAAACGGAAGTCTGAGGCCAAAATCAAACAGCTATAGGGAGATCTTTTGCGATCACTGGGCAGTATGAGTAATCAGTGAGACGCAAAGAAAGAAAATAGATGAGATGATAGACGTAAGATTAATCTGTATTATGAACAGAACGAGAGGCCCACAACACAATGCGAGTGTCAGGTTGACATTGAAACAGGAATAAAACCGAATGGCAGATAGGAATTGCGGGAGAAACACTTCAGTGCCGAGCGGGCACGGTGCCACGTGGTGCCGAGCAGATCTCGGCCGTCCGAACGTGTTTTGGACGGTCCAGATCTGTTTGGGCTTGGAGGGACGTTTTGGTAATTTCACACTTAAAAATTACCCAAACAAATCTGAACCGTCCAAAATAAGTTTGGACGGCCGAGATCGTGCTCGGCACCACCTGGCACCGTGCCCACCCGGCACTGAAAAATTTCTCGAATTGCGGTGCATATATGAATGGCGGTGAAATGTGGGTGATATTCTGTATACCAAGTTGACCTTCTCCGGAAACAAATGGAGTTTTTTTTTTGCCATAGTTTAGGAGAATATTAGTAGCTGTTAGAGATTAGAGTTGGGGGAAGGGGAGGAGGTGGGGTTTGAACCGCTGACCTCATGCATTAGGGGTATAGTGCTGGGCCATTTTTTTATTTCCATTTTGTGCACATGCCCCGTTGTTTCCGTTCCCTCTTTCTTAGATGGAATGGAAACAAATGGTACTCTTTACTTCAGTATCTTGTAGCCAATTGGGAACAAATGGTCACTTTTCTTTACTCTTCTTTTTCTTTCTTTGTTTCCTCTTGGGGTATGCTCCTTGTAGGCTGTATATTCGATTACCCCTTTTTATTTCAAGCTGATTTACCCAACAAAAAAAGTTGACCTTCTCCAATGCTGACCAAGAAAAACTGGGGAAACTGGTATATTTGAATAAAAGAAAGAGATACAGTACGGAGGCCCTGTTCGACTCACACTTATTAACTCCTATTTTACTTTTAGAAAAAGGACATATTTTGTCTTTATTTAAATCTTTTTTACGTTTGTTAGTTTTGAGGATTATTCGTCTCACATCAGAAAAGGAATTTTTTTTTTTTTTACTTTTACCTAAATATTTTGGAAAATAATCACTTTTAAGCAAAATAAGTCAACTTTTTTTACTTTGTTTTTGTTTAAAAGTGGTTATTTTTCAAAATATTAAATTTTTACTTTTCAGATACAAAAATTGACGCAAAACTAATAAACGTGAATTTTTTTTGAATAAAGACAAAATATGTACTTTTTCTAAAAGTAAAAAAAAAATGTTAGTAGAACAGGGTCTGATTAGGAAATAAAGGATGCCATGTCCTTCTCAGATATAGATTATATTTGATACAAGTTGTAACAACTTAGCACCCTCAACAAATTAGGGGTGTTCAACCAAGGATAGAGAAGGGAAATCAATCCAAAAATTACTATTGTTGTGCGCATGCTACTACGATGTCGCCACTTATTTTTATTTAGAAAGAAAAGTTAACAAAAATGAAGTAATGAAAATTAAAGTTTGTTTTACTTTCATTTCGAAAGGAATCTTGAATAAATTAAACTCTTGTTCATTTGCCATAACAAAGAAATTTCGCGGATAACTTCTTTATCTTGCCCTTCATATGAAAAGAATGATTCAAGAGGTAAGGGTGATTTAGTAATTTCACATGAATTAAAGACCAAAAAAAAAAAAGTGTCTATCAATAGATAAAAGGGGAGTGTGAAAATCAATTCTCATACTATACAATATGGAGTATATATTAAATAAAAGGGTGAATTAGTGAGGAGTGCTCTGGAAGCTCCAAGTGGCATGTAATGATTGGGCAACACTACTAGTTAGTCATTATCTTATTTTGAATTATTCATAATAAAAAAAATTGTTTATAATGTTTGATTAGATAACACTAATATATACCTAATAATCATTGAGTATGACTTTGTCGGATTTTAAAATTTTAGAATTGGCATAGTTTAATTTGTTCAATTAGTTACGGCTTTCAAAAGCTAATTGTCTAACTCAAACACAAATATTCAAATTCAAGGTTCTTAATCCTTAATCCTTATCCCCTATATATATATGTTAATTTAATGATTATCAAATACAACTTGCAGATTCTATCTTCCTTCAAAGAAACTAAAAAAACCCTCCCTAACCTTCTTAATAACCCGTATGATTACCACAAAAATTTTGGATATCAAGTCACTTCTCTTCTTTTCTTGCTCTATGCATAAGCAGGATTGACATATATAACCTCTACTCATACCTTTGGTACTTTGTGGACTTTTGAAGCAATGCTTTACTCTTACCTTCCAGTTTTGACTGCTTATGTTATTGATGAAGGAGAGAGTTTCTTCAAGGAAATTATGGGAGAGACAGAGTTGACAATGAATTTAAGTGAACTTCGTTGAAACACAAACTTGGAAAGTAAGAGCATCTTCAACCTTGATTCATTTTAAGACCCAAATTTAAAATTTGGGCAAAACCCACAAAAAATCCTCTTCAATCTTTGACCCAAACCCTTTCCCATTTTGGGTTTTACTCATTTCTTTTCCCAAATTTGAGACAATCCAAGTCTCTCTCCATTTTTTTCCCCAATATTCCAACGGCTCTTTTCTCTTTTCAACGGCTCCTTCCATGTCATTCTGAGAGCATGACATCAGCTTTCCCAAGCTTGGATACCTACAACTCTCTCTCTCTCTCTCTCTCACACACGCATGGCCGCCGCCGCCAGAACGAGTTCCTACAGATAGAAAAGAAAGGAGGATATATGGATCAGAGTTCTGTGGATGGTGGTAAGTGATAGATTGTTTGGGTGGTTGGCGGTGGTTATGTAGGTGGGCCGAGTTCTTCTTCTTCTTCTTGGGTAAAAGATAATTTTGCCATTGGAGTGAGTCTGATCCAAAATGGATTTTTACCCAAATTTGGATAAAATTTTGGATCAAGACTGGAAATGCTCTAAGAGTATGCAATGTGGATACATGTTTTTACTCAAGCATTGAGGGCTAAAGAATTATTCAACCAAAAAATAAAAATAAATGTTTTTTCACATATAGATATTCGACGTAGTGAAAGGTACTACACTATAGAATTTGTTTAGTTATTCAACTGTGCCGGTTGAGAATCATTTCTTGATTTTGATAGGTCGGTCTGCAGACAAGTACTAAAAAGAGCATGTTCAATCATGGTCAATTCTTGTAGTAGAACACGGAATCACCGCCATGCACTAATATAGGAAATGTAAGACAATCATGGTGAGGGTAATGACAGAAAATGGAACGGAGGGGTGAGAAGGTCGAAGAGAAAATTAGTAAAAAGAAGCTTCTTGCAAAGCTTGGGTTCAAGGCCGAAAAATTGAATCCTAGAAATAAGAAAGTTCCCCTCTTGTTCTTTATCCTCCAATGACATCCGAAATCGGAACTCCGTCCTTTTTAAGAGAGATCGAAAGGCCATGGATATAGATACCACTTTGGGGATTAAATTTAGAGGGGGGAAAAGTTTTAATTTAAAGAAATATGTTGAAATAGAGGAGGCCAATTTAGCGGAAAGAATGGATGCTCTTGATCATTTGGATGAAAACACGGGTTTGGAGGATGATGAGGACTTCGAGGATGGTGCTTCTCTCTCTCTCTCTGGAATTTTAATTCCATAGATTGGCGGTTTTGGTTGTCAGTTCTGTATCTTTCAGTTTGTTGTTCGAATTTAGGGTTATTTTCTTTTCGTTTATGGTTGTTTTGGTGTTAGGCTATTGGGCTGTTTAGATCGTGCTTCTTGTGGTGTTTTTGGTTGGCTTTTTGCCTTCATCTGGGTATGGTTCTCGGGTGGCTTTTGCCGGTGTGCCTGTGATCTTTTTAATCTTTGTATTGATCTTCAAAGATTAATAAAATCTTCTTTTTGCCGATAAAAAAAACCAATGCAAACCTGCTTCTGTTCATTTTTTTCGCAACGACAACTATTTCCTCAAAATGGATGTCCTGTTATATACTGTATCTTCTTGGGCAAAATAAAACTCTACTATGGGTACCGAATATTTGAGTACCAATTATGCACAAATAATGTGTGGAGCCCACTCTGAGGTCCCACACAAATAATTCGAAATATTCATTAACTTATAAAATAATTTTTTGAGTGACCTTGTAAAAAATCAACTCAATAAATAACATCTCTTAGTTGTTGATTAAAATTGAAGGATTGGATCAAGCACTTAAAGATTTCAATTGAGTTGTTTTCCATTTTTTATTTTCAAATTTATACCAAAGAAAACAGTACTTATTATGGGGTAAATGGAATATCAAGAAAATAGAAAACTGGAGTAACAAACAAAGAAAGAAAAATACTTAAAAAGGATGAGCAGGTGGCTGTGAAATACTGATTTGGGCAGTGTGTTGAGATTCAGAGACGGATTAGGTACTGTGGGTGTATGGGGGCCACAGTCCCGCGTTGTTTTGTTTTTTTTTTTAAATTTATTATGAATATTAGATTTTTTTTGTTAAGAACACTTAAATATTATATTTTGTATTCAATGTTATTTAAACATTTAAATCCTTTAAAAATGTGTTCGTTTAAAGTCCCAAAACTCAATTTTTCTCTCTGCGCCACGGTTTCCTATAAGTTTTTCTTTCAATTATTTATCTCATTCCTCTTTTTATCCCTTTCCACTTACTATCCAAAAAAACCTCCCTTAAAACCTAAGCCAAACAAACTATTAAATTTTCGAACCCTGAAATTTTAAAATCTTGTTCATAGTTCGGCCTCTACGTTTACGAAATCTTGGTTCCGTCCCTGTTGAGAGTAGTATGAATTTTTGACCGGCTATACCCAATAACTCCTCAATTTCAATTCAATGGTTCATATGAGGATTTAAGGATCAAACGGCTTATAGAATGGAGAAGTACCAAAACCAAATATTTCATGTTCAATTTGTGGAAATTTTAATGACTAAAGTGGATTGCAAATCACATTTGGCCAGGTGGAATGGCCTGATGGGTCCACCAAAACCATTAAAAATAGAAGTTGCTACTTATCAGTTGATGACAAGAGATGGGAAAGAATGTTCTAATCTTGAATGAGCAGATCAGGAAAGGAATCTCTCCCCCATCTTTCCATAGAAAACTGCTTTCCAACAGTGGTTTTGTCAGTGCTTTTTTATATATCTACTCTCACTATACACGTATTCTCTCTTCATAAACACCTCTCCCATGGCCCCTTATATACAACAATTTATGCACCATCAATACTTCCCCCTCTTGAGGAAGAGACAGATACGGATAGAGCCAATGGCATCAGATCATAGCATCCTTTCGACAGTTGTGTTGGTTTTGACTCTAGTTTCAGCAGGTAATTCAAGTTTCAGCTTTGTTAAAACTTTATTATTGTAACTATAAACCTCGTAAGCCGAGTGGTACTTTTCCCGGCCCTAACCTAAAACAAGTGTTGCGTCGCTTTAGGCCTCTAAAAAATTCTGAATTATAAGGGTTCCTCCTACTTTTTTATCCCTTATTATAGTTCAACAAAAGAGGCTCTATTTTTAATTTTTACTTTAAGCCCCATAAAAATTTAGTAGAAAATTTGGAAAAAACAAATGGTTTTCTTCTTTCTTTACCGGTTAATTAGGCATGTATACAAAACATACTGTTGGAGTTTGTCCCACATTACTTATTTATCTTCTCCAAAAACTAGTATATATAAGTCTGAACGGCTTCTCCACTCATTCACAATTGGTTTGAAGTTGGATGCTTTAATATGATATCGGAGCTAGGGTTGCAGAGAATTTGTTATCCCTTATTTGTGCCATAAGTGCACCGTTGATTGTTGTGATCCATGTATTATGGATCTTTTGTTTACCTCTCCACGTGCAAATCAGGAGTCGCACGTGCGGTGCGGGGGAGTGTTGGAGTTTGTCCCACATTGGTTATTTATCTTCTCCAAAAAATAGTATATGAGTCTGAGCAGCCTCTCCACTCCTTGCCATTGGTATACGAAGATATTTTGATTTCATAACGTATATTTGCTCAGATACAAAAGTTTTGGAGGAATAGCATTTGTGGTTTTTTCGTTGGGAGCAGCCTAAACCACGAAACGGGTTGTGAGAGAGCAATGCAAGTATCCTACTGCTAGGCTAAGAACTTCACTAATAATCTATGCACAAACATAACATTTTTCATTTTTTTGTTGCCCAATGACCGCACGACTATGAATAATCTTTCTACCATGTGTCTTCTCATAAACATATGCACCTTGAATGAGCAGGGACAGAAGTGTGCGAATCCGCGAGAATTTTCACTCTCATAAACGATTGCAAGGAGACAGTTTGGCCTGCAATCTTCCCGGGAGAGAACTTCGGTGGCGGCGGCTTTGAATTGAAATCAAGCCAATCCATTGTGCTCACAGCCCCTGTGGCATGGTCCGGTCGAATCTGGGGCCGAACGGGCTGCAACTTCGACAAGAATGGCAACGGGACTTGCCAAACTGGTCGATGTGGCACCTCCCTCAAGTGCACTGGCTCAGGCGAGACCCCTGCCACGCTTGCTGAATTTACCCTCGCCACACCTGATTTTTACGACGTTAGCCTCGTGGACGGGTTCAACATACCCTTGGCTGTGACACCTATTAATGGAAAGGGAAATTGCAGCGTTGCCGGTTGTAATGGGGACTTGAGGCCTAATTGTCCTAAGGGTATTTTCATGGGTTTTTATTCTTTTATTTTGAACTAAAACATTCGCTATTGGGATCCCCCAATGCTTAAAATGCCACTATGTCGTTATTTTAGATTTTCTTTTTTTTTTTGGTTCTGTATTAAGGTTATGTTTCTAAAATCGTTTTCGTTTCCTCGACAGAGCTTGCTGTTAAGGCTAATGGGAAGACGGTAGCATGTCGGAGTGCCTGCGATGTGTTCAACACAGACGAGTACTGTTGCAGAGGTGCTTATGGAGGTCCGGTTACATGTAAACCTACGAATTACTCGAAAACATTTAAGGCAGCGTGCCCTTCAGCTTATAGCTATGCATACGATGATCCCACAAGCATTCTTACTTGCTCAGGGACGGACTATGTCATCACACTTTGCTCGTCAAGGTCAGATTCGTATACATATACTTCTAAACTTTTTTCCTTCAAGTCTTCTAACTATTGACAGGATTTTAATTTTGGGGAGGCAAACCCCCATGACAGAACAGTACAAATCCTTACGAGTTCGCGAGTATCTTGAGAGTTCTTAGCAGAAAAATGATTTTTTTGACAAAACAGTACAAATCCTGATTTTTGTGACGTAAGCCGGAATTAAAATTCCAACCTTCAAGATCATCTCGGTTTGATCTCGACAAATCAAAAAGCGTACGAGCCCCATTTGGAAAGTCTGTTAGATATCGATACAACACGAACAGAACGAACTCTAATTGCACCTCACCGTATTTTACCGCATTCATCATAGGCTTATCATGAATACATTTATGGAATGTATGAAGTTTTAGATCTCGACCGTTGGATAATTTTACAGATACAATAAGGTTGAAAGAATGCAACATAACATATTCTTGTGTATCTCGATCGCGCGCATTGTAGTAGCCCGGTAGTTGGGCCCTCAGCCCTGCTCATTAACAGGGCTTCCATTTGTGCTCCTTTCATGTTCTCACTAGCAAGTTGGCGCACACATACTATGTGAGCGCACATTTTTAGGATTATTGTGCATAGTAGAGTAGTGGTTATAATAAGGCGGATTTAACACCAATTTTTGTTTTGCCCAACTATAACCGTTCATGTCAAGTTACAAGTGATGCATTAACTGATTTGGGAGAGGGGCATAATTGGAATGAGAGAAACTTATTCATGGCTCAACTGTGAACAAGTTCTTTACAGCAGCAACCAATCGTGACCGTCCAAAACTGTTCTGGACGGTCCGGATTTAAATGAAAATTTTCGAGGGAAGTACTTTTTCCTGGAAAAGTTTCATTAAAATCTGGACCCTCCAGAACACTTTTTAGACGGTCGCGATTAGCTCCGTAAATAACTATTCACGGTTCTGCCGTTAAAAAAGTTTTCTCTATTGGAATAGGAAGAATATACACCATTTCAAAAAAAAAGAGTACACAAAAGATGTTTTGTCTCTTTCTATATACTCCTACGTCAGAATAAATGTTCTCCTCTTGATGAATCAAAAAGAAAGCTTGATTAATCCCGGTACCGGACTTTTTAAGTTGCATGATCATTGGCTTTATCATCCTTTACGCACGGTGATGATTTTTTTTTCAGGAACAAGCCTGTGTGCACATACCACAACAACAAGCTTCATTGCAACGGATCAGAGGGCAAAAAATCCTTGATGGGAAAATGGTGGCCGTTGATGCTTGGACTCCCACTTATGATAACTTATGGATGATCTTTTAGTGGAAGCTTTTTAGAAATTATTTTATTGTCGACTTTTGCACTATATATGTTCACTTCTTTAACTTATTGGTTTTGTCTCCCGGGGGCATGTTCAAGGAGCTTGGACTGTGCAAGTTGTGAAAGAGTATTGGTATTTCCTTCTCTTTCACAGCACGAGTGCTCAAAATGGTTGTACATAAAATTTAAACTCCAAATTTCACCATTGTTAGAAATTTATACTAAAAGTCATGCTTTTATATAATGGATTAATATTTGATTCATTTTATAGTAATCAGTTTATCCTTTTTTATGAGAATCTGTTATGGGTAGTGTTAGTATAATATTATTGGATGTTATGCTAGTGTGTCTTTTATTCTGCATAGTGGATGATCTAGTGTGTAGAGTGTAGAGTATGGTTTACACACGAAAGATTGGATTATCGATTCTTGTGAAATATAAGTTTTAGTTCACAGTCTTAGATGGAACTAGACACACCATCAGTAGGATTGTAGCACAATATTTTAGTAGGTATGTCTTGACTACGGGGAACAGAACTAGTTCCAACTCATTGTGCATACACTTTGTGTGTATTGAACGAGACCGGGTTTTTTTTTTTTTTTTAATCAGCTGAATAGGACCGTTTTGAGATAATTTTTTTGTATTGATTTTATAAGACAATTAGAACCTCATGATTATTATGAATGCTTATACTCTTAATTCAAAGATAATTAATAGGCATATATGTCTAATGTTATTGAGTTTGATTTATTAGAGCCTGTTTGGATGGGGAATTTGTCCCCGGATTTGGCAAGCCCCCAGACTTGTTCTCCCCCTCTCCCTCTTCTCCGGTGTTTGGCTGTGCAAAATGAAAGGGGGATTTGAGCCCTAAGCCGGATTCCATCTCCAGCTCTTCCAGGTTTAGTTAACGACAGGGGGTACCCCTGTCGCTAGTGAAGCCGGGTGGAGTTTTGACTGTTTTGCCCTTGACTTTTCCCTTTTGTGGGTTATCCTCGTTCATTTTAGAACCAGACCGAGAGAGAGAGAAGGAGGAGGTCGCCGATCTACTCTGGTGACTCCACCACCGTACACCAACGGGTTCTATTCTCCACCTCGTCTTCCTCTCACGTCTTGACCTTGTTTTCCTTGTTTGAAAGGGCTGAGGTATGGTTCTGGACTCCATTTTTGTAGTATGCGGATGGTTTTGCGATCTGGTTTTTGCGATATGGTTTTTGAGATCTGCTTTTGCGATGTGGTTTTCGATGGACTCCATTTTTGCTACTGTAACGACAGCAAATAGGGATCTGAGTTGCCCTGAATCTAGTTTTTTTTTTTTTTATTGAACTGAATATCACTCATCAGTGAGTTATGATTTGAGATCTGAGTTGCCCTATTGATGATTTTTTTTTTCATTTTCCCCTAATTTATGATTTTGACCTAATTTTTTATTATGCCCTAACATTAAATCTTCTCTAATTCGTTGGTTTTACTACAGTTTTGGTGAAGTTTTTTGGGGAGTTTTGTGGAGTTTGTGAATCTGCCGTAATTCCTTTGACATTTTATTTCCTGTACTTTTCTAGGTACATGATAAGAACTAGCAAATACTACATAATGAATCATACAATAAGCCAAGGATATTTTATAGGAAAATCATTCTATTGCACAACACAATCTGCTTGCCAAATAGAATCACCAGCATAATAGAGTTTAAGTCCATCCTGGACCTTCCACTGCCCCAATATCATAGAACTGCCAATCACATATATCTGCAGAAAGTTGGACCAACGTTTCAATGCCACTTGAATCAGATGGACTTCAAAATATAGATCAGGGAACAAACCAGCCAATAGAATTCCAGCAATATTTAAGTCATTTGGCATGATATCAAGGTCTACAACAAACCCATTACGTTCATTGAGCAAATAGCTTTCCTTCTGTTGGGTTTGTGAAGCCTAATTAGCACTGATGCCTCACCACTCGTTTGCAAGATCGAACTGGCTATGTTTTGAGTACTTAGGGCATTTGTTCAATTAAACCCTAGCTTATATCATGTTTGCTGACCTAGCAGCTGATATACTACAAATCCTCTTCATTCGAGAATATGTTGGGAACATTCTAGTCGAACCACTGTCTGTCTCGTGATTTATTTTAGGAAAATGCTAACCACAGTCCTTAGGGCAGTGGATAATGTGTAAAAGTTGTATTGATATCCGAATAAGTTTATTAACATACCTGAAAGTGTATCAATATCCATGAGATGTGTATTAAAATTCAAACTTGTTTAGCATTTTATGCATATTATCAACAAACTACAAAGACCCTACGTTATTATTATTCGTGCCGGTGTGTGCATTATCTTTGGTTCGTAGGTCAACAGTTTCAAGTACTTTAATTGCACCCCATATAAGACTCAAAACCATGCAATCACAAAAACACAAGAGTAAAACCAAGCATATTGGAATTTGCTTTTCTTAGATGACGGCTGTAATGTTTGTCAAGCATATTGGTATTTTGCTTGTGTGTGTGCTAGGCTTGTCTTGGTTTCCTTATATTGATGAGCAGGTGGCATTGAATACACTAAAATAGGGATTTTCAAAATAGTAATTCGTGCAGTTTGTGACTGTTTTCTATGTTTAGTAAATAGTAATAGGAATTTGCTAATATTACATGTACAATGATAAAAAAGAGTATACTATAAGCTGCCTTAAATTTGGATTTCTCCTACTATCGTGTTTACACTAATTTAACTTGTGGCCTAAAACAGATGGCAAGACTAACGAACCGTGAACGAAGGAAGAAGAGAAACCGTAAGGCATTGTTAGCAATGTTATGTATGATGACGGTAGTCAATAGCGTTCTTCAACTATACTTGTTAATTATGGACTTGATTGCCGAAAGGGATCGACAAAGGCTTCGACAGAAGCCTCATCTTCGTGCCAATCCTAATTATTACCAACACCAAATAGATGCACTTAATAGGTTGGTACGCCAGAATGACAAGACTTGCCACGACTAATTGAGGGTAAATAGGCATACATTCATGACATTGTGCCATTTACTTACTGAAAATGGGCTAGAGTCGTCTAGGAATGTCACCGTTGTAGAGAAGGTTGCAATATTTTTGTGGATCCTCTCGCACCATACGAAGAATAGGCGAACCATTTTACAATTTTGGAGATCGGGGGAAACAATTAGTAGGCATTTCAACTTAGTTTTGATTGCGGTATTGTGCCTTCACAAGTACTTGTGGTATCATCCTCAGCCTATTCCTGCCAATGAGCCGGATGCTAGGTGGAAGTGGTTTGAGGTACATTAATGTTATATGTTTAGTTATAGTAATGCACTTATTTGATTATAAATGAACAATCATAATAAAAAAATCTGTTGTCTCTCGTAGAATTGTCTAGGGGCTTTAGACGGTACTTTCATACCAGTCCTCCCCCCAACAGAACAAAAGGCACGGTATAGGTCAAGAAAGGGTGACTACGCAACAAATGTGTTAGGAGTTTATAGTCGTAACCTGCAATTTGTATACGCGTTGTCTGGTTGGGAAGGCTCTGCCACAGACTCAAGAGTGCTTGAAAATGCCTTGGTAAGGCCTCACGGGTTGAAAATTCCACACGGTATGTGACTTGAAAACCTTTCCATTAGTGAACATCCTTCCCCATTTGTGTAAATGTACTCATTTAAGTCAACTAATCTCATGTGTAGGTCGTTACTACCTCGCTGATGCCGGTTACACTAATGGGCCGGGAATATTAGCACCTTATAGGGGTCAACGATACCACATTAATATTTGGAGGCAAGGACACATGCCCCAGAGCCGGGAGGAGTTCTTCAACATGAAGCACTCTAAAGCACGAAATGTTGTAGAGAGATGCTTTGGAGTGCTAAAGATGAGATGGGGGATTTTGAGATCTTACTCTTTCTATCCCATTAGGACTCAATGTCGCATCGTCACTGCCTATTGCCTTCTCCACAATCTCATTAAGCGTACAATGGCGGTGGATCCCGTTGAGACTGAATACATGGCGTGGGAGTAGGCCAACCTACATAATGTACCACCTGATGAGTACATTAGAATTCTCGAAAGTACAAACCAATGGACCCAAATGAGGGATAACTTGGCAACCCAAATGTACAACGATTGGTTAGCTCATCCTGGGGGTGGCCAATAGGATATGTGTAACTGTGTTATTTAATAATTGTAATCATATTTGCTTGTAGACTTTTTAAACCATTGGAACAAGAATTGTGTTTACTATTTCAAAGTCATATTTAGGTATTTCTTGAGTACATTACATATGTCTTGTTGTGATCGTTATTAAAAATCAGGTTACCAAACATAATGGAAAGTGAAGGAACTGCGCAATCTCAAACATCAAGTGGTAAGGAAAAACAAGCTCATAGGTTGTGGAGCCATAAGGAATAGGAGTGCCTACATGCTGCCATGATGGAGTGTATCTCCGATAAGTATAGAGCCCAATGTGGTTTCAAACCGGGCTTTTTCAATGAGGTTGAGAAGGAGTTGAAAAAGAAATTGCCCGGAACGACGCTTAAAGCGGTACCCAACATCGAGTCAAAGGTGAAAAATTGGAAGAAGATGTATAGTTTAATTCTCGACATCACACGTATTAGTGGGTTCGGTTGGAACTATGCCACTAATTCAATTCAAGTGGATTCGGATGAGGTGTGGAAAGATTATGAGAAGGTAACTTCTCTAGTCTTCCATTTTTACTTACACAAATTGTTCTCACCTCCCACTAAATGTATGTCATTCAAATGTGTAGGCTCATCCGAAGGCGAAAGGGATGAATGGGAAGGCTTTTCCCATGTACGAGAGTTGGCAAATACTATTTGGGAGGGATAGGGCCACTGGTGAAGTTGCCGAGGATGCGGCGGAACTTGACGATGTTCCAGCTGACCCCGTTGAAACCATTAACCCCGTTGACTTGTTCAATGATTGCTATACTCCGTCCTTTGCAAATGGTGACCCGGCTTTTGTTGACATATCAACTTCTTTCGGGACTCCTACAAGCTATGCCATTCCCACCACTCCAAGAACTAATGCGAACACTCAGGCGACCAATGTTGTGCCGGAAAGGCCAAAGAAGAAGGCAAAGGTGGACGCAAAAGAGGCGTCCATTCATGACGCAATAGGAAATTACATGGCTCAAAGCAGTACGGCGTTTCTTAAGATCGCCGATTCGGTTGGTTTTGAGGACCGACTCGCTGCCCAAAAGGAGAAGGTGTTTGGCGAGCTTGAGAACCTCGACCTTGAGTTGCTTGATATGTTTGCGGCACACGCCATTATTGTATCGGCGGAAGAAAATGTGGACACGTTTTACGGCATACCCGAGAACTACAGACAAGCTTGGGTGGAGGCCGTATTAGCGAGCAAAATCAAATTGAAGACCACTTAGGGATTTCTCCTAACTTATGTGTACAACGTTAAACATGGTCGATGATGCGATTCCTTGTTTTTGTAATTAACTCTATAGTACTTATGGCCCAATATTGGAGGATGTGATTCCTTGTTTTTGTAATTAACGATATACTACTTATGGCCCTTTATGTTTTTGTAATGATGCACCTGATAACATGTAAAACTTTTCATAATGTATATTTTGTACTCGTTCGGGCAACGATGATGATCAAATGCATAAGATGGGCAATGATGATGCACTTTAAATTTATTACAATGTGTATTAGTTGGTACTGATTTTGGCAACTATGATGGCCTTAATGGCAACTTAGTTACTGGTTAGTGCTACTTTGATTATGGTAAATACATCTGAGCCCAAATGTTCATATTGTGGTGGCTGTTAGCATGCAGGGCTATATGTGTGTGTGTGTGTGCAGGCCTGTTTTGGTGCTGCATTCTGGCCAGCCTTTGGTTGTTAGTAGGACTATTTTCGGTGCTGCAATGTAGATGTTTGCTGGACAGGTTTGGTACAGCTTGTTGGGCTGTTTTGTTGCTGATTTTTGCCCAATTTTGTTGCTGTTTGTTGGTTGGTTCTGGCTATATTAGGTTCTGTTTGTTGGCAAGGTTTTGTGGCAAACTTTTGGGCTGTTTACTTGCTGATTTTTGCCCAGTTTTGTTGTTTGTTGGTTGGTATATGGCTGCATTAGGTTCTGTTTGTTGGCAAGGTTTTCTGGCAAACTTTTGGGCTGTTTACTTGCTGATTTTTGCCCAGTTTTGTTGGCTGGTATATGGCTGCAGTAGGTTCTGTTTCTTGGCAAGGTGATTTGGCAATTTTTTGGGCTGTTTTTTTGCTGGTTTTGCCCACTTTTTCCCTTCTTTCTTGGCCAGTTTTGGTGTTGTTTCTTGGCTTGTTTTATTGGGCAATGATGCAATGTGTACTAGTAATGGATTAGTTGGTATTGCCTTTGCCAATTATGACGGCCTTAATGGCAACTTAGTTGCAAATGGTAGTGCTACTATGATTATGTTTGAAATGTCTGAGCCCAAGTCTTTTTTGTGTTTGTGGCTGTTTGTGGCTTATTTTGTGGCTGTTTGCTACTGTTGGCTGTTTGCACCCAGTGTTCAGTTGGCTGCTACTGCTGTTGTTTCCTCCACTTGCTGTTCTGCTTTCTGCCTAGTTTTTTGCTGTTTGTTGCTGCTGTTTTATCTGCTTGCTGTTTTGCTAACTGCTATCACAACAGTCCAGTTCTGCAGTTTACTCTGTGGCATGGCTGCTACTCTGTGGTCTGCCTCGTGCACTATTGTTATGCCATGTTTTGGCATGTTATCTACCTGCACTTATATCAGTTTTATGGCTATCATGTTTTCTTTTTGGGCTGAAATTTAATATGTTTCATAGGCTATGATGATATGACCGACAAATTTGAAGGCGAGGCACTTGTCTTGGCGGGACAATTTATGAGGGTCAATGGTGTACTCACCATTTGGCAACATAAGTTGTAGCCAAGTGGTGAACTATGTGCCGGTGGGAAAAAAATCTGAGCCAACTACATATTAAAAAATCTTAGTATTCATTATGTTATTAATGTGATAATCATTTTGTTCTCGTAGATTTTACAATGTCAAAAGACGATAAACAATACTATTGGGTGGTTTTCGTTGGCCGTAGTCCGGGAATCTATACAAGTTGGGAGACCGCGGGACTGCAGGTTAATGGATACCCGGGGTACTTGTTCAAAAGATACACAACGTTCGACGAAGCGGAAGAAGCATTGTTACAATTCCATGAGGAAAGATACCAGCTCCTTCAAATGCAGTCGGTTCGAACTGAACAACAATCAAGTCACAATGGTTCCACATCCGCAAGTGCTTTGGAAGTTCAACATCGAACTAGTCTAACCACAAAATTCGTTGTAGTTTTTTTCTTAGGTTTCTTATGTTGTATAATCTTGGCACATCTATTCGATTCTGATTGAACTTGTACGTTTTTTTTCAAACATTATGGAAATTAAGACTGTAATATGAACACAAAGTAATCATCTCAATTAAATTTAAACATTTAGTTGAGGTACATTACGAAGGGTACAAATTTATTGTCCAACATCTGTCGTAAGCTTCCAACTTCTCCACATCAGTACTCACGTCCAAAGCAATGGCACCATCGATTATAATTGGGAAATTGCATTTCCCTCATCTGCCTAGCTCGTCGATTGACCTACACAAATAGTAGCAAAATTGTTTCAAATTTACCGTAAACATGAGTTCATATAATTTGCAAGAATATTGATTACTTACTTGGACATACTGATTCCAAACTACATCTTCTACCAACAGTCTATTTTCAGTTGCATTCCAACCAAACCCAAGTTTTTGAAGCATGTGTTGTAATTGGAAACAAGTTTGTTTCCAATTCTTAATCTTTGCCTCAATATGATTTTTGGCAAATACCTCCTTGGGGGAAAGAAGATCTCATTTGATTTTCCAAGACTCCCAAGTACGCAGGATGAAACCCGTGCTGAGCTTGCCAAACACCTTGATCTACAAGAGTCGTAAGTTTTTCTAGTAACGACTCCTCCTCCTCATCGCTCCAAGCTCAGCGTGCGACGCGTGCCATTGTGAGGCAAAATACGAAAATAGTTGGAAATTACTTTTAATGGACAAGAGATATGGAATAGGATGAAGAAAATGGTACAAATGTGTGCCTTTTATAGAAAAAATTACCAAACAAATTTGGTGAACATGTGTTTTCACTTACCACACACCCAACAAATTTGTTGACCATGTGCTTTCAACTACCCAACTAATTTTAACAATGAAACAATTTTTGGGGATATTTTGATTTTTACAATTTTTCCGAAAAATCATTATTCTATTACAAAAACGTTTTACATTTAACAGATTTATATTTTTCATTATTTTATAATAAAAAAAACTAAATTTGTTTTTCTATATAATTTCATAATAATTGAAATATTTTACAAATATTATATCATTTAATACATTTTTCTTTTAACAAAAAAAAATTAATGTGGTTTAAACATTTTCAAGATAACTTTATTTAATTTTATCCAGTTTTTTTAAAAAATAACGTATTTATTTTTTTAATTAAATTAACCTATATTACCCATTAAATTAAAAATATGGGGGCAATAAAGTCATTTCACATCTTATCCCATCATATCCACCTTCCAAATCCCCCTTCTCAAAAAACCATCCAAACACCTCATTACAAATCCACCATTCTTAAGAGGTGGGGCCACCCTTCTTAACAAATTCCCCCTCATTACATATCCACCTTCAAATCCCCCCTCATTACAAATCCACCTAAAACAAATCCTTCATCCAAACGGGCCGTTAGAGAGTTAGGGGTCCATTAGAAGGAATTGATGATACCCCTTGAGTAAGTTTATAAGTTTCGATTATGTTAAACTTTGCAGGTGGATATTTGTATCCGACATATCAAATAAGTTAAGTGGACAATCTCAAAGAATTTTATAAATGTTGATGAAATATAATTGTCAGTAATTTGATTTAATCAACAGGTATCTATAATCTTAACGTGTGGAACTCGAAATATAATTTGAGTTAGGGACAAGATTTGTGCAATAAGAAATAGAATCCTTGGAGGGTTAGGATTTCTTAATTACACAAGGAGTCCGATCTGTATTTATCCTTAGGTCCCTATCGTAGCCCTATATATACATGTTATTGCTCTCTAGGTCAGTTACGTTTTTCTATATTCACAAAATAGAGAAAGATTGTAATGCCCCGATTTTTGGGAACGTCAATTCAATAAATTTTAATCAAAATTAAACATATATTAAATAACAAGAAGAATATGAGGTCATTACATGCCAATTTATTTTCAAATTCAAATTTACATTTGCTAATTTGAAAGGGAAGGGCACTAAGGTAATATAGACACCCCAATCCGGACCTCGAAGAGTCTTTTGTTCACCCCGATGATGAAATAAAGGAAACAAAGCCTTTGCAAGCTTGAATGAAGTATTCCTCCAGCATCCGCAGCCCAAACCAAACCATCAGCCCAGAAAAACCCAAAAAGCCCAAAAGCCCAGAGAAAGCCCAGGATCGAACCTGAAGTACCGCGCGTGACACCTCTACATCGCGCGGCGTATCGAAATTTAATACGCCGCACGCAGTCATGAGGTTAACTGCACGACATTTTGGATAAAGTTCTGACTGGCTCAGAAACCTGTCGGCCATGCCTACTTAAGCCACAGCTGCAAAATGGCTCAGCCGAAAGCACACTTCTGGCCCACCCAAAAAATACCTCCAACTTTTGAAATTCAAAATCCAAGGCTCTTGCCTATAAATATACCCCTCCACTCAAAGGAAAAGGGCCCTTGATCACCATTATACCCTTTCTCTCTCTTCTTGCTTTCACACCCACTTTCCCATTTCCAAGCCTTGAGAATGTTGTTCTCAAAAGACATTCTCTAGGCCCTTTACTCCATTTTTCTCCTCACCATTGAAATTAGTTCTTTACTAACTTTGAGACCTTAACCACCCAATATACCCATCTACTACACACATCCATACTTCTACTCTCTTTCTCAACCTTCCGACGGCCATCCGCCTTCATCAATACTCATTCAAGCTCAAGATCAAAGGTAAAAACCAAGTTTCCTCGGGCTAGGCTCTGTCCTGGCCCTGAGGGGACCTCTTTTACCAAACAAAACCAGTGTCCTGAGCAGAGGTATGCTACGCCGCGCGGCGCTTTGAAGCGTCCACGGCGTAGTAGACTCACACGCACGGCATTTCAAGAGGATATTGTTTTCTTGATCAAACTGTCTGGATCAC
This sequence comes from Rhododendron griersonianum, assembly GCA_018127125.1. Classification (NCBI taxonomy): domain Eukaryota; kingdom Viridiplantae; phylum Streptophyta; class Magnoliopsida; order Ericales; family Ericaceae; genus Rhododendron; species Rhododendron griersonianum. The sequence continues at coordinate 30,954,530 of CM030793.1, forward strand.
GATCGTCTGTTGTTGGATCTTTTCTGTATACCAAAAGCAGTCCCAAAATGAGACCATATCTACAAGCCATATTTTAAACTCCATAGATCTTTTCAAAACAAGCAAACGTATCAAAAATGGTTTTCTTTCCATGGCTTGAAAGAATGGTGCAGATCTGAGATGATCTGACGGCTGTGAGTTGTCTGAAGTTTTAAAATAACACCGTGCGATGTAATGAGTACACCGTGCGAAGCTTTACAAAACAATGAAAGTTTGGTATCAAGATCGGAACCACGCACGGCGTATCAGTAGGCCGCGCGTTATAAGGCGGTATGCCGCCTGACGGGAGATGGTGATTCAGACAGTCCGTTTGTATATCTTTCTTGTTTATATTATCGTCATGCCATCTTTATCATCTCTGTACAGCAAGCACCACTAGCACGGCAACGTGTCATGATTTATCTTGTTCCCCTTTCCCTTTATATGTTTTTGAGGTTTTCCGAATGGTATTAATCCCCCCATTTAAAATGCTTAGTAGAGACCGGTTTTCACTGGGCGAGCGGGGTGCTTTTCAACAAAACCTTCCCCGCTCGTAACCTGGCTCCCGGATCCAAAATCTCAACAGTTTCGCTAGATCAAAAGGCCTTTCTTTTCAAAACAAAACCCCTCGGTTCCTCGGATCATCTATCTCAAAAATCCGGGTGGCGACTCTGTCTAAATCGCACTTCAGGCGCAGGAGCCCACAGGTAATTTCTTCTCTTTTTGTCGTCCTTCTTCATCAACAATCTGCTCTGCTCCGAACTCTTTCAAGTTATAATTTTCCCCCTGTTCGTCACCTAAGTATGGCATAACATGTTAGGGTCACAAAAGTAACACCATGAGCTATAAAGCTTAGTAGCTAGCTCTTACCCCTATGTCTCTTACTCTAGCAAAAATAGCAATTCAACAAAAATGTGTCAATGTCTTTTTAGAGTCAACGCAACATATTGTAATTCGTATCATCATTTATCAAGTATCGATTTCACTTTCCATTAACTTTCATCGAGCATTGGTTTCGCTAACCATCTTTCAGATTCCATCGGGCTCCTAGGCTAATTTTTCCACCCAAAAGCACCGATTCCACTAACCCTTCTTTCAGATTTCATCGGGCTCTCAGTCTTATTCACTTGGCTCTTTCACCATTTGCACACGACGCTAGTTCCGATAACCATTCTTTCAGATTTCATCGGGCTCCTAGGTCACACACCTGAGCCATGATTCCGCTAACCATTCTTTTAGATTCCATTTTTTAGTAAGTGAGAGAATAACAGAGACAAAAAAATTCAAAGTAATGCAATAAAACTACATGAATGCGTAATTGTTAGGTTGAGTGTTCCAAAAGAACCCAAAAATTCTCAAAAAAACACTGTTGGTATTGACACATGAGTACCGTTGGTGTGCGGAGCCTATTATGAGATTCCACACAAATGATTGGATGACGTTTCGGGTTGCTTAGAAAAAAAACTATCCCCATCGATTATTTTGTAAATACTTGATTTAGTTGTGTAACTTTTTTCAATATTTATTTAAAGTAATGAAATATTAAAAAATTGAGGGTGCTGCTATTTGCAATCACTTATTTGCTAAATACTACCTATTTAAAACTTAAAAAATTTCGAACAAAAATGCCCTCATCTTATTGACCATTATACCCCTAAAATTACTACATACAACCACCAAAATACAACCACCCACTAAATTAGTCATATTCTTCTCTCTCCTCCTAATGTCGTCTTCTTCTCCCTCCACCACCATGACCCTCGGGCACCACACCACCACCACGACCAGCAGCAACTCCACCACCCCCAATGTCGGCCTTCCTCCTCTACCAATGAGCTCCATCACCACCACCACCCCGTCGGCCTCTCTCCACTACAAGCGAGCTTCACCAACACCACCACCATCGAGCTCCATCACCACTCACCACTAGCGAACTCCATCACCCCTTCTCGTCACTCCCTCTCTCTCCTCTCCACCACCCATTCTCATCACTCATCGTCGGTAACACCACTAACACTAGCATTCAAGTTTGTCCCAACATTGTCGGATTTATATATCTGAAAGTTGGACATATTTTCGAATTTATATATCCGAAGGATTTTTGAACTATGTACCGGAAGTATGTACAAAGTTCGAATTTTAAAATCTGAAAGTATGTCCAACTTATATTTTAAATTGGAAAGTATGTGTAGTTTTCATATTTTAAAATCCGAACGTTGTATACACTTTCTGCACATAATTCAATAATCCTTCGAATATATAAATCTGAAAATATGTCCAATTTTTTGAAATATAAATTCAAAAATATGTCCAACTTTCGAATATATAAATCTAACAATGTCGGGACAGACTTGAATGCTAATGCTGGTTGTGTTGCCGACGATGAGTGATGGGAATTGGTGGTGGAGAGGAGAGAGAGGGGGTGATGGAGCTTGATGGTAGGGGTGAATGGTGATGGAGCTCGATGGTGGGTGGTGGTGACAATAGGAGTAGGGAGAAAAAGAGGGAGAATAGAGAGGGAGAGCTCAAAGGGAAGGCTAGTTTAATTTTTTGGAGAGAATTTATGTTGTGTTCTCTTTAGGATTCAGAAATAATTTTTCAAAAAATTCCCCCTAGATTCCCCATACTTCCAGCATTTCTCTCTCTATCTCTCTCCACTTATTACCCCTACTATTTTTCAAAAAAAAATTCAAAAACCAAACCAAATACATCATAGTTTTTTTTGGTAGAGAAGGGTAAATAGGAAAGTTCAGGAATATTTTTTTGGATTATATTTAGCAAATTGTTATAAGGATGCGGGTTTTATTTAGCAAAGAGTTATATGTAGCAAATTTATAGTTACAAATAGAATCCCCAAAATTGAATGTGAGTATTTGCTACTCCACGATCAGGCTATAGTTTAATTAAAGATATTGATCTTGGTACTTCAAAAATTACTATTGACACTCCACAAGTATTAGCATATCAAATCATTTCTTAAAAAGATTGATTTTTGCACTTTAATTTTGGACGTGCCTTGTTCTCTTTGCTTTTCAAAAAACATTTTTAAAAAAATTCCCCTTAGATTAAAAAATCACATCCTACCTAATCTCTCTCTCTCTGGTGACTTTTGGATTCCATTCCTCCAACTCCCCTCTAGTCTCGCCGCCGCCTGGGGGGGGAGGCGCTGCCTCCTTCCCTACTCCCCCGGGCCTTTTCCTCTGCTCTCCTCTCATTGCAGGTTACCTCTGCTGTTTTGATCTCGGATGCTGCCTTTTGTTCCTAGTTTTGGTCCCTTCTTGGTCGCCGGTTTGACCGCTGGCTTCTACTCCTGGGGGAGGCTAGTTGGCTTAACGGCGAGGTCTTTTGGCGACTGGTGGGGCTGATTCTCGTGGATCTCCCACCGTGTAACATTCTTGAATGTTGCCGGTTAGGCCCAACGGCAAGCGGAGATCTACGGTAGGCCTGTTGGCCGGGTGACCTGAGCATCTGGTTCTGCTCGGAGCTCTAACGGGTGACATCGAGGCGGAGTATCTACGACGTTCATGGATCTTCGGCTCTCGGATTTCTTGGCCGTTTATGAGAATCGAAGCGCCGATTTCTCGGTGGCCTTTCTTGGGCTTCGGGAGTGTGTGGGGATCGGGCGGCGTGGATATTTTCTCGGTGTCTGGTGGTAATGGCATCTCGGTCTGGGCGGGTGATGTTAGTGGTGGATGGCTTGTAGGGATGATGGTCGGTGTCCTGGGATGCGGCGGCAGTGGAGTTTTGCTGGGTTCGGGGAATTTGGTTTTGGCTTGGCTCCTTTAGGCTGGGCCTGGCTAGCTTGTTGTGAGCTTTAGTATCAAATTTGGGCAGTTAGGCCTTAGGTGTTTCTGTTCTTAATGTCTGATCTGGGTTCTGACCCACAGGTGTTTCGGGCATTGCCCATTAGGTGTTCTGGGCTTGTCCCAACAAGTGTTTATCCAATTTTTTATTGGATTCTCCTTTCTCCTCCCCCAACTTGATGTACCATTTGTCAAGTTTCTTAATAAAATTTTGTTGCCTATCAAAAAAAAAAAAATCCCCTTAGATTCTTCCTACTTTCAATATTTCTCTCTCCACTTATTTCTCTCTCCACTTATTACCCCTATTATTTTTCAAAAAAAAATTTCAAAACACAAATAAAAAACTCTTACCGACATTTATCCCCCACCCCAACTGATATCTGTCCGTAATTCCGTATCGCAGGACAAGAAGGCTTGCCGGCCCTAGAACACTTGAGGAGAAGATGACGAGCGCTGGTGCTGGGAAGGTGTCATTCAAGGTCACACTCACCTCGGATCCTAAGCTTCCTTTCAAAGTGTCCGTACAATTCCCCATAACCTAGACCTCCATAGAAAATAAAAATGATTGGTTTTCATCTCTTTTAACAAATCGACTTTTAACTTACGGTGACTCGATTCGTGTTGTTCTCGTTCAGGTTTAGCGTGCCCGAAGCTGCCCCGTTCACTGCCGTTCTCAAATTCGCAGCCGAAGAGTTCAAGGTTCCTCCCCAGACCAGCGCTATCATCACCAACGGTATTCCTTCACTTTCCCCCCTCAAAACCACTTGTTATTTTTACCATGCTCCGTTTGGATAGACAAAGTGGATTTCAAAAGTTGGGATTTGACTCCGTTATTTAATTAGAATTTAGGGCATTTCCAGTAAATAGAAAGTAATTCCCACTAGGTCTTTATGTAATTAACGAAACACTAAAACCCTAGGAAAGTGCCTAAAACCCTACACTGAAAGTGCCTAACCCCTAGGGCACCCCATGAAAGTGCATAAACTCTAGGTACCCTATAAAAATGCCTAAACCTCTAGGGTACCCTATGAAAGTGCCTAAACCGCTAAAACCCTATTATAAGAAAGTGCAGCCTAAAACCCCTATGAAAATGCTTAAACCTAAACCCTAGGGCTCCATGAAAGCGCCCAAACCTAAACCCTAGGGTATCCTAAATCCTAGGGTATCCTAAACCCTAAAATCTTAAGGAACCCTAAAACCCTAAAATCCTAGGGTACCCAAGGGTTTTATGGTACCACTAGGGGTAGTGGTACCATAAAACCCTTGGCATACCCTAAAACCCTAAGGTGACACTTCTATTAATGGTAAATGTATTTTTGTAAAAATGGACCTAGTGTAGGAATGGCAACGGGGAGCGGGTTTTTGCATACCCCGACCCGAAAATTATTACATGGGCCCGACCTTGCCCTGACCCCGATCAGGTATTTTTTGGGTACCCCCGTTCCCACCCCGATCGGGGGACGGGTTTACTCGCCCCGCCCCGCTCCGTAAAAAATTTAAAAATTATCAACATAAAACAAAATAATTATAAATAAAGTGATATTTTAGTATAATGGTGAAATATAAAAGTAAGATTATAAGGTTTTTTTTATTAAAATGATAAAAATATTAGGGTAAAAATATAAAAAATTTAGTATAATGATAATTAGATTAGTAATAAAAGTATAATTTTATATATAAATACAATTCGGGGTGGGTAATATCAGGACGGGTATGTCGGAGCGGGGTACTTTCACCCCGAATCCGGCCGGGTTTTAGATTTTTTACCCCGACCCTATACCCGAAAATGAGGTGAAAACCCCGCCCCGTTCGGGTCGGGGCAGGTCCAATTGCCATGCCTAACCTAGTGGTAATTAAGTATTCCATCTCTCCTTAATGGGAATTAAGTGTCACTTTTTTGTACTTAGAGGTAAAAAACTGTTCAAATTTATATATCACTTAGCTTCCCATTGGTTTCAACAGCGAGTTTGAGAAGCTTTGTTGTTGTGGATTTGATATACTAAAAAAAATGCACTTATGTCGAGAAAGCTTCTCAATAGTACTCCCCCCTTTCCAATAAGATTTGTCTGTCCGCAAAACAAGGACTAAAAAAAATGCACTTATGTCAAGAAATATTCAAATTTTGTTTGATAAATTAAAAGATCTAATTGATATCTAGTAATTAGAGGGGAAAAAGTTGAATTTTATTAGACAAGAGTGCATTTTTTGTAAGTATTCGTTTTGCAGACCAGACAATTTTCTTGGAACGGAGGTAGTATGTAATTGAGTTGCCGGAGAAAAAAGTCCTTCTCTTCCCATCTTGGCAAAGGGGTTCGACACACATCAGCCCTTGCTTTCTCCAGATTCACTTCGTGGGCGAGTTCTCAGTGCAGGATGGCGAGACGAGTCGTTTATCATTACGATAGTTGTTAAGTGGAAGGTGGCAGAGATGTATGTAGCCGAGGCATCCTGACAGATAGCTTGGGGTCTCCTGAATCTCCATGTTAACACGGTCGTAGTTACTATCAGAATCCCAACCAAAAATTTCTCGCTTTACCTCGAATCGCCATCTTCCACTACAATTTCACAGATCACCTATAGTTGGACCTCTTATATTTGTCTTGAATTGAATATGAATCCCCTTTGTTTCAAATTCACAACTATCCAAAATGGAGCCTATACGGGCATTGGTTATCACCAATGTCTTCCATGCATTTACTGTTTCGTGTTTTGCATGTTAGAAAGGCTTGTGAAATACTTCTCTACTACAAAATGTTTTATCGTCTTTCCAATGATGTTTTCATTATAATTTGTCGGATTTGTCTGTTCATCCAGATCATTCTATTGTATTTCACGACTATGGTAGCCCTTTACAAGTCCAGGGAGTTAAATTAGATTAATCAGAATGTGAAAGTAAATAGCCTCTCCGCTTGAGGGGATAAGGCTGTGTACATCCAAACCTTCTGGTCCTTCTCCAAACCTATAGTAGCAGGAGCCTTAGTAGGAGCCTCATGCACTGGTAGCCCTAAAATTAAAAGATGACTCATTTACTCATTTTATTGGAGCTAGAATGGATTTCCTACTGGTTTTTAAGGACTTTTGTCTTTTAATTGAAACAATCAAATGCTTGATTTGAATGAATCAGATGTAATAATTTTTTTTTTCAGATTTGGCTATTTATTTTGGATCTTTGGCAATTGCTTGCAATTTCAATGACTATGAAAAGAGTAATTCGAATAGATCCAAATTGCTAATTTTATGTGAGCTAGAAGGGGACTCCCAAAGTTGAGGGTATCAACTGGGCGTTTACGGGGGTATATGGCCCCTTGTCTAACTGCCTTAGGGAGGATTTTTGGAATGAGTTAGTGGCGGTAGCGTTCAGATGGGATGCTGCTTGGGGGGTGATTTCAATGTTGTTCAGTTCCTGTATGAGAGGTTGGGGTGTAATGCTATTTCTCTTAACATGAGGAGATTCTCAAATTTTATTAGTGATTTGGAGCTTGTTGATCTGCCTCTCAGTGGGAGTAGTTTCACGTGGTTCGGGAATCAAGAGGATAGATGTATGTCTCGCATTGATCGCTTTTTGTTCTCTGCCTCTTGGGAGGAGCTTTGCCCGGAGGTGATTTAGTGCTCTCTTCCTAGACCTACTTCCGATCATATGCCAATTCTATTGGATAGTGGAGGGATTCGGCGGGGGAGAAGTCCATTCAAATTTGAGAATATGTGGTTGTTGACAGATGGTTTTGCGGATAGGGTGGGCAATTGGTGGAATCGCTATTCGGTCTCTGGGAAGCCAAGCTTTGTCTTAGCTAAGAAGCTCAAATTGTTGAAAAAGGATTTGCGGAAGTGGAATCTCGAAGTTTTTGGGTTGCTGAGTAATCAAAAAGCCAAGGTGTTGGACGTTATTTGCCGGTTAGATTTGGAGGAACAAGCGCGCGCCTTAAGGGTTGGTGAGAAAGCTCTTAGGAACAATGCTAAAGAAGAATACGGAAAAATTGCAAAGTATGAAGAAATTAGTTTGAGGCAAAAATCCAGAAACTTGTGGTTAAAGGAGGGGGAAAGGAATACTCGTTTCTTTCATAGGATGGCTAATTGTAATAGGAGAAACAACTTCATTGGGAAGATCAGGATTGGTGATAGAATCTTGGATAAAGATGAGGAGGTTAGAGATGGAATCGCTGGTTTTTATGCCGATTTGTTCAAAGAGAAGGGAGGGTATCGGCCTCGTGTTGATGATCTTGAGTTCGATACTATTTCAAGAGAAGAGGCCTTTTTGTTGGAAAAGCCGTTTGATGAAACAGAAGTGCTTCATGCTCTTAGATCCTTGAATGGAGGTAAAGCGCCCGGGCCAGATGGTATGTCTTTAGCCTTTTTTCAACACTGTTGGGGAACTGTGAGAGGGGATGTGATGGCTATGTTCCAGCACTTTTGGAAGTTTGGAGAGTTTGAAAGGAGTTTGAATGCTTCTTTTGTAGCTTTGATTCCCAAAAAGGGAGGTGCGGAGGATATTAAAGATTTCAGGCCTATCAGGTTACTGGGGGAGCATATAAGTTACTTGCGAAGGTGTTGGCAATTCGCTTGAGACAGATGGTGGGGAAGGTTGTTTTGGAAACCCAAAATGCTTTTGTTGAAGGTAGGCAAATTCTTGATGTGATTTTGGTTGCAAATGAGTGTGTGGATTCCAGATTAAAGAGCGGAATTCCAGGTTCATGTGCAAACTGGATATTGAAAAGGCATATGATCATGTTAATTGGGATTTCTTGATCTATATTCTGCAACGGATGGGGTTTGGAGAGCGCTGGAGGAAATGGATTAGATTTTGCATTTCATCTGTTAGTATGTCGGTCTTGGTGAACGGAGCTCCAGCTGGATTTTTCCAATCTTCTAGAGGATTGCGGCAGGGCGATCCTCTTTCCCCTCTTCTGTTTATCTTAGTCATGGAGGTGCTCAGTTGGATGATTTCGAAAGCTGTACATGGGGGCTTTTTGAATGGTGTTGAAGTGGGGAGGGTAGATGGTTTGGGGTTGATGGTTTCTCATATTCTATATGCTGATGACACACTCTTGTTTTGTAATGCGGAGGCGTTACAAGTGGGTTATCTTAGATGTGTTTTGTTGTGCTTTGAGGCGTGTCAGGTCTGAAGGTGAATTTGGGAAAGTCTGAAATGATTCCGATTGGGGCAGTGGATGATATTGGTGCTTTGGCTCAAATTCTGGGTTGTAGAGTGGCGTTACTGCCAACAGTGTATTTTGGGCTGCCGTTGGGTTCATCTTTCAAATCAAAGTCAGCTTGGGACTCAGTTGTAGAAAGATTTCAAAGAAGATTGGCGAGTTGGAAACGCCAATTTATCCCTAAATGTGGTAGACTTACTTTAATGAAAAGCATGCTGTCAAGTCTACCTACTTACTTTATGTCTTTGTTTGTTATTCCGGTGTCGGTGGCAAAGAGGTTAGAAAAGATTCAAAGAGATTTTCTTTGGGGAGGGGTGGGGGAGGAATTCAAATACCATCTCGTTGATTGGGACACAGTCTGTGCGCCCATTAGAGAGGGAGGTTTGGGTGTGAGGAAGTTTAAGTTGTTCAATCAAGCTTTGTTGGGCAAATGGCTTTGGAGATTTGCGTGTGAAAGAGAGAGATGGTGGAGGAAGGTAGTAGCTGCGAAGTATGGCTGCGAATGGGGGGATTGGTCATCTTTGCAAGTGCGTTTGCCTTATGGGGTGGTGCTTTGGAGGGGAATAATGAATGGGTGGGATGCTTTTTAAAAAAATACTTATTTGGCGGTAGGTGATGGGAAAAGGGTTTTGTTTTGGGAGCATGTGTGGTGTGGGGAAGTGAGTTTGCGGGAAGCATTCCCAAGTATTTTTATGTTGGCTTGTGACAGGGAAGCTAGCGTATTTGATTATCTCCATTTTCAAGAAGGAGTTATAGTTTGGGACATCCGTTTGCATAGGGATGTTAATGAGTGGGAGGAAGAAGATTTGTTGGCTTTAATGAGGTGCGGTGGAATTTATCAAAGGATGGTTCTTTTCATGTGAAATCCTACTATCAATCTCTTTGTGGGAGGGGTAATCCTTCCTTTCCTTGGCAAGCAATTTGGAAGACGATGGCACCATTAAAGGTAAGCTTTTTTTGTGTGGTGTTCGGCTCAAGGTAAAATTCTCACCATTGACAACTTGATCCGAAGGCGGCTTACTATTGTCAATTGGTGTTGTATGTGCAAAAGGGATGCGGAGACGGTAGATCATCTCCTTATTCATTGCCCGGTGGCATGGGAGCTTTGGACCACGGTGGTTTCTTGGTTTGGGATTCGGTGGGCTTTATCGAGAAATGTGATGGAACTTCTAATTGCTTGGAAAGGTGCTAAAGTGGGAAAGAAGAGGAAGCGGGTTTGGAATTTGATTCCTCTTTGTTTGATGTGGATCATATGGCGGGAAAGAAATTCTAGATGTTTCGAAGGGGTCAAAAAATCGTTTGCATAGTATCAAAAGTTTTGTGGTGAATAGCTTGTATAGTTGGGACAAGAGAGATTGTTATCCGTCTCTTGACCAATTCCTAGATTGGTTTGAGCTTTTCTTTTCGCATGGAAGTGTTTAGGGCCTTTTTGTTGTGTGGCCTCTTTTTGTATATGGGTGGCATTCCCTTAATGCCTTCTTTCTAATATATTTATTTACTTATCAAAAAAGAAGAAGAAGAAAGCACTTGGGTTTGCTTAGTGGTCAGGAAATTGGACTTCTCTTTATGAGATCTCAGGATTGAATCCAACGGGTAGACCACCGGTGTTTTCATTCTGTACACCGCTTGAGATTTCTGCCTTAGGACTTAAGCTTGGTACATAGTTGATTTATAAATGGAGACGGAGACTACATGTGAATGAGGGATATGTCAAAGGAAGCCCCATACGCACTTTTCCTAAAAAAGAAGGAAAAGCTGCTTGTACGTGCTTTGGAATTATGCATGCAGGGAGTGTATAACTCTATCCTATGCCTTTCCATTCAACCAATTTCATATAAGGCTCTGTTTGTTTGACCGTAAAACAATTTTGCCCAAAAATATTTTACCCATTTTCAGGTGTTTGGTTGCAAAAAACTTTGTAAAACATTTTCCTCAGGAAATCATTTTACCTTATAAGGTGTAAAATGACTTGCCCAAAAAAATCTCGTAAGTTATTTTCCCAGGTGATTGGCGTGTGAAGTTTTGGACCTTTTAGGACATAATCAGTGGGCTTCTGGGTGAATAGCAGTGGTGCTGGCTTGGTCGGGTATTTTCCTATCCTAAAAAGTTATCGTGGTATTCTTTCGTTCCACACCAAATGTATGCGAGACATTTTCGTCACAGCGTAATTTTGGAAATCAGCCAAACAACAGAAAATAAACAAACTTGTAAAGATTTTACAGTAAAATATTTTACATGAAAAATATTTTCCTCGTAAAATATTTTACACCGAAACAAACGGAGCCTAAGTGTTCAATCTTTGTTTTTTCTACTTAGCAAGATTAGGCTATTTATTTCTTGATGTTTGACTATCATTTGTACTTTGGAGAACTTAATTATAGCAAGTGGTGTATTCGACTCATGCTAGGAGTGGACTCCCTGTATCTACTGTAATGCCATGCCTACTTTTTGTAATTGGATTACAAATTTATACAATGGACCATCTATTTTTTCCTTTGCTCGTGTGTTTGTTCATCCAGAATCAAGGTCTCTTTGCAACTATTTGTGAGAAAAAATTGTCAAAAGAAACTTTAAGTAAGACTGCTTAATTTGTCAGTAACTTTAGCATCCCTTGGTTTGGACATGTGAAATGTCATCTCTCGTGTACAATAAATGCGAGACATCCCCAACTCCTCGCCATTGTGGTCAATGTATTGCCATTTGACCCCTCACTAATTCTTGACGCTTCTTATTTGGAATTAGCAGATGTGTCAAACATCCAAATATTAGTTATTTAACCTTGGAATTTCGTCAGGCTGCTTCAATATATGTTTGCTTACGTTTTGTTTTGGAAGATTAGTAGACCATTTTGGATAGGAGAATGTTCTTAGTATGCTTCGCAGATGTGAAAAACTATGTCACCAGATAGCGCTAATACACTAGTAATTTATGTATTGGAACGTAGGTTCTGAAACATGGTACAATGCTTTTCAAGACATTGAAATTAGCCCGAAGTTTTTTCCATTTATTTCAATAAAAGTCTAGATTGAGCGGAGCTTTACAAGACAAAGCGTAAAATAATTTGTCGAAATGCTCTGATAAAGGTGTTCTTTGTGTATTAATTGAAAAATAAGATGTTTATCACTTGCAAGAAGTAAATTTTGACTTTTGTATTATAAAATATAGAAGTGTATCCGTATGGGACCGCGATTTCGCGCATGTACTGAACCACGTCCCCTTTCCGTTCCTTTGTACTGACTGATCCACGTTCCAGGTAATCTTGGTCAGAAAATTAGGAAGTTGCATTCCCTGCAATGTATAGGCAACGGTCATATGGCCTTCATCCCTCTTTGTTAGCCCCTTTTTTATTTGCTTTTGCTTGTCACGTAAAGAATGTCCGTTTTAAAAGGTCTATGAGCATACATATACATTCATTAGTTGCAAGATTTGCCTGGTGATCTTATTAATCACCTTTAGTGGCTAATCTGTTTTTGAAAGCATCTTAAGAGACTTTTCACTTTAACAAGTTATGCATGCTTGAATAGTTGTTCTAATGTGCCTCTTATTCCTCCTACTATAAGTCATTTTAAGCAGTATTTACATTTATGCAGATGGAGTAGGGATTAATCCTCAGCAAAGTGCCGGTATGCCAGCTTTTACCCCATTTTGGTTATGTTCAGTTTCCTGTTTTGAATTTTCTGTTACTTTTGCTTAGATATGCAACTGCCCAAAAGGTCTGCTATATATCTTTGTGTGTGCAATTCTTCATTATTGATAACATATGCTATTTTTCTTGTAAGAAAACATGGATACTGTTGAATATCCCTAGTTTGGATGTGTTTTTACCATTAACGGTATCAATACTTACATGGTACATAATCTTCCCAAGTTAAATGTTCTTGGTAGGATTTTGTTACCCATATAGGTTAGCAACTTAACATAAATTGGTGATTTACATGTTCCAATATAATAACCAATCGTTGTGGAATATTGTGATAATCCAGTTGTACTAGCGGAAACATGATTTCCGTACCGTCTGAGACTTGCTTTGCTTTGCTTCAGGAAATGAGGCAAAAAAGGTTGAAATCTTGTGTAGAAGGGGCGAGAATCTGTTCTAAAATGCGGTGTCCCTCTAAACCAATGTAGGATTTGGTGATTGCACTCAGTTGAAATCTTCTTAGAGTGTTGGAATGCATTGGATCAAAAGTGTGGGTGCAGGATGTTACTTTGGAAAATTGGAGCAAGAAGTTTATAGTCATTTTTTTTTGCCATTCGTTAATCTTATCCTAATCTACTCTATCCTAAGGGACTTGGGGAGGGGATGAGGATGGGTGCTTACAGAAATCGAACTCTGCCCATGTGCATGGGAGTATAAGGGAGGCACCAACTGCACTCCAACCCACTTGCACTCTTTGAAGGTTGAATGAGAGGAAATGACTTGGGTCTTCTTGTTAAGCAGGTGTAGGGCACTAAGTGAGAATTGCAAAGCCCTGAAACCTATTGAAAATTATGCGAGTCAGTGTTCACCAAATCAATAGAGCTTAACTTTTAGGGAAATTTACTCTCATATCTTAATCATCTAGAGTTGGAAACTATGGGGAGTTTCAACTCTTACGAAATGGACAAGAACAGTAATATGCTGTAGTATTCATTGTGAAAAATAAAAATTTGAAAACCTACTAATTGCTTAAAATACCACTAGTTATGATTCAATATGACGGCATACCGATGAATTCTTCAATTCATAAGCCGGGGATTATAGGTCTCCATAACCATAAGCCAAGTCAGATTAGCAGTTTCTAAATTTTGGTTTAGCACAAAGGTGATAAAGACTCAAGGATACTTTTGATAGGTTCTAAGTGAGCATAGACATGAACACTGGACATAACCATCACATGAAAAGCAAAGGCTCAACAATGTATAAATGAGAAACGGTTGATGTGCAATGGAAAACTTTATTTGGTGCATCAAACTTTTTTCTCATGGAATTGTTAGAGACACTTCAAGGATTATGTTCACCATATTCTTTTATAGACCGAAGGCCAATGCTCCAGCATCAGTTGAGCATATAGGAAGTAGGGCCTATAGGCCAACTTTTGAAATTATGAAATTTATACTTCTGATTGATGCACCCTCGGCCGTGCCTAAGGGTAGGTGACTTGAAGGGGGAAGGAACCGACGGAGTCAGTGATCTTGACAACAGCCGAATCGGAGGACTTTCTCCTCGGTTGAGGCGTTGGGTAAGGGTGGTGTGTGGTCCTTCCCCGGGCTCCGGTTATCGTCGAACCTAGGCATGGGTACGGCTGCCTCCTGTAGACACCTCCCAAACGGGGCATCGCCATACAGATTTGTTCACATTGTGTTTGCTCGATTGGTTGCTCATTCATAAACCAAAATCATGGACATTCCCATGGCTAGGAACATCGCCACATGATAACGGCTATCATCAAATAGAGTCGCCACCCAGTTTATTAAAACTGGGAAAATAGATAGAGATTCTGGGTACGGGAGCCAAAAGTACAATAAGGGGAAGGTGTTAGGCACCCCTCTTTGCCCAGTCGTGAGACTGGCCCATAATCGTTCAACATAAGACATATAGATGCTTTGTTTAATTCTAAACACATAGTCTGTTTAATTATTCCTTTAAACAGTAAGCAAAAGTGAGCCAGTGCTGTAATTGAAGCATGCATCAGAAAGCAGGAAACAAACAAAGCTGTCCCACGGTAATGAATCCCGCGGCCGGTGAATGGATGTCACGGCCGAGGGATCCTCCTGGTTTGATATATCGGCCGAGGGATCGAAGCCCCGGTCGATGTTCTTCCTCACACCAGACAGAAACGTTAGTAAATAATCAAAACGCTAAAATCATGATTATTGACAGGAAATAAAACAAACCAGAGGCCATTGGGCCTCACCACCTTGATCCCTCAGTTGCTTGATTGCTTCGGATTGCTTGTGATTGACTGATTGCTTGATTAAGAACCCTAGGGTTAGGGTTTGAACTTCGGGGTTTGATCGCCGGATTGACAGCTGCCTTCGGAAGGTTAGGGCTTTTGGAGTATGGGATTGAGGGAGTATTTGTGCAGAGTTTCGAGGTTTGATTGAGTGTGTAGGTATCTCAATTTCTGTGTGTGTTAATTCGGAGCCCAAAGGCCCCTTTATATAGGCATAGGGATGACTCACTCCGGCCAATCAAATCACGAGATGGCAATTGCAATTGCAATGCATCTCAAACTCTACGTCGTGATCTCCGAACGTAGCCCGAACGCATCGGAAAGGTAGTGTAGTTGGATCAAACCAAACGTCTGACAGAACGTTCGAGAGTCTGGAAAAAGGTCGATCTGGCGGCCGAGTAAAGGATTTCACGGCCGAGGAATGGATGTCTCGGCCGAAGGATAGATCTTGCGGCAGAGGAATTGATCTCTCAGGGAGATTTTGCCGGCAACAGGTTGCTCGGGTGAAGGATTGATGTTATGGCCGTGGGATCGATGTCACGGCCGACAGATGGATTCTCCTAGGCTTCTGTATTTCTGTCTGAAAGGCTATATGGCTTTGAATTGGGTCCTCTAAGTGGTCAAAGTTCTCACCGAAAGTCCTAAGGTCCTCAAGGAAGCAATCAGCAATCACTGTATCCATTTCATCATCGGGATTGTCCCAAGGTGGGACTTGAAATAATCGTTAGGCCAAATTGGGGTGTCTACAGATGCCCCTCTTTGACTGAACTCCGACGGATCGCGAGACCTGTTTGAGTAAGAGTCAAAGCTGTAAAAAGCAACTCAATTTGGTCCAACCACTATCCCAAGGGGTTTTTGAAAAAGGTTTTGTTATGGTCGGGCGCCGAGAGGCTGCCTACGTATTCCACAAGGGAAATTCAGACCAATCGTAGTTCGGGCAATAAAGAAAA
Source organism: Rhododendron griersonianum (assembly GCA_018127125.1). NCBI lineage: Eukaryota > Viridiplantae > Streptophyta > Magnoliopsida > Ericales > Ericaceae > Rhododendron > Rhododendron griersonianum. The sequence goes on from CM030793.1 coordinate 30,970,384, forward strand.
GTAAAAAGTTTGGGGGGTTAGGGACAGAAGACGTACCTTAGGGCTTTAAAAGCCGTAGTGTGACGTACCTAGACTGAGGGTTTTGGCGGAAGATAGTTGAAGGAGCGCGGGGCTACCTGGGGAGTTTTTGCGGAGAGCTTCCTTAGTTATTTTAGGGTAGATCAGTACACTGCAGGTGCGTTTGCTTTTCTTGATCATCCTTACTTTGACTGAAAGGAGCTCGGTAGAGTAGCCTATCCTTGCGAATGAGCTGGAAGGAATTGATGTAGTGGGGTGGAATCCAGACCATCTGCTGGGATGAATTGGACGCCGTTTGCTTTTGAGATAGGGGGCGCAGGGCCAGTAACTGGAGCATGGAGCTTTGGTGATGAGGGAACCGAGGCACGGAGCCGGTTGTAGTCATGAGGCGAGAGCCTGGGAGTGATGGAGTCGAGGCGTGGAGCTGTTGCAATCTTAAGGCGAAGGCCACTGAGGGGATTGGATTGATAAGACCAAAGCGCGGAGCTGGTATATGTCGGAGCTTTGAGCTCGATAGGACCGAAGCACGGAGCTGGTGTTGATCATAAGGCGAGAGCCCGAGGTGACTGATAGGACCGAAGCACGGAGCTGGTGTTGATCATAAGGCGAGAGCCTGAAGTGATTAGATTTGAGGCGTGGAGCCTGCTGTGGTTTATGAGGCGGAGGCCTGAGGTAAGCTTAGAGCTTGATGGAACCGAAGCACGGAGCTGGCATAAGGCAAGGGCCTGAGGTGAAGGAATTGAGGCATGGAGCCTGAAGTGATTGAGGCGTGGACCTGAGTTGTCGGAGCTTAGAGCTTGACGTGACATGAACCGAAGCATAGAGCTGGTTGCATTCTGATGGTCTGTGCACGGAGCTTTCTCATCATAGGTGTTGACGCGGAGCCAATGGATCGAGGCGTTGGGCCGATCAATAAAACCGAGGCATAGAGCCGGTTGATTGCAGGGTTGACCTGTTTCATGAGAGATATGCAGAGTGTATATGTGCAATGCTTTGTTTGTTAGATGTGAACAGATACGATGATGCAGACTCGATGTGATAAATGCAAATGTGCACGGGCCCGTGCATGTGTGTTTGTTTTAAGCTTAGAGCTTCTATCAAGTTCCGGACTTGAGCATTCAGAGCGGAGAGCTCGAGCATTCGGATGGCAGAATCCGAGCATTCAAAGTACAGGCTTTGAGCGTCCAGTACGCAGTGGTTGGGCATCCAAGCGTAGAGCTTGAGCATTCAAGTATATGACTTGAGCATCCAGTACACAGTGGTTGGGCATCCAAGCGTAGAGCTTGAGCATTCAAAAATGTTAGATTCTTAAGCATTCAGGCATAGAGCCTGAGAATAAAATGTCTTGATTGTTGGGGCGGCATAGAGCCTGTTGCTTGTTTACGGCTTCGAGCCAGTTGAGATGTTGGGCTTGGAGCCGCTGAGATTGTTTGTTACGGCTTTGAGCCATTTCAGATGGTAGATACAAGCTTCGAGCCTGTTGAAGTAATGGGCTTTGAGCCGCTGAAGTAGACTTGATTATTACGGCTTCGAGCCAGTTGAAACGGTGGGCTTGGAGCCGCTGAGTTGGTTGTTACGGCTTTGAGCCAGTTGAGATAGTGGGCTTGGAGCCGCTGAGTTGTAATAGCGAGCATAGAGCTGCTGAGTCGAGGGCTTGGAGCCGCTGAGTTGGTTGTTACGGCTTCGAGCCAGTTGAGATAATGGACGTAGAGCCCGTTGCTGTGGTAGCGAGCGTAGAGCTGCTGAATCAAGGGCTTGGAGCCGCTAAGTGAGTGAATATGGGCGTAGAGCCGCTATGATAATAGGCTTCGAGCCACTGAAGTAGTAGACATAGGCTTTGAGCCTGTTGAGATAATGGGCTTCGAGCCGTTGAGACTGCTTGTGTACGGCTTTGAGCCAATTGAGATGGTGGGGTCAGAGCCGCTGAGATAGTTGCTATGGCTTTGAGCCAGTTGAGATAATAGGCGTAGAGCCGCTGAGTTGGTAGGTGAGGGCGTAGAGCCGCTGAGTGAGTGAATACGGGCGTAAAGCCTGTCGATAACGGGCTTCGAGCCGCTGAGATGATAGACATAGGCTTCGAGCCTGTTGAGGTAATGGGCTTCGAGCCGCTGAGGTGGTAGACATAGGCTTCGTGCCTGTTGAGGTAATGGGCTTCGAGCCGCTGAGATTGTTGCATATGATTATAGGCGTGGAGCCTGTTGAAATGGTGATGAGTTCGAAGTTACCGTTGGGGGTGAGCTTAGAGCTGCCAGGGATGCGAGGAGCATGGCGTTGTTGAGCGATCTTATGCACAAGGCTACTGAGCGTAAAGCTGCTGATGTAGTGAGATGATGGGCGTAGAGCCGTTGAGCTGTTGAGTATTCCATCTTCCACGGGGTTTGATTGGTTTCTTATGCTTGGGATGTTTCCAAGGCTAGTTTTGAGTATGCTCGGGATTGCCCCCAAGGCTAGTTCTTGACCATATTCCAATTTGTTAGGGAGATTTCCATTACCTCCACTGCTGGGAGTGCCTTCCGGAGGCCAAACGCCTTCTAGCGACTCAAATGTCTTCTGGTGGCTAAATGCTTTCTGCAAGCTGGCAACATAAACGCTTTCTGGAAGCTAGCAATATAAAAGCCTTCTGGAGGGTGCATTGAGTGGAAGCCACAGGATTGTTTTGCTGGCCTGCTGAGCGCGAGGTTGTGCACATAGCGTGGCATAGGGCTGTTGAGGTGTGGGCGTAGAGCCGCTGAGCAGCACTTGAGCGTCCTTAATGTTTTGGTAAGCTTCTCCCTTTTTGTCCTTGGCAGAGAAACAGGAGACTGGAGGCTCGTGGTGGAGGCCTTTACTGCACAAGTGGTTTGTGACGTTGCCGGAGCAGGCTCGGGAGTTAGTATGCGCTGCTGGTCTTGAGCCGTTTGTTTAGGGCCTCAATCTTCCGAAGATGGATTGGTCGTTGATGACCTCGCTGGTTGAAAGGTGGTGGGATACTCCCAACACGTTCCACTTTCCTTCTGTTGGCGAGATGACGATCACGTCAGGTGATTTTTCTTTGCTTACTGGCCTATGAGTAGGTGGAGCTCCTCTTTGGGTTAACCCTAGGCTTTGGGAGCGAGTAGGGGATTTGGAGTGGTTCTTGGGCAAGGTGCCCCCTCTTCACTCGCGTAGTCATGTTGACGTCTCTTGGCTGATCAAGACTTTTACGAAGGTTGATATCTTGACTTAGGTGAGTGTTGAGATGGCTCGAGTATGGGCGTGGAGCCGCTGAGAAGGTGAATATGGGCATATCGCCAATGAGTTTGTCGGCGTGGAGCCGCCGTGATAGTGAATATGGAGCTTGAAGCACGGTGCTGCTGATAGTAAGTGCAGGGCTGCTGAGTAGAGCTACTGCTGAGAGGGAGCTGTGGAGATTGGACCTGCTGAGCGCAAGGCGACATGGAGATGAAAGCGCGAAGTAAGGAGCTATGGAGATGTGAAGTGCGAAGCCACTTTAATGTTGTTGACATGGTGCTATTTGTAGAGTTTGCTCAGGACTGGTTACGAGGCTATCTTTTAGCTTCTTTGACTTGACTCTGTCGGTCATAGATACAAAGCTTGGTATGGTCGGTTCAAGGACCAAAATCCAAGAGAATCCTGCCATCCACATTTGAATAGTTTAGAAAACAGCAATGGATAGGAAAACAACATGTGACAGGCTTGGAGTCGACCACGGGTCGAAGTCCTTTTTATGCTGATTGCTAGGGGCAAGACCATCACATTTGAAGAACCCTAGTTCAAGAGCTTGAACAATTTTGGGTGACATAGATTGCAATGCAACACATATATGCATACTGAACTGAACATTCAGGAAGAAGTAGAAGCCCCCTGTTTAGGCAATGGATGCTTGATTCTAGCTTAATTGTGCATGACAATGACAACCTAATTGCCCCTAGTACAGAGATATGCGATATATGCAACAATGAACATGAATGCAATGCTTCTCTTGTTGATTGGAAGAGATCTTGGCGTGCTCTCGACAATGTTGTGTGACAACATTCCACAAAAGAGTTGATGCCCCTCAGGCTGAGCTTTCTTCTTTTTGAAGGCCAAGCGTGTTGACAGGGAGGTAGACTTTACAGTGTATCCCTTTGTTGCCCCTGCAAAATTGTTAGTAAACTTAGCAACAAAGGCAAGGTGGATTGTCGGCCGCAGGGAGTTTGCCCAACTGGATCCATGGCTCACTTCACTCTTTGCATAAAGACGATGGCCATGATGCCTTGATTGACCTGCCTTGCTTGAGCATAAAAACACTTCATACTTGGGGTTAGTTTGTGCAACAACCACTTCCATTAAGCAGCCATAATGATATACGCATGAAATACTAGGATCAAGGGATCAATGCAAAAGACAGGATGATACTGATATGCATGTAAATCTGCGATGTATTCTGGACATCTCAACTTTCGCGTATTTGATCAAATGCTTCCCCTTGCTCTTTAGGGAGACTGGTAGTGACTTATTGCTTATACTAGCTAGGTGTTTTGAAAGACCGCAATGCCATAGCGGCACTACTGAAAACATTGTTTGGTCAATGGGCCATATTGCTACACTCTTCATGGAATGAGAGACCCATGTTATTTCCTCAGAATTTGCAAAAAGGCGACTGCGCTTGTATTTGTTGTGTCAAGAATGCTTAGGATAAAATCAGCTTGGAGAACTTTTCCTCAAGGATTTCAAAATCATATTATTTCATCCCTGTTCCACACTCGCGTCATTCAATCATCAAAGGACATAGAACTATTTTGCAAACCTATGCCCCTAGTCAATTAGGTGAGTTTGTTACTTCGAGCTTGATTTGGTTGACTTGAATTGGATTGATAAGTACCTACTGAGACCCACATGAGAGGTTGGATACTTTTGAAAGAAGTGCATAAAGGGGAACATAGCCATGCCCTTTGTCTCACGTAATTCTCCATGTTGTATGATTTGCCAAGATGATGCAAATTCCAGGATTCTTGCCCTTCGTGTTAAGTCCCACACTGGTGATGCCCCTAGTGTCTAAGACCTTGCTACTAAGTCGTGTTTCCCAATCTGAGAGGACTTTATTATGGACCATAATGTAGGCTTGGGGTTTTGGCTTGAAAAAGAAGCGGATGTAAAGGCTCAAACCTAATTTCTACTCACGTTTGGGTTTTAAAAGCTAGCAGCCATCTTCAATATTTTTATCAACTCTTGTTGTCTCTTGCCTCACTTTGTGTGAAAGAGTTGGTTTCTTCAAAAATGTCCTTTGTATGTATTGGAAGAAATGTTTCCTTCAAAGTGCCCCTTGTATGGTAGGGTGCTCGTTCTCTCATTGATTTTTCTTTCATCTCTCCTTGTATTTTTTTTGTGTTTGCCCCAGTGTAGGGGATGGCTGCCTAGCAGGCTATTCAAAGAAATTATCCAGAGGCTCGATGTGGCTAGCAAGGGATAAGTTTTTGGGATAGAGAAATGAATGCCTTTCTTCATCTTGAAACACACGACAAAGTGGAAAGGATCCTAACCAAGAAATTAGGGGCTTCGAGGTTTAACCAAGTGGATTTTCTAAGATTGAGGACAATCTTTTGAGACACATAGTAGATGCATGGAGACACGGCTAATTTCTCACTTTGTTCATGCTCTAACTTTTGCCTAGACCGCCCTTACGGGTTTTCAATCTAGCGAGCTCATCATTTTTTTTTTTTCTTTTCTCTGTATTTTTCCTCTCTTTTCTTCTTTCTCCTTCTTCATCTTCAATAGCATATTTTGCTTACAAGTGTGCAGAGATGTGTCAACTCCTTCTTAACTCAACAAAAATGATGCGGGTCATAGCTTTGAAAAACTCGTTTTGCGCTTTTGACAATTCAAGTGATTATGATGTGTTCCAAAAGATGCCATGAGATTACTTTGAAATCCCTAAGGATTGTTTTCAATACTCAATGTTATCATGAGCATTCTATAGCAGCGAACTAGCACAGGAGGGAACATTTTCAAATTTGTGGCCGACCAAAAGGTGCCTACGTATCCCAACAGAGAATCAGGCCATTCGTAGTTCATATTTGAGGAGACTTGAATTTAAGACCCACATTTCATGCTGAGTGTGACGATTGGCCAGAAACCATGATGAGCAAAATGATATCAATTTTTCAAGAGAAGCAAAACATGGGCCAAAATGGCGGTGAAAGTTAGCTAGGTACGAGAAGATTGTTTTAAAATCTAAGCCAAGACGTGATGGACATGGCTGCCATTGCTCAAAACTTGGTTGGATTAAAACTTCAATTTTTTTCGTAGCCATTACCATCATGTCTGAGATCAAACTCCAAATCTAAGAGAAGGAGAAACCTAATCATGCTTAAGTTGAGATATCCAAAACTAATTGTCCATGCGTCACATTTTCTAATATGCAAACTGCCCTTAGTGGTGGTGCAACCAAATGACATGCGATGAACAAAGAAAGGAAATGAGGGGGATGGACTCCTCTTTTGGTTTGGCCCCTGCATAGTTAGAAAGAGGCAAGCAAAACGATATGTATACATATAGCACCACAGCTACTTACACAGATTATGGATGAGTCATGCATTGCAATCTGTTTGTATGCATGAGTTTATCGGATACTATAGATAGCCAGCCATTTTTATTTATATGGATGATTCTTAAGACTCGTTGCTGCCACTTAAGATCCCACTTCCAAGCCAATTCATATTATGAGACAAATCGAAAAGGTTGAGCATATGGCTACAACAGAAAGTAGACTCGGAGTCCATCGCTGTGCTAGCGGCTATTTGAATGTTTCAGAAAAACATGTCATTAGATTAGTCATTGCAAAAAGTTTTGAAAGTTCCTTCAATTCTTGGTTAGGGAAAATCCTTTCTCAAAGCGTGATTGAGGTAATTGAAATCCACTTGATTATTTGCTAGCACATTGACAACCTCCTAAATTTTACCAGCTCGTTGAGGTAAGCATTGCTCAGAATTTTGAATTTTGAAAGATGGGTTGCTAGGCCGATTTGGAAATAGGAACCAAAGTCCTAAACTTGTCATGCTGAATCATCCATGGAGAAATAAGTATTGCAAGTTCTATCCATAATATCTTTGACTTTGCATACAATCATCCATAACCTACTCTACTACTTTACACTCCCTCTTTCCTTTAGCCTTGCAAGGCAAAGATTGCTAGAGCAACCTCTAGTTCAATTGCCGGCGGGGCAGCCAGTGTTTGATTTCGTTCTAGAAATCCATGCTTCGCGGTGCTTTAAGTAAAGCGAGAGTGTTAAGTAAGCAATGATGCTTTTTACCAAAAATATACCTTGCAGGCAACGCCATTAGTGCTTGGCTATAAAGACTTAGGGTTAGGGCTTTTAGTTCAAGCCCTAACCCTTCTGCACAGAAAGAGATGTTACAACAACATATACAAGGTGTGAGGAAGAACTTGGAAATAAAAATGCAAGTAGGTTCCTAGCCTGTAGGTTCCTGTCTTAGTTTGATAAGTTCTATGGCTTTCTAAAACATGCAAGGTTTTGGTAGTCTCAGGGTGCTCCGTTGTCAAAGGGCACCAATCCTCTCACCAGCCCATCATAGGCGGTGATTGGGTGATTCCCTTTTTGATATACCACTAGGTACGAGTGACTGTGGAGTTTGCTGGAACCCCCAACATAGCCCGTGTCATGCCGGGATATCAGGTGTACTCAACGGGTTGCCCGCTCGATGCATATGATAGATGAATTAAACAAAGCATGTATTAGTCTTATGTTGAACTTTCTGGTTATGGCTCTCATATTCCCCAGCAGAGTCGCCAAAAACTGTAGACACCTCCCAAACGGGGCATCGCCATACAGATTTGTTCACATTGTGTTTGCTCGATTGGTTGCTCATTCATAAACCAAAATCATGGACATTCCCATGGCTAGGAACATCGCCACATGATAACGGCTATCATCAAATAGAGTCGCCACCCAGTTTATTAAAACTGGGAAAATAGATAGAGATTCTGGGTACGGGAGCCAAAAGTACAATAAGGGGAAGGTGTTAGGCACCCCTCTTTGCCCAGTCGTGAGACTGGCCCATAATCGTTCAACATAAGACATATAGATGCTTTGTTTAATTCTAAACACATAGTCTGTTTAATTATTCCTTTAAACAGTAAGCAAAAGTGAGCCAGTGCTGTAATTGAAGCATGCATCAGAAAGCAGGAAACAAACAAAGTTGTCCCAGGGTAATGGATCCCGTGGCCGGTGAATGGATGTCACGGCCGAGGGATCCTCCTGGTTTGATATATCGGCCGAGGGATCGAAGCCCCGGTCGATGTTCTTCCTCACACCAGACAGAAACGTTAGTAAATAATCAAAACGCTAAAATCATGATTATTGACAGGAAATAAAACAAACCAGAGGCCGTTGGGCCTCACCACCTTGATCCCTCAGTTGCTTGATTGCTTCGGATTGCTTGTGATTGACTGATTGCTTGATTAAGAACCCTAGGGTTAGGGTTTGAACTTCGGGGTTTGATCGCCGGATTGACGGCTGCCTTCGGAAGGTTAGGGCTTTTGGAGTATGGAATTGAGGGAGTATTTGTGCAGAGTTTCGAGGTTTGATTGAGTGTGTAGGTATCTCAATTTCTGTGTGTGTTAATTCGGAGCCCAAAGGCCCCTTTATATAGGCATAGGGATGACTCACTCCGGCCAATCAAATCACGAGATGGCAATTGCAATTGCAATGCATCTCAAACTCTACGTCGTGATCTCCGAACGTAGCCCGAACGCATCGGAAAGGTAGTGTAGTTGGATCAAACGTTCGAGAGTCTGGAAAAAGGTCGATCTGGCGGCCGAGTAATGGATGTTGCGGCCGTGGAAAGGATGTCTCGGCCGAAGGATAGATCTTGCGGCCGAGGGATTGATCTCTCAGGGAGATTTTGCTGGCAACAGGTTGCTCGGGCGAGGGATTGATGTTATGGCCGTGGGATCGATGTTACGGCCGTCAGATGGATTTTCCTAGGCTTCTGTATTTCTGTCTGAAAGGCTGTATGGCTTTGAATTGGGTCCTCTAAGTGGTCAAAGTTCTCACCGAAAGTCCTAAGGTCCTCAAGGAAGCAATCAGCAATCACTGTATCCATTTCATCATCGGGATTGTCCCAAGGTGGGACTTGAAATAATCGTTAGGCCAAATTGGGGTGTCTACACCTCCCTCGGCTTTAACCTCGGTCCGTGCTTGTTGGACATGGGGACCGAGCCATTAAGTTCGGCCTACTACAATAGCCCCTCAATCTCTGATGATGCCATTGCGCAGTAGGGATTGAATACGAGCCTGGCCGAGTTTCGAATAATTGTGGATGTGGCTGCAGCTTGGCCCAACCTTACCATCTTTTGTCTCTTTGGAGAAGCAGCAACCGCCAGAGTTGAGCCCCAATGGGTGAGCGCCAGGTGTCAACCTCTGCATGGGTGCGGTAGATGAAAGGACGTTTGGCATGCGTTAGGGCACTGTACAGCGTCCCATCGAGGCCACGTGTCAAACGCTGATTGGCCATCGGTTCGGCGATGTAATTATGGGCGGGAAATTCGAACGGGACTCCTTCCTCTATATATGGGGCATCGAGAGTAGAGAGAAGGGTTACAAACCCCCTCTCTCTCTAGAACGCAATATTCAGAGCACCTCTCTCCTCTTCTTCACTTCCAGCTTCGATTTCTCGTGGATTCATCGTCAGATCTTCCAGAAATCTCCAGGTATGTGCTTAACCTGGGTTGCTCTTCACTTTTCTTTGCCTTTTGCACATTTTTTCTGAGTTTTTCTGCGTTTTGCTGGGGTTTTTGTTCTAAGTGAACAATACGAAAACGGGGATGAACAGAGTGATATTCATCCCTATCTTCAACCTATTCTTCTGAGCCCCAGTCCTGATACTGATTGGTTCTAGCCGACACCAAGTTTGATCTTGAAGTAATGCAGAACCCCAGATCCGAACTTCGAGAGACTCCCGAGCCTGAGGTTGTAGCGTACACTAGGGTGGGCCAGTAGGGTAGCCGAACTTAGTGAGACCTTTGTCTTTTGCCGACGACGAGGATTTTCATTCAGTTTCCTTTTGTTTTGTTAGGTCTGGCTCACCTGGTGATTGTCATTTCTTCCGACTCCGAAGGCTCGGGAGATGACTTTGCCGATTCATTGATTCGAGAGTGGTTGGATAGGAGTAGGAGCCAACTCCAAAATTCTTCCGTTGCTTCGAACATGTTCGTCGCATAAACATGTCCGAAGACTCGAACGCCGAGCGAGACTTTGAATATGGGGGTGACGAGTTCCTCACTGATCCGGAGATCACGTTCTCATTGTCTACCCGTCTGAGGCCAAGCCCCAGAGAGGACCGGAGGCCGAATCGAGATTCCACCCCGGAGCTGAAGCCTCGACATCCGCGCAATCCGAGTGTGATGCCGCTCCGGTCGTGGACAAAGAGGTCGTAATACATGACCTCCACTGAGCTGCCTTGATCAATAAGGACTCACTTAACATCATGGACTCCAATCTGAACGGTAACCACAAGGGCGTCAGAGTGAGGGAGTTTGCACCATTTCGAGGTCACGCTCGGTGAAGGTGATTGTCCATTTTGGTACGTCCTGCGGGCGTGGTCGCTTTGACCCAGGTCCCATCGAGAGTATCTGCTTAGAAGTGGAGGCACAATCGAGATCAGCTCGAAGGGTGGTCTTAGATTCCTTGGTTACCGGTCCGTGGATGACGTGGATTGTCATTCGTGGCTCATTGGGGTTTGGGTTGGTGATAGGCTTGCGGGCGGGTGTTTTGGCGCGGTCAATATACTGGTTGAGGTGACCTTGAGACACGAGGCACTCCAAGAGTGCTTTGTATGGGGTGTGGCTATGGTATAGTGGCCGAGCTCATTGTGATAGGAGCATTTCTTCCTAGGGTTTTGATCTGGCTGGCCTATGTCGGTGCCGAGCTTTCCCATCAGCCGTTCAAACCAAGGTTGTCTCATGATCTCTTTGAGGAAAGACCAAATGAGTTCCTTGAAAACTGTTGATTTGGCCGCGTAGTCGTGTGCCTTCGGTGGAAGTTTCTTCCCTTCCTTGATGTTGTTCACATGCTTCTTTTGCTGGGATTGCAGGGTGGGAATTGTCGTTGGCAGCTGAGGAGTAACCGTGGGCAGGGTAGCAGTTGGGTTAGGAATCCCTTAAGCCGCTCGATCCGTGTAGAGCTCTTCAAGGGCGCAGAACCTCTCCACAATTCTCATTAGCTCGCCCATGCCATGCGGAGGACGGATCGCGAGCTCATCCAAGATCTTGCTGTCAGATTCCAAGCCGTTTTTGAAAGAACGTGCGGCCCAATACTCATCAATTCCAGGGATCCCGTTGAAAAGTTGCCAGTAACGTTCGGAGTATAGCCTGAGCGTCTCAATTGGAAGCTTCCTCATTTGGGACAAGGACTCGGGTTCCTTGGCCATCTTGTTGCTAGTGATGAAGCGGGTGTTGAATGCCCGTTCAAGGTCGGCCAGGTTCCGGATGGATCTAGCTGGAAATTTGTTGAACCACTGGAGTCCAAGGGAGCCGAGGCTGGCGGGGAATGCTTTGCACTTGACTTCATCCTTCGTGGTACACAGCTCGATGGTTTGGCGAAAGTGAATCAGGTGCGTGTAAGCTTCGCAAGTGGTTGGATTGAATTTGGTAAACTTCGATAAGTGGAAGGTGGACTCGGCCGTCGTATTGATTATATGAGGTGTGAAGGGCGAGACGCCGAGGTCCTTTAGTTGCCATTCAAAGCCTGGGCGTGGTGGCTTGCCGTGCCCATCGGTTCTCGACCGCTTGTGGTCCCTATCCTTGGAATCTCTGTCCGAGGGTTTGTCATGGTCTCTGTGTCGAAGCTTGTCCCTCAAATCGGTTTCTGCTTGGCGAGGTCCGTTAATAGACTTTTCTCGTTCACGACGGACTTTTGGGTCATCGTCTTGTCCTTCGATGCGGACGCCCTTACCATCTCGCCGAACCTTCTTCTCATTTTCCAAGTTTTCAAGTGGAATTTCTCCGAGACGCTCGGAAACATGTCGCCTTGTCTCCAGGGAGGCTCGGCTGTGGTGCGGGAGAACTCCGCGCAACCAGTAGAATAGGTACGTGTGAACGATCCGGCGGTGTCCCTAGATCTGCTATGTTCCTGGTGGCTTCTTGAGCGATGCGTCACGGAGGTTGTTGGCTGCCGATAGAGGATTAGTTCCCTCGCGTCGCCCTTCTCGGGTGTGAAGCCAAGGCGGTCCTTTACGGAATCGTGGTAGCCCGTTTCGAAGGGCTGCTCCTGCGGTGGTGGGGGAGGTGTTTGCCTCCGTCGCCTCCGATCTCAAGCATGGCTGGTGCGACTTCTTGCATGTGCTGTTTCATCTGAGCCATTTTTGCCCTTAGAGCCGCCAGTTCATTATCTCTTTCATCGTCCCTTCGCTGCAACAGGCAGATGTAAGCCACCGTTACATCGTTTGGAGCCGGAGACAGCCCAGAGCTAGCGGGAATCGAAATGGACATGTGCCTCTCCAGGGGTGGAAGGATTGGGTTTCCGTTGGCGTCCTTGGCCCTCGAAATGGTAACGTCCGTCAGGTCTCCGCCCATTGTGGCTGAGGTGGTTGTGGTTTTTTGGAAGAGGAAGGTGGTTTGAAGGAAATTCGAGCCGCTTTGAATAAGAAGCGTTTCTCGTCGGGTTCACCAATTGTGTGACCCGTTGATCCTTTGAGCTCCTCTTCAATTGGTTCGAATGTTGCCTAGCCTTCTTGCCCTAACCTGAATAGTGAACGCACGACTAAGACCTGGCCGGGGTTGCCCGGCAAGGCCCTCCGGCGAGAGGATGAGAATGTGCTGAGAGTAAAGCAAGAGACTAGGGTTTTAGTGTGTAGAAGCCTGGACCTCTTTAGGGCTGCCTTGCTTTGGTATTTATAGAGTTTGCTTTGTTTGCTCTCCAAGTACGGGCATGCGCCTTGCACAGGTCGGCTGATGTCATTGTGATGTCACCGATAAGATCTGATAACCGTTTTTGGTGTGAGCTGGCACCCCCATGTGCGCCCATCATTATCTTTTGGCATAACAGCTTTAGCGCGCGGGGTGGCACGTGGTGCTGCGGTTGGCCAAGCCCCACCCTCGGCTGAGCCTGAGGGCAGGTGACTCTAAGGGGGAAGGAACCGACGGAGTCAGTGATCTTGACGACAGCCGAACAAGAGGACTTTCTCCTCGGCCGAGGCGTCGGGTGAGGGTGGTGTGGTCCTTCCCCGGGCTCCGGTTATCGCCGAACCTAGGCATGGGTACAGCCACCTCCCTCGGCTTTAACCTCGGTCCGTGCTTGTTGGACAGGAGGTCCGAGCCATTAAGTTCGGCCTACTACATATTCTTAGGGTTACAATCACGTGCAGAAATGATGAACATGTTGGTTGATGACATGCAAATCTTACGAACTCGACACAGGAAATGTGTTGGACACGGCCTATGCATGTCTAGTAGATACATGGTAGAAGCAAGTCAAGCATTCACCAAAGAAAGGGGCAGGATTTGGTTGAAACTATGGGAGTTAGGAAATGAATATTGTTAGAAGATAGTGAGAAATGATATTGACATCCTTCCAGTGTGTGCTTTCTATTTTATATTGAGCTTTGTCTTCGGTGTTATGCTAATGGTAATACAGATATTATGTAAACCACAGAGAATTTTGTTCTAGCTTCCCATTTATGAATTTTTTTTTGGTATAAGACTAATTGTTTTCTTCTCATGTCCTTTATCGTACTTCTTAATTTATCAGGTGTGCTGTGTCTGCGTCACTGTTTGTCTTGTATTTGTCTGCCTTTATACTTAAGTCTTGCAGTTTATAAGTTTCTATGTTTTTAAGTTGCAAAGTTGCCTGCAACTCTGTATTTCGCCTGTCTGATGTGGGCTGTGTAGTTACTGGGATGTTTATCGACTATTTTCAGCTCTTCGATTGTAAGTAGGTAGTTTTGCATTTCAGAGTGCTTGGTTGAGCATAAGAATGTTAATCATTCTTTCCAATGAATTTATTTGTAAAAAACATACCAGTGATTATTACAAGATTGTATGTCCATTGGGTTTCAGTTTTCGATTTAGAGGAGTTCAGTAAAATTTTGAACATCAATTAATCTTGCTTTGGATATCTTTAGCTTTTCATTATTTCCTTTTTGTGGCCGCTTTTTGTTTCCCCCTACAATTTTCAAGCAAGAACCACCAGACAATGGGGGCATACTTGAGAATCCGATAATGCACATTGTGAATATTTTCAAACATGGGTTGTGTTCTTTGTTTTGGAATCCATCCATTCATTCTACTTGTGCTACAGCCTGCACTTTTTGTTCATTCAAACATGCAAACGATGAGGAGCACTTATCACTTGTATTTTTTGTAAGTCACAGGGTGTTCTTATTAGTTATTGTCATATCATAATTCAATTCTTTACTTCCCAAAAAAAAAAAAAAATCAATTCTTAGCTGATTCCCCTAGAAGAAGTTGATAATGTTACTTTGAGAATTTAAAAGTGAGAGTGTGCAATAATATTGTTTGTCCATTGTTTACGATGTAAATTACTTTTGTTTTTATGAATTTTGTTTTTGTTTTTTCAGGCAATGTCTTCCTCAAACATGGTTCAGAGCTGCGCCTGATTCCTCGTGATAGGGTTGGTGCTTCATGATATAGGTACCCGCTTTATTTCCCGCTTCATTACCGGAACGAAGAGACCAAACTTATTTGCATCCCTTTCGAACCTTTTTCTTATGTATCTCACCTCCCAATAAGCTATGGCTGTAAAAGTCTTGCACTCCATAGGACCCATTTGTTATCACTTACAGTATAAGTTAGATTTTTGGATTGTTTACTTAAAATTTTGAAATAAGTTATAAATATGATTGGTGCAGCCTTTCATAAGTTAGAAATAAATTATGTGATTAAATAAGTTGTAAAACAACTTATTATCAAATGAATGGCTAGATCGTCCTAAATTATTCTAGTGAAGCACTCTTTAATGAAAATGGTTTTTCTGCCATTCGGTCAGTTGTGTCCCCATTTCGCGTTAATTTCGTTGATCGAAGTCGTTCATATTGTAAAGCTCGTTGAGTTCAACACCCGCACAAAAATCAAATCAATTGAAAACCGAATAATATCTAATCGGAGAACATTTATTCGGTTTCCGATTGATTTGATTTTTCCAGATACATTTATATATATCAAGGGCCAATTTGCTCATAACATGCTTATCAAAACCGGGCATCTAGTTACAAAACTATCTAATAGGAGTGGAGGAAGAGGCTTCTGGGGTTATGAAGGAGGATATATAGGTTGGAGTTATGCCACACTGGCTTTGTCCATTTACACATGAAGAGGACGTGTTCAACGGATTCATTCTCTTACAAGCAGATAGGGCACAGTTCCTCTTCAAGAGGTTTTCTTTGGGGGCAAAACAATTTCGGCATGCCCTCCGCCCAAAAAAGTTGCATCTTAGGGCGTGTTTTTAAACCCCAAATGGATTTCCACAACAAAGGTTGAGGTTGAAAGAAAGAAAGATGGGGCGGATTTAGCCTAAGTTTTTCACGCGGTATTGTAACCACTGGTTCACTGCTAACTGAGTGCTTCCTTAGATTGGAGAGTGCCAAATGAGATTATACTCCTTGGGACATTTTCGCGCGAGGCATTTCATAGATAGAAGCAGCTTCTTGCCCAGAAAGATTGGCTCGAAAGAAGCTGTGTTTTTCCAGGTCATTGAGGGGGAATTGAAGAAATCAGCAACAGTTGAGGCTTCACAATCCTGCAGTTTAGGTTTTTTTTTTGTTGTCAAAATAGTAGCATTTCATTCCATCAAGAAACAATCAGTACATCAAATGCTAGGAAGATCTCTCTGAATAAACTCCCTCAACCAATCCGGAATATCGCCTCCCAAGTCCTTATTCTATCCCCTCGCAAACTTTCACTAGCCAGTTTATCCGCCGCTGCATTTGCAACTCGTCAAACAAACTGAAAACCACACCATTGAAATCAAGCCTTCGCCCTTGAAATATCCTCCACAATTACCTCTATCTCCACTGGGCAAGCTGCTTCGTTCCCCAAAATCTTCGCCATCAGTTGGGAGTCACCTTCAAGCACAAGCGAATCCACTCCCATTGCCTCTGCAAAACCCAGATGTTGATTTCTGTCCTATTTTGAACCTGTCACCTACGCCGTAAACTTGAGTTCTCTCCCTTGAAGATAGGAGGAGCCCATGCCCTGCTTGGCATGAAGAAAATCTGTGTTGGGGAAATATATAGCCTTTAGCATTTGAATCTTTTTATTTTATTTTCTTTATGGATATGTAAATGCAATCATATCGCTAAGGAAATTAGTAGGGGGTTTACCCATCAGTGAAAACTGAACTAGTAGGGTCTCAGAGGGAGGGATTTTGTTCACCCTCCCTCAAAACATCATGGAGGTTGTCCTACATGGATTGGGAGATGCTGCCAAGCGGGGGTGCTTGGTAGCAGTGCCGAGCGGCCGATCTAGTCGTTTATCTTGGGAATCGACGGCTTGTATCTTGACCGAGCAATGGACGGTTCAGATCTGTATGCGCTTAAATTCAATTTGAGTTGTCCGTGCCGAGATGAACAGCCGGATGCCGCTTGGCAGCATCCCTGGATCCATGAAGATTCCCGCAACTAACTGTCAAGAACTGTCCATTGAGACTGTCTTTGATGGAGCTCATCAAACTGAATATCGACGGTCTAGATGAAAATCCTCACACGATCCTCACAGAGAGATCGTCATAGAGGATCCGCAAAAAAAATAGTTCTCTCCTCAGCTAAGTTGTCCTTGCACTAAAAAGTGTAATGATTATGTTGTTCTTACACCATTTCAACTAATAAGATACAAGGTAATGTTTACCTTCCCTCTTTTTGTTCACCCTCCCTAAAAAAGAGTAAATATTATCCTCCCTCTCATTGATCGAAATGATTTAGGGACCATTCTCGTCTTAGAGAGGGTTGAAGTCCCAACATGAACCAAGTCATTAGCGTTCTTCAATGTTTAAACTGGATCCATGTTCAAATCCGGATCTTGTTGTTCCTCAGTTTGTTGAAGTTTATTTCAAGGAAGACTTGAAAGCCCACATACAGAAAGGGAGAAAATGTAGGCCGCGTATAGGGTTGAACAAGATTAAAGGAGGCCTCATATATGGACACTATTCAATAGAGACCAATACACTAGCCAATAGTTTGGCTATTAATGGTCGTGCGGCCCAGTAACCTTTTGTCTCATAAAGCTTCTGCATTTGAGCTTATAAAATACAGTAGATAAATAAATAAGTACCTAAATAGTATATTTAACTGAAAAACACGAGACCAAAAAAATCGCACCAAAAGCTTTGCCTATCTTTCGCGTGTGTGCGAACTATGATATCTCCGATAAAACACTGACAAAAGCTTAGTTGTTCATATATTGTCAGAGTATCTTCAACCCACTTAGCACATAAGTCTTGGTAACAAAAATGGTTAACAACTTCACTAGCTACATTTACCTAGCCTGGAGAGGCTAGGCAAATGGTGTGGACAATGTAGATTCCTCCATTTCAATCAACAAAGCACAAATCTAGCCATGATGTATGGATAAATAGCAAAAATAGAGTAAGATTAGATCATTGGAGCATGTAGATGAAAAAATGAACAGGTAAATTAAAGATTGTACTTCTTCTATACTTTTGATCAGGAAAAATAAAGAGGAGATGACCTCACACCTATAAAGACATTCACATATTCATTTGACTATTGCTATGTGATTCTATTCCGTTTGAAAATAAAAATAAAAAGACTAGGGCTATGTGATATTTTTATAGGTGTGCGCAGAATTTAAGCCTGTGTAGTGCTCCCTCCAGTCTAATTTTTTAGTCTTTTTTAGAAGTTCGTGTCATTTTTTAATTAATTATATCTTGTAATCTAGTATGAGATTTTAGGTGATTTTGAAAACTCTGTTAAATAATACTAATCGAGAGCTATTAAACAAGATTCATATTACATATAAAAAATATTACGAATTGAAAAATATGATCAATTTACTATCCGATTAAAATAGAACGAATTACTAGTAAAATAGTACTATGAGAACAAGATTGTCAAATGTAGAGATGTTATTTAACTTGTTTTGAAGTCCGTCTGCTCAGGTGGCTGCGGGCACTGATGAGACATCTGCAGTGGGTAGTGGTGTACGGAAGTGGAGGGTCCCTCACCCATGACTGGTGTGGCTACCATCATTTACTTTGTTGAAAAGGCTTGGTTGGTTTTGGTTTTGGAAGAGGAAGAAAGATAACGACAAAAAATGCATTCATTACATTTGCATCTAACCAAACAGGGGATTAAATTCTGGAATTGAAACTATGGTACTGAAGATCAGAGCTACCCATTCAGCAGTGCGTCCACATGAGTATGATGACCAACCAACTCATGCCCCCCCCCCCCCCCCACACTACAACTATAGGGCTTGTTTGGATGCGGGATTAGGTTTGGAGGTGTTATGTAATAAGAGGGGATTGGATAGTAGGGGGTATTGGATAGTAAGGGATGGCCCACATTGATGTGATGTTTATGGAGGAGGTATTAAATAGTAGGTTGTTTGGATGAGGTATTAGAGAAGGGGGATTAAATAAGACTTTGTTTGGATGAATGATTAATAGGGGATATAAGGAAGGGTGGATGATGTAAAAAGCTATCAAATGACCCTTTTGCCTTTGTGTAGTGTTAATTTAGATTATTCATTAGATTAAAATATATAATGACTTGGCCTCCAACTTTGATTAATTTTGTTTACAAATAATCAATAATAATTTAGTTAACTAATATAATAATTGATTATATTACTGAATATATTAAAATTTCGTCCTAATTAGTGTTTTATTATGTTTTTGTTAAATTTGTTTTAATTATAAAATGTAAAAATGTTAAGTTTAGTTTTAATTTATTTTATACCATATTTTCTTTATTGAATGGTGAGTATCCAATTGTTTTGAATGGTTAGTAAATTTAATAAGTATAAAAAATTAAAATTTATTTTTTTAAAGTGTTTTTTTAATTTATAGTTTTACGTTTTTTTAAGTGTGGATTGATAGGGTTGTATAGAAGTATGGAACACATAGGGACACATGGCACAAATGCACGTAATAAATTTCCTCATTGTTTACTGTACTTGTTTTTACCCCTTTTTCTTGTTCTTGCCGGAGAGAGAGAGAGAGAGAACGGCAGAAGAAGCAGCAGCAGAAGAAGAAACACCCAGTTCACGATTTTCACCGGCGAATCGTCGCCGGCTCCTCGCCGTCGTCACGATATGACCCTTCCCCCTCCCTCTGTGTGTGTGTGTATATATATATATATATATATTTCCGAATCTGTGAGTGTGCTAGTGTGATGGGTGGCTGGGAGAAGGGGGGATAAGGAGGGGTAGATTCGTCCCAAATGAAGGGGGATTAGGGGGTATTCCACAACAACAGGTCCGACCCTACCCATCGGTAAGACCCCCTCCGCCGGTATTAGCCGGTGTTGTGGAAGAGGGGTGAAGAGAAATCCCCCCTGCATTTTGACTTGCCAAACGAGGGATTCGGGTGGGGCCCAGGTACTAAACGGGGGGATTCCACAATCCCCCTTTGCAATACCCCATCTAAACAGGCCCATAGGAGGATGGAGTGTATATCTTTTGAGACATATATAGAACTGTAGGACAAATAAACTATTCACATTTTTTATGTTTCATCCTTAAATTATGAAAACGATCTATTTCATCCCTTAACTTTTCAATTACAATCCCTTTCGGCTAACAGATAACGGGAGTCCAAATATTGGACGGAAAAAAGAAACACTATCCGCACAGATAGTTTGTGAGGCCCATTTCGGAGTCCCACACAAATAATCCGAAACATTCATTAAATTAAAATAATTTTAGGTAGTCCTAAAAAACCCAAGTTCTTGATTTTTTTCTAACTTTTCATTCAGACTTTAGAATCCTAATTCTAAATCAAAATTTGGCAGATTATATCAAAAAAATGCAGTCATCCGATCCGATTGAGTTGATTATTTTAGAATAGCTACTTAAAAATTTATCTTAAATTTAATGAACGTTTCGGATTGTTTGCGTGGAACTCCGAAATGGGCCCATCTATGTGCGTAATCTTTTTGTTTGGCGGCCATGTGAAATGTTTTCCGTCCAAGATTTGGACTCCCTCTACCTATTAGACCAAATGGGTTGTAGTGAGGAACTTGAGGGATGAAATAGAACCTTTTCATAGCTTAGGGATGAAAGTAACAAAAATGTGAATAGTTTGGGGGATAAAAACAACATTAACTCGATAAATTTAGATCGATTGTATAAATATTGACATTTCATTAAACTTTGCAAAAATCCACTAAAATTAAATCGACAGAATACAAGCTAAAACTCATATCTTCTTTACCACTCTGTTCTTTCCTCGTCTGTCCATAGCTTACTCGATCAGAGTCTTCGCCAATTTTATCTCTCCTCTCTTTTGCATACATCAACTACTAAAACATTAATTGGTAAAGATTTATTATGTACTTTGTGTATTCTAAGATTGTTAGTATCAAATGTGAATCTAAGAGAGATTGAGAAACTGTTATTTAAATAATGCATATCAATTACAATGTATAAATAATTTACATGTACATGATTATTGCTCAAGTGTAAAGCATGAGAGTCCAATACCTAGGTTTGGGAATTGAATATATATTTAAGATATTGGTAGAAGTATTGATACTTATAAATGACCCCATACATTCTAACTCCTCAAGTTGTCATTGGAGCATACTAAGGTGCATTTCACCCTGTCGTACACTAGTGGACTACCATAACTCTCTAGTTGCTCAAAAATTGAAATATCTAACCTGAATGAGATTCGAAGACCTCACCGCACTACAAAATGCAATTGACTGAATAACATTTCGCGTGTGTATTTATTTAAAGGTCTATTCTATCACCTCAATAGATATTACGGAGTACTATCTTTGCCGTACTAATTTACATGTACATGATTATTGCTCAAGTGTAAAGCATGAGAGTCCAATACCTAGGTTTGGGAATTGAATATATTTAAGATATTGGTAGAAGTATTGATACTTATAAATGACCCCATACATTTTAACTCCTCAAGTTGTCATTGGAGCATACTAAGGTGCATTGCACCCCGTCATACACTAGTGGACTACCATAACTCTCTAGTTGCTCAAAAATTGAAATATCTAACCTGAATGAGATTCGAAGACCTCACCGTACTACAAAATGCAATTGACTAAATAACATTTCGCCTGTGTATTTATTTAAAGGTCTATTCTATCACCTCAATAGATATTACGGAGTAGTATCTTTGTCGTACTCGAATCGCAATTCGCTAGTGCTCCACTGCGGTAACTATCAGCCTTGTGATGAAGTGGTAGGCGTCTCTCTCATTCAACTAATTCCCTCTTTTAGTCGATCGCTTTTGTGTCCTTTTTAGGATATTCCAGCCTCCCCCTTTAAATTTCCTTGGTGGAGTAGAGTATCTTCCACTCTCCCTTGTTTGATTGTGTACCCACATGCTTTGCGATTTTTGTGGACACCATTGACCCACCATTTTGATTCTTTCTTCCCCCGCCCATATGATATCCTGTAACATCAATTTTCACCACGTCTCCTAATGGCTGATCCAGTGCATTCAATTCCTTTCCTCTCTCTCCAATCACTTTCTCACTCAATTAGTTTAATCTTTTTTAGACTATTTATAAATTAAAAATATCGTTTAAAATTTAAGTGTTTCAATTTTCAATCCAATTAAATCGGTGCGAAGATCTTATTATTCTGAAAGATCATAATTAAATTTTGTCTCCAATGCTCTCATAATTAAATATCTGTTCTTAGATCTTATGAAGCAGAAACTTGATTATGAGAGCCTTAGAGACAAAATTTAATTATGGTCCTTTAGAATAATATGATCTTCACACTGTTTAAACGAATTAAAAATTGGAGTACTTAATTTTTTCGGATTGAAAATTGGAACACTTAATTTTTTTGACCGTTTATATATTAAAAATATGGTTAAAAAATTAAGTGCTTCAATTTTTAATTCGTTTAAACCGGTGCAAAGATCTAATTATTCTGATCATATTATTCTAAAAGATCATAATTAAATTTTGTCTCTAAGACTCTCATAATTAAGTTTCTCCTCCATAGGATTCTAAATAAAGAGCAGATGATTAATTATGTGTGCCCTAGAGTCAAAATTTAATCATGACTATTTAGAATAATATGATCAGAATAATAAAATTTTTGTACCGATTTAAACGGATTGAAAATTGGAGCACTTAATTTTTTGGAGATTGTTTACATTAAGTACTCCAATTTTTGATTCTTTCTTCCCCCGCCCATATGATATCCTGTAACATCAATTTTCACCACGTCTCCTAATGGCTGATCCAGTGCATTCAATTCCTTTCCTCTCTCTCCAATCACTTTCTCACTCAATTAGTTTAATCTTTTTTAGACTATTTATAAATTAAAAATATCGTTTAAAATTTAAGTGTTTCAATTTTCAATCCAATTAAATCGGTGCGAAGATCTTATTATTCTGAAAGATCATAATTAAATTTTGTCTCCAATGCTCTCATAATTAAATATCTGTTCTTAGATCTTATGAAGCAGAAACTTGATTATGAGAGCCTTAGAGACAAAATTTAATTATGGTCCTTTAGAATAATATGATCTTCACACTGTTTAAACGAATTAAAAATTGGAGTACTTAATTTTTTCGGATTGAAAATTGGAACACTTAATTTTTTTGACCGTTTATATATTAAAAATATGGTTAAAAAATTAAGTGCTTCAATTTTTAATTCGTTTAAACCGGTGCAAAGATCTAATTATTCTGATCATATTATTCTAAAAGATCATAATTAAATTTTGTCTCTAAGACTCTCACAATCAAGTTTCTCCTCCATAGGATTCTAAATAAAGAGCAGATGATTAATCATGTGTGCCCTAGAGTCAAAATTTAATCATGACTATTTAGAATAATATGATCAGAATAATAAAATTTTCGTACCGGTTTAAACGGATTGAAAATTGGAGCACTTAATTTTTTGGAGATTGTTTACATTAAAAAAATATGGTTAAAAAAATAAGTTCTCCAGTTTTCAATCCGCTTGAACTGATGCGACAATCTTATTATTCTGACCATATTATTCTAAATTTTGTCTCTAGGGCTCTCATAATAAAATTTATGCTCCATAGGGTCTCAAATAAAGGGCATATACTTAATTATGAGAGCCCTATAAACAAAATTTAATTGAGAAACCAAACTTATCAAGTTGGTTGTCTCATTTCTCTCCCCAGTGGTTACCTGAGTTCGAATCCCACGTGGAGCAAGTTTGGGATTCAGAGCTATGAATAGCCTCTGAACACCCCCCCGCGTTGACTAACACACTGACACCCCGCTAACCCCCGTTGATGTATATCATATGACCAAAAAATAATAATTATGACATTTTAGAATAATATGATCAGAATAATAAGATCTTCACACCGGTTTAATTGGATTGAAAATTAAAATATTTAATTTTTCAACCATATTTTTAATATATAAATAGTCTAAAAAATTAAATTAATTGAGTGAGAAAGTGATGGGAGAGAGAGGAATTGAATACACTAAATGAGCCGTTAGGTGACTTGGCGCTCATCCATGGCCTTTCCGCACAACTCATTCTACATGGCCCCTCCACCCTTTTCTTTAAATATAATCTCTTTATATTTTCTCCACCCTTTCCTTTAAATTTAGAGCATCTTCTTTTTTCCTGGAGAAGATCTACCCTAATCTAATGGGAGGGTTGTTGGATTTTGAAAGAGGTGACATGCGGGAAAATAGCGTAATGATGTGCTTGATTGGTGCAACTGCTATTCGGCTACCACAATAGATTTGTGCGGCTGACAGAAACACCCCGGAGACTGAAGCCGTGTTACGAGGCTGAGTCGGCTCTTAAATTCACCTTCTTTAGCTATTTTAGCTGCAACAGCTAAAAACACTACGACTTTGTTCGTTTGGGAGATTCAAATCTCTTGAGCACTGTCTCCAATAAATTGTCTCTATCTCTCTCTCCCCTCATCATTCTTAAAAATCACAAGTTTCAAAAAAATTAATTTCAAAATTTTTTTGAGATAAAACCCGACCGAGCCCATAAATGGTTGCCCGAAAAGAAAAGATGGATGTGAGGCGTTTTTAAGCATAAGAACATATAAATCACGAATTGAAAGAAAAGACTTATGAAAAAAGTTCAAAAAAATTCATTCGGACCTGCAAAAAGGCTGCCAAGAGCCTGCGAGGCACCACTGAGGTGGTAGCCAAGTTGGCAAGGTTCACTACCCTCCTCGACGGAGACGTGGGTTCGAGTCCCGGCAAGTGGCTTGGCCTCACGTCTGCAGATGAGTCTTCGGACTATTGAGGGGGGAGCTTATGCCAACTGTGCACCAGGTGGTGCCATGGTGACAGCTCGTCCTTCCGGACTGTAACTATGGCTTGAATCGGACATTCCATCGGCGGGCAAGGAGCTCCTATGTTCACGCCTAAGGGGAGTTGCTATGCTGGTTGCCCTCTCCCACCATTCTGGCAATCAAAATGCGAGGCATTTTTCAGCGTGAAAACGTATGGAATCTGTGTAGGAGTAGTTTATGAAGTAAGGGGGTACAGTGTCATTTTTGAAACTTCAAGGGAGATTTTGGCATTTGTAAGAAACCTTAGAGGAGGTAAGTGAAATTTTTCCATTAATTAAATGTTTACTACAGTATCATCCTTTTAGCTTTGGATGTTTAGTAATTTTAAAATCACAGTACTATCACTTGTCAATGTAGGGCCTGCACATGATTGTTAAACATTGGCATATATCACTCGCCGGTGTAGGGCCCTGCACATGATTGTTAAAAAATTGGCACAAGAGGTCCTTGTAATGCGGTAGTGCTCGATCTATGTCTATATCGCACGAGATATTATTATCTCTCTTTATAAGTAATTTGGAACGTTCTATATAAGAGTTTGTTGGATGGTAGCTACATTTGTCTAAAAAATCAAGTAAGTTGATCGAACATTTATAGCCACATAATCATAATGCATTTATCATACAGTTCTTCTTTGAATCATGTCGGCCCTTCATTTCTTATTAGAGCATCTCCAATCCAATACTCCATTTGAGAGTATCAAAATAATATTTTTTACTCATAAAGTGATTATAGAGGAAATTACTATTCATGTTTACACCAACCACAAATCCTCTATTTTTGTCTCTAAAATCACTTTATGAAAAAAAAACCTTTTTTATACTCTCATGAGGATAAAAATTAAGTAAGAAAAGCAAACAAGGACAAAAATATGTTTTAAAAAGATGAATAGTGTTTTAGAGATGGTCCTCTATATTTCTCTCACCCTCTAAATATAGAGGATCAAAATCTAATACTCTCAAATGGAGGAGGATTGAGAGGATGGGTTGGAGTGTTTTGATACTCTCAAATAGAGATATAGAGTATGGGTAGGAGATGCTCTTACAAATACTATCTAACCATGCAGCTAATGATTTGCTATCATCAAATTTAAATATTTTGGATGATCCACCCTCTAAATTCTATAAAATGAACCCTTTAAATCATGACAACGAAATCTCGATAGAGCCCAAATAAGTGATTTTGGCAGTAGTTATGATGGTTTTGGCAGTCTAATGTTTCACTAAGAAATTTTGTTTTCTCTAAATTTTTATAACCAATTCCACTTGTCCATGGGATTTTTTCCTTTTTGTTAATCTTGAGTCGGCAGATTTAGGAAAACAATTTAGCATCCACAATGGATGTGGTATATTTGTGTGTTAAAATGTGTGTTAGTATAAAAATGGGTCTCACACGTGCGTGTCCTTGCTAACTTAGGAGTTTGTTAGAGCATTCTCATTGTAATAAGTAAATGGGTGTGGATAAACAAATTTAACAATACTTAAAAAATACCTCACATTGTAATAAGCAAAGTTACAAGTCTTTTAACAAATAATCAAATTCCACCCATTCCATAACCAAACTTAACTTTTACCAATAACCAAAACTCAATAACTCAAAAACACCCCACATTGGAATCGTCTCATCGAGACGAATAATTTGGTGTGGTCGGGTGCGTGATTGAAATTCATTTGCAATTGGACAAATGTGCATTGTGTATTGTGGAGGTTTTTTTGGTTAAGGATGCAAAAATAACCAATATGGAGGTAGATGTTAAGTTTGATTATGGATCAAATAGATAATCAAATGCTGACGTGACACATTTTGATTATTACAATTGCGGATGCTCTTAGAATATCCACAATGGTTTTGGT